>CM035225.1:42080430-43280430 GCA_020226215.1 Sindora glabra
TCTTCTAACAGAAATAGTAGTGTTACAAGCATAATCCTTGAAGGACTAAATGAAATGATAATTTAATATGCCTTAAATTTAACTTCAAAACCATAAATAATCAAGCAAAATATGAAGCACTGATTATAGTTTTGAAATTAACCTAAAAGATAAGGGTAAAAGCTATAAAGGTAAAAAATGATTCATAACTTATGGTTAGGTAACTTAGTGATTCGTATAATACTAAAGTTCCTTGCAACTTAATGGTTCATATAATACCAAAGTTTCTTGCTCAATTAAATATATAAAAAAAGTTAAAGAGTTAATATCAAAGTTTGACCATTTTCAAATACATTAAATACCGATGGTAGAGAACAATATAGCATACACCTTGTTAAAATTGGCAATTGCAAAAGCATCGATGAATAACTAATTTGTCTCTCGAGAAATAGTCATTACACCAACCATTAAATAAAAAGAAGCTATATGCACAGAATGATCCTCTTCCTAGATAAACCTAATTAAAAATTTTTTAGAAAAAGGCAAATTACCTCATAACAAACAAGAAATGAAAAAGTTTATAAAGAGGTCTGCACTGTTCTGCATTATAGATAGTCAATTATATAAAACAACATTCATTCGTCTTATTTTAAAATGCCTCTATCTTGAAGAAATAGACTCTACCCTAAAAGAAATACATGAAGGTATATGCAGTAAAATGCAATAGGGTTAACAATAGATCAAAAAGCTATAAGATTTGGTTACTTTTGGTCGATAATGAAAAAAATACCTTAGAAATGGTTAGAAAGTACAAATAGTTCCAGGGACATTCTAATGTATCTAAAATTCTCGCCTTAAATGACTGATCATTTTTCCATGGTTGTTAGCTCGGTAGGGAGTAGATTTATTAGGACTATTTTCTATAGCCTTTAGATAGTTTAAATTTTTAATTGTAGCTATAAATCATTTTATAAAATGGATTAAGGCTAAAGTACCATGATAATAGGGTAAAATGAGATGTTTTACAATTGGAACCTTAGTCTTAAGGAAAGCTGATAAATCAAAAAATGAAAATAAAGATGGAAAATTAGCTAACAATTAGGAAGGACCTTATAGAGTGATAAAAGATATAGGTAACAATTTATACCACATAGAAACATAAGAAGGGAAAATTCTTCTCACAACTAGGAACATTATGCATCTCAAGATGTACCATGTCACTCTTTTAGCATAGGAACTTTTAAAAAAATATTACCTTTAAAAGCAAAGAATAAATAAAATATATTGATTTCATTCAAAAGATTTGTTTTATGGTTTATAACCTAAAGCTTTACCTTCAGTGGTCAACAAACTTTGGCCTTTGGTAGGCAAAAGCCTTACCTTTAGTAGGCACCCACCTTGAGTGGTTGATAAAGTCCTACCACTAGTAGGTAAAAAGCCCTACCTTTAATAGGCACCTAACTTCAATGGTTCATAAAATCCTACCATCACTAAAAAAAACCCTTACCTCCATTAGGCACCCACATTCAGTGGTTAGCAAAGTCTTATCAGCAATAGGCAGCTACTTTTAATAGTTATTAAATTTTTACAAATAAATAATCAATGCTAATTAGTTATAAAAATTGAGATGAAATGCTTATCAACAATAAAATGGTGAATGTTAAAGCAATATTGGAACATTAAATGATTGATCAAGAGATTATTAAAGACTGATTAATTATTAAAGTTAAGCCAAAACACTTTTTTAACATTAAATGATTAGTTTAAAGAAAATTTATTAAAAAAAAAATATATTGAAATTTTCATTTGCTAAAAATTTGTTTACAAAAATACTGATTAAAGAAAAATGTACATTCACTATTACATTTGGTTACATTTGTACTCACTAAAACTATAAGACATCAGTATCTCTTTATACATCTTTATATTGAGTACTAGCAGAAACTTGAATAGTTGTATCAATAGTTGATTAGTACCTTGCTAAATAATCACTTCAGCAATGTGGTTAGCATTCAAAACTTCAACTAATTGGCTTATTTCTTGCTCATATTCAAAGTCTACTTCATCTTCTTCAGCATTTTTAACCACTTGCTCTACAATTTTGAATTTGTTCATATGCGAGAAATTGGTCGATAAAAAGTACTTTAGCTTGACTCCTAGTTAGATTCCATCCTATGAGGAAATTCTTAACTACAAGCTTTCTAAATTATTTAGTCCTTTTCATTTCTTCATGGCAAGACTTAACCAGCTCTTTAAATTCTCCCTTCAATAATATTAATTACTTTTTTCACTTATTAACTTATCTTCTTTTAGCTTTGTGTTATCTTTTTTATCTTGAGGGATTCCGAATTCTTTTATACCAATCACTTAAGCTTAACATTATTTTTATTAGTATTTTCAAAGTAAAATTATTTCTTACCGATTAAATAATTTTTATGGTTAATTTCACCTTGAAGTAGAGCATTTGCCCTATCCAGTTAAGGAACCCCTGTTTAAAGTTAATAAATTTCCAAATTAGATGTTTTCTATTTAATATTTAACTCTTTCAAAGCTTTTATTATATCATATATGCTTTCTCATAAGCTTAAATCCTTGCTTGTGCCTATAGTTAAAATTTTCATATTGAATGATTGGTTCAAAAATGATCAAGTCTTGGGCATTTCATCTATACCTTTGGCTAATCTCTTGGGTGAAGAATTCAGTTAGACCATTTTTCCTTACCTTCTCCTTTTGCTCATTATTATCCTTAGGAAAGAAAAGCTATTTAGCTCTAAACTAAACATAATTTACTCCATCTAAGTACAAGTTGTTAATTAGGCACCTAAGTGAAGTATTGACCTTTTTAAGGGGGGTAGGTTGTATTTCATGCCAATGTTTCTCCAATACTAGATACCAATCATTTAGAAGGTCAACCTTGCATATCATTTTAGGAGTGCCACTTTGTAAACCAAATTGAAATGTTTGACTAAACAAAGACTTTGAACTAAAGGTTCACCCTAAGTTATTTGAGCTAATCTTTGGCTGATATCTAGAGCACTTGAATGCTTATTGTCTCTATAAAGCTTAATTCATCAACTATCAGTAGTTAATTATTTTTCTATAGATTGAATGGTTAAAGTATTACTCTTTTTCTTAATAGTATTAGTTTTCCTCTCAATTTTCTTTCTTCCTTGTTCGTGTCTTATAAATCGTGCCTCCTTAGAATGATCGCTTATAGGCTTCGAAGAATGAGTTCTTCTACTTTTTCTTGAAACTTTACCTATAGAAGATTGCTTTTTCTTCTTTCCTTTGGAGCTTTTCCTTTTTTTTCTACAACCAGTCCCACTTATTGTGTTCTTTTCCCAGATTTTTCAACTCCTTCTACACTTGCTACTTCCTTAATTACTTTATTAGCAGTAGCTTCTTTCATTTGTAATAGTTTCATAGCCACTTCCATAATTAGATCATTCCCCTCTAAATAAGTATCTATAAAAAGAATCTATTAATTAATATTATATCAATTGGTTATGTTAAACTTTGGTTTACAAAACACAAACACACTATTAATGTTTCTGATATTTAAAGGACCTTAAATTAGCAACTACCTGATACAATCTTTTATCTTTTTGTCATATTTGCTCAACATTATTTATTTAGCTTAATGGTAATTGTTCATAATTAACCATATGATTAGGAATAATGCTTTTTTATTTAGGTGCAACCATGGTGGTTTTTTGCTTTTGTAAACCTATACCTAAAAGTAAGTATCCTTCAAATTATGAATGTTGGAGTTTAAATGGTAAAAAATTATCTATTGACACATGCATCAAAACACAATTAAAATTAAAATACTAGTCTGATAAAAAATTTTGTAATAGAAAATGACAAAACCAAGGTGAACTCTAGCGATCCACTTGACACATCTTATCATATTAATTTAATTACTATAATTGCATACAAAATGTAGAAAGAATGCAATCAAAGTGTAACATAAAACAAAATAGAATACAAACAAGATAAGATGAAAATAATTTGTAAGAATTTAAATAGAATTTAATGGGGGGTTTTTTATTTGAATTTCAAACAAAACACATTATTAAAAATAAATTAAAAAAATATCACAAAAAGGAAGTCAATAAAAAAAATATAATTAATATAGGAATTTGAGAGCTTTTGTATGGATTAATCACTAATCAAACATATTTGACAATTTCAATTAATTTTTCAACCTTGAATTATTTGAAACTTTTACAATAATTCATGAATTCTACACTAGATAACCATCTACAATATTATTAATTAAGATTAACAAAAGTAAGTAACCACAATAATTTGTAAAGTCAAATCAAAATTGATTTGAAAATATAATTCAACAAATTAAAGGATTAAACTAGAAACTTTTAATTTAATCATTCAACCTTTTGTTTCCATATGAAAAATAGTGATTATCCAATGACAATTCAATATAAAAATAAATAAACATTACACAAGATTGAACACAAGTTACACTAAATTAACATTCAACTCATGTAATTTCAAGTAATCATAATAAAGAATGAGATAAAGAGAAAAAATTAATTAGAAACAGTTAATATTATAACTTAGAATCTCGTAATCCAAATAAAGAAAAGCCTTAAATTCATTAAATCAATTAAAACTTTGCCTTTCATAGCTGAAAAAGAAAAGACTTAAAGAAAGAAAAGTCATTGTTTACAATTAATATAAGTGTTATTTTGCCTTTAGAGGCATAAAACCTTTATATCTAATTTGCTATCCTTTAAAATCTAATGGACCAAGATTATATGTCTCATAAGGTTACAAAAAAAAAGCGTTGTGCTAATTTTAAAAGACTAAAATATAATTTACAAAGTAATGCATTACAAGAGTTATTAAAAGAAATCTTATTGATTTGACTTTTAATCATTGCAAGACCTTTAAAATTATATTGTTTTGCTCAACCCTAAATATGAAAGTTATAAGGTTAATTTTTAAGAAATTTTAAGCACTAATTTCATGTTTATTAGATCTTTAGAGCTCTAGATATAGCTCAATAGATAAAATTAGCTCAACTTGAATAGAAATAGAGCATCAATTTCTTAAGTAAATTAAACTTTCTAGATGTTTGAAATAAGCTTTAACTAAAATATAAAAATTATAGAGCTTCCTTTAAGATTTTTAACAATGTAAAGATTAGCCAAATTTGATATCCAAAACTTAAGATATAGTTGAAAACCTAAACTAGTATAAAAATCCAGCATTAATTAAAGAATTCCAAAACATTGAAAAACTAACACCCAATCACATAACATAGCCAATTCTATAAAATTAAGCATATGTAATATAATAAGAGATATAAAATAGGAAGAAATAATATAGATAAAATCTTATACATATATTATGTTTCCTTGGTAGAAATATAAGTCCAAGATCTGATTTTCTTTGTGGCATATCAAAAGAAGTAGAAGAATCCATTAATAGTTAGTTTTATACCAAATGCTTGGATTAATAACTCAAAGTAGGCAATCAGTAGCTAATTATTGTAAGAAATTTAGGAAGGTGCCATGTTCATTGATTGTAATACATCTTGTTAGAACCAAATAAATGGGGTTTTACTCCAATCTTTTCAATAAAGGCATTATAAAACATGAAAAAATTTTAGATGTCAAAACTACATACTCTCTTATCATCTTTTGACATTCATAACAAATGTTGATTGATCACCTATAGGGAGGCTAACTTTTAATATAGAGATCAAGAGTTTTTTCAATTTTTAGCCAAGTGATCAATGAATTATAAGCCCTAATGTTAACTTCAATAAATTGTATTATTGAGGGTCTGCTAGCTAAAGAAATGTATAGCTCTTAAATTTTACAATCCTTTAACTAGCAAGCTATTGACACATCTAAGTATGGAACACCATAATCATATACAAATGCATGGTTGACTATTAAAGGAATTGGATCTACTTCAATTGATGTGTTAACCAATAAGTCACATTTCCTTAGATAAGATTTACTACTCTGACTAACCTTTATGATGATCAGCCTTTTTTTGAGATTTGCAATCGATATTCTTGAGTCCTTATAAATTATATTTCTACTAAAAATTCTGAAAATTGTAAACAATAAAAAAGGAAAAGGTATGCACCTATTAAGATCAAAAGGTCAAGATTTAAAATTTTTTAACTAAAAATTCAAGAATATGAAAAATAACTTAAAAAAAGATTCATACTATAAATAATGCCTAGATTTAATTTTAAATAGCACACATATGCAAAAAAAATAACAAAAGGAATAGAAGCAACATTGAAATGGTAGTTTACTTGATTTAAAGGCTAATGGAGGTTTTTAAAGAAAACTCTTTATAGTATCAAAGATAAAGAAGTATCAGAAATATCCAAGGCTGATTCACATAATGCTTTGGTAAAAACTCTATTCAAATGACTAAAGTAAAAGCAGAAAGAAGACTTTGATAATATATATATATATATATATATATATATATATATATATATATATATATATATATATATAAACCAACGCATGGTGCAAATTGGATCTTGAAAATCTAGAAGTTGGACCTCTTAATCATATGGATCATGGTTTTTTTCTTTATCGATATTAGATAGTTCATGAGAGCCATCACATAGATCCACTCATTTTTCAAGGTCTCATTAAATACTAAAATTTTTGTTTTCCCTCAATTCAATGAATACAAGTCTAAATTCAAATTAAAAATTTAAAATTAAAAGCATGTTTAACGAAGCTATCATTAGCCTAGATAATTGAAAAGACATAGTTTGATGGTAGCTACACATATATCAAGATGTTAAACTTTTTGTACGATAAGTTTGAATTCCTTACTAATCAGTGAAAATCATAAATATTAAAACCGATTACTCTTTATAGATTGATCTATTAGATCATTGAAACTAATCACTTGTTTAAGCCTTGCTAAAATTTTTTGGTGTAAGATGATAACTACTAAATGTTGAGTCAAATGGGGCCTAAATAGTGGAATACCACTTTTGTGACAATCAAGCTAGTTGATCAATTAACTACATATCTTATCAACCTATATTTCAATTGGTTAACTAGCTAGCCCACAATGAGAAGTTCTTAGTCTAAATAATTGCTAAATGAATGATTAGTTAGTTGGTCAAGTGTAATACCCTAAATAAAGTAAAAAAGTTTAAGAGGGAATTTTCATTAGAAAATAACTTAAACTAAAAATGGATAAGGAAATTAGGCAAAATTTGAGTAAATCGTGAAGATAGTTTGGGTGTAAAGAATATATGAGGCATTATTATGGATTAAAATATAATTAAAAATCTAACATTAAGTTTGTCAAATTTATATAAAGGCCTATATATGGAATTAAAAGCCTAGATAGCCCAAAAACCTAAAGATTATGCCTAAAATTAAAATAAGTTATCTTAGATTATTTAGATTATTTTAAATCAAATTCTTTAGTCCAAATCTAGCCTTAGAAGTTAGAAAAAATAAGGCCTAAATAAAGCTCAAACTTGTGGAGGAAGACAATGGCAATTAGGTGAATAAATAAAAAATTAGGGGCATTTGTTAGTACTTGTTTCTAGACATCAAATTTGGCTAAATTTAAGTGATTTTAAGGAAATTATCTTCTAATTTTTAACCTTGAATAGCCATGGCCCATGTGCCTAATTATCCTTATTTTTTTATAAAAAAATAATAAGTAAAGAAGCCTATGAAGGAAACTTGGACTAGGGTTTTATAAAAGGCCTTTAAAGTCATTTTTTCATAAAGTTTCTACTTATCCTCAACCCCAAAACTAGTGTACTCCTAGGGTTTATCTAGTAGGGTTTTCAAATTTTCTAACAATTTTGAAGAGGCTCTTTAGGTGCTTCTATCCAATTCTTGTAAGGTAATTTAAATATTCCCTAATCTCCTTCAAATTTTTATGAAAATTTTATCCTCAAAATTTTGAAAACTTAGTTTATTTCAATGAAGTTGCTGCTTTAAGAAGTCTTTGAAATGTTAGAAAATAAAAAAATTTAAATGAGTAGTAACTATCCCTTACTTTTTGGAGTTTTTCAATAAAGATGAAGAATATAATAATATATGCTATTATTAGTGTGAAGTTAGGTTGTGATGTTGTATGGTTCAGTTTTGGCATTATACAAATGTTAATATGATGATAAAATATTGGTATTTTAGTATAAGATTGATAGGAAAACATTCATTAAGTTTTGCTCTTAAGAGATAACAATAAGATTATATTGAGTTTAGAAATTAAACTGTCAAGAGAAGATAATAATATATTTTCTACTATTCTTTCGAATCAATAGTAAAAAATTGCTAAAAGTTTCAATTTTTGGTATATTAATATTACAAATAGTGTTAGTATAGGTGTGGAAAGAATTGGGAATTTTTGAAAAATTTTAGAGTTATAAAAAGTGAATTTGTATGAATTTTGGTTATAAGAACTCAAAACAAAATTCTAGATTTTGTGTTTTAAAGTTTGGGCTGTTCGTGCAAGAATTTGATTGAGAAAAATTAAAGTAATTAATGTTCTTTGATTATGAACATGTTAGTGAGCTTATATAAAAATTTGTTAGCAATTGAATTAATTTGGATGTCAAGAAGGCTTTTCTTATTACAATAGCTCCAAAACTATCTAGATTTGGCAAAGTTGTGTATTTGGTATTGCATGAATAATACCAATATGGTATTTTTATGAAATGATTGAAGTTTTTCATCATTTTACATGTTAAGGATATTGTATAAAAGTATGATAATGATTAAAAGTGACTTGGATGTTGAAAAAGGGTTTTTAATGCAGCTACTCATGTACCATCCTATTTTAAAATTCAAGACAGTACCCAAGAATGAGGAAATTGTAAGAAAATTAATGTTTGATGTGTAGTAATGTATTAGAAGCATTAGATAAAATTTTGATAAAAATTTAAATTGATTTAGAAGCATAAAAGGCACTAAACCATGCAAGTATTCACATTACCTAGCAAGCTAAATGTTTGATACTTCTTACTAAGAAATGTTGCAAAGTATTTAGAATTTATGATATATTTAAGATGATAAAGCTATGTTTGATAGCCATTCAAAAGAGCTAAGTACTATTATTATTATCTTAAGTAAAAAGGTTATATATCAACCTTGTGCATGATGATATGTGATAATGAAATTGAATACATGAGAATGAGAATTTGTGTTAACAAAACTTCAACAGCATAGTTACTATTATGACTATATCTAATGAAATGAATAATTGATGCTATAGCTAGCATCTTATTATTAATCATCCTGAACATAACTTATAAGGGGAGATGTGCATCCTTATTGATAAAAAGGGGTGTGGTAAGGGTTAGAAAGATAACGTTAGTGGCCATTTGCCTATGGTGGCAGGGGATAAGATTAAATTGAAAATATAAGGTGAAACTTATATACCAATTGTTGTCATTCTCTTTAATAAACTTTATAAATATGATACATAAGCGCTTTAATCAATTATTATTTTACACTATTATATATCTAATTTGTCATGGTGAAAACTCTATAGAAAAAGGAGAAAGTAGTAATTCCTTGAGTATTTCAATACTTACACTACTTCTGTTTGAATTTTAATACAGATACAAAGTATGGATCCCACAAAGATGACTAATACCTATGCGATAATTTTCCCCTCATATTTGGTAACCTTCCTTTTAATATTTTTATGGTGTCCTAATTAGAATTTTTATATTCTAATAGTAATTATAGATAGAGTTATGTTTTCAAAAATTTTATACTCTTGTATAAATATCTTTTATGTATGTAAATTATGTTTTGAACTTCCTTATATACATGCAATTAGAATTATTTTTTATAAATGTTTATTTATATTTTTAGTAGAGTTAAGAAAGTAGGTGAGTCATAAATATATTACTGGCTTGTAAAGACAACTAATTAGTATATTAATACTAGTCAATTATCTTTACGCTAATCATAATATCCAAAAATTGGGTTATGATAGAGTTAATATCCGAGTATGGTTTTCGATAATTATTTACAATAGATTTAAAAAGAGACCTAACTAGATTGTGGAAACTATAGAAAGTTGAAGGAAGAATTAGATATTAATCATGGTGGATCTATGAAACTTAATAGGTATTATTTTTACTTATTCCTCTTTTAGGGAAGTAGTATTTGTTAATTAATGCTATTCTCTAGAATTATGGCTAGGAAAAATTGAACTTAAGCTAGAATGCCCTAAAGGTGTACTAGAGCAATCCAAAAGTGTCAAGGCATGAAGCCTTCGTGAACATACCCCTAAAAAACCTTAATAGAGTAGAAAGAGAGCAACTTGAAGCTTCGAAATAGGCTATAATGCTATGGTAGACTTTGGAAAGAGTCTTAGCCTAAAGTTAGCACCTTCTTGCTCCACCTCTAACCTTACTAGTACTAAAGTAACAAGTTCTTCCATTTCCTCTAAAAGAGCAATTATAGATAGTGCATAAATTTAAAAAATTAAACTCCCCAGAGTATGATGGCATATATCCAAAAGTGGATCTTTATCAATTCGTGGACCAAATAAAAAGAAACTATAGATTGCTAGGGTGTAGAAAAAATTTAATGGTAGAATTGGTGGGTTATTAATTAGAAGGGGTAGCTCATTTATGATATTTTTATAATATTGAACCTATAGTTATTACTAATGAACCAATTATTTGGAGGCAATTTTAAGCTAAGTTGATGGATAGATTTTTACCACCAAGCATTCAAGAAGTAAAAGCCTATAAATTTGAAAGGTTGACTTAAGAATCCATGACAGTAGCCTAATATTATGTATAATTTACTTGATTGTCCTAATATGTAGAACACTTAGTGCCCACAGAGAAAGCTAGAGTGAATCGATTTGCATATGGTCTTTAGGACTGTTTTTATAATCGAGTGGATGTTTCTAATGGTACAACATATAAATAAGCCCTAGATCAAGCAATTAATATATAATTATGTGCCAAGGAGAGGCAAAGTATAGAAAAAGGTTTAGGAAAGACAAAAATAAAATTCAAGGAAAGAAGTAGTAAAGACATGAGGAAAGTAGTAATTACTCAGAATGTGCTAATTGGAAATAAGCAAAAGGGAATAAATAAATTTCAAGATCAGGGAACATCGTAGACAAGAAGGAGGTCTAGTAGGCAAATTTAGGAATGAATAGATTTTATTAAAAATATTAGGTCTAATTTTAGATCTGTTATTGGAAGCTCTTCTTTAGGAACTTCCCTTTTGAAATCTTGAAATTTATTTATTCCCTAATCATAAGAATAGTTAGGACCCAAGCAAAAGTGTTTACCATGATGTGCCAAGAGTCTCAAACTTCTAATATAGTGGTGACAAGTACTATTCTCATTGAAAATTTTCCAATAAAAATGTTGTTTGATCTTTATGCCATGCATTCATTTATGTCTAAAAATTTAGCAATTAACCTCTCAAAATTGTTGAATGAATTGAATCAACCCTTAATGATGAATACACTAGTGGAAGAAGTTATTTTTGCAACCCAAAGTGTTAAAGATTATATGATATGGATAGATAAGCCTCCAACTTTGATTAATTTAATTGTATTAGAAATTGTGGGTTATAATATAATTTTGGAAATGGACTAGTTATCAAAATATCATACTTGTTTTGATTGTTATCATAAGACTATAACTTATCGGTTGAAAGGAAGAGAAGTTTAAATTTTTTGAGATGAAAAGAAGGTAGGAATGCTCACTTTTATGTTATGTACAAAAGTTCAAAAATTAGTGAATAAAGGATACATTGTATGAATAGCTTCAATAAATGAGGTTAAAAAACAAAAAATGGGAATAAATGAAGTTCCAATAGTAAAAGAATTTTCTAGTGTTTTTCTAGAGGATCCATTAGGATTACCACCGAATTGAAAAATTGGATTTATAATTAAAACCATTCCTAAAATTGACTAATTTCTATAACACCTTATCAAATGGTGCCAGCAAAGTTAAAGGAATTAAATAAGTAACTATAAGACTTGTTGATAAGTGTTTTATACAACATAGTGTATCATTATGGGGAGCACCAATGCTATTTGTGAAGAAGAAAGATGGAACATTATGGTTGTGTATTAATTATCAAGAGTTGAATAAAGTCACCATTAAGAATATGTATTCTTTTCCAAGAATAGATGACTTATTTAATCAATTTCAAGGATTTTAGTCTGTCTCAAAAATTGACTTATAATCAAGTTACCATTAATTGAAAATTCAAAAGAAGAATATTTTGAAAATGGCATTTTGGACTTGTTATATCCATTATGAGTTCTTAGTTATGTCATTTGGTTTGATCAATGCTCTGATAGCATATATAGATTTGATGAATGGTATTTTCAAACCTTTTTTTTATAAATTCATTGTTATATTTATTAATGATATCTTAGTTTATTCCAAGAGTGAAGAAGAGCATGGATAACATTTAAGAATCACACTACAAAAGTTGAGAGAGCATAAATTGTATGCTAAATTTTCAAAGTGTGAGTTCTAGATGAAGAAAGTGCATTTCCTAGGCCATATTGTATTGCAAGAAGTAATATAAGTAGACTCTTAAAAGGTTGAAGCTATACTTAAATGGTCGTGACCATTTTTAATGATGAAGATACATAGTTTTGCTTAAGTTAGCTAGATATCATAAAAGATTTATAAAAAATTTCTTAAAAATAGATGCACCACTAATTAAGTTGACTAATAAAGGAGTTAAGTTTGTATGGAATGATGATTTCATGAAGAGTTTTTTAATATTGAAAGAATATCTAACTTCTGCCTTAGTATTAGCATTACTTAATAATGCAAAAGGATATATAGTGTCTTATGGTATATCTAGAGTAGGATTGGGATGCATGTTAATATAGTAAGGTAGAGTGATAGCTTATGCATCTCGCCAATTGTAGATACATGAGATGAATTATCCCACTTATGACCTAGAAATGATAGTTATAGTGTTTGCATTGAAGATATAGGAACATTATTTATATGGGCTACTTGTGAAATCTATACAAATCATAAGAGCCTTGAGTATATTTTTCAACAAAAGGAACTTATTATTAGACAAAAAAGATGTATAGAGTTTGTAAAGGATTATAATTGTTCTATTCACTATCATCCAAGTAAGGGTAACATAGTTACTAACTCTTAAAGCTATAAAGCTCCCAAAGGTTAAAAAAAAGGAGTTAAAAGGAAATATAAGCATAGATTTAGCTTATATAATGGTGTATTCTACCATAATAGATCAAATCAAAGTAGTTCAAAAAGAAGATCCTCAATATGAGCAATTAAAAAGTAGAATTATGAATAAAAAAGAAACTAACCTAGTAGTGAATGAAGAAGTAATATAGAATAGAAATTGATGATGGGTGCCTATAGTTCTAAGGAAGGAAGTATTAAAAAAAGCCTATGAATTATCTTATACGATGCATCCTAGTACAACAAAAATGTATCAAGATTTGACAAATATGTGTCAGTAGGATGGAATGAAGAAATATATACAAAGATATGTGATCAAATGCTTGACCTGTTAATAAGTAAAAATGGAACATTAACTCTTGATAAGACTTTACCAAAACATTTACATATCCAAATTGAAGTGAGAAAGTATTACAATGGATTATGTAGTTGGATTGCCACAAACCAATGAAGGATATGATTCCACATAGGTGATCATGGATCATCTCACAAAGACTGCACATTTCCTACCAGTAAAGATAACATAAACCATGTTGTAATATGCTCAGATTTACATGGATATAATTATCTTATTTCATAGTGTACCATTCATAATTATTTTAGATTGAGGATCACAGTTTACCTATCGATTCTAGTAGTTATTTCAAGAGAAACTAGATACTCAATTGCAATTTAGTGTAGCATTTCATCCACAAATTGATGGCTAGTTAAAAAGAACAATTTAGACCTTAGAAGAGATGCTTAAAGCCTGTGTAATCAAATTTAAGAGGAGCTGGGATAAACATTTGCCACTAATAGAGTTTGCATATAATAATAGTTATCATACTTGTATACAAATGACTCTACTTGAAGCTCTATATGGTAGAAAATGCAAATCAACTATGGAACGGTTTGAACTAGAGGAAGCTAAAATGATTTTTCTTAACCTAGTTGAAAGCACTATTAAGAAGGTTTAAATCATCAAAGAAAAACTATGAGTAGCTCAAAGTTGACACAAGTAATATGAGAAAAATATGTAGCATAGGAAGCCATATAGGAATAGGAAAAGAATAGGAAGGAAAAATATCTAACTTTATTTAGCAAGATTCTATCTAAATTTTATACCTAATCTGTTAATAATTCTATATATCACCATTCTTGAAAATCTGAGGATGAATTTTCTTGAAGGAAAAAAACTTGTAATGCCCCATTAAAAGGGAATTTTCACTAGAAAGCACCGTAAACAAAAAATTAGTAAGTAAATCTGGAAAAATTTGAGTGAATCGTAAAGATAGTTTGAGTGTACTCCAAATAGAATTTTATAGAAAAAATATGAGCCACTAGTATGGGTCAAAATGTAATTAAAAACTTAATACAAAGTTTGAAAATTTTATATAAAGATCAAATAGGGAATTAAGGGCCCAAATAGCCCAAAGGCCTAAAAAAATCAGCCTAAAATTAAAATAAATTATCTTAGATCATTTAAACTATTTTAAATTAAATTCTTTAGGCCCAAATCTAACCTTAGAAGTTAAAAAAAATAAGGCTCCAACAAAGCTTAAGGTTATAGAGAAAGCCAATGGCAATTAGGTGAATAAGTGAAAATTTAAGAGCATTTGCTAGTGTTTGTTTCTAGATATTATATTTAGCTAAATTTAAGTGATTTTAAAGAAATTATCTTCTAATTTTCAACACTAAATAGACATGCCCTATGTGCTTAATTATCATCAAATTTTTACCAAAAAAAGCTTAGACTAGGATTTTGTATAAGGCTTTTGGAGTCATTTTTGCAAAAAAATTTTGCTCATCTTTAACCTAAAATTAGTGCACTCCTAAGGTTTCTCTAGTATCTAACAATTCCCAAATGGCTCTCCTAATGGTTCCATCCAATTCTTGCAAGGTAACTTAGTTTTTTCCTTCATCTCCTTTAAGTTTTTATGGAAATTTTCTCTTCAAAATTCCTAAAGCTTGGTTTATTTTAGTGATATTGCTACTTTAGGAAGTTTTTGAAAAGTTATAGAATTAATAATTTAAGGTGAATGGTAACTATGCCTTATTCTTTTAAGTTTTCCTGTAAAGATTAAGAATATGATGATATATACTATTAGAGGTGTTAAGTTAGGTTGTGGTGCTATATGATTTAGTTTTGGTACTATATAAACATTAATAGATGTAAAATGTTGGTATTTTAGTGAAAATATTAATAGGAAAATATTCATTAAGTTTTCCTTTTAAAAGATGACACTAGAATTATGTTAAGTTTAGAAACAAAATTGTCAAGAGAGGATAATAATATATTTTTTGCTATTCTTTGGAATCAAGGATTAGAAATTGCTAAAAATTTTAATTTTTATTATATTAATATTACAAATAGTGTTATGATAGGTATGAAAATAATTGAAAATTTTTGGAAAATATTAGAGTTATGAAAAGTGAATTTGTATGGTCTTTAGTTAAAAGAGCTCAAAACAGAATTCTAGATTCTATGTTTTGATGTTTAGGATATTTGTGTAAGAATTTTATTGAAAAAAATTAAAGTTATTAATGTTCTTTGATTATGAACATGTTATTGAGCTTACATAAAAAATTGATGGTAATTAGAATTGATTTGGATATCAAGAAGGCTCCTTTATTACAATAGCTCCAAATTAGCCCAAATTTAGCAATCATGTGTATTTAGTTCTATATGAACAAAACCAATGCAGTATTGTTGTGAAATAATTGAATTTCTCCATCACCTAACATGCTAGAAATACTATATAAAAATTGATGATGATTGAAAGTGATTTGAATGTTAAAAAAAGGGCTTTTAATGCAACTACTCATGTGTTATCCAATTTTAAAATTCATGATTTAGGTATTGTGTAAACAATTCCTAAAAATAAGGAAATTGTAAAAAAAATTAGTGTTTGATATGTAATAATATGTTAGAAGCATTGAATCAATTTTTGGTAGAAATTTGAGTTAATTTGGGAGCCCAAAAGGCACTAAACTATGGGAGTATTCATACTACCCAACAAACTAAATGTTTGGTGCTTCTTATTAAGAAATATTACAAAGTATTTAAAATTTATGACACATTTGATGATGTTTGAGCTATGTTTGGTAGCCATTCAAATGAGTTAAGTATTGTTATTATTATTATCTTAAATGGAAAGGTTGTATATTAACTTTGGACATAATGATATGTAATAATGAAATTAAATACATAAGATTGACAATTTGTGTTAACAAAATTCTTATAGCATAGAAAATGAGTAATTAATGCTATAGCTAACATATTATTATTGCTCATCCTAAACATGACTTGTGGGGAGAGGTATGCATTCTTCGTAGAGAAAGAAAGGCATAGTAAAGGTTAGAGGGATAAGGTTGGGGACCATGTACCTAGGGTGGTGAGGGATAAAGTTAGGCTAAAAATATAAGAAAAAACCTATATACTAACTATTGTCATTCTCTTTAGAAAACTTTATAAGAATAATACATAAAAGCTTTAATTAATTATTATTTTAAACTATTGTATATCTAATTTATCATGATGAGAACTTTCTAAAAAAAGGAGAAGAGTAGCCATTCACTAAGTATTTCAATACTAACATTCCTTCTACTGAATTTTTATTTATAGATATGGTGCATGGATCCTACAAAGATAGTTGACAATTGTTCGACAATCTTCCTCCCACATTTGGGAACCTTCCTTTTAATATTTTTATGGTGTCCTAGTTAGAAGTTTTATCTTTTGATAGTAATTATATACAAATTATGTTTTCAAAAATTTTACACTTTTGCATAAATATTTTTATTGTATGTAAATTATGTTTTAAATTTTCTTATGCATGTGCAATTAGAATTATTTTCTATAAATGTTTATTTATACTCATAGTAGAGTTAAGAAAGTAGATTAGGTAGAAATATATTAATGACTTGTAAAAATAGTTGGTTAGTATATTAATATTAGTCAGGTATTTTTACTTCAGTCACAATATCAAAGAATCAAGTCATGACATCAAGGCACATATTAGCTAGTTGTAACTGAAATAATTATAACCATTATAACCAATCCATATGAGCAAACATCTAGTAAATTTCAAAATAATCTTCTTTTATACAATGATCACTTTATTCTTTTATAAAGTGATTAATTTACTATCACAATTATTGCTATATAAGGCTTTAAGTATGCCTTGTAAACTCTATTCACATCCATTTTACTCTACTTACTATATCTCTCTTTCTATCTCTTGCTTTTTCTAATGTTAAATGTTAGAAGGCTAGTGTGATACACACCATGTGGGCTTATTATAGGTCCAACACTATTCAAAGTAGTTGAACATTGCTTTGTCCTCCATTGTTCACTTCTGGTAAAACATTAGGTAATTTCTTTTTGTAATCTTCATTAAAAAAATAAAAATAATTTTATATAAAAAATTAAGATTTCTTTTATATAATTCTAAGTCTAATTATTATATAATTAATAAAATAAATATATTTATAGTTAATAAATATATTTATTATAATTTTCAAATAGTGATATTAAAAGGACAAAGTTGCAATATCCCAAAATAGGACAAAAAAATTTATATAGGAGTTTTCTTTAGAATACTTTAAGTGAAATAGAAATTTTAAATAGGTATTTTATTTTTAAAAAAATTAGAAAATCCAATAGGAAATTTGAATGAAGTTCGAAAAAAAAAATATAAAGGTGATTTGAATGTGAGTTCAATTAGAATTTTTATAAAAATTTTATTAGGCATATAAATATAAATGAAAATATAATTAAAAATATAATAATAAGTTTAGAAAAATTTATGTAGGAATTTATTGGAATTCCAAAATTCAAGTACGTTGAAAAGTGAAAAATTGAGTTAAAAATTAAATAGATTAGTGTAAAAACTTTTGGATTGACTTAAACTAAGTTTCTAAGGCCTAAAATACATATGAAAGTTTAGAAATGAATGCATAAAACAAGGCCAAAAAATTTTTAAAATAGCCTAAAGACAAAAATGTAAAAAGTGAGAAATTGGGGCTAATTTACAATAAATCTTTTTTACTCTTCAAAGTAGCTTATTCTTTTTTATTTTAGCATAATAATTTTTTGAACTTATAAGGCCATTTGGACATCCCAAATAGTCAATCATATGTCTAAGATTTTTTAATATAATAAATAAAAAATTGAAGACTTTTTGCAATTAGGGTCTAAAGTTTTATACATATGTGTGATTAAGCTACTTTGAAGTAAAAATTTACTTCCTTTGACTAATTGAGAACTATGAGAAGAAGAGAAGCATTAAGTGAGAATTCAAGTCTTAATTTGTTATCAAGAGGTAAGTGGCAATTCTTCCTTAATTTTTTAAGGATTATCTCACAAAAGATGATAATAATGTTGAAATGAAAACAAATATCCCAAGTAATCTGAATAGAGGCTTAGCTCATTCCATGCATTTGGAGGTTAGAAATTTTTAAAATTTCAATCCTTGGCAATTAAAGGTCATAATTAGTGTTAAGATGATTGTAGAAGAAATTGGGAATTTTTAGACATATGAAAAACTAAGTTATAAGTGAAATGCTCAAAACTACCAATTTTAGAACCCTATTTTGTTAAGTCTCCAGTTTTGGATTTTTTAAAGTATCAAATGGCTGAGAAAAATTATGAAATTTTTTAGACATAATATCTAGGATACTAGTAATCTTGTGTCAAAATTTGATAGCAAATGGAAATGATTTGTTTAATTAAACGATAGTTTTGTTTTTATAGCTCTAGTGTTATATGAATTTAGTAGCTCTAGGTTTATGCCTTTAGTGCATTTGCAAAGTGACAAAATTTATTGTACATATTCCTTATTCAATATGTTGAGAATGTCATGGAAAATTTTGAAAGTAATTGGTTTCCATTTGAATGATGAAAGTTGGCTTGAATTGTAAATATTTATATGTTATCCTATTTTCGAAGCTCTATTTTTATTATTGTGTAAATAGTAACTTGAGGCTACAAAACTTGTAAAATTAATATTGTTCCATACTTACCAATGTATTAGCAATATGAGAGAAAATTTTGGTAAATTATAAGATTGCTTTGGAGCTTCTAAGACTTCTATCAATAATATAAATCTCTAATTTTTTATAAGTAGAATGTTAATAAGTCTTGTTGAAAATATTGTGAACATTGCTAAAATTTTGAGAAACTATTCCCATGGCTAAGACATGTTACCATTGATAGGATGGTAAAATCAATCTTGAAAATAATGTTTGAAAAGATGAGTATGAATATAATAGAATGGCAAATTGCATAAGACATTTATGGTATGATGGTATTTGACCATACCCATTGGAATAAATTAGATGGTTGATGTTTTAACATCTTATTATTGTTTATTATGAATTATGAGGGGGAGATATAACATCCTTCATAGAAAATGAAAAACTTGATTTGTAGTAGAGGAAAAAGGTTGGTGGCTTTATGCCTTGGGTAATGGGTGATAAAGTTAAACTAAAGATATAAGATAAAACTTTTATATCCACCATTACTATTTTCTATAGTAATATATATGAATGATATACATAAGAAAATTTCTTTATATAACATTAAATAATAATTATATAAAAATAAAAAGCTAAATCTTTGTGATGAAAACTCTTTTAAATAAGGTAATGAGTAACTATTCATTAGATATATTTTATACTTACTCTTTTATTAAATTAAACTATAGGTATTGATCATGGAACCGAAAGAGCAAATTAGTATTTATGTAAGGACCTTCTAGTCTTCTCATGGTACTTATGAGATATTTTTTTTTATATAAAGTATAGTCTACACCTATAAATGTAAGAGCAGATTATGAAGTAATACTAAGAAAAAATATTCTTAGAATTTAATTCTATTATAATATATCCTTTTTATCAAGTAGCCCCGCTTGAAACCTCTACCAATAATAATTTTTTTTCTTCTTCTATGGAAATAGATTCACCGGAATGGAACCTCAATAGATCCAACTGAGAGCCTGCATCATTTGATGTATTATAAAAATTATATTTCTGCATAAATAAAATTTTTATGTGTATATGTATAGATATATGTGTGTGTATGATAGACTCCAAAAATTTTTATGTATATAGTTTATATTCCGAGTTTAGATATTTGCATTCTCTAATAATATTAATTTAATAAAGATATTAAAATATTGTAGAGACTTGTAAAAATATCTATTTGATATATTAGTACTAATTAGATATCTTTTCGTCAGTCACAATAATCGTAAGACGGGTTGTAATAAAGTTGATATTAAAGCATGATCATAGATACTAGTTATATTTTATAAAAAAGTTATGAGGACTAGTTATATCATATAGATTTTGGAAGGTCTATGAAAGAGTAAGTATTAGTCGCTACAAATCCATGAAAATTATAATTATTTCCTTATTTTTTCCCTTTAGAATTAGTATTTACTAGTTAAAGTTATTTTAGAAAATTATGTCTTAGAAGAGATAAACTTAACTTAGAATGCCTTGATGACTAACCCGAGCACATCCAAAAATATTAGAGACTAAGGCATTTGTAAATGTACCTTTTAAAACCTTTAGAGGATAGGACTAGAGCAGCTTAAAGCTCTAGCATGGGTTACAATATTATAGTAGGCCTTAGAAATATTTTTGAATTGAAATCAAACCCTCCACCCCTAATACCATCACCATCTAGACAACAAGTTCTTTTATTGCCTCTAAGAGAAAGACTACAAAAAATGCACGAATTTTAGAAATTTAACCCCTAAAATATGACGATATAGATCCTATGGTGGATCTTTATCAATTCATAGACTAGATAGAGAAAACCTGTAGACTGATGGGATGTAATAAGAATAGGATGGTGGAATTAATGGGTTACCAAGTAAAAGATGTTGCTCATTTTTGGTATTTCCATAACATTGAACCTAAAATTATTAGTCGTGAACCTATTACCTAGTGGCAATTTCAAATGGAAATACCAAAAATAAGCAACATCTTTTAATAACAAGTGTGTTAGGCATCATATTATGAAGCCAAGGCTTATGAATTTGAAAGATTAACTTAAGGGTCCATAAGTGGCACAATATGATGCCTAACACACTTGGCTATTTCAATACATAGAACACTTAGAGCCTACTAAGAAAGTGAGGGTATGTTGATTTATGCATGGACTTTGAGACAATTTCTATAATTAAGTAAATGTCTTTAACAATACAACATATAAGTAAACCTTAGATCAAGCGATCAAGGTGGAGCTACGTGCTAAAGACAGGTAAAACCAAGAAGTGAGCTTAAAAGGAAAAAGAAAGTTGAAATTTTAGGAAGGGAATAGTTGAGATATTGGGAAAAAGGAAACCACTCGGAATGTGTTAATTAGGAGTGAGTAGGCTAGCAGGAGTAAACTTATTCGAAGGGAATAGTAATGTATTTAATCAATTCTATCCATTTCTTCCACCATCCAATGGACCCCCTCGGTGCCCACGATCCAATTTTAGTCACTTTAGACAATATGGATCTTGTTTTAGATGCGGACAAATGAAGCATTAAGAATTTAAATGCCTAACTACTTAATAAGGAAGTAGTGTTGTCACCCTTAGCACATAACCCATTCAAGATGCAACCCTAGCAAAACCATTAATAACATTAAGAAAGAAGAACATAGGAAATGAACTAGCTAGAACACAAGCTCCAATATATGCCATGATGTGCTAGAAAGCCCAAGCCTCCAATGAAGTGGTATTATTCAAAACCTTTCATGTAAATGTGTTATTTGATTCGAGCACTACACTTTCATTCATATTCAAAAAATTAATGGCAAAACTTTTAAACTCATTAGATGAACCCTTAGTGGTAAATATACTAGTAAGTGAAATGATACCAACAACCTATGGTATTGATAATTGTATAATCCAGGTAGAAAATCATCTAACTTAGATCAATTTGATTGTGTTGTTATGATATAATTCTAGGGATGGATTGGTTGTCAAAGGATGATGTTTGTGCAGATTGTAATTATAAAACAATCACATATCAATTGGAAGAAGGTGAAAAAAAGCAGAAATGCTTACTTTTGTGATATGTACAAAAGTTAGGAAGTTAGTGAATAAAGGATGTGTCATATGGATAGCTTCAGTAAAAGAAGCTAAAAAAGCAATAGTAATAATGGATTAGGTTCCTATAGTGAAAGAATTCCCTAATGTTTTTATGGATGATTTACCAAGATTACCATCAGATCAAGAGATTGAATTTACAATTAAAACCATCCTTGGAATACCACTAAAATCTATTAGATGAGGATTGAAGGAACAATTACAAGATCTATTAGATGAGGATTTTATATAGCCTAGTATGTCACTATGGGGAGCGCAGTGCTATTTGTGAAAAAGAAAGATAGATCATTACAATTATGTATTGATTATTGGCAATCAAATAAAGTTACTATTAAGAATAAATACCTTTTTCCAAGGATAGATGATTTATTTGATCAATTACAAGGTTTTTAATAATTCTTGAAGATTAACTTGTGATCCGGCTATCATCAACTAAAGATCTAGAAAGAAAATATTCTAAAAATAGCATTCTAGACTCGTTATGATTATTATGGATTTTTGGGTATGTTATTTGGATTAACTAATGTTCTTGTAGCATTTATGGACCTGATGAATGATGTTTTTAAACCTTTCTTAGGTGAATTCATTGTTATGTTTTTTGATTATATTTTTATATATTCCAATAGCAAGGAAGAACATGCTTAATATTTGAAAATCACATTGCAAACACTACAAGAGATAAGTTATATGTTAAATTCTCAAAGTGTGAATTTTGGATGAAGAAGGTGCATTTCCTTGGCTATGTGGTGTCACAAAAAGGAATACAAATAAATCCTTTAAAGATTGAGGTTATGCTCAAATGGCCGTAACCTTCCTTAATGACAAAAATATACAACTTTCTTGGATTGGCTAGATATTACAAAAGATTTGTAAAAGATTTTTTGAAAATAGTCACACTATAACCCAACTAACTTATAAAGGAGTCAAACTGATGATTGTGAAAGGAGTCTCTAAAGATTGAAGGAATGTCATACTTCTACTCTAATGTTGGTACTGCCTAATAGTATAAAAAGACATACAATGTATTGTGATGTATTTAAAGTGGGATTAGGATGTGTATTAATGTAGCAAGGAAGGGTAATTGCCTACGCATCTCATTAATTAAAGAAACATGAAACAAATTATCCTACTCATGATTTGGAAATGGCAACTATAGCACTACAGCAAAAAAGACTTTTAGCAACGACATTTGTCGTCGCTGAAAAGTTCTCGGTCGCTGTAAAAGAAAAAGTCGTCGTTAAAAATGTCGTAGGCATAGGTCCGTGCCTGAAAAGGTCATTAGCGACGACAATTTGTCGTCGCTAAAAGTCAGGCTTTTTGTGACGACAAAGTCGTCGTAGAAAATAATTTCAAAATTTAAAAAATTTTGAAATTTAATTTTTAGCAACGACAATTGTCGTCGCTATAGGGCAGAAGTTGTCGCTGAAGATCTAACTTTCAGTGACGACTATTGTCATCGCTAAAAATATGACTTTCAGCGACGACAATAATCGTCGCTGAAGATCAGCGATGACTATTGTCGTCGCTGAAAGTCATATTTTTAGCGACGACAATAGTCGTCGCTAAAAGTTCGATCTTCAAGTCGTCGCTAAAAGTTAGATCTTCAGCGACGACTTCTGCCCTATAGCGATGACAATTGTCGCCGCTAAAGGTTTTTTGAATTTTTTTTAAAAATTTTAAAATTAAATTATCGTATATTTCAAATAATATATTCTTTATTTTAATTAACTTGAATTGTTTAATAGTTTTTTTAAATTTAATTTAATATAAATTATACAATTATAATATATCAGTAGTATTATTAATAATGTCTAACAATTTGATCTAACATAAAAAATTAATACTCATAAAGCAATGGTAAAAATAATTTTTATATGAATAAACTAATATATATACATCATCCATGTAAATGTGCACATATAAAAAATTTAAAGATACATAGACAAAATATACTATGGGAAAGCAGGGAGGTGTAAATATCACAGTGCACCATGATCGTCGTTGTCGTCGTTATCATCATCATCATCATCATCTTGACTACGAGGATGATAAAATGACGGTGGCAGCTGAGTGGTAGGTGCAGGTGCAAATCTACTCGGCCCAGGCGGTGTAGCAGCAGTAAATGGAGGCGGCGGTAGGACGATACCCTACTGTCTAAGGATCAAGCTCATCTCAGTAAGATAAGTCCCAAGCTGCTACTGCTGCTACTGCTGCTGCTGCATCAACTCCTGCTGCTGTGTAATCTGCTGCTGCTGCTGATCAAGTCGTTGCTGCTGCTCTTGAATCAATCGTTGGCTCTGCTCAACCTGCTCCTGACTCTGGTGTAACTACTCATGCAACTCACCGACCTGAGACACGGTCTGTGAGCTTGTCCCCGTGCTAGAAGTCCCCATTGAATGATAAGTCTGACCAGCAAGTACACGCCCAACAGCCTTCCTGTACCTTTGACGAGTGCCAAGCACCTCATCGACGATGACAGCCTCATCTAACTGTATAGGAGTTGTAGGCAAGCTAGTGGATGATACACTAGACTATACATGCTGAGTCATGAGCTCAGTCATCCTCGCCTTAAATTATTAAAAAAAATTAATAAGAAATCTATCTTACAAGATATATTTGTAAAATTTTATTTAAAATATGAAATTCAAATAACTTACATGTTGCCCCTGAGGGATCGGATGCACCCACTCCCCCGACCTGTATGTGTGTCAGTCCCTAAAGTTATCGAAAATCGACTGCAGCTCACTAGTATCTTTGTTTCTCTGTTTAATTTTTGTAACAGAAAAAAAAGATGAAGGGTAGTAATGCTATTTAACAAATGGATATATTTAAAAAAGATACAAAAAAATTAAATTACCTTATCAAAGCGATGTGCAGTAATTGACTTTGACCCATGCTGGTCATTCACGACCTTCTGTGCTCTATTATTTGTATTTCTTACAGACAACTCCTACAAATTAAGAGGAAAAAGTTAAATTTTTAAGTTCACAATTTACTAATTATGAAATACTGACATAATACCATAAAATGTCATACTTACCCTGTACTCATCACTATCAAAGAAGTCCACACACCTCTGCCATGTCTGCGGTGAGACAGATCGAGGCACACAACGTCGAGCTCGATCCAAGTCATACTCCTGGTATTGATCACCTCCATGCTCTAAGAAATACTTATTCAACCTGTACTTCCAATCTCTATACAGGTCGGCAGCAGTCCGCATCAAACCAGAGAGCGCTCTATCCCGATCACCCTCAGAGATGCCCTGGAACTCGAAATAGGACTGCATTAAAAGATATTTAATAAATTTATGAGTCATATATTTAGAAATTTCAATCTCAAAGACATTAATTCAAACAAGAGATAGATACTTACGCAAACCTCCTGCACAACTCTATCTCGAATCTCCTGAGGTACAGCCCGCCATGACTTATAATATGGCGGCACGTGAGCGCGGATCATGCTGCCAATATCACGAGGGAGATGACTGGCATTCTCACCAATCGCATGCCACGTACCAGTCGTATCAAACTGTACAAGCACCGGTCTACCTCCACCCCTGCCTATCTTCTCGTGCAGCCTTAGGGACCTATTTGGTCCCCTCTTTTTAGCAGGTGCCACTTTATTTAATAAAGAAAAATATTAACAAAATAAACATAATATTTAATAAGCTTAGGTATGCACAATTAATAACAAATACCTGATCTCTCGCACTGAGATGGAATATGGGTGGGTCACCTCCAGCGTTACCTCCGTGGTATCATGCCTCGACATCCGCCATAACTAAAATAATACACATTATATAAGTAATTAAAAAGAATTCAATGTCTAGTTGAACGATAAAATAGTTCAACTTTTTACAATCACATTTATTATTTTAATAATCATGCTTACATAATTATGAGTTGTAGTTCAAATATATTATTTTATCCCTAGTTAGAATCAGTGTCGGTGAACCTAACAGACTCATGGTCATCGGATTCTCCTTCATTATCAGATTGTGTGGGCTCCTCATTCATATAATCATCAATTGTTTCGTCTTCAAGGCTCTCGTCATCATCGATGAAGACGTCTTCTCCATGAGCACCAGATCTAACATTCCTGTACGTTGGAATGATTGAAGGACTATTTCTTTCATTACCTAGATGTACTAGATCAAAATCTCCCAGATCAACTGTGAGGTTGAAGTTGGACGAGTTACTATCCTGCAGAAATAACAGGTCTTGTGCATTATCTCCATCACTAGGTAGATCCCATATATCGCGATGCACCATATTATGGACGACCCTCCAATTTGGTCCATTAAGGAGATCCTCAGTGTAAAACACTTGTTTTTCTTGAGTAGCAAGTATATAAGGATCATCCTTGCACCATTGTCCATTGACGGAGATACTTGTGATATTCTTGTCAGTATAAAGTTTCTTCTTTGTAGGATCAGTGTCATACCACTTGCATTTAAATAAAGTCACACTATACTTATTTAAATAAGTCAACTCAATTATTTCTTCCAGTACACCATAAAACATGTTACCATCAATCCTCGGAACAAAAATGCCACTATTTTGCGTTTTATGCTTCTCATCTCGAGTTTTGGCTACAAAGCGTACTCCATTCACAATACACGCAGAGTATACCATGTTAGTGAAATTAGGACTGGATGCTAATGATAGTAACTTTTCGGTGGCCTCTGGGGAACCGTTCCTATGTAAATAATACATCTAAAAAAGTAGCAATTGTTCCAAGAATTAAATTAAAATATCAACAAGAGAAATGAACAATATTTAAGATATCCGTTCAATGGATTTGGGAAGAAAAAAATCCTTACCTTCGAGTAAAACCACGAGGGGAATTTGGTTCTCTGTAAGTTATCAATATCTTCAGCACCACTTCGTTTGAGTTCCAATCGATGCTCACTGTAGAACATAACAATCTTAGTCTATTATAATTACATAAGGGAGAAGAACACAACTGAGGTTTAAGATACTCGCTAGAGATATTTTTCAATCTCAGTACAATTATTCAAGATGTACCATACTGCAACATCCCGATCCTTCCTATCGAAATGAGAAATAATCTTCTTCCTTATTGGTCGACATTGAGACCGGAACACCGACAATGTCCTTCTTGTTTGACTAAGTGTTACATCTTGATTTCTATCAGAACGGTTGAATCTAGTTTCCACTCCTTCCAAATACAAGGAGAAAAACGTTAATGCCTCATTAACAATATATCCTTCTGCAATTGAACCCTCCAGTCGAGAACGATTTCGAACATAATCCTTTAACTTTTTTATATACCTTTCATATGGGTACATCCACCGAAAATGAACCGGTCCTCCTTCCAATGCTTCATCTGGTAGATGCATCACCAAGTGAACCATTATGTCAAAAAATGCTGGGGGTATATCCTCTCAAGCTTGCACAAAATTATGATAATGTCTTGTTTGGCTTGCAGAATATCCTTCCTGTTGAGAGTTCTAGCACATATTTGACTAAAGAAGTTGCATAACTCGATAAGTGGATATGATAATTCCTTTGGCAAAAAAGCCCGGACACCTGGTCCTAACAGTCTTTGCATAATAACATGACAATTATGTGATTTCAACCCCTTTAACTTCAGGTCACGATTTGTGACATTCTTACCAAGACTCCCAGTAAATCCATATGAAAATTACACATTCTTTATATACTGGCAAAATCATTTCCGCTCTTCCTGGTTAAGCGTATATCCAGCATGCGGCTTTGTAACGACCCTAAATTAGTACAATAGTAATATATATATAAATAAAATTTTTAGGAAGTTTAGAAGCCTAAGGGTGAGAATGTAAAGAATTTAAGTAAGTCGGGGCCAAATCGTAATAAACCCTTTTATCTTTTTGACCTTTTTATTTTTTGTTGTTCAGGTTGGGTTGACCTATGTTATTCTCAGACCCAAATGTGAAAAAAATGAGGCCCAAATTCGTGATCCAATACCAACCTAAACTTCCAAGGGAAGCCAAGGACCAAAATGAAAGAAAATGACAGAATTTGGGGCAAAAGTGTAATATTTGAAAACTTTTGATTTGTGTCTCATTTTTATTGGATATTTCATGATGTGCTTGCCTGAAACCTAGCCACTTGGACGTGCTATGCAGCCCACCAAGTGTCCCCAAAGTCCTCCCAAAATTCAAGGCACATTTAATGTTGGAAATGATTGAATTGTGAGATTTTTTTTTAGAATTTCTTTAAGCCTTTTTTATAAAGTAAGAAAGGCTTGGTTGCAGCACATTTGCTGCTCCTCTCCAGCAAATTTTCGTGACCCCATAGAGAAGTAACAAGGGAAGCTAGACAAAGTGAATTCAAGAAAAATTGGCAAGTTAAATAGGTAGATTTTGATACCCCTAATACTCTTGTGAAATTCTTCTTCTTCTTGACTTTAAGATCTGATTTTTATCCTCTTGAATTCCTCTCCCTCTCCCTTAGAATTCATATTTGAAAGGAGGAAGAAGCAAGTAAGGATTTAAGGTGAGTAATAGCTTGTTATTCACTTTATGAACTCTTGATGTTGGATGGTCATGAGGAATATGATTTCTAAGACATGATTTGTGTTAGTTGTTGAGATAATTAGTTTTGGATGATTTGAACATGTCTAATGGTGTTTTAGATGTTGTTATGTTGATCTATGACTTTGGCTTGGTGTAAAAAGCAACAAGAAACCATGATGTATACACTAGGACTTTAAAGGCATAATGGTGCTTATGTGGGTTGGCATGATTTGTTTGAAATTTGGCTAAATTGATGAAATTAGGAAGATTCTTATGAGTTATAAAGCCTAAGGAAGATGAAATTTTGAGTATAAAAGTGTGTATGAAACTTCCCTTTTAAGAAGTCAAGGGGAGAAGGAGGTTTAGCCATGTAAATTGTGTTTTTTGGAAAATCAGTAATGTACACGGGGTAGAACACGGCCCATGTTGTACCCCGTGTTCTTTGTGAAAGTTGATCAGTGATGTACACGGGGTAGAACACGGCCCATGTTGTACCCCGTGTTCTTTGGCGAAGTGTTTTTGGAAGATCAGTAATGTACACGGGGTAGAACACGGCCCATGTTGTACCCCGTGTTCTTTGTCGAAAGTTGATTCAGTAATGTACACGGGGTAGAACATGGCCCATGTTGTACCCCATGTTCTGAACACGGGGTAGAACACGGCCCATGTTCACCCCCGTGTTCTTTGCTGAGTGAACAATTTCGTCTTAAATAATTCCATTGTTTAATTTTTGTGTATGACATATGAGTAATTTAACTTGTATACATGAATATCCTTTGGGGTGTGATATGAGAATGAGCATAGAAGGATAAATGAAGCATAAAACACTTATGGCATTGTTGGTATTTTGATACATTCCTCGAGGAAAAATTGTGGTTGATGCATGTGGTGTCCCACAATTGTCCATTTTACTTACAAAAATGTGGGAGGGAGAAAACATCCTTCGCAGAGAAGGAGAGGAGGGGTAAGTAGTGGAAGGAAAAGGTTGGTGGCCTCGGGCCTAGGGTGGCGGGGGATAAGGTTGGACCGAAGATATAAGGTGACATTGCATACCAACTAATGCCATTTCTCAAATAATGTAATATCCAACTTTGGGCTTTTTAATTGGAAAAGCAACCTTAAATGAGAGAACCAAAAGGGGGCAATAATAGGTTATTACTCACTGAGTATGTTTATACTCATTTTGTGTTTTCTTTAATTTGTCTTTTCAGATAATGACCGTGGATCCGTGGACGCGCGGTAACACTTACGGAAGACATGCCACAACACCCTTTGGAACGTGTGAGTTAGAGTTGCAAATAGGGTTAATGAGTCAAATGACTAGGTTTTCTGTATGTAAAGTTATGATAGACTTATCTCTGTAAATATTTTGTACTGTTATATGTATATTATTTGGTATTTCAACTCTTTATTACCTATTTTCTTTCGGCGCGCCCTAATATTATTTTTGCAAGTATATACGATATTGTGTCGTCTTTGGAGGCTAGTAAGGATATCTTATCAGTGTGGAATGCTGATTGGGTATCTTTATGCCGGTCACGACTACAGTATGTTGGGTCGTGACAGGCTTGAAAAGTTAACCCCTCTGCTCATATAGATGCAAGTTAGGCCTTATCTTCATGTCTGCCAAATCTCGTCTTGCATTGTCTGTATCTTTTGTTTTGTGCTCAATCTCCAATAATGTACCCAAGATGCTATCACATACATTTTTCTCAACATGCATTACATCAATGTTATGCCTTAAGTTCATTGTTGGCCAATAAGGAAGATTAAAAAATATACTTCTCTTGCTCCAATTAAATTCGTCAGCACCCCTCTTTCGCTTTACACCACCAAATTCAGCATGTTTTCCTGGAAGTCTCTGTGACACTTTACCCAACTGTTCCATGATAACATTATTGGTAAGAGGCCGAGGAGGGGCTCTCCTCTCTGACCTCCTATTGAATTCCTTCCTATTTCTCCATGTGTGACTTCTTGGAAGCCAACAACGATGACCAACGTAAGCTATTTTTCCTCTAACTCGAATCGACGGAGTATCCAAATTACATGTAGGACATGCTTTGTATCCTTGCCCGCTTCACCCGGATACACTACTTTGGGCAGGAAAATCATTAATAGTCCAAAGCAATGTTGCCCGCATAATGAACACCATATTTGTATTTGCATATCGAGTTTCAACTCCCCTCTCCCAGAGATCCCTCAACTCTTTTACGACCAGCTGTAAGAACACATTTATATCTTTACCTGGCGATTGCGGCCCTGGGATTAATAGGGTCAACATGAAAAAAAATTGGTTCATGCATACCCATGGTGACAAGTTGTAAGTAGTCATAACCACTGGCCACATGCTATATGATAGGTTCCTATCACCAAAAGGATTAAATCCATCTGCATTTAAACCCAATCTGACGTTTCGTGGGTCAGCGGAGAAATTAGGATATCTCTTATCAAACTCCTACCAAGCTTTTCCATCCACGAGATGTCGCATTACCCCCTCTTCTTTTGATTTTCCAGTGTGATGCCATATCATGTTCTTTGCAGTATGTCTCGATCGATACAGACATTGTAATCAAGGAGTTAAAGGAAAATATCGAACCACTTTTTGGGGCACCTTCTTTCCTTTTGTAGGTTTATTTACCCATCGGCTCTCCCTACAAATTGGACAATTATCTTTAAAAGCATGATCTTTCCAAAAAAGTGCGTAATCATGTTTGCATACATGGATTGATTCATACCTCAATCCTAACTTGTTGAGCCATTTCCTTGCACCATAGTACAATTCAGGCAATTTATTATCGTTTGGAAGTGTCTCTTTTAATAACCGAAGAAGAGCATCAAATGACTTGTTTGTCCACTTATGCAGAACCTTCAAATGCATAAGTTTCACCAAGAAGTTCAATATTGAAAATGCTGTGCAACCTGGATACAAATCTGTTTCTACTTGCTCGAACAAGTTATCACAGTTACTATATTTTATTCCAATGTCTTCGTCAGCCGCATTCTCACCCTTGTACTCGTCATTGTGAAAATCAACTTCAGGTGCCTCAGGGCCAATGAAATCATGTATAATATCTGTCAGCTCATCTCTATTGTTGGGAGATATCCCACTATTTTCTGTAGAAGTTGAAACATCTGCTTCACCATGGTGTACCCAATTTATGTATAATGGATGAAATCCATTATCTATAATATGCGCCTCCAATGTTAGTAATGTTTGGAATATTAAATTCACACACTTTTTGCATGGACATCTTACCAGACCCCTTTCATCGGCAAAGTTTTTGGCTCTTTGAATAAATCTTACTGCACCATTCCAATACTCATCCGACAATCGATTTGGTAGATGTATCTAACTTTTATCGACAAACATTGTATCACTGAACAGGAAAGAAATTGCTTTAGGTGAAATAAAGTGTGTTGATTAATATTTGACAGTCACCCTAAATGCACCGTATTACTCCAATTTTGAAGGGTAGGGTCCTATCCCATTCGAGATATTTATATAGTTATTATTTTCTCCAATTTATCCACGCTCATCGATTGATTCGTGCAGAAATTTCGGCAGCATCTCCCTATGGTTCTCCAAGTGCCTAAACTATACGCTTGTATAGTTTATACCCGGAGAACAGTTAGGATGCTAAGATATTTCCACAATATCAAACAAGAGCCCGATAAATTGTTAATAATAACTACATGATAATATCCCAAACTGTCCAACTTTTCAGGATAATTCAAGAGTTGATTGATGTTCAGAAATCAACCAACCCTTGAACGGGTCTAAGCTTAACATTTAAATGTAAATGTAGTTCTATTTTAAATTATTGTAAAAATATATTTACAATAATTAAAATTAATAATACAATAATTTATGAGTATCGTTGTTTAAGTGTCAGTACTGTTATTTATGTAATTTATTATGTAGATTATTGATTTTTTTAATATTCATAACAACTGTTATGTTTCATAATAAGCTTGTCGGAATTCAAAAGTATAACCTACTTTACTATATTGATAAGGTGCACAATTCAGCTTCTTTATAGAGATGTGTATAATATGAATACGGACTTCCTAGTTGTAAATTTAAGTAAGTTTAGTTTTATAAGGTGTATATTATTTATAAGATGCACAATTCAGCTTTTTTATTTAAGTAAATGTAGTTTTATCCAAGAGGGGGGTGATTTTTATGCGAACTTCCTAGTGTTTTGAAATTTTTTATTTTTATGAGATGTAAATATCATAATTTAGATTGTTAGGGTTTTATTTTTATGTAGTCTCTAGTTTAATTGAATTTTTCTTAGTATGTGGTGTAAATAATATAATTTGAATTGTTAAGTTTCAATCTCAATTAAAAAATAGACTATATTACTGTAATCTCTTACTTTCTAAGATAGATTTATATATTTATTCTAATTTTCTATCTTATATTATTTCATCGAATCTAATAAGTTTGAAATTTTCTAAATTGCATCACAAATTTTAGATTTTATGAATAAAATATCATAACTATTTTATCTTACATTAGTCTAAATAAATAATCTACACATATATTATATACTTCAAAATTATAAATTGAGGGATGCATAATAATAATCAAATTTATATTTATAAAATTAATGCTAAGTTAAATTTACATAAATAAATTTAAAATTTACAACATACAAAATTAAATAATACAAAATTTCATATTAAATTAAACATACTATCAATTCTATTAATTCATTGCAAACTATTTGAATAAATTAAATATATTAGTACACAAAAAAATTATAATTTTTTATTTACGTACCTCAATGGTAAAAATCTACTGATCAACTCTGAATACTCTCCACAAACTAAGCTAAGTGTTGATAATAACTAACAAATTAAAAGATACAACATACAAAATTAATACATATCAACATATATAAAAAAATAAATATACTAAAATTAAAAAAAATTAAAAGAGAGAGAAAGTTCAGGAACTTACCTCAGGTCCAGAAATTTCAAACGCGCAAATGAGGAGGGAGGAAGCACCGCGAATAAATAGCCTCTGGCTTTCAGCGACGACAAAAAAAATTTGATCGTCACTAAAGCTTTCAGCGACGACCGAGTTTTTTTTAGCGACGACATTGTCGTCGCTGAAAGTCCGGCCTTCACCAATGACAATGTTGTCGCTAAAGCCTTGCCTCAGAATTCGGACAAAGCTTTTAGTGATGACACTGTCGTCGCTGAAAATGGGGGACTTTCAGCGACGACTCTGTCGTCGTTGATGGTGTACCCTTCAACGACTACAGAGTCGTCATTGAAAGTCTCCTATTTTCAACGACGACAGTGTCGTCACTGATGGTATAGCCTTCAGCGACGACAGAGTCGTCGCTGAAAATTGGACACTTTTAGCAACGACATAGTCGTCGCTGAAGGGTAAAATTTCCTGTCATAAATTTTTAGGCTTGCAGCGATGACTGTGTCGTCGCTGATGGTGCACCCTTCAACAACGACAGTGTCGTCGTTGAAAGTCTTGCATTTTCAGCGACAACAGTGTCGTCGCTAAAAGCCAAATTTTTTCGCCAAAATTTTTTTAGGTTTTTAGCGATGACTTTTGTCATCGCTAAAAGCCTAATTCTTCCCGCCCACATTTTTGTTTCCCTCTAAAAAGTTTTGCCTTTTTTACCGACGACTTTGTCGTCAGAAATACTTTTAGCGACGATCAAAATTTTATCGCCGCTAAAAGTGTCATCGTTATTGCTGCTTTTTGTTGTAGTGTAGTATTTATCTTAAAAATATGAAGACATTATTTTTATGGAGCTACTCATGAAATTTATATAAATCATAAGAGACTTAAATATATTTTTAAATAAAAAAAGATTAATATAAGACAAAGAAGGTGGATGGAATTTGTAAAAGATTATAACTACTTCATTCATTATCATTTAAATAAAGCTAATGTAATTGCTAATGCTTAAGCCTAAAAGCTTCTAAAAATAAAAGGAAGAAGTTAGAAAGAGATAAAAGTGTGCAATTAGCTTGTATAATAATACATTATACTATAGTAGATCAAATTAAAGCAAATCAGAAAGAAGATTCTCAACATGAATAATTGAAAAACAAAGCTATAAATAAAGCAAAGATTAATTTAACAATAAATGAAGAAGGAGTAATAAGGAACAAAAATCAATTGTAGGTGTCTACAGCTCTAAGACAAGAAGTATTGAGGAAGGCTCATGAGTCATCTTATACAATGCATCCTGGTGTAACAAAAACATATCAGGATTTGAAGAATTTATATTGGTGGGATGAAATGAAAAAGTATGTGCAAGATTACATAATCAAATGTTTGACCTATCAATAAATGAAAGTAGAGCATTAATGTCTGGTAGATCTTTATCAGAATATTTATATTCTCAAATGTAAGTGCAAAATCATCACAATGGATTTTATAACTAAGTTACCATGAATCAGTAAAGGATATGATTCCATTTGGGTGATCATGGACCATTTAACAAAGTTAACACATTTCATACTAGTGAAGACAACATAAACTGCATTACGATACGCTCATCTTTACATAGATAAGATTATTCCATTGTATGGCGTGCCACTTACAATTATTTCAAATCAAGGATCACAATTCATATCTTGATTTTAGTAGTCATTCCAAGAAATGCTAGGAACTCAATTGCAATTATGTATAGCATTCCATCCTCAAATTGATAGGTAATTAGAAAAAATGATTCAAACATTAGAAGACATGCTCAAAGCTTATGTAATTGAATTTAAAGGAAATTAGGACAAATATCTGCCACTAATGGTATTCGCTTATAATAATAGGTATCATACTAGTATATAGATGGCTCCATTTAAGGCTTTATATGATAGGAAGTGTAGGTCACCTATTGGGTGGTTTGAACTAAGAGAAGTGAATATGGTTAGTTTTGATCTTGTTGAAAAGGCTATCATTAAAGTTCAAATAATTAGAGGAAGACTATAGGCAACTCAAAGTTGGCATAAACCTTATGCAGATAGTAGATGTAAAATATTATAATTTCAGGAAGGTAATTAAGTATTTTTTAAAGTTACTCTTATGAAGGGGGTAATAAAATTTGGGAAAAAGAGAAAATTGGCACCCAAATATATGGGTCCCTATAGAATTGATAAACAAATCGAAAAAGTTATTGATCAACTAGAACTACTAAAAGACATGAAAACAATCCATTTATTTCTCCATTATCTAGTTAAAGAAATATATTCTAAATAAATCTCATGTGCTAAAAGAAATACTAATAGAATTAGATCGAAAACTAGTATATGAAGAATAATTTGTACGAATCGCTGATTAACAAATAAGGAAATTGTGATCCAAGGAAGTTCCTATAGTAAAAATAATATAGGAGAAACATGAAACTCAAAAGGCGACATAGGAATTAAAGAAGGACATGAAAGAAAAATACTCAAACCTATTTGGTAAGTTCTCTATTTGAGACCATTACACAATTTGTTAATAATTCTTTGCATTATTATGTAATTTCTTAAAAATTCAAGGATGAATTTTTTTAAAGGAAGAATTTGTAACATCTCAAAATATGACAAGAAAATTTATATAGGAGTTTTCTTTAGAAAATACTATAAATGAAATGGAAATTTCAAATAGGAATTTTATCAGAAAACATTCGAATAAAAAAATCTAGTAGGAAACTCAAGTGAAATTTGAGAAAAATGTAAAAATAATTTAGATATTAGCCTAACTAGAATTTTTATAAAAATTCTTTTAAGCATCAAAATAGATCAAAATCTAATTACAAACCCAATAATATATTTAGAAAAATTCGCATAAAATTTTATGGGAATTTCAAAACTCATGTATATCAAAAAGTAAGAAATTGAGCCGAAAAAAGTTCCCTGGGCCCAAAATGCATGAGAGTTCAAAAATAAAAACCCAAAACAAGGCCCAAAAATTTTTTAAAAAATTAAAAGGCAAAATTTTAAAAAATAAAAAATGGGGGTAATTTGCATTAAATCTTTTTACTCTTTGAAAGTGGCTAATTTTTATGGATTTTAACATAATAACTTTCTAAACTTATAGGGCCATTTGGACATCCCAAATGGTTAGCCACATATCTAAGATTTTCAATATAATAAATTAAAAGTTGAAGAATTTTTGTAATTAGGTTTTATGATTTTATATATATGTGTGTGCGATTAGGCCATTTTAAGGTAAAAATTTGCTTCCTTTGATCACTTGAGAGTCGTGAGAAGAAAAGAGGCATTAAGTGAGAATTCCAGTCTTTATTAGTTATCAAAAGGTGAGTGGTAGCTCTTCCATAATTTTTTTACAATTATCTCTATCATGACTCACTTCTGATTGTAATCGGCGTAGATCTTGTTATCAATTTTTACAAGTCTTAATACTTTTCACTCTTACTATCTAACAAGAGTTTTTCAAATTCTAGGAGAACTTAAATTTTCATTGTAAAAATTTTACGAAAAAATAGATAGATTTTTTTTGTTGTTGTACACTTCTCGAGGGCTATACGCTAAATATATTGAACCTGTTTATTTCCAGATACAACAATAATCACACGTACACATAATACAGTATAATTTCATATTTATACACACATAAATGATTCAATGTATCAATGGTTGAATCACTAAAAACTTTATCTTTGCTTTTGAATCTAATTTAACAATTCTCTAATTGAATGTTAATTGTGTTTCCAACTGTCAAATCTTTAATAAGCCAGTCTTGGTTCTCCATGAATATAACACGCTTAAGTTTCAATATGAAAATATTTAAAATAAAATAAAATGAGTTATAAGGACTCAATGAGCATACATCTACTACTATCTCATGGAAGGTCAATTTACATATAATAATTGTAGGCTAATTGTGTAATAAGCTGGAAGCTATTAACAAACCCATTTCTTGGATTTTTAAACATACGAAACTAAATCTCGAAATGAGAGCTCTCCTGCAAAAGACTCATCGAAGATACAACTATCTGATAATACATAATATCATCGTCATAATATGCATTATCTATTTCGAGCAAACAACACAATCACAAGTAGCCCTTAAGGTTGAAATACAAATAGGTCATCACAGTCACATTACGTCTTCATATTCATGTCAAATAATAACATCCAATAAAAAGCAAACTTTTAATAACATATCTAATCACATATTCAGTTATAGCAATTATATGTAGTCACTTTTCAATTCCCAACCCAATACTTTATTTTTCTTAATAGCTTGTTAGGAATATCCCATCCAATTGTTAAACTAATATTATATCATTCACAACTATTAGTCAGGAATTTTCCATTCGACATTCATCTCATCCCTTCGTCATAATTCACAATATTCAATGTTCCAATGCCTCATATGACTTAATTGATCATATAATAGATTCACTAGAGTTTCATTCTATCAATATCTCTAAATCCAATACAAGCCCACATGGACTACTATTCTATAATTACGGGCAATCAAAGTATATAATATAATCATAATATAATCTATTATAATTCTATCACAATCAATTGGATAGTAACTAATAACAACATTATGCCTCCGCTACACACACTAATTAATTAACATCTTCTTAGTAACTAATTACTCTTATACCAAGAAACTAAGTTAGATATGAATGTGAATATGAAATCTATACTATCAATAGAAAGAATAAAATTCATAATATTTAAATTATATTTTTATTAAAAATAATGATGAGATATATACTCACTTGGTAAGATCGTTCATCTACTTCATGAGGTTCCAACATTTCCATGTGTGTCTTTTGCCTATTAAAAAATCTTAGAATACTTGCAATCTTCTTTTCCTTTGTTCCTATTTAACAATTTATAATATTAATTATATAAATAAAATGACCATATATATTTCCTCCCAAAGATTTTTTTAACTCTTTCTGTATATTTCCTCATTTATATTTTAATAATTAAAATAATTAGAAGCCACATTTTGAGATTTTCTTAGTACAGGTTCACTTTATCACCATAATATTGCCTAAAATTTTGGGAACTCTAATCACTTCCTTTAAGCTAATCATATAGTTATTTTCACAAATTTAAATGTTATATTCAATATTCAAATATGTGTGGAATAGGCTTTATATTTCAAATATGATATAGCTCAAAATATATATAAAATATGCTTTTTCCAAAAATAAAATTTTTTCCAAACAGATTCTAGTCATAACTTAAATCCCATTCTAATTCAAATAGATAATTAAATTGTACCACAACTTGAGTAACTTGACTAAATGCTTATATTATAACCTTCCAAATATTTACCCAGGAACAATACATAAACACCAATCTCTAATCATAAGTATAAATCCCAAACTAATTTGTATGTATATATATATAATCACATTATACCGTAATTCAGCATTTTCATCCAAATGAAATATCCACAAAGAGGATTTCTTTGATTTTCTTTGATTCCTACATAAGTTTCCCATTATCATAAAACAAGATATTCTATTTATATTTTGACCAGTCCATTTTAATTTCTTGCAACATAAAAATTAGTCTTTAATAAATATCATCATATATATATATATATATACCCAAACGGCTTTCTTGCATCGACGAATGCACTCACCGGAACAGCAGAAAAACGCCGCCTTCTACACTAGTTCAGATGGCAGCTCCATTGTGTTTGAAGGTTGTTGCTCAATGGAAAGATACACATAGAACTGCTCACTGGAACTGCAACTGCAGCAATGCAGGGTGCTGGAATCGAAGGAAGAAAAAGAGGAGGGAACGCTGGAAGAGATAAGCTGAGCTGCTCCCACACGTTGTCATCCCGATCTCCAACAACCTGAACATAAAGACGTTAAGGTAAGGAGGCAAGAGCGGTGGCTGGCATGGTCGGGGAAGAGTAGAGCATCGCCGGAAAGAGGTGTGATCGAGAGAGAAGGAAAATAAGGGAGGCTTTGGGAAAGAAGAAGAAAAAGAAGGAGAGAGAAATGAAACTAGTCTCAAACAAGGAAATGGAGAGAGGAGGACCAGAAAAATACCAAAGCTGAGCTCTGCGGTTTTCTGCCTTGTACACGGAAAAGAGACAAGAAACAAGTTAAAAATAAGAGAAAAAAAGGCGGTGGGGCTTGGAGAAGAAGCCGGAAAAATTCTGAGGGAGAGTGCCGCACCAGAAAGAGAAAATCAAAGTTATTGCTGTCCAGAAAAATTGAAGAAGAGAGGTGGTGAAATCCAAAAATATAAGAAAAAGGATGTCTATGAGCACGAAAATCGAGATGTTACGGAAAGACCTTGTGAAAAAAGAAGGCATCAAATAATGCAAAGGTGGCACCGACTTTAAGAAGAAGAAAAATGAAGCCATGGGTTTTATCCCATACTTCTCGGCACACCTTGCACTTAATTTCATTTTAAATCTCAACCTTCCAAAATCATTAGATTTAATCTCAACCATTGATTTATTTTAAAATTTATAATTTATATTTGTACTAGGGATATTACAATCTCACAAAAGATAATGATAATGTTCAAATGATCCCAAGTGATCTAAATAGGGGCTTAGATCAATTTATGCATTTAGGAATTAAAATTTTTTAAAATTGCAATTCCAAGCATTTAAAGATTATAATTAGTGTTAAAATGGTGTTAGAATAAATTAAAAATTTTTAGATACATGAAAAATTAAGTTATAGTTGAAATACTCAAAACTACCAATTCCAAAATCTTATTCTATTAGGCCTTAAGTTTTGAATTTTTTGAAGTATTAAATAGTTGAGAAAAAATATGAAAATTTTGGATATGATATTTAGGATGCTAGTAAGCTTACATCAAAATTTGGTAGCAAATGAAGTTGATTCAATTGTCTAAATGATAGTTTTATTTTTATAACTCTAGTGTTATCCAAATTTGATAGCTCTAGGTTTATGATTTTAGTATATTGATAAAGCCACGAAATTTATTATACAATAATTAAGTTATTCCTTATTCAATATGTTATGAATGTTGTGACAAAGTTTGAAAGTAATTAGTTTCCATGTGAATGATGAAAAGTGGCTTGAATTATAAATATTTGTATGCTATCCTATTTTGGAAGCCTTAATTTTGTTACTGTGTGAACAGTGACCCAAGACTACAAAACTTGTAAAATAAATAATATTTTATGCTTACTAATGTATTAGAAATATGAAGAAAAACTTTGGTAAATTTTTGAATTGTTTTAGAGCTTCTAGGACTTCAATCAATAATATGAATCCCTAATTTTGATAAGTAGAATGTTAATAAATCTTGTTTGAAATATTGTGAACATTAGTAGAATTTTGGATTCCATGGTTAAGAAATATTATCATTGATAGGATAGTAAAATCAATCTTAAATATAATGTTTTAAAAAGATGATGATGAATATGAGAGAATGGCTAATTACATAAGACATTTATGTCATGGTTAGTATTTGGCTATACCCATTGGAATAAATTAAATAATTGATATTTTAACATCCCATTACTATTTATTATGAATTGTAAGGGGAAGATATAATATATTTCTTGGAGAAGGAGAGACGTGGTTAATAATGGAGAAAAAAGGTTGATGACTTTATGCCTTGGGTGGTGGGAAATATAGTTGGATCATATATATATAAAGTGAAACTTGTATACCTATTATTGTCATTTTTAATAATAACATATACTAATCATATACATAAGAAAATTTCTTTATAAGACACTAAATAATAATTACGTATAAATAAAAAGCTAAATCTTTATGATGAAAACCCTTCCAAACAAAGTGATGAGTAACCATTCAAGAGTATATTTTATACTAACTCTTTTGTTGAATTAAATTACAAATATTGATCACGGAACCAATAAAGCAAATTGATACTTATATAGGGACCTTTTAGTCTCCCCATGGCACTCATGAGATATTTTTCCGATATAAACTACAATGTACACTTGTAATTGTAAGAGTATATTATGAAGTAATATGCAGAAAAATACATTCAAAGTCTAATCTTATTATAATACATCCTTTTTATTACGTGCCCCCACTTGAAAAGTTTATTGTTAATGATGTTTTTTCTTCTTATTTGGAAACAAATCTAGAGCCCCAACAGATCTAAGTGAGAATTTGCATCATCTGATGTATTATATAAATTATATTCCCATATAAATAATTTTTAGATGTGTATATGTGTATATATATGTATGTATATTAGACTTCAAAACTTTTAATGCATATAGTTTATATTTTGCATCTAGATATTAGTGTCCTCTGATAATATTAATTTAATAAAGACATTAGAATACTATAAAAGCTTATAAAGATATCTATTTGATTTGTTAGTGCTAATGAGACATCCTCATGTTAGTCATGATAATTGTAAGATGGGTTATGACAAAAGTGATCATTTGTTAAATTAAGTAGGGATAATTTATATTTCTATTTATAAAAAAGATATGAAATCCTTTTTACTAATGAGGTGTGTAAACAATTTTTCATAGTTTGTGAGATGTAACTAGTGGACAACCAAATAACTAAAGGATTTCTTACATCATTAAAAGTTGCACTTCTTATGCTATTTCTGTGAATTAAATAACCTCCTAAGTTTCAATCTTATCCTCTAAGGTGGTATTTAATTCATGGAATCATACATTCTCGGTAATCTTAAGATTCCTGGAAATGTGATTCCTAAGAATTTAAGTTTTAGGAATGTTATAGCACCATGTTTAATTCATTTAAAAATATTACTAAGAATGTTCTAAAATTATGTTTTTAATTAATTTATATATTTTTAAAAATATTATTAGATTACTAAAAATATTCTCATTGAAAATTAATAATCAATGGTGGTAGGTGGTGGTGGGATATGGTCAATGATGGTTGCCAATGGTGGTCTTTAATGATGTGTGGTGGCTAAAGATTGTCATTAGTAATATATGGTAGTGATAATGATCACTCATTCTTAGTAATAGCCGTTGATAGTCATTAGGGACATATAATAGCCGATAATGGTCATTGACAATGGATAGTAATAGCTGTGATCATTAACAATGGATAATGATAAGTAATAATTAACTACGGTAGGTGATGGTGAAATGATGTATGAATTATTGTAAAACCTTAATGGAAGCATGAGCAAAATTGTCTATTCATACTATTAAAACATTTTTATTTCATGAAAATGTAGGATACCAACCTTCTCTATGGGAATATTTTTAAGAATATTAGACTAAAGACATCCTCAAAAATATTTTTTTCTAAGAGTTAACGTAAGTATGAAAATCTTACATTTCATTAAAAAATTTTCAAAAATGTAAGAAAAATTTTGCGAACCAAACACCACCTAAATTTTATTTGAAGAAATTCGTCCTCTAACTTTAAAAAAAATATAATATTACTCAATAGTCTAACACCTTTAGGGTTTTTAACAAATATTACATGACATCTAATTTAGTATCTTATATGGCCTACATGAGTCATATTTCATATTCTTATAATAAAAAGGCACTTTTAGTCCTTTAACTTCCATTAAAATTATAATTTATCCTTAAAATTTTAAGTAAAATAAATTTATCTTCCAACCTTCCTTCTCCATAATTATATAGCTATCTAATTCTAGTCAACTTCAAACCTTCTATTTCATTTTCTTTTTCTTTATTATCATTTAAATTTTGTTAGTTTCTTATTTGATTTATTTTCTATAGAATTTCATTTTATAAATAATTTCTTTCTTGCACTAATTTATTAAAAATGCTAAGTTGGTACTTGTACCAATGATGATTCAACTTCTTAAAAATCATCTATCATGACATAACACTTTTTGTAATCAACATGGAACCCAATTACCCAATTTCTACCAAACTAACCTATGTTTCTTATTAATAAACTAAATTATATAGGGATAATAGGAAAGTAATCATGCATCCAATAGGAAATAATGAGATCTCATTTATAAAATGGATTTAACAATAAAGAGGAATCAAGTTTGTTTATAATCTATCCAAGATCAAGGATAAGCTAGCGTAACTAGTTCTTAATAAAGTAAGTTTATATCCCTCCACCCTTAATATTTATTTACAACTAAAATGTCTACTACAGTTAGTAACCAAATCAAAGAGCTCTTGATGAATCTATCTTTGAGGTGGTGGAAAAAAAGGTAGTTCAACCTAAGAATTTGTAAAATAAAACAAATATAATCTTACTAACTAGATTTACCTTTTTTTTGTGCTGAAGAATACTAACCATACATTTCACAACACAACTTCTATTATTATTGATATATCAATCACATAATCATATGTACTCACTCATATCATCACTTAAGTTGATTCATGTCATACCCATATCACATAAGATGTAAAAAGTAATAAAGAAAAAAAAGAAAATAAATCTCTTCATAACTCTTATCCATCTCCATCCCTCATGAGCCCTCTTTGTTTCTCCAAGTTAACCTTCTCCCTCAAAAGCTTTTACCAAATTTGGTGTTCAATTTATCAAATATATCACAATGCCTTTATCTCAATTTTTATGAATTTAATACATTTAATATCATTGATAGCATATAATTCAAATGACAACATTTCCATGTTTCATTATATAGTCTCACATCTTGTTCTTACTATCAAATATCACATAATAATTTTACTTAATATTACGTAATACACTATTATAGAATAGTAAATTTATGTTAACTATTTAGGGGATTAGATGTTGATTTTGAACCATCATTTGATCAATTGTCATAGTAAATATTTTACAATGTCAATTACAAAATAGATGAAAAAATAATACTATTTTGATTCCTGAACAAAAAAATTATCGTCATTTCTTGTAGATTACACCATTCAATAACTAGTAGCATTTAAAAATGTTGATTTTCTTTTGAGAACCTCTGTTAAAAATTATAACTCAACATTGGTTTATTTTATCAACCAATATTAAATGTTTAATATACTAGTTCGATGATCTACATAACTGACATTATATTTCATTTTTCTACCGAAACTAAAAATTGAAAAACATATTCCTTGCACCTTCTTCATTCTGTATAATGTCTCATGACAAGTTCTGCTGCACTATTTCTCCTACAAAAATATAACGCTATAACTTTCCCTATTTGAATAGAAAGCAATGTGCACTTTATTTTAATTATAGCACACAATTCCAAATTCAGCATATGCAAATCATAATAGACAAAATAACCCTATTTTTCCTCCACATTAATTCCATGCACTTATACATGTGATTAGGGATTACCTAATAAGTTGCACTACTAAATGACATACATTTTAGAGCATCAAACTATAAGGGAACAAAGTAAGTAAATGAAAATTAAGTGTTACAACAACTATAAAGAAAAGGTTTATTATACTAAAAGAAAATTTACTTTCTAATATGTTATGGATATCATTTTATCTAAGTATGTTTAATTCATTGTTATTCATCTCTCAAATAGGACTTTCATTATCTAGATATATATCTCAATATACTATATAAATTAAAAGGTAATTGTGTACATAAGTATAACTTAAAAATACTAACATTAATACCTTAAACATGTGGTATAGGAAATTTATTTAGAAGAATCATCAATCTATATCCCCTTTCCATGATCTTGACACACATAAACTCTTCCAAATTTCTTTCACAAATAATTGGAGATAGTCCTAGTGAGAAATGATGTGTGTTTTCAACATTAGTGGCTAAATCTTTTTCATTCTCACTACTAACAATTTGTTTCTTTCCTTAAATAACTATGACCACTTGTTATTAATTGAGTACAACATATAAAAAAGCTTATTTTGCTTAGAATGCTATTATAAATGGCTCTCCCTTATGACCCTCCTTACTAAGATCCTCTAATGTGAATTTTAGCTTATCCATTTAAATGTCATTATTATTTTTCATCCACTTACATCAAATTGACAAGCACCGGGAATTAGATGTAGTCGAGCTTCTATATCTCTTTAATGGCCTTATAATATGATATCGTAGCATAAATAGAGTTTTTATTTTTAATACTCTAGACATTTATTGCTTGGGCCACCAAATTGATTCCACTATTTTGTATAATTCTTTTCTTATCTTATTTCCTAGGGTAAAATGAATATTTATTAATGTCATATCTTTGATAAGATATAACATTCATAAGAGGTTTATTAGATAATTATCTTATAGTCTCAAAAATGACAAGCAATGTTTCCTCCATCATGTTACCCATCCAATTGTAGAACCATTTAATAAATGTATAATTACATTTAGCTTATAACTACTTTTCATTCTTGCTACAATAGAGCTCTTTTATGAGAATAATATGCTTACTCATTTAAGGCTTAACCTCTTTACTAATTTACAAGACATAAATTATTTTTGTTCCTATATTTCATAATTTATGCTTTCCACCTAGTTCCCTAATTTACTTTTCCCTAAGATTCTTCCCCCATGGAAAGGCTCAGGGATCTTAATAGTGCATCCTTTTTACAAGTATAAGGCATAAAAATTAATAACTTCCTTAATAGTGCATCCTTCAATAGCACTTTCTTTGACCTTATTTTGATTGCGCATATACTTTTTTAGGACTTTTTATATAGTGCTCCATCAAATATATCCACCTCAAGTAAACTGAACTATATAGTTTTACCTCATTCACTAAATGTATAACTAGATACACTATGATATCAAAGAATGAAGGTGGAAAACATATTTTAAGTGAGTATAGTATGATAACAACATCTATCTACAAGTTATTTAAATCTTTTGAATCAATGACCTTGGCACATATTTATTAAAGAAGAAGTAAAGCCTTATGATAGCTTATCTCACATATTTAGGCAATATTTCTTAAACGACAATTGATAGAAATTGTTGCATTAGAGTATGGTAATTATAAGACTTTAAGTCAATTAATTTTAGATTTTTCATTAAAACAAGGCTTCTAATATTGAAAGAATAACCCAAGAGTATGTTAACCCTATTTGGAAACTTGTTTTTTTTCTTCCTAGAAAGTTATGATAAGTCAAAGGCAAATAAGTTGACTTCTTTTTTCTAGTGTTAATTCATCCTATATAGCTATCTTTTGCAATTCTAGTAGAACCTTAATTCTATCCTTTATCTTATCTAGTATGTTTAAGAGTATTCTAACTAAAATATCGCATAAAAATTTCTCCACATGTATAACATCCATGTTGTGCTTGACATCTAAGTTATTCCAGTATGGAAGATTGAAGAATACAAACCTTTGCTTCTATAGAGTGTCACTAATTGCCAAAGTATAGGGTTTACTAAAAATAACATCAATATTTTTCACCTTATTATAAACTTTCTCCCTTAATATGTTCTTTGAAGCCATTATTTCCTTTAGTAAACCATTGAATGCCTATATTAGCCTTCGATAGTTGTAGGAATGAGGTAAAAATCTCTTATAACTCAAATACACTATTTTCCTTCAATGCTTAATTCGATAAAAGCACATGCTATCTTCATAAATAAGGCATGCTTTAAACCTTTTAATGTTGTACCTCAATAAGTTTTCATAAGTTAGGAAGTTAATAATTGTGTTAAAGAGAATTGCATGCAATCTGAAGGACTCTTACTTGTATGAATCAAACATTGACATAACTTCATCCTACATAAGTCATAAGTAAGAATAAATCTATGTCATTTCTCGATTACTTAGGCCCTGATATTAATAGTATTAACATTACATACTTCCATTTCATGCACAACGAAGGAGGGAAGCTGTAAATCATTAATATTATAGGTTGTGTGCTATATTTGTTGCTTATGTTATTGTAAAGGTTCATTCCATCAATACACAATGCAAGTCTAAGATTTCTTACTTCATGATTGAATTCGAGAACAATAAGTTAATCATTCTCTATTAAGAAGAATTTGCTAGATGATAAAGCTTGCTATCAGTAACCATTTGCATTGTATGCCACACTAAGTTCTTGGTATTTTTTGCATTAGCAAACATACATTTAAACCTTGATATTATGTGAAAATATCACAAAACTTTAGATAGATCCCCTTCCTTGATGCTATTATCATACTTCCCTAATTTATAATAGGATGCCCCATATTTTGGATACTTAAGCAATCTTTTGCACTCCTTTTAGTACAATATGTAGTCATTAGGATAGACATGCATATTCCTATATTCTATAATTATCAGGCCCATTATTTTTTTCTTTATAAACACAAGTTAGGTATACATTGCTTTCAAAAAACATATCCTTTAACAATTGCAGCAATTTCATGAAACTCTTATCATTCCACCAATTTCCCTCTTCCAAGTTGAACAATCTTAAAATGATAGATAAATAAATGTATTTAGTGCAGCCTGAATACAATGGTTTATTGCATCACTCAATAAGGTATCAAGGGCTTGCAATTGCTCAATAAAATTATCTATAATATCATATCATTTAAGTAATCATCAAAACCATCATCTTTATGAATAGTAGACGTATTGTCTAATTTACTTTCACCATATCATATCCATTGCTTATACTTGTTATCAATGCTAAATTAAATAGATTATCTCACACATGCATAACTATTGCCTTCTTTATATTATAACATTTAAGGCAAGGAAAAAATATAAGGCCATTACTAAATTCATTCCTTTTATAAGCAATTGCAAATTTAATGAATTTATCAATGCTATTTTCATATTCAATACTGAGTCAATTAGCACTAATCCATGTTCAATCCATGACTAGCCAATCTAGTAAGGTTCATACACATAAGAACATAACAAATCTTTTGTCACATGAATTTACAAATATTCCCAGATAAATCATAAAATATATAGCCATTTATACATATTCATAATATGAATCAAAATCGTACAAAAAAAGAACATCTTTCAAAGTTGTATATACCTAAAACCATAACATTTTCATACACATATATAAAGAATATTTTGTATACAATATATTTTATGCCTAAAGTTATAAAGTATATTCATAAGCTAATAAATAATCAGAAACATTATAATAAGGCATAGTAACTTTAGCCCTTGATATCCTAAGCTAAATATATTAAGATAGATCAAAGAAAAGCAAACTTACACATTTACTCTAAAATATTAAGTCAAGACGTATAGAGAATGAAAACTTAAGAATATTTTATATGTATATCTTGTTTGTATAAAAAAGTAGAAGACTAACTTGTGCTTTGCAATTTTGCTAGAGTTTGTAAGATAAAACTTCTTGTTAGAGGAATACCAAGTTTGCAAATAGTATAAAAGCAAAATAATCTTGTATTTTGCACTCTTACTAGTGCTTTTGTAAATTTTTATTATTATTTGCATTGGTTTATAATAACAAACTATGTAGAAATAGAACATGCTAAACCAAGGTTGTTATTAGATGTTAATTTGTTTACAATAACTGTCCTCTATATTAAAGCGATATCATGATGTCGTTATAATTAAAACATACCATGTCGAATATAATATAGAAACTACTATCTTATTTTTATGCATTCATTATTTTTAACAATTGATGTCGTTTTGTATGAAATTTTTAAAAGACATTAATTTTTTTAAGTTTAAAGAAAAAGATTAGTTTCAAAATTAATAAGGAAATATTTTTCATAATTTCATTAAACATCAAGAATTAGTGATAAGTTATCTATTCTTTTTCCATATTTTTCTCAAAAGGATACTAACATCAACATATTGAACCTGAATATAAAAAAATAAGAAGATATTGATGTAAGAAAATTTATTCTAAAATTTTATTCATTCAATATATTGTTATCTCAATAAATGCAAATTTATAACAATATTATATAAAGAGAAAAAAAAGGATTGTAGTCTTCTAGACTCGTTGCTAAACTCGAGGCCAATTCTCATAGCTATCATTTAATATTTCTTCAAGTAAGATATTGGTAAATTATGAATTTAAGTAGCACATGTAGCTTTATTATCAATGCTAGCATGTGTTCAAGGAGGGGGAAAATAGTTCCCTCTTCATCTTATTTAACATATATATATATAGATGATAATAAATAAAGTAGCAATAATTAAATTCTATAATGAAAGTAATGGTTTTAGATGAAATGTTAAAGGACCTGCTCTCTTCCTCCTCAAACAAACCTTAGAATTAAATAATGGAGATTAAAGCATCACTAAGATGCTTTAAATGGAGATGCAACGTGAAATATATAAGTAATTAAAAAGAAGAAAAAACTAAAAATATTGGTTATTAACACAATACTAATGTTCAAGATATGCATGGATTTCAAATAATTAATAGTTGCATTGCACAAAGAGACTTTTGAATGCCTTTACATATTAGTCTATAAAAAATTGATGTGTAAATGTTAAATGCCTTTTGAGGTGACCTTTGAGATAGCTTTTGAATGACGATTATGTAAATAAACCAACATAGTAATTTTTTTTACAAAATTTTAGGTTCCACTCATATTAATTTTACATGTCAATGTTTTATTAAACTGTTATCTTACATTTTCCTACAATATTTAAAAATAGCACTGCATAACTATAGATGTTAGTTATTTTAAAAATCATCATCATGTTTTTTGCAATAATTTTATAAATATCATTGTGTTTATATAAATTTCAATTTTTATTATGACTAATGTCTATCAACCTTTGTAGAATTGCAATTTGGTAGTAGTGACACTTAATTCAATTTTCCTTTTTTTCATGTTATAAGGTACGGAATTTGACATGGGTAGTTAACTATGTGGCTACAAAAAGAAAGCATAATTGACTATTAAGTTAACTATTAAGTGTTTATGGTTGGAATTCATGCCAAATAGTTAATTATATTCCTTTCAAGCTACGGGTCAAAATTGATTATGACCTCCATGGAAGGAAGTCTACTTGGATAGTTGACTACATAATTAACTATAATTTTTTAGAAGGTAAGTACCCTGGACATAATCAACCCTAATTGGTAGTAAACTATATAGTCGATTGTAGTCCTTTAAAAAGAAACTCTCAAGCTATATAGTTAACTACTGTAACCATTTTTGTAAATTCTAGCACAATTTTCACTATTTACAAGACCCAAATTCAACCTATATGTATTTATATGACCATTAATCACATTCCAATCATCACGACTTATTAATGGATTACACTAATATCAACAAAGATTTCAAATTAACCATTCTAATCTTTGCACATTTCTAATACATTAAAAAATTGAAAAATCTTAACTCAATCTAAACAAATTTTCATTTTATCATAAAATTTAAGCTAGAATATTCATTCACTATCATGATCCAATCCTTATCGTGATCGACGTGAACCTCAATATCAATTTTCACAAGCCTTAACATTAATTTGTTTAATTTATCTAATGGAAGTCTCTATATTCTAAGAGGACTTAAAATTCACTTTAAATTTTATGGGAAAACAAATAGAGTCTCCCCTATTTTTGAACACTTCCTAAGGGGCTACATGCCCTAAATCATGAAACCTGTGAATTTTCTAAAATACAATAGCAACCAATATTCTAACAATACTATATAATTTCGAACTTATACACAATTAAACAACTTAACACATCTAATGTTGAATTAATAGCATCTCTATCATGAATTCTAGTCTTAATTCAAAGAGAATTCTAACTATTAAATCTCTCAACTAGGTAGTCTTGAATCTTTATAGATGTAATAAAGTTCAAATATATTTATTTTGACCTAAAAACATTGAAAATAAAATAGAGTAAGTTGACTATCTTGCAGGGGATCAATTATATATACATTTAATAATCATAAGCTATTCATGCACTAAATTAGAAAATTAGCAAACTCATTTCTTGGATTTCTGAAACCTATGAAACTAAGTTTCAAATTGAACATTCACATGCACACAACTAAAATTCTATATTTCGTATTAGAAGTCACAATAATCTTAACTATTCATTTATACCTGATATCATTCTCATATCACATACCATCTACTCTGGGTGGTCATTACACACATAAATAGTTATTAAAACTCAAACTCAAATGAATCATCACAATCATCTTAAGTTCTTGTAATCAAATTAAAAAATAATACTCAATCATAGATAAATTCCAATATCACATCACATCACACATACATTTATAACAGCCATACATATAACCACTTTTTTAATTATTAGGTCAACCTTATAATCTTCTTAACTATTTGTTAGGAATTTCCCATGTACCTTTCAGATGATCGCCTCATTACAGTTTATAATTTCTAATGTCATTACTCTAATATAATTCATAATTTTCAATGCCTCATATAGCATGATTCACAATATAGTAAATTCATTAGAGTTCAATTCTATTCATATCATAAGATTTAACACAAGCCCACCTAAATAACTATTTATCAATACAAGGCATTCAAAGTATATAACACTATATATACATATAATAGCATCTTCATATCCTTTTGCACGACATAACATTCTTTTAAGTTCTAATATTAGTTTCACTATACTTTCTAGTGGGCTTATAATGATATAACTCAATTACAATATGAATTATTATAATTCTATCATAATTAATTAGTTAGTAGTTAATAATCATATCACCATGCTTCTGTTGCACACTCTGATCAATTAACATTCACTCAAATAGCTAATTGTACTTATACCACAGAATTGGGTTTATACATGAATACATACATACATACATACATACATACATACATACATACATACATACATACATACATACATACATACATACATACATACATACATACATACATACATACATACATACATACATACATACATACATACATACATACATACATACATACATACATACATACATACATACATACATACATACATACATACATACATACATACATACATACATACATACATACATACATACATACATACATACATACATACATACATACATACATACATATATATATATATATATATATATATATCTATATATATAAATCTATGCTATTAATAAGAAAAATACAATTCATAATATTTAAGCTATCTTTTATTAAGATATTAATTTGTGGTGAGACATATACTCACCTAATGGAGCACATTCAACATAGAAGCTTAAAGTGGCTTATTTCATTTTCGTCTTATCTTCCTAGTTCACCACAATTTATAATAATATTATGAATACAAGGATACTAATTATTTTTCTTTCGAAGCATTAAAAATCCAATTTGCATGTCATAATATAATAATATTCCTTATTACCAATTTTTTGTATTTTCTAATATAGGCTTATGCAATCAAACACCACATTCTAAGCATTTACTAGAATCAATCCTAAACACTAAAATATTAATTTTTTATGATATAAATATACTCTAAGTATAGTAACTTAGCATTCTAGAGCCTTAAATCACTATTTTATCAATGTTATGTCAATTATCCAAATATAATGATAAAATGAGGGTTTTAGAATTGGACATAAAACAATTGAAATAATAAATCCTTATGCTATAAAAATGTTATATTAATATCATTTTAGCATTTCACAATATAAAAATTGTAGTTTTCTCATGTATCATCATATATCTCAAAAATACCTTTAAGAGTGGGTTTTCTAAAATATACAACTACCATTGAAAATATTGTCATATAACATTCTAGAGAGGCTATACTCATACTGTGTTAGCATTCTATAGCATGAAAATATTATTTTTCAAAACCATTACTAGAGATTCATAATACATATAAAATAGGATTCTTGAATATAATAGTCCATTTATACTTTAATCATTCTATTTTAACATTTTATAACATAAAAGATTATATTTTTTGTATATATCATCATATATATCACACACATAGATGGGTTTTCTAGATCGGTTCTAAATCAATTGAAATTAGAAAGTGAAATATTTTATAAATACCATAAATATGATATTCTAACATCCTATAACATAATTTTTTCATTTTTCAAAGTTCATTCTTATATTCCTTAAATATGCAAAAATGGTTTTCCTCATATTGATCCAAACAATAGAAATCAGAGAAGTTAATTATATAAATAGTCTAAGCTACTAGCAGTTCACCAGCATCAGGATTAAACTCCATTCCTAATGGAATGGATGCTCTACGATGTTCCGTGACAGTCCAAGACTCCAGCAGTACATTGTAGTTTTGTTGCTTCTCCGTATGTTATTGATGTTAGCGGCTTGACGAGGTTGAGAAGAAAGGTCCACAGTAGGCTTTAGGCAATGTGTGGTTGTTGATGAGGATGAATCCGATAGCTGCAACTTCACCAACTTTCTTCAGCCCAATGGAAGATCCTCACACAAGGGAGGAGCCATGATAAGTTAGCAGAAATGAGCTGTAATGCTGATGATGCTAACACCGAAGGTAAATAGCATCGAGCAGGGCAAACAGTAGCTTCCAAGTAAGGCAGTGGCATGGACGAAGAGAAAGAGAGAAAAAAGAGTTGGGGATTGCCGACGCTAGTAGAAACTAAGTGGGGAAAAATATATAAATAGATATAAATAAAAATAAAAAAATAAAAAGACAGCTTTAGGCATGCTTCTCACATATATAAGCTCATTTCACTTCATATAATCTTAACCCTTTAAATCCATTCAATCTTAAATCCATTCAATCCAATCTCAGTCATTCAATTATTTCAAAACTTATTTTCATGAAACTAATTTTTATTTAAATCTCAACTTGATTATTTTCAATCTTCTCCATTACACATACACAATTATATATTTGATAAAATTATAAATCCTAAAATAAAATAAATATTTTAATTTCCAAAAATAATTTATGAAATACTAATAATTAATTTTATAAATCTTTGTACCTTTGATTACCAAAAATATTTCTAACTTGCAAGAAAATCTTTATAAAAAATAATTAAACAAATCTTGAACCAACACTAGCCAATTAAAAAAAGTTTGAATATCAAAGAATTAAAAATGTAAAATCAATTATAAATAAATAAATAAATAAAATAAATAAAAATAAATATTCATAAATGTTGAAATTTATAAATCTTCAATTATTAATTCGGGGTATTATATTCACATAGTACGAAGGAGATCCTTGGAGGCTAAGATTGAGATTTGTTTATCCTTAAACATCCAAAATCATTAATATAAGGTTAGGAATAAAATTTTTTTCTTTGAGCTATATTGTTTAAATCTCCTTAACCTAAAGAAACTAAAGGAGAATTTTAAAAATAATAAAGATCTTACCTTATTTGTGTGGAAGAATCAATGAGTGTTAATTGTCTTCTAGCTTGATTGAAGTGGAATGAAGAAGGATAAGTTGAAAAAAATAAAAAAAAGGTAAAGTTAAGGGTTTTGGAAATAGGAAAATAAAGGAAATAGCCTAAAGTTTAAGGACAATAAAGGTAGGGGCAATTTAGGAAAAGTGTCGTAATTTCCTCTATACTCATTTACTCATTTTTAATTATACTTAACTTTTAAACATTTCATTCCATCCATTTTTTTCTTTACTCATTTATACTAGATACTCATTTTGAATCCATTATTACTATTAATTAGTAATTGCACAAAATTTTATTACATATTTCTTTATGTTATTTTGCAATTTTCACACAAAAGTATTTTAGAAAATATTTAAAATTTAAATGTTGTAACAATACTTCCCCTTATAAAAGTATTTCATTATTTTAATAAATTCTATTTAAATAGGTTAACTATATGTTAACAGTATGATTAACTAAATATAAATATACAAATTAATCATAATAATTATGAGTTTACTTGATGCATACTCTGATGAAGTCATAACTGATCTGGATGATGGTGATGAGTAAAGTTGTAACCTACTTCACCCTTTTAATTATTTAGATAAAGAGAAAATAGATGTTTTGAAAAGGTAATCGTTATTGTGCATACATGAATGATAGCCTAATCTTTTTATTTAAAGTTAGATTTGTGTTAGGAAACCACTAACCACTAAAAAGCTATAGATTTGGACCTCTACCTATATGGACTTATGCATGAATTAATTTATTATGGATCATACACATTGAATTAGGGCCTAATCTGTTCTATACTTAATGTTAAAATATAAAACTAATTACTTAAATAAATATTTTAATAAATTAATTAATGCTAATCTATAGAAATATATCTAAACAAATTATTCATTTTATTTTAATAATTAAAACATCAATAATTAAGAAATTAGTATACATTAAGCTATAAACTTAATTCAGAGAATGAGACCATCTAGAATAATTGAATTCAATAGGAAGACAAGTGATATTTGAATATAATGTCTCATAATCTAAAAGGAACGGAATATATAAAGTTAGTTTTTCAACTATAATTCAAAAGAGAAACAACTCAAAATTATTAAATTTGATAAAGAAACAAATGATATAAAACACATCACTAATGTTTTAATATCCAAATTGAATAATGATTACATAAGTGGTCTTAAATATCAACAAAATAAAATAAGTATATCTCAAACTCTCACTAAACTAATACTTTATTAAAAGATTTAACAAGGTCCATATGAGTTACATGACTCTTAAATACTTCTACAGGTAAGCCTTTAGTTAATGAATCCACCAGTATGTCTCCACTAGGGATGTATTCAATGCGAGTCTAAGATTCAACAATCTTCTCTTTAATGACCAGGAGTTTAACATCAAAATATCTAGTACGACTAGAATTCCTATAGTTCTAAGAGAAGTACACAACAGAAAAATTATTGTAAAAAATTGTTAGAGGTCATGATATGAAATTAACCAAATGCATGCCAAATATCAACTTCTTTAACCATATAACCTAACAAATGGCCTCATAACATGCGATATACTTTGCTTCCATAGTTGAGGTAGCTATGAGTGTTTGTTTAGTACTTTTCCATGAGAGAGCTCTTTTAAACATCATAAAGATGCATCCAGATGTTGACTTATGATCATCTATATATGAAACATAATCAGAATTTGAATAACTAATAACCTTAAGTGAATCTAGTCTTCTATGAGTTAACATATGATTCTTGACCCCTTGAAGATACCTTATTACTTTCTTTATCACTTTCCAATAATCCATCCTAAGGTCACTCAAGTATCTGCTAAGCATACTAATAGCAAAAGCTATATTTGGACAAGTACATACTTGTGCATACATAAGACTACTAATAGCGGAAGCATAAGGAATCTTGTCTATTTTAACCTTTTTAATATTAGTTTGACGGCATTGTAATCGAGACAACATATCACTTTTCTAAGTATATACTAGACTAGATGCATAGGTATCCATCTTGAATCTTTTAAGCACTAGTTCAATGTAATTAGCTTAGGACAAACCCAAAATACCACGAGTTTTGTCACAATGGATTTGAATTCCAAGAATAAAATATGCTTCACTAAGATCCTTCATATCAAAATGGCATGAAAGCATGCATTTTAACTTATCTAAAAAATTGATTGAGCTACAAGCTAGCAAAATATCATCAACATAAAGCACTAAGATAACAAAATTGCTCCCCCCAAATTTCTGGTAAATACATTGCTCTAAAGCATTCTCAATGAATCTAAGAGAAGCAATAACCTCATGAAACTTTAGATGCCACTACTTGGAGGCATGTTTTAGCCTATAAATAGATCTACGTAGTTTGCACGTTAAGTGCCCTTCGCGGGGTTCAACAAAACCATCTGGCTGAGTCATGTAGACTTCTTTGTACAAGTTTTTATTTAAAAAAGCAGTCTTAATATCCATCTGATGAAGTTTAAGGTCAAGTTGTGCAATAAAAGCCATGATAACCCTAAAGGCATCCTTAGTAAACACGAGAAAGAAGGTTTTTGTATAAATAGTGCCTTCTTTTTATTGTAGCCTTTAGCTACAAATCTAGCTTTATACTTTTCAATTTCACTAGTGGTGCCCTATTTGATTTTGAAGATCCATTTATAACCAACTAGCTTGTATCCATCTGGTAACTCAACAAGTTCCCACACATGATTTCAATACATAGAGAAAATTTATCATTCATAGCCTCTTACCACTTAGAAGAATGAGGACTTGACATTACTTGCTAAAAGGATATAGGATCTATTCCATTAACATTGTCTGATTCAAATTCTTACAAGTACACCATATAGTCATTCGGTATTATAGGCTTGTGAACCCTTTAAGATCATCTTAATTCAATGTTTAGCTCATTAGGTTCTACCATGTGAGATTCTTTTTCTATCTGATTCGAATTTTCAACATTATCAATTCTAATAGATGAAGGTATTAGAGCAAGCATGGGTAAAATGGTACTCTCATCATGTAGATTAATAGCCTTAGGTACCAAACTCCCACTATCCAAGTCGTCTTCAAAATAGAATGCCTAATCAAGCTCGATGATCTTGGTAGTGTGAGTAGAACAATAAAATTTGTAACATCTAGATCCAGTACAGTACCCAACGAAGAATCCACTGATTGTTCTAGAGTCCAATTTCTTCAATTGGGGATTATATGATTTCACCTCTGCCTTATAACCTCATACTCGAAAATGTTTCAAACTAGGCTTCTTCCCAATAAAAAGCTCATATAAAGTCTTTGGAACTTATTTATTGGGTACTTGGTTCAAAATATATATCATAGTTTTTAAAGCTTCACCCCATAAGAATTCTAGCAATGAGAAATGGCTAATCATGCTTCTGACCATGTCCATTAGAGTACGATTACACCTCTTTGTAACCCCATTTTGTTGTGGTGTGCTAAGCATTGTATATTGGGCTTTAATACCATGTTCCTGCAGAAATAGACCAAATGGACTAGGATTTCTTCCTGCATTAGTATATCTCTCATACTACTCTCCACCCTTATTTAATTTGACATATTTTATGGCTTTGCCAGTCCTCAACTCTACTGCTACCTTAAAGTTTTTGATTGCATCTAGAGACTCTAACTTTTTGCATATAAGCTCAATCCAACCATATTTGGAATGGTTTCTTGTAAATGTAATGAAGTATTTAAAACCTCTATTAGTTGCTGGTATAATGGGCCCACATATGTCAGTGTGCATTGAGTCCAAGATGTCTTCGAACCATTGTGCCCCTTTGTTTCTAGCTCTAACAAAGAGTCTTTACCATAGATAATTTTTGAAAGGCTGAGACTAATGCTACAAGATTGAAAAATTTTAATTATGCATACACAACATAATTATAACATAAGATTCCTAATTAAAACAAAAATTAGTCAAGCAACTATATGACAAAGTGGTATTTATGAAATTACATATACCTTGCTTGTATAAGAGTCTACGCAAGAATGTAATCAATATAGCCATATCGATAGGGTACAAGAAATATTGAAATATTATAAATATTGTATGCCTATTTAAAGGAGTCCAGATTTTAAAATTATATTAATAATGTCACACTCATAGGGTGTATCCATCATCAATGCAATATGCTCCTAAACATCCCAAAAGGATAATATTTTCATGTAAAATAGCCTCATTATAATCCTAATATATCACAAATGTGAATCAAATAATTTTGGTATCCATATATGTAAAAAATTGTATAATTAAGGATTCAACAATTTATCACATAGTTATACTCACAACTAAAGAAAGTAACTTTTTACTAAGTCTAGAAATATTATGAAGAATGTTCATGAATTTTTTGCAGGCTAGAAATATTATGAAGAATGTTCATGAATTTTGGTATCCATATTAAGGATTCAACAATTTATCACATAGTTATAACTTTCATACAATATAAATCTTACAAAATTCAAAATAAATATTTATTAGTCACAAAAAATTTTTAAAAAAATATAAATAAATAGGAAATTGGATTTTACACAAGTAGGCCAAAATTCAGGTCGAAAAGCTCATCACATGAGCCACACACACCAACATGCACATGGGCTTAGTTGTAGCAAGAAGGGTCGACAAACCTAATGCATGAGCTCATGCATTCTCACACTTTGCGAAAATAGTTATAACTGCTATAAAATCAAGTATTTGAGGCTTACGCACTCTCGAGCACATAACACCTACACACGGTAGCCATCTAGTTGCTTAAATAGGCATGTGGTGCTCACGCACTCTTTAAGCATGTGACACCCACATGTGCATGATCTAATGGAGCTTTTTAGCTCCAGAAAGTTGTTCATGGCATTTTTCCACCATTAATAGGCCTTTTTAGCTATAGAAATTTATTTTTTAGTCCATTTCAATGCAAGAAAAAATTATCTAGCCTATTTTCCATATTATCCCATGTATAATCAGAGGAAAAAAGGGTTTAAAATTTTGCAAACAAAAGCCTATGAATTTCCTATAAAATTCGAAACCTTATGTCTGATGCACCACAATAATCATAAAATTCAAAATTAAACAACAACATAATATTCTTGATGTATATAAGAATAGGATTCATGATTCAATTAAAAGAAAAATAAATCCAAATTATTTCAAAATTAAAATCCCTAATTTTGATAATTCCATGTATGAAAAAGAAAAGAGAAAATTGATAATTTTATAAATTTTATCAAGATTAATTAAAATTACTTATAATTAGATAACACATACTATCAACATTGCTCTGATATCATTTGTTGATAGTATGATTAACTAAATATAAATAAACAAATTAATTATAATAATTATGAGTGTACTTGATGCATACTTTAATGAAGCTATAATTGATCTAGATGATGGTGATGAGTAAAGTTACAACCTACTTTGCCTTTTTTATTATTCAGATAGAGAGAAAAGAGATGTTTTGGAGAGGTAATTCTTATTGTGCATACATGAATGATAATCCTGATATCTCTATTTAAGGTTAGACTTGTGATAGGAAACTACTAACCATTGAAAGGTTGTAGGTTAGGACCTCTACCCATATAGTCTTATGCATGATTCAATCTATTACGAATCATACATATTGAATTAGTGCCCAATTTATTCTATGCTTAATGTTAAAATACAAAACTAATTATTTAAATAACTATTCTAATAAGTTAATTAATGCTAATTCATATAAATATATCCAAATAAATTATTTATTTTATATTAATATAACAATATATTCTAGCGCTTATTAAATAAGTAAATGTATTTTTGTTTCATGTCTAAGTCTAGCTCCTAATTAGGTTTCTTAACTCCATGAGATTCCTCACAAACTTTCATAGTTAAAGCCTTATTAGATCTTAATTTTTAGACTTAATGGTCCAGAATTTCAATCGATTGTTTTTTTTATGGTAATGTAGAGTTTAACTACAATAGTTTTGGTCAAATTGATTAAAACTTATCTAATACATACTTTTAAGCATATAGACATAGAATACTAGGTGGATAGTCTACAAGTTGTTTGATAACTAACAATAAGCCACAATTATGACATGAATGACAATTAAAAATAGCTTAATAGAACAAGGTGCTGATTTCTCTTTCTTTCTAAACTGCATTACACTCTTCATAAGTGAAACCTTTAAGAACACTATGTCTTTTTCTTAGAATTTAAATTCTCTTTTTCTCTAGTTTGCATATGATTTTTATCCATCATGGCTATCTTCAACTGATCTTGGATGATCTAAAATCTTTTTAAAGTATTAATCATTAAATCTAGTCCTAAGAGTTTCATTTCTTATGGTTCAAAGTATCATACCAGAGATTGATATTTCTAGCTATATAAAACTTTGTAAGGAACCATTTGAATGCTTAATTAGTAGCCATTGTTGTAAGAAAGTTCAATTAGTAGTAAGTAAAACTCTAAGGCTTAGGCTCTCAGCATATCTTCTAAAATTTAAATAATCCACTCTATTATCTATTTGTGTATAGGTAGAAAGCTACACTAAATTGCAACTGAGTCCCTGATTCATGTTGGAATGATTTCCAGAAGCAAGATATGAATTGGGTACCTTGATTTAACATAATGGTAATTGAAACCTCATGTATTGGCATTATCTTTTTGAGGTATGCTTAAGTATACTATGTTACTGAGAAAGTAATTTTAAGAAGTAGGAAGCATGTGACTTGGTCAATCTATCAACAATGACTTATATGGAATCATATTCCTTTTAAGTCACTAACAATCTCATTAAGAAGTCCATTGTGAAACTCTCCTATTTCCATTTCAATATCAAAAGCAATTGATGTGTTTCGGTTGCACTTTGATGCTTTATTTTCACTTGCTAGCAAGTAAAACATTTCACCATATAATTTAGTACATCCTTTTTCATCCATTTCCACTAGAAAACATCTAACAAATCATGGCACATTTTAGCCACTCTAGGATGCATGCTATATAAATTATGAGTTTGGTGCATCAATTCATTTCATTCGCTTAATAGAACCCAAATGCACTTTTTATAGTAAATCACTCCTTAGTTATCAATAGTTAATTCCAATTCCGAGCTTTTAATTACTTTCTTTACCTAAGCTACATAACTCAAATGAATCTTTTAAGCATCCTTGATTCTCTTAGTAAGGATAGATTAACTACCATATAGGCTAATAATATGCCTTAATCTTCAAAAGGTGTCTTTATCCCCTTGCTTGTAGATTTTCTACATAATGCAACCACTACCATATTAAATTTACTAAGATGTTAAAGAATCAACAAGTCATAGTTCTTGATAAGCTCCTTCCATCTTCTTTTATGCAAATTCAAATCATTTTATTTAAAAATGTACTTCAAGCTATTATAATTGATGTAAATTTCACAAGTTTCTCCATATAAGTAATGCCTCAAAATCTTAAAGGCAAAGATCACCACCACCATTTCCAAGTCATGGTTATGACAATTTTACTCAAGCTTTTACAATTATTAAGAAATATATGTTATCACCTTACCATGTTGCATTAAAACACACACGAGACTATCTTTAGAAACACTATAGTACACCACATATCCTTTTATGTTGGAAGGTAAGGCTAACATTGGTGTAGATGTTGTTATGATTTATTTTTTAGCCATCATGATGTCATATAGACATTCTTACAAGCCTTACTTAACTTTCTTCTACTAACTTGTTTGTTATTTCATGACTTAAGGAGATTTTCCATGGCTAAATTTATTTTTAACCAATACAATAAAAATTAGATGAGATGTGCAAGTTATCTTCTTATTACTCCTATCATCCTTGTCTTACTTATCATTATCCTTATTTCCCAAACCATAACCACTTAGTAGCTATAAAAAAGCTATCAAGTTATAAACTTCCCTATTCATTTTAAGATAATACATATCTCTTAGGTAATTATAGTGAATACAACCATATAGGATTTAGACACATTAAATTATCATATTAGTCACCATAGGCTTTTATTTCATGGTAAAGTCACAATACTATCGCTACTATAGTTATCATTCAAATAGCTCAAAATTTGATCTAAAACATGTTAGTTTAGTTCAATTTATTAGAATCATTAATCATAATATTTATGCAATAATCAAAGCTCAATCATCTTAGGCATAACATATTTATTTCAAGATATGTCCAATCTATCCAACATTTAAATTAGCTTAATTTAATAAATGACTTTTATAAGATTTTTCTTTTTCAGGATGCATATTCATATATATATATATATATATATATATATATGATCTTCAAGGCCCAAAGTTTAACAATGTTTTAGGAAAAAGAATAGCGAGTTTTACAAGTTCAAGGCTTACCTATAAGCTCATATTCTTCACTTTTTCCCATTTTTATTTATTTAAGGAAACCTAAGAATACCCATTTGTTGGTAGGACCATTGATTATTACAAAGTTAATCTTCAATAGAAAAATAAGGAGAATGCTCTTAGGTTGATGATGCACTTATGGGATCTTTTCCTTATTTCTTTATTTTATATTCTTTCACATACAAGGTTCCCACAAATAATATAAGCAAGGTCTTTAGGCATACATATTATACAACGTGTTGTATTGTGAAAATTCTTTCATATTTTTCAACAAATTTTTCACTCACTAAAATTCTTTCATATTATACAACACCATCTATACAAAAAGCAAGACATAGCAATATATATCCTAAATACACATTTTTTTAATAAAAACTTTAAAAAAAAGGAAAAGTTTCCACTCACTAAAATTTTAGAAAATCCATAGGAGGTGTTCAAAGATTATAAACTATATTTTCTTTAAATAATCAATATGAATATAAAATTTTTTAAGAAAAAAAGCAGTTAAATTTAACAATAAAAGATAGAAGACTTTACTTATAATTGTAGAAATGGGATCTTTGTTTTGGCCTTTAGTAAAATAAAGTAAATTCGAAGAATTTTTTTATAAGTGAATAAGAAAATAGTGTAAGTACTTTGGCACTAAAGGGCTAAAAATATATGCTTGAAGTTGAAATTTGATTAAGTCTAGCATTAAAGTATACCTAAGAAATGGACCAAAATTGTGCTAAGATTCAAAAGAGACATAATTTATACCAGCCTAAAGAGGTAGGTCTAAAATGACCAAAGTATTAAGAGCATCCAAAGTGGTAAGCCTAAAAGAGACTAAAACATGCCACAAACACCCAAGACACTATGGGGATCTAAATGAATAGGGTCCTATAAAAGCTTAAAGCCATCTAAAAATCACCTAACTTAGGGTAAGAGTTACTTTAGCTATAGAAAGTAGAAATTGCTTTCCACTCACTAGCAATAACTTTAGGGTTAGCATGGTTAAATTAGAATGAAGACTATATCCATGATACATTAAAGCCCTATGGATATCCCGCCTCCTCACTGCAGGCTCTCTGTATAAAGTAAGCAAGAGAGTCATGATGATCCTTATTTACTTATCTTGATAACTTTCACTATCCTAATCCCCTTAAATTTCCTATAATAGTCCATTTCTATTATCATAAATATCATATATCATTATTCCAATGTCTCATATTAATTATCTTTCTATTATAATTATCTCAATATTAATCATATCAATTATCATAAATTCCAAGATGTGATTAACCTTAATCTAAGCTCACAAATTATGACAAATTATGACTTGTTACCTAAGCCATAACCTCTTTATGCATATAAAAGTCATGCATGCACCCCTCGCAAAAGACACGATACACTAGAACCAACACCAAAAATCCTAATCAAGGATTATCGTAAAAAGGCTCTCTTTATCTTACAAAAAATACTTCATAAAGAGTACTTATTCTTTTCTCCATTAAGCTACTCTTAAAAATTCCATTATCATACTTATACTTTCAATCTTTGAACCTTTTAAGAATTAACATTTAGCGACTCCATTGGGGAAGTATATACAAAGAATAAGTTCGAATAATCATGTGGATTCTAATGTTGGAGATGATAGCAATATTGTCACTTCTAGCAACCTTCTAGGGAATTCCACTTTAGGAATGCCTTTAAGCTTTACTATTGTAACATATACAGCTATGACTCCTATTGGCCAATTTGTGTAGTCAATTAGGAACATTATAATGCCAATTAACTTATTTTAGGCCCAAAATCCAACCATGATTGTGGTTGCTCAAGGAATTGGTGTTACAATAATGACAATAAGTTTAGTATCCCGACCTTATGTAATGACATTAACCACAACAACCATAATTATAGTCTTAGTCTTTGTATTAGATAAGCTCATGATCAGGCAACAATAGAGGGTGCAACATTAGTCAATTTCATGCAAATTTTAGATTCAATCTTTCAAACAAGAATGATTTTACTCCAATCTCTATCTAATTTAGCTCTATTAGTATCGTATCCAATCATCTAACAACTTTTAACTTAAATTTCCATAGCCACAATTCATCAATGCGACCTTAATATTCAAATTCCCTCTAATAGATAGTAAATTATGCTACAAGGTAGAATTTAAGCAACTTTAATTGGCCTTTAAATGTTTAGTTAGCTTATAGTAATAAAAAAAAGATTTGTGTCACTTATTAGAAAATGGCAAGTGTAAGGTCGTTATTAAGTTTCAACCTCTACTCATTCAAAGGCTATCTGTTAGACTATATCCATTAGCATATCAACCACCATTTTTCAAAAATTTAAATGGAAAGGGCAATGTTAAAGACCATGTTCACTAATTTATGGATAACCTAGGTTTATATGGTAATAATCCTAACCTTTATCTTCTTGAATTTTTTAAATCCCTTTCTGGTAAAGTATATACTTGTTATACTATACTTGTTATACTAAGTTACAACATGTTTCCATTCTAGCATGGAAAGAAAGGCGAAGACGCCATTTCTTTTGTTAAGCAATACAATAATTATGCTTCAAACTATCAATAGGAACTCTCTGAGTTTGTGTTGTGTAAAGTTAAATTGCTAATATGGAGGATACCATTACTTTATATTTGCATTAAGGAAACATCTACACCTTCTAGGAACTTATAGTGTGAACTAAGTGAGTGTTTACCTTATTGCATCAATAGATGCATCATTTTAAAGTGATAGAGGAAAATAATGTTGAAGTAGCTATTACAAAACCACCTTTAAAGAAGCTTGTATATGACCTTAACTTTTTACCTTAAAATGGTACAATGAGACATTCCTACTAAGCAATTATTAGCCTTAAAACTCAAAATCAAAGCCTTTTGTATAGTGGGGAAAGTTTTCATCACTATTCCTTCATCTATTAGAGAAAGTCCTTGCTCTCCTTGCTATATGGGTAGAAGATTATCTTATTTAATTACCCCAACTAAAAGGTAACTTAACATAAACCTAAAAAAAATAAAGCACCTCACTTTTGTGACCATCATTAATCCCCCATTTATACCACTATAGAATGTTACACTTTGCAAAAGATCTTTGTTAAGAAAGTAAAAAAGTGCATAAACATTTATATTCTCCCTAATCATGATGTAAATGTCATCTCTAGCCTTAGTAACCCTACCATAGAACTACTTGAAGATAATCATCCTAAAATGCAAATTACTGAGCTAACAAACATGGCCATAACTAAAGCCTTAGTAAACTTTATAAACCTCCAAAATTTCTTTGATCTAATCAAATTTAATGAATAAAAAAAGTAATAAGTATCACTTGTTATTATAGAAATCTCTCAAAAGAAAGGTGGAAACTATTGTGCTGTAAGTAGCAATTTGTAAAATTTTACCAAAGCCTATTCTTTAACTGTCATTTTTAAAGAATTAGACAAATAACTATCTTATGTTAGTCATAACTAGTTTCCACAATAAGAAGTAACCATTAAAGGAAAGAAAATTTGTTTGAGTCCTAAATGACAATGGTTCTACAATCAATATCATTCCTTTGGCCTTACTCAAAGCCATTAACTTCCCTAATGAATGGATCTAGCAATCCCCTATGATTCTTAATACATTTAAAAGGTCTTTTATTAAAACAATAGGTCATGTATATGTTAATCTAGAGTTGGTCCTATCAAAACTTCTAAGAAATTTTGTGTCATTGAAGGATCACTAAGCTATTATATCTTGTTGGGCTAGCTGTGGTTGTATACTTATAATTCTGTCCCTTCTACTCTTTACCAATACATCAAAACTAACTTCTAAGGAAAGGATATTGAACTTTTCATTACCAAAACACCATTTGATAAAGATGAAACTCGTTATATTGAGGCAAATTTGGTATTTTACAAATACCTAAAAAAAAATTAATGCATATAAATTTCGTAAAATTAGTAAATGCATAAAAAATAATTATTAATTTTTTCATTAACTAAAAATAAGTACATATATTATAAAAGAATTTTTCTAATTTCCATATTGTTCATTTTGCTAAAAACACTTGTAAAGCAAAAGCTGATGGAAAATTTCTTAAATTTTGGCTAAAATTCACTTTTGATATAATTCCCTTACGCTTCTTAACTGTTTATTTTGAAAAATAGCCCTAATATTATCAATTTACAAGCTAAGATATTCTAAAAAAAGAAAGAGGATAGAGTAATAAATAATATTTTGCTAGATGAAGATGAAATGGAAGCACAATGATAAAAAAAGATCATATCAATCATTAGATGCAATAATTTGTTGAAAAATTAATTATGTTATTGAACACAAATACCACAATTCACACATGTTTTGGCCATAACTTGGTCTAGAAATGTTTAATTTATGAATTGTCAAAAGATTTGAAAAGTTAACATTTAAGGATTTGACCTTGTAAATTTCACAATTTAATTCCTAACCGATTACTCTCAATTTTTTAAAAAACAAAGGCCAATCTAGATATTATGACATTAGGTAGTCCTTAGTAATTTTATCATAACCTTTTTATAAATACCTAATTAAGCAAGGTCAATGCCAATTATTACAGCACATATAAGACTACATTATGTGAAAATTTCATGCAGTGGGTTGCAATATGTAAGAAGACATGGTATTTTTCTTAAGAGACCATAATACTAGTATAAATGGAAGTGAAGTTTGGACTAATTCTTAGAGATTTGTTCCTAGTGGCCCAATATAATTTGTGAACTTCATTCGTGCAAAAAAATAAGAATTTTCAAGCATAAAAAAGGGCCTACGTGACATCTTTGAGAAGAGTAACCAAATGGGGTTCTTTATACCCTAAAACATTTACAATTTTAGTTGAGAAACCTAACTTGGAGGCTAAGTTGGAACTCAATCCCCTTTCCAAATTAGTTAAAACTTATAGGTTAATTATTAAACTTCAACTTATTATTAAAACAAGTTAAAACTTGGAGGTCAAGATTATTATAAGCTTACTTAACAATCTTTAAGTGCCTAAAAATAGGTAAGAGTTTCAGTCAAAACACTCAACACTCACCTCTTGTCTTTCCATTCTCTCATGCTACCTCCACTCCCAAATAGCACAAAATATCATTTCTTCTTTCTTTATGCATAATTGAAGCTCCCATAATACCAAGAATAGCTCCAAGTTTCATTTTAGTGGTTCATCTTCTTTGGATTTGAAGGAAGCATTCTAAGGTTTAGCTTTCTTGGATTTGGAGGAAGCATTAGTTCTTATATTCTTATTTCTAGAGTTTTTCCATATCATCCATTAAAAGATACATGCAAGTAGTTTAAATTTAAAATACTAAAAAAAAAAGAAATAAATATGCAAGCAAAAAGAAAGAAAGAGTTCAATAAAATAATATGTATGCTTGATAAAATATGTCAGACTTTACTTGAACAAATTAGATGTTAATTTTGTGAAAAGAAAAGAAGAAAAATCCCTCAAGAAGTACTTTAGTATTTTAGTTTGAACAATATTTGATATGAGTATACAAAAACTTATAATAATATGGTTATATGCATATTTTATGAAGTAGCCTTCTAGTTGGGAATCAAGATTAGTTAATTTAAAAGGAAGCATATAAGTTCCCGTTTTAAAAAAATGATGATAATACATGACTTGAGAGAAAAACATATGATATGAGAAAGTGAAAAAATAAATGAGAAAAATAAGAAAGGTTATGTTTTGTCCACCCCTAAGAATTATAAATAAAATACCTTTGAAATTACTACGTTGACTTGTATGCATGTGTAAACAATGTTGGCTATATGGTTGCTAATTTTTATGATGTTATATTTATCATATTCTTTCAAACTAGGTGTGCATGTTTTGATCACCCTTAAAGTTAGTAGTTAAAAATCCTTATTCACTTACTAGAATAACTCTATATGTGTATGTTAATGATAATGTCTATGTAGTGCTAAGTTTCATGACACAAAACTTTCTATAGTTTTAGATATGTTTATATGTATAAGACATACATAGGTGAGTTAAAGATATATTGCTAAAATAAAAAATTTTAAAGGATGACTCCAAATATGGTAGTAGTGAGGAATGATTTTCTTTTGGACATAATGTTGAATAATACTAACATAGGAAATATATGTTAAATAATGAACAAGTATGGATAATATTTTTTTAGTGCTTTATGGGCTTTACTAATAATTAAAGAAAAAGAATATTTTGTAGGAAGGATATTTAATATAGTTAAGCTTCAAAATAATAATAAAATATAGAGTTTACCTTAAAATATTAATAGTTATATGTTTTAAACAAAGGTTTAATCAAACCCATTTGTTTTTAAAAGAACAACCATATACTGTATGTGGTTTTGATTAAAAGGGAATTTTTAAGTTAAATCTTTCATATTTAGTTTATGAAAATAGATAAGAATTTATACATGATGAAATTTTAAGAAATTGATAATTTTAGTTGAAAGTAAATAAGAAAGATGTTGCCAAACTCAAGTGAAATATTAAGGAGAATTTAAGTCTCGGGTGGTTATATGATTCAATCACAAGGATTAAAGAAAGGGTATGTGAGTATTATGTATTAAAATGTAGATGAATTGGTTTTAGATAGGTGTTTTTATGTACATATATTTTTTGTGAAAATAAGTATACATATTTTATGTGAATTTGATGTAATTTCAAAAAAAAAAGCACTAGTAATATTGATTATAAGTAAATTTAAGTAAATGGGTGATTTAGTAAAAATAATAACAATATTAATAAGATAAAGAAAGTTAAGAAAAGAATTTTGGCATATTTTGTTTTACTTAGAAAGGATATTTGTGCATTAAGATATGAAGTTATCACGATAAGGAAATATAAATTATAAGGTTGTGAGTAATTATGGCATATAATTTCGATGGTAAATTGTATGGTCTTATATATAATATAATTAAAAATAAAGGGTGGAAATGAAATGAATATGTGAATGTAGATATAAATTATAAGTATAAATTGTGTATACAAATAAGTATTGATGTTTTATATAGATTATGAGCATGAATGTGAAATGAGAATATAAGTTATTGTGAATGTAAACCGTAATACTAGTAATAATTATGGAGTATAAATAATTGAGTTACAAATGTAAATTAGTGGACATATATATATCTATGTATGTGTGTATGTATGTTGTGAATATGTAAGGAGGATGAATTATATCAGTAAGATATAAGTTATAGATGCAAAATGTTAATCACAAGTTCCAAAAAAATATAAATTATAATATTGCTTATGTACATATTATGAATCCATATTGAAATTGTGAAATATATGTGAAGTTATGAATAATGGCCATTTATGATATTCATCGTGGAATGTATGTGAAATTATGAAATTTAGTTATTTTTTATAATTATTTGAATTATGCATGTAATTATGAAATTTGGATTACCTATGATATTTATTGTGGAATATTTATGAAATATTGAATATTGACCAATTGTGATACCCCTTATGAAATACATATAAATTGTGAAACTTGGGCTACTTATAATATCTATTATGAAATATGTGAAATTTGTGAATATTATCAAATATTGGCCACTTGTGATATCCTTTATGAAATACATGATTTATGAAAGTTGGGCAACTTGTAATACTTATTGTGAAATTTGTGAATGTTATAGAATATTAGCCACTTGTACTTACATGAATTGTAATGAGAATTATAAAGTATAGCCTTCATGATACCATTGCAAAATTTATGAAAATTGTGAAAAATTGTGAAGTATGAATACTCGTAGTATCTATGTTAGAATGTTTATAAGGTGAGCTTTTATCCCTTGTACCATATGGGTACATTGATGATTATATGAGATAAAAAGGAAAATATGAAATCTTAAAATGGATTATATATGAAATGATATGAGAGCAATTTGATATGACAAAATTGATGAAAGATGAGTTAATATATTATATCACAATATCACCATAGAAGTGGTGAATATGCACATTATATAAATCAATGATAGGATGGATAAAGTTGGACTAAAGGAATAAGATGGCATAAAATGGATGAAGTTAGATTGAAGATATGAGGAAAAATTGATATCCATAAAGCATTTTTCAAGTGTCTTATGGAAACATAATTGTTTAATTTAAATTATCTATTGCATTTTTATATTTTGTTCATACTACATGTGCATGAAATATAAAATTGAAATATGAATGCAAATGTTAAATAAATTATGTGTATAAAATAGGAATGGGAAGTGAATGTGAATATTGAAGATTAAATGCATGTATACAAAATTGAGAAGTGAATGTGATCATATGATGTTGAGACGTGCATATGTTGAGAATGAACCTTATGACAAGAATGTGAAATGAGAATTCATGGTATATGATCATAAATTAAAGGTAATTAGTGGATACATTAACTAAAAATAAATATATATTATCTTTCCTATTAACATAAATCATCTGAAAATACATTCAATAAATCATGACACATATGGTATGAAAATTGTTAAGACACATATTACTTGTGAATACACTACCTATATGTGTAATGTCTCGAATTTTCAATTCTATTATTTGAATCTCTGAATTCTAAGGTCGTAGAAGCAAAGAGCACGTTTGAATTAGCTTGGTAGGTGAATTTTAAGTTGAAGGGAATTAAGTGTAAGGTAAACGAAATTTTGAAGGAAAAGGATAGTAGGGAAAAGAATTTATTTGCATAAGCAGTACAAATGATCAAAGGAGGTTGGAAAACCCTAAAAGGGGAAGTTGTCTAAGTCTAACAGTGTAAGAAATTTTTAAACAGACAGAAACCCTATGGACTAAATTGCAAAAGTACAGAATCGGGTGTGGTTAAAGTGAAAATAATCAAGGATTTGGATCTAATGTGAATAACCAAGAATTTGGGGTGCAATATGTGATTTTAATTAGTGTGACCAATAGACTCATGACAAGTGTCATTATTAGAAAAATAATGGCAAGAATAGCCTTACTAATTGGTGAAAAAGGGCTAAAATACCCTTGAAAATTTTAAAAAGGACCAAAATGCCCCTAGAAGCTTCATGAAAACCCTACCTTCTTCTCCATTTCTCCAAAAGCTGCAGAAATCCTCCATGAGAGCAAGCTTGGACGTGTGAGAGAGAGAAGGAAGAGAGAGAAAGTTTCTTTTAGCTTTTTCACCCAAAAATACTTAGATTCAAGCTAAGGTGTAGAAGGGAAAGTTGCTCCTCTCATCAAGCTCTATCCATTGGTGTGCTTAGATTAAAGAAAAGCTCAAGTTTGATTAAGTTGGGGAGCTCCAAGTGAGGATTTTCAAGTTGCACCAAGAGGTAAAAATGTTCTCCTCTAAGAGCTCTTTAATGTACTCTTTGTAGTTTCCTGAAAACTTGAGGTTGGTGTGGTCAAGGGTGATTGAACATGGAGTTTAGGATGATTTGAATATGTTTAATGGTGTTTTGGATGTTGTTATGTTAAGTTATAGCCTTGGTTTGGTGTAAAAACAACAAGAAACCATGATGTACACACTTGGGTTTTAGAGGCATAATGGTGCATGTGTAGAATTGGTATGATATGTTTGGAACTTGGTTAAATTGATGAAGTTAGAATTTTATGAATTATAAAGCCTATGGAAAAGAAGGAAGGAAGGAGTTTTAGCTGTTTAATGTGTTTTTGGAGGATCAGTCATGTACACGGGGTAGAACACGGCCCGTGTTGAACCCCGTGTACTTTGTCGAAGGCTGATCAGTGTGCTACACGGGGTGCAACACTCCCCGTGTTTACTTCAGAACTGAAGGGCAGTAAGGTACACGGGGTAGAACACGGCCCGTGTTCACCCCTGTGTTCTTTGTCGAGTAACCCAGTGAAGCCCTGAAGTGATCCAGTGAGAAACACGGCCCTGAACACGAGGTATGGGAACCCCGTGTACTTTGTCAAGTGAACTTTTTGGCTTGGTTTCTTCAGGATTTGCATGGTTTTGCCTTTGGATCCTTTTCTAATGCTCATATATGTCATTTCAAAGATTGAAAACAAAGTATAGAGCATCTAAGTATGTATGTGTGCATCTATCAATTTGGAGGAAGTAAAGCATATATGAGATTTAAGGAAAATGATTATGTTCTAATAAAGAACTATGATGTGTATTTATGTAGACTAAGGAGTAACAATTAGGAAGGAGTTTTTAGTGAGGGCAAAGGAAACATCACATTGGAAGCTTGTAAAAGGTAGCTAGCTCTATCCTTAAGCTATTTTCTATTTACATGATTTTCTATATTTTATGCCATTGTATGGAATGTGTATGCAATTGTTGTGGCACAACCCGGGAAGACAGTAAAATACTGTGTTTTGGCCTATGGCTCGAGATCCTCGGGGATAATAGTACAATTGTTGTGTGCGGTACCTATGGCTAGAAACCTCGGAAAGACAGTGTGATACTGTGTTAGGCCTTTGGCTCGAGAACCCCGGGAAGACAGTGAATTGCTGTGTGAGGCCTAGGTACGATTATCTGTGATGGCCATCTAGATATTGATATAAGTCCTTGAATGGGCTTGATGATTGTTGTGTGCAGTGCATATTTCTTACAATGGTACGGTATTGAATATGATGATAAATGATTAATTGATTTCGAAATGTATGTTTTATTTGCTTAAGGATCTGGAATGGCTTGTTTTATTTTTATGGCAATAGCTAGCTACTGTGAAACTTTGTTTCTTATGTTTTTCTGTATTGTTACTAACTATTTCAGGTGATGCTTCCAAAGGCTCTCATGATAAAGTTCAATGATGTTTTGAAGTTGTATATGTAAAAAAAAAAAATGGTTACATAGTTGGTGATATTGTATATGTTGGATGTACGAATTGTAAGTTGAATTCTTTTTGTATAATTATATGACTCTTACTTATGTTGTACGAAATACAGAAATTTGAGATATTATGAATTGGTTTGGAGTAGAAGGCAAATTAGTATGCGTTAAATATCTATTAACTGAGGAATAAGGCGTTGATGAGTAAGGGAATTACAATATGCATATATGTTATAATTGTATATGATATGGAATTGTATATAGTAATCATGACACATGTATGGTAATAAAAAAATTACTAAGCCACACAATACTTGTGAATGTAATAATATATATATATATATATATATATAAGGATAAGTAGCTCAGTAAGATATGGTAGACATAAATAATCATTTGTAATAAAAAATAATACAATAAACAGTACCTAAGAACAAAAATGAAAGGTAATAAATATACAAAATTCTAGGATAATTTGTATGAAGTGTCACCCACTAAATCTTTATAACTTACTTTATTATTGTCTAATATTTTTATGTATTTATAATTTGATATCTTGAAAATGTATAAGTTGGAAATAAATAAAAAAATAACTCCCAAACTTTAAGTCAAGTGTTGCAATTTATTTGTTTTCTTTATCTTATCATTTTTTGTATGATATGATGAAATTATGGTATAGATAATTATATATGTTTGAATGATGATACTAATAAGTGCTAATAATGTTGATGAATATGTTATTACTAATGAAATTTGTGTTATGAAAAAGAAATTGCTTATGATTTTATATATAATTCTTAATGAATTATGATGAAAGTAAGATTAATCTTTTCATTTGCCTATAATGTAATAAACGCTTAGAGAGATCTTAATTAGGACTCCAAGGATATGTGTGCTTGTTGCAAATTCCTTTCCTTTTCTTAATAAAGTTATAGGAATGTGACCATTTATCTTAAATATAAATTTAAAGTTTTCTCCTAAAATTCAAATTTAATTCTTCGTATTTTAGTACTAATATTCAATCTAATAAAAAATTTTATTGATTAATGTTTACTCACTAAGTTTCAAAGGAAACTTATTCTTTTCTTTTCTTTATTTATCTTTCTTGGGAATATTCCTTTTAAGTATCTAATTGCCATCGAATAAGATAAAAATTGTCCCACTTAAGAATTTTGAGATTAAGGCAAGGAGATAGTTGGAATAATTTTGCATAATGATTAATCGATGCATTTTGTATTTAAATTTTGAATGTTATACACTTTTTAAAGCATAACATTCTTGTATATGAAATATTCCATTAGATATATTGTAGAAAAGGCTAGTAAGTCATCACCTATAGCGACTTTCTATGCCAAGTCACGTGCCCTAAGGATGGGTTGTGATAGTAGTATTAAAAGCTTTTCCTTTTACTAAATGGTAGAGATCTTCTCATCAATTATAACTAAACTAATGGCTAGAATTGTATTTGTATTTGTAGTACCACAAGCTCATTTGTACTAGAGAAAGCCCTTAATTTTAAACTTAGTCATGTCTTGTTTGAGGGATTAAACTCCTATAAAATGCAAGATACATTTTGGGAGATAAAATGGATTACTATAATTATTGATAAAAAAAATTAAGAGTTCTAATAAATAATAATAAGTTAAAAAAAGTAACTTTTAAATTTGAACTACCTTTTTTCTTATTTTCTTATCTAAGGTTATGATGTTCCATTTTATCCTTTAAAGTACATTATGCATTTTAAGAGCACTATTCCTAGTATGAGTAATTTAAATGACATGTTTAATATGTTATTTAATTTAATTAGGCAATAATTTTTAGGAATTTACACATAAAGTTACAATAATTTGATGAGAAATGGTTAAATATATCACAAAGTAGCATAATTATTAATTTATGTAATATATAAATACCAAAAATAATTTTTGGTTAGTTTTTTATTTGATAATTGTAGAAGTAAACACACACATACAAGGTCCTAAAATTGAATTCAAGATATGAAGAAAGGAAATATCTTTAAATAATATGATATATCATTTGAGCTAAATGTTTTGAACGTAATTAATTTTTAGCAATATTCAATATGTTACTATATTTACTTAGACAAAAATGTTAGTAATTTAACCCATAAAATTGTAATAATTTCACAAAATTTAGTATTCATGTTATTTTTTTTAGTCTCCAAGTGGGATGGGTAATTATTTTAAGGATTCAAATATTAATGGATTTCCCGCTTCCTAATAGGTGTCATCTTCAAGATTCAAACCTTTACTCATTGATATGTAAAATCTGCTCGGGACTAACTTAACTAACTCACTTTCCATTTTTCAACTCCTTATTAGTTGTATGCCACTATATTTACTAAATAGGTGATAAATATACTACTATAGTTATTATGGTAATAATGTTAGTAACATTTGATTAATTCTTAGCTAATTTAATTTATAGTAATTCCTATTGCTTGTATACATAACATGAGCAAATTTTAGAATAGGTGATGTAAATGTATTCATCTTAGGGTTACATAATATAATTATATACTTTCATTTTATTATTTTATTATTTTATTACACTTGAATATATATATTATTTGATTCACATAGCAATATTTTATATGTCATTGATAGAAATATAATTTCTTTTACACTTATGTATCTTTGTACCTTCTTATTAGGTATAAGATTAATTTTTGTTTCAGGTAAAACACCTAGAGGTGGCAAATGGGGATTAAGCTTCTTTAAAGTGTAATATATACTTTAAAGGGTAAAGTAAAACATCATGATCTTTGATTAAAAAAATTAAGGATTAAAAATTTAACAAATGGTAATAAATTAAAAAATAGTTTTTAAATTACAATTATCTAATCCTTTGACTTTTTCATATTTTCAAATGATACTTTTATTTTTCTTTCTATATTTTCTTTTTAAAGATGGAAACTTATGAAAAAATTTATAAACATATGAATAAAAAGAAGAAATTTCATCTTTCTTCTTTTTTCATATTTACTATCATTAGTTATTTTGATTTTTGATTAGCCCTCTAAAATATATCTTGAACTTTTGATGAGCTTAATTTGACAAATGGATGAGTTTGATGAATTTGGATCAAGTTATTATTCGATCGGTTATTGTTGAGTCTTTCATCCATTTATGACCCAATTAATTTTTTTTTATAGATTATAGATATTATGAATTATATATAAGGGTTTAATTCTAATTTATCCATTTAATTGTTATTTTCTTATATTATTTTATTACTATTTTTTATCACTATAATCTTTACTATTATTTTTTTACTTGTATTAGAAAATGATTTTTATTTTTACTTCTAATTTAAAATTTTTATCACTTAATAACACAAATAACCTTTTTTATTCTTTTTAAGTAAAAAAGTGGAGGTAGGTTAGATTGAATTAAAATTTGTCTAAAATAAGTTGAACATATATAAAAACTATTTAGACTACTATTGTCACATACACAAACCTAATTTGTTTATAAATTTTTTAGGATTTGACATGACTTATTAGCCTATTTAAATATATAAACTATATAGGCCTTATAGGTCAATATCTTAGGTTTTAATTCATATGATTCAATTTATTTAGCAAAATGAGATAAAAATTTATCTTGGATCTATTCTATTTTACTAGTAAGTTAGACTAAATTAAATATAACTTAGGTCAATAAAAGTTTGTAGGCGCCTTAGAGACTATTTATAGGATAGGTGGTTCCCTTTTACCTTTATTTAAGAATGATACCCTTTGACATGTATCTTACACCCACCTTTATTTGGGAGGAATATCTTTTCAAGAAATGTTTTATATTTGATGATCAAAATGTATTTTATTATTTAAAAAATATATACAAATCAATTGTACATTATAACACAAGATTGGTAAAAATAAAAAGAAATTGTAAGATATTTACATTGTAGTACCTAACATAAGTAGATTTTAGTTATCATTTTTTAAATATTTATTTTAATAATAGAATTAAAAAAGTGGATGGATAATAAATATATATGGATGAGTAATGAATAACCTTTTTATTAATTGTAAAATATTTCACCAATCCACTTGACCCATTAAAGATAACATATGGATTTGAATTGATTGAAAGTTAATGGATTGATTAGGTTTTTGAGTATTCATCCATTTTACCACGCGAAACCTCTTCCACTAATGATTCCTCCAAGGAAAGTACCTAATTTCTTTTTAGGATGGAATGCCTTGAGATTCAATATACTACTATGGAGTCAATTAATTATTAGTAATATAAAATAGATTTAAATTTAATTTATTATTAGTTTAAATCAACTTTACAATATTATATCCACTCTTGTATTACTATTTTAATAAAAAATATTAAAAAAATTTATTATGATTAAATATTGTTAATTACTTACACTTTTTTAATGACATGTCCTTCATCCAATTTAGCAATTAGTTAATCAAATTAGGGATTAGTTGATTGAATTAATTGATAATTAATTATATTAATTAACTTAATTAATTGATAACATTAGTTGTTTAAATAAAGATATTTTATCAAATTAGTTATTTATTATTAGTAATTTACATGTAAGATAATATATAAGGGTATAAATATATTTTATAATTTATTTAAATATGTATATGTGTGTAGGTATGTATGTATTATATATGTGTATAAATTAATCTTCTTAATTTTTACTTTTAATTAAAAAGAATTTAAATTCATTAAAAAATTACATAACAAAAATTTTAACTTATTACAACAATTATTTTATTAACTTATTATGTAAATTTAAATAATAAAAAGTTAAATAATTATTTAATATTTATAAAGAACTATTTTATTCTATAATATATATATGGTTAGTTATAAATATATATGTATGTATGTACGTATGATTAGTATATTTATAACTAAACCACTGCTTATTTCAACCGAAAACGAGCAGAATGGAAAACTAAGGAAGAAATATGGATCGAAAACGTAGTTTTTTTTTGCCCCGTTCTTGGTTACGCCAAAGAAAAGGAACCGGGCAGAATTTAAATAGAAAACAAGGGGGTGAGACCCGTTTTATATTTTTCCTAGCATAATTGAGGGGGGAAAAGGAACGGATAATCCTATTATTTCAAAATTGCCCCTTTCATCCTATCTCTTCTCAAACATGATGCTGCTCCAATCTCCTTGCTTAATCATTTTCCAATATTTTCCGGCCATTGTTCAGTGCAACAACTTATTTAATTTCAATATTGGCATTTAGTAAAATTTATTTATATTTCTTTTAAATTAACTAATAATTTAAAAAAATAATTTAACTTAAATTTATTACTAAATTCATTTAATTATAAAGGGTTACTACAATTAAATGAATAATAACTTGTTTCTTTATGACTTGATAAAATATAATTTTAAATTATTTATTTATTTATTTTAATAATAAAAGTGATAATTTACTCAATGCACTGATTCAGTTAACTTATTAGTTGTTTATTATTTTTTTTTCTTTATAGCTAGTTAATGATTATTGCTTGTTTTATACATCATAAGAAACATGTTTAAATCATACTAAAAAGATGATAGTGTTTTCAAAATAGATAAAAAAAATAGTCAATTAATTTTTTACAAAAAATGATTATTAAGAAATAATCTGGAAGTATAAATATTGTAAAACAAAAATAATGTACAAGGAAGAAATAAAGTTTATATATATATATATATATATATATATATATATATATATATGTATATATCTAATTGGAATTGGAATATCAATAAATATTAACCTATTTCAGTATAAGATATTCTTATTAAAATAAGTTAAAAATAAGATTAATAAAACATTAATATAATATATATATTTTTTGCTAACCAAAATTTATATATTCTAATAATACGATTTATTACAAATATAAGATTGATAAATTATAACAACTACTTGTGTTGTGACCATTATTACATGTATAAAGTACTTAACTAAGGATAGGATTGTGACTTAAGTTCCATTTTACGTAATAAATAAGTTAATTTATAACTTACTGAATTGGTCAATAGGTCAATAAGTTATAAACTAACTTTTAAAAGTATTTTCTCGTATTAATTTATAAACTATCTACAGTAACTTATAAATTTTGATTTAATAAATTATTTATAGTAACTTATAATTTATAAGTACTACTTCTTCAAATTCTTTCTAAATCTACCCTTATTTTTTATTAATTTACAACTTATATCCTTTATAATATAAATTTAAATAATTTTTATAAAATATAATTAATTTAATTTTAATATAATTATATCCTAATTTTAAATTATAAATATATAAAAATATATATGTAAATAAATAATACCATAAAATATAATTAATTATATTTAAATAATTATAATTTTATAATAAATAATAAAATAAAAATTATATAAGTAAATAAATATGTAAGTTTATAGAATACAATTAATTAAATATTAAATATTATATTTTTCTTTTAAACTTTTAATTAAGTTAATATAATTCAATTATATATTTATTTTTATTAATATGTTATTTTATGTCATTTTATAATTTTAATTAGTTCAATAACTAATTTTATGAAATATTTTAATTAGTTTATCATGTATCAGCTATCCATTATAGGCTATTAACTATCAATTAATTTATTAATTATCAACTCATTTATCAATTACTTATACGAAACTGAACCTTAATAAATTAACTGATAGTTAATAGCCTATAATTGATAGTTGAAATTTTCTTTCTTTTTATTCATTTATTCAAACAAATGAAAAAATAAAAAAGATTATTTTCTTCTTCTTTCTTTTTCCTTTGAGTTTTTATCCAACCAAGTGATAAGAAGGAAACCATTTTACCTCTTATTTTCTTTTTTCACATTTTCTTCTTACCTAATTTCATTCCCTTATATTTTTCTATTCAACCAATCAAGGGATAAGAGTGTATAATAGCATAATTGTTAAGTACAAAGCATTATATATATATAAGCATGGGTTGAACTTTTCTTATTTGCACTTTTAATAAAATAATAAGTGAAAAGAATTATTATTATATAATTTAAGGACATTTTTTATTTTTTATATGTATTTAATGAATCAACTATTTAAAAATTTTGAAATTTTTAATTTTTTGTAAATTAGTTAATTAAAAGTTAATAAATTAATTGAATTAGTTATTTGTCGAGCATATAATTATTGATTGACTAATTCAATAAATTGATTGATTAAATCAATTAACTAAAAGCTAATAAAAAATTACTTATCAAACACCATCGTTTTTAATTTCTTTATAGCATAAAATATATTAAATTGATAATAAATGAGATTTAAATTCATATAAAATATGATTACATTGCCGGTGGGTAAGATATAAACTATAAATCTAATCATCAAAGTAATGTCTTGAAGTCTTATTTGTATCGGCCAGCCCAATTGGAGAGAGATTGTTGAGCAGTATTTCATGTGCCACTAAACTCATCCACAAGATATTAGGAGCAAACTTTTTTTTTTGGCCATGAGATACTACGAGCAAACTTGAAACCTAAAGAGAAATACATGTGATCTCAGTGTAGCTGGACTAATTTTACTTAATTCAACAACTAATTTTATGAAATATTTTAATTAGTTTATCACATATCAGCCATCAATTATAGGTTATTAACTATCAGTTAATTTATTAATTATCAACTAACTTATCAATCACTTATACGAAACAGAACCTTAATAAAATTTAATTTTCTTTCTTCTTATTCATTTATTCAAACAAATGAAAAAAAAGATTATTTTCTTCTTCTTTCTTTTTCCTTTGATTTTTTATGCAATCAAGTGATAAGAAGGAAATCATTTTACCTCTTATTTTCTTTTTTCACATTTTCTTCTTACCTAATTTCATTCCCTTATATTTTTCTATTCAACCAATCAAGGGACAAGAGTGTATAATAGCATAATTGTTAAGTACAAAGCATTATATATATATAATAAGCATGGGTTGAACTTTTCTTATTTGCACTTTTAATAAAATAATAAGTGAAAAGAATTATTATTATAAAATTTAAGGACATTTTTTATTTTTTATATGTATTTAATGAATCAACTATTTGAAAATTTTGAAATTTTTAATTTTTTGCAAATTAGTTGATTAAAAGTTAATAAATTAATTAAATTAGTTATTTGTCGAGCATATAATTATTGATTGATTAAATCAATTAACTATAAGCTAATAAAAAATTACTTATCAAACACCATCGTTTTTAATTTCTTAATAGCATAAAATATCTTAAATTGATAATAAATGAGGTTTAAATTCATATAAAATATAATTTCATTGCTGGTGGGTAAGATATAAACTATAAACCTAATCATCAAAGTAATGTCTTGAAGTCTTATTTGTACCGGCCAGCCCAATTGGAGAGAGACTGCTGAGCAGTATTTCATGCGCCACTAAACTCATCCACGAGATATTAGGAGCAAACTTTTTTTTTGGCCATGAGATACTACGAGCAAACTTGAAACCTAAAGAGAACTACATGTGATCTCAGTGTAGCTGGACTGTTTTAAATTGGTGTAAAGGGACTGAATCAATAACATAAAATAAAATAAAATAAAATCTGGAATGGCCCAAAAGGAGATAAAATTTGGGGAACCAACTTCGGTTTCACAAAAAGTGGTTGGACATAAATTGGGCTTCTTCACTTTATATGGATTCAATCAGCCCAAAAAGGCTGGTTTTAAAAATTGAGGTCGCTGAGCCAATAAAATCCGGAGAAGCAGTACTTTCGGTTACACAAACATGAGTCACTATATGAATTGTTACAACAAATCAGCCTAAAAGTTTGGTTCAGAAAATTGGGCTTTTACACTTTTCTGACTGGGGTTCTATGAAGCCCCTGGTCACACCGATATTTCCTTGTACTCCTTTGGAATGAGATTTGGATCATCATTCCCCCACTTTTGCTAGTCATTTTTTAATTGATAAAGAGACAATTTTAATTTCGGTGCCACTATTTTTTTTTCAATAAAAACCCACTATTTCAAAACTAAAAAAAAATTCTATAAAAATCTCTTTCCGAATCTCTTAATTATGGCATCATTGGATTTGATTATTGATTTAATTGTTTATATTATCAAAATTTGGTTCATTAGCATTTTTGAATTGCAGTCCAATTTGATTTTGAAAGCACTATTTTAAACCATTCATTTCTTTTCACAATTAAGGCGCAATCAACTTAAATTACTTGTAAATACCTGATTCAAGATTGATTTGCAAAAAGTTTGATTTAAATTTGAGTTTAAATGAATTGAGTCTAAATAATATGAACTTAATTAATATGCAAACTAAATTTGAGTTTTGTATCAAATAACTTGAATTTTTTATGAGCTTAAATGAACTTAATAATAAAAAATATTTTTTATATTATATAAATAATGTAATACCTAAAAAATTTAATAATATTAATAATTATTAAGATTATATTAAAAAGTATAGTACTTTAATTGAAACAATTAACTTTTTAGTGTATATATATATTGCTAAATGTAAGTATTATATAAGGATTGTGTAGATATTTTTTTTATAAACTTTGACGGATGCAAAGAAATATATATTAATAAATAAAATGATATAAAAAAATTTTGATGTTTGGTTTATTTGTAAAAAATAAAATTTTATATGTTTAAATTTAGGTGAAATAGCAAACTATTCAAGTAAGAGTATTAAACTCATTTAGGTTCATATTCCTTGAAAAATCAAATTTGAATTCAAATATTTTAAGTTTAATTAGAAATTAGGATCTAATAACATACTATTTAATTATGATTCTGTAAATTTATTTGAATTTGTAATTTGAGTTTGAATTATTTAAGTTTAATAATGTTCAGTTCAAATTCAAACTTATATATTTTTTGATAAGATGTTTAGCTTGACTGCACTAGAACGTTACCACCCAATGAAATAACATATACAAATATGTTAGAATTTACATTTCGTACATTAAAAATATAATAGTGTTTCTATCAATACTACACGAAGTATTGTCACGGGCTTCATTTTTTTCAAACATAATAAGGTAACATGAATATAAAAAAACCTTGAAAATTATGATAGCATTTTGTCTGTTACTGATGTAAATACAACTATATCGTTATAAATGAAATATATCCTATCAACAAACCAGTATTCTCATTTTCTTAGACCTATATAACCATCTTTGGTTTTCATGCCCTCTGGATCCCTTATCATGAAAGCTAACTATTGCTCCCAACATACTTTTAAGTACATCTTTTATCGGTAAAACTATGGTCTTTGAACATGGCCTACCCATAAAAATGGCTTTGATTGCAACACTAATTTCCCAACACATCCATGATTTTAAGATTCTTGGTAAGGAGCAGACATTTGAGCCAACATAAACATGTGCTATGTGCAAAACTTGCTTTTTGAGTGTATGCACACACATCCCATACCATCCACACACTTCGATAGTTCCCTTTTCCAACAAATTGTCTTTAACAAAAGCCCTTCTTTTCAAAAACATATTCTTTTTCTGAATTTCTTTCTCATTGATTCGCATCCGGTTAGATTCATAGCTAGTAAAAGATGGCATTGACCAGCTAACAAAGGATTATATGCTTGTTTCCCTTATTCAAATGAATGTGCTACAAGATTTCATTGTCGACCTGATGTACAAAGATCCTTTGGTTCTTTTTGGGTGAGAGAGAAAAGAAAATTTAATCTTGGGACTATAGGCCTAAGAATGGGATAAAGATAACCTATATTTATATTTTTGTTTATATCTTCTCATGTTAATAATTTTTTTAGGAGAAATGTTAAGTTAGAATTAAAATGCAATGAGAAAGAGAAAAAACGAATAGGTAATGCAAAGTTTATTATACTAAATTTTATCTCATTACATTTCATCTTTTACTTGAAGGAATCAAAATTCAAAATTTGACTTCTTTAGAGTGCATGATATATTTTAAAAAATAAAGTACACAATTACAATTATTGATAAAAAAATTAAAAACCAATAATTTAATAAATAACATGCCAACAAAAAAGGAACTTTTTAATTTATAATTATCCTATCTCTTGATTTTCTTATTATTAATTGTGATCATTTATTTTATTTCCTAAAATATATAACACATTTTAAAGGGATTAGATTATATTTGTTAAATAATTATGATATATCCTAACTGGCATGTAGATAAGGAGAGGGAGGAAAAAAAAGATAAAACATTTGAGATTTGAATATCATCGAAGATCAATATTATATTAGATAGACATTCATTAGATAATTACTGTGCATCCTAACATAAAGATGGATAAGGAGGGAGGGTGGAAGAGAACAAGAACTTTTTATTTTTGACTTATTAAATTAATTTAACTGATAAAATTCATTATTTTTAATTATGATCAAGGATCAAATTTCATTATCAAGAATTTCAAGATATTAAACAATTTGTAATTACTATGATAAGTCCTCAGAGAAATTGATTGCATTTCCATATGCGTTAACCTAAATCTATTTTACTTTTAAAATTTTAATTTCTAAAAAGTAAAAAGGAATTTACGACTATTAATTTGAATACGGGCAAGGAAAAAATGAGTTCTTTATCATCAAAAGGGCCTTTAGAAACGTAAGCTTTTCTTTTTATCTCTTTTAGCAGTGAGATCACATGCAAGGCCCTCCCGGGGTGATGCCATATGGTTAAGAAGAGCTATCCAAAGTGAAAAAAATCTTGTCCTCCAACTTGTCTGTCTCCATCGCCGGCTGATCAAAAGTGATTTCCAATTTAAAGTACATTGCAGACCATGTTTGTTGGGCTAATTACACGTACCTTGCAATGGGGAAGCCATCACCAAGGGGTAAACAGGACTAAATGTGTCTTGATACTGGAATGAATTAACTACGGTGCTCTTCGATATAAATTTACACTAATAGATTAATGGTTCATATTTATCCGGTTAGATAATTTTATAATTATTTTTTAAAATTTATCTCTAATTTACATTTCATCTGGAGATTAAATAATATAAATATATAGTTTGAAAATGTGCTCCATCGACAACTCCTTCAATATTTCAATTGAGGCTAAATTTGAAAGCTAAAATTTAAATGATACATATAATTATATATATAATTTTAAGAAAATATGTGAAAGCTCACATATACACTAAAACATATGTAACTTTATCACTCTTATTTTAAATATTTAAATCTCCTCAAATCCTTATTTATCAGTTTCCTTTAATTATAAAGGGACAAAGGCACATTTTTCTATTCTAAAATTCATAGTTTTCTTTATTAAAATTTATTATTTCAATCCAAAAATCATCATCATCATCATCATCATCATCATCATCATCATCATCATCATGTCCGTAATTTTTCAAAGAAAATTTATACTTATCGTAAAAAAAAATATTTTTTGATCTACACAATTTCTTACTTTATCGATTTTCTTTCTGATAATATTTAAAATAGCCGACTGGCCTATACCTATCAGATCAACTGAAGTTGTTAAGTTTAATATGACTCTAGCATAAATATCTTTAAATAGCACCATAAATTAGGGTTCAAAATGCTCCATCTCAAGCATGACTTGAGCCTAATTATCAACAAGTAATACTAATGAGAGGTTAATAATGTCTCACTATCCTGATCATGACTTGTGCCCAATTGAAATTGAAATTACAGAAGACAAAGTTATGTTCATTTCGCAGGAATCACACTCTTCTATTATTACTCTACTTCACTGATATACTGACTTAGATACTAAAATTTTAAGGACGGATCATCTTGCTATATATACTTAACTATTTGTTACGATGTAATCGTAGCTTGTCCGACCAAATTTAAATTTTCATGAAACTGGTCGGGTATGTCGGGATTTGTCACTTTTAATGTCAATTGAAAAAAAAGAAAAGAAAAGAAAGAAAAAATCCCATTCTTTACCCACAATTTTTTATCTGGAATCACGGTTTCGATATTTATTTATTTTTTTAAATTCACCGTTGATTTCCTAAAGTAAATGAAAGGACTCATGTTCATGGCTATGTTCACACTTCCAGAGAGAAAAGTTCTTTTGATTCATATCCAGCTAATTTATCTGCTTATTGACAAGACCCAACCAAGAAGAGTAAATCAGATCTGAAACTTACGGAAAGTGATTTGATTGGTACTTTCTTTCTTTTGTTAAAATTATATAAGAAGGATGTGACACAGAGGGTTCTAATGGCGGATATAATAGGGGAAGGGATTAGTTTGAATACCACCGCAGCATTCTACTTTTCACTGGAATTTTCCTTTTTTTGTCTTAGAGGAATTATTTTTCAGAGGGAAATTTGCTTTCGGTGACCGATTGAATAGATTTTAGTTTTGTGCTCTGGCCATTTACTATTGAATGCAATAGTAGCAGGAAATTGATCGCCTGCAATAATGCAGTTATGCAACACGTTGAACTGAATGGCTCGTTGAATTCAATCGTGAATTGATTATTGTTTCCGTTTGATTTAATTAAAATATCCATTCAATACACCTATTTTTAATATTTTATTGTTTATAATCAGTATATGGCTAATTCTTATTTGAAGTCAGTGTAATAAATGATAAACTCATCCAATAAAAATTAATTGGATTTGGACTTCATGGTTCCACCGCGCAAAGTAATTGTTGCTGCCTATTTTTAGTATATAACTATTCGGTATCCAGATATCATATTATGTATTGATTAATTTGAATTCGAACTGGATAAGATCATGTTAAGTGGTAAAGTTCTCTCTACCGAATTTTAACACAACTGCATTATCAGGACCACATTGTTGCTGCCTATTAAATCAATTGAATTATGATTTATGATTTAATAAGTTTTTCATTCACTACGCAGACTGATGTGTAAAACATTGCATAGAATAGAAAAACGTTCAAGCACTGCAAAAGTACAATCAACCTCAAACGCTCTTGCAAATATAGCATGACGACACAATCAGACAAATCACTTCAGGAAGTAAATATGAAGCACTAGTTGCAGTTGTATCAATATATCACTAATTAAGATTATTAAATTTTATTTATTTATATAATACTATATATAGTGAATGAAATTCAATAATTTAAATTAGTGATATACTAATATAATTATTATATCAAAGTTTCTTCGATTATTTTATTTTTTGATTTCAACAAATATTATCTTATCCAAACTAATTTTCATTGAGTGGAAAATGAAGTCACACTATGTCAGGGAGTGTATAAAATAAAAAGAAAAAAATTTAAAATTTTAAGGTATAAAAAATAATATAAATATAGTTTCTTTTCTCTTGCTTTTTTTTTTTTTTTATCTCAATCCATATAACATAATTTTTAATTTTAAACTTTTCTATTCTCTGTCTTTCTTTACTTTTCAACCAAACATCGGTGTCAAACACTTGGTTTGATTTCATTGACTTCCTATCTTGGTGAAACTAAACCTAGTCAAAATAAACCCCAAAAGGCATACAAAAATCAACAAAACAAATTAATGTGGACGAAACCGAAAAGATGCAGCAAGAAGCCGCCAGCAGCAGCACTAAGATTTCTCTGCTGATGCAGATCACGAATCAGATCCCTCTAACATATCAGCAAATTTCAACCAGAAAATTTATCTTCCAACTCATACACAGGTGGATCCTTTTTCATTCCGGCTTCTCTTTTCAGCATGAAGTTGTTTCCTTCGTTGATAGGAGCATTTACTACTTTCTATGAGCGTTATCAAAAGAAGACTCTTTGTTCCTAAAATTTTCAAAGGACGAGCACCAATACCTATCTCGAATCTATAATTCTTAAAATGAATTAATAATTTGATACTTTTAGATCAACTACTTTAATAATCAACTGGAAGTTTCTTGATATCCATTTATAGTTCATAAGTTTAGTATTAAACTGTCATTTGTTAACATAACTAGTCCAAATTTCATAATGTGACTTGCAAATTAAGGATCCAATTTTTTTCACGAATAAAAATTAATCACCGATCTTTCTGTGGCAGTATCTAGATTTGTCTGCATGCCGACCGTACTTGACTTTCTTGGATATGGATGGTTTGCGGGTACTTTGGACGAAAAGTCTCCATTTCAATGGCAGCTGAAAGGTTAGTTTCTTAGATTGCCATCGACGTTACACTTAAGACATTTAAGACTTTTCATTTATACTTTGAACTGTATATTTCGGGTTGAACTTCATAATTCTGCTTTATACGAAAACATTCATTAGTTGAATGCACAAGCCCCCAATAAAAAAAATTAGTAAATTGTTGTTCAATAATATATTTCAAATCTAGATTTCATTTAAAATAAAAGATATACTATTATAGAATAATTAATTAACATTAGTGGATAGATATTAGTTACTACTATCACTAATATCAATTTTGACACAGCAGTATATATTTTTGAAATTATATGAAAATTTAAGATGATAAATAAAAATTATAATTAACATTAATGTTAGCACAATGATATTCTTGTAATTAGATTAAAACTTACTACAATAATTTCAAAATTAATTGATGTTTAAATTTTAGTATGAAAGCTAATAATATCGATGACATTTAAAACCATCATTTAAAAAGATGTTCGTTGTATTTTGCTGAGGAATGTTAAAAATTTACACATAAGTTTTTTATATAATTAAAGTCAAAAGGTATGGCAATCATTTTTTTTTTTGAAATGTTAACATATAAGATGTTAATTTTGATCTAATAATTAACGTCTTTTGTTTTTCATGCTTTCTATAAATTTTGTTCTGATTTTTTTTGTTTAGTCAATTCTTAGAAATAGTATAAATTTTGTGCAAGCACCTCCACTTAGGACTCTAATGTCTTCTACTCTCCAACATTTGAGGTTGAGCAAAAGACATTACAATCCAGGATAGAATATTTCTATGGTTCATCATCACTCCAATATTCAGACGATTCTCCATTTTCATCATTAGAGTTTAGGCATGTAAGTTGAGGTGGGGCAAATCCGTGCAAACTTACCTGTATAAGCCCATATAAAAAAATGGGCATATTTGGTCAAGACTGCAGGTAGCATGTAGTTTTTTTTAACAATTAAAAATAATTAAACCATTAAAAGTGTACATGCAAAAATCAAATATCAAACTCTAGATATTGAGGAAAGCATGTTAAGGAACATTAGATTAAGTTAGATTAAAAATATTTATTTTTTCATAAATTATAATTAATTAATTCAATTTTTTTAATTTTATGTAATTAGTTAGTCAAATAAATCTAAAAAAATTATATTAAGTCATTGTACATTAAATTAAAAATTAGATTAGATTAAAATTTTTGTAAATATTTAAATAATTATTAAAAAATAAAGGAAAAAAACCCTATGAGGGCCTATGGACAAGTTTACATAAATCTACAATGAAAATAGGTAAAAAAAAAGGGCTAGATCACCTTGCGTAGGCTGTTTTACATGCCTTTTCTTTTTTTGTGTTGATGAATTAGTTTAATTTTCATAGATATTGGTTCTTTTAAACATATAATTAGATGTAATGATTTTGAAAGAAATAAGATTTGAAAATAAATTTGTAAAATTATTTATCTCTATTATCATTTGATTATATTTTGATAATAAATTGTACTAAATAGAAGACATCAAAACACATATAACCTTATATATAAATTCACAATTTGATTGTAAATAGCTAGTGTAATTTAAAATAATCAAATTTATAACACCTCAGTCATTAATAAATTTGACTTTTAAAAGTAGACTAAACATCTTAGTTAAGAAGATGCAATCTTTAAAACAATGGTTAAAGACTAATCGATGTTTAACTTCAAGACATTCATGATGCTTCGATAGACAATAAGACTTTAAGATGCTAGTTATTTACAAAACCTTTGTAAAAAGGAATTTCAAAAGTTATTATGGGAAATACAAAACAATTACACATAGGTCTTTCACTTAACTGATGTCTAAGTTTATGGGTTAGACATTGGTTTTGATTTCATAATGGACATTTAATATTTTGCTTATTGCCTTTAAATTTCCCTATCAATATTCATTTTAAACATAATCTTAGTCTTTATTTTGAACATCTTGATGATGTCTTTATCTCCATTATATATTTCTAGAATTTGGGTCAAACTTAATGATAACTCTCCTTCCATCTTATTTATCTATAAGTTTTGAAATACTATAGATCTTCTTGATAGACTTGCTTTTTGACATTAGGAGATGGGACTCCCCTTACATGATTAGAGCCTCCTTCTACAGCGATCAAATATATAAGAGCTTAATTTTTTACTTTTTCTTACTTTATGTAGAGTATATACAACAAATAAGGATAAAGATTTTGATATGTGGCTTTATGTCATTTTTGTGTATTGATGTAAACATGTATTGCTTGTTTATTGATGATTTACTATAGTTTTTGTTGTTTTAGGGATTACATATATGTATGTAATGATTTGGAAGGGAATAAAATTATAATATTAATTTACAAAATTATTTCTCTTTTTGTTTACAAATTTATCCTAAAACACTAGTTGTAAATGATTCTAGCATTGATTATTTATATAACTAATGTCTAAAGATAATGCAAAGGTCTCTATTGATGAAATGGAAAGTTAAAAAATGTTAATTTTTCTAATTAATTAACATCTAACATTATGACAGTTATGAATTTATGAGAAAAGCTCAAAAAATGAAAGTTGTATTGAATTACGTTTACAAGGTTATGTGAAATTGTGAAAGATTAACATGTTAATTTTTTCTATGCTTGATTATCATCTAAGGATAACTTAATTATCATAATAGTTCATTTCAAAAGTTTACATGTTGATGAGGTATTTGATTGATATCTTAAAGTATGACAATAACCACTTTGTTAGGCTTAAGATGTCAATTTGTTATTAATAACTAACATCTAAAGTTTGCCTTAACTTTTATAAATATCTTTCTCCCTACCATTTTAAAACAAATCAATGAAACATAAAAAAGAGTTAGAGTGTGTAGACCATCATATTATGAAATTTGAAGCTATTAAGAGGATTAGTGAATCGATTAAAGTTCTTTTTAGGGATCTATACTTTAGTAATGAGTACAGGTATTTTACAAGGCACTTAGATGAACTTCAAATAAAAACCCTTTCAAATGCTTTATAGAATTCTTGCACTCACTGCTAAAGTATGAGTATAAGTCCTTGGATTGAAGTTTAAGAAATTCTATAACCTCTCAATATCCTTAGTAATGGTTAATATAATGATCTACACCTTCCATGTTAGAAGCTATCTTTTGATGGACACTAGATGCTATTAATCTATATTTTCTATTTCAATCTCAAATCTCAAAAGTTGTATAACCTATATTAAGAAAATGCAAAGATAGTTTGTAAAGTGATGATAAATTATGGTAAGAAGAAATAACATATCGATTTATTTCATTGATTAGCTTATATAGTGATATTATTTTTTCTCACTATAATTTATCATTATATTGTAACAATTTCACCTTTCATCTCAGAAGCAATTTATATTGATTTGTATTAAGAAAACACAAAGATATATTGCAAAGTGATGGTAAATTATAGTAGGAAAAAGAAGTATAACCATTCTTACATTGATAGACTTATGTTCATTGCATGAATGGTGATGCTTCTTTTTTCTTTACTATAATTTATTATTAATTTGCAACTATATATACTTTTTAACTTAAAAACTTTTAAGCAACATGAAGTAATTACAAATAGAGAATATCCATTTTTCTTTTTCATTTGTATAGGGATGCCTTTTATGTTTATTATAAATAAAAAATTTATCGTTTATTATAAATAATAATTTTTTAGTTGTATATATCTTTGTATTGATATAGAAATAAATAAAATAGAAAAATATATTTTTGTAATAGATTTTCTTCTTTCTTATTTATTTCATTTATATTCAATTTATTATTGTTTATTTAATTGTAAAATAAAAAGTCATAACATAAAAAGAAATTTTAATGCTACTAATTTTACTTAGAGTAAGTTGAATTAAAAATAAAATAAATCAGTTTATAAAATAATCTTGGTGTTCATTACAAGATTTAAAATTAATATATAAAATTATTGGTTGTTTATATATGTGTGATATATATATATAAATTGTGATTTGGTTATGGTTTGATATACATATACATGTGATGTATATGTAAATTTTGAATTCTAATGTATATGATATATATAATTGAATTAATTTGCTTTTGATATATGTGTTTGTTATATTTAGCCACTCTGTAATGATTTTTGAAAGGTTTTAGGGTTGTTTTGAAATGGTTATGGAAAAAAGTTGCCTAAGCAATAGAAAAGGAATCCATTTATTAATAAAAGACATTTATTTGTTATAACATTGATTCTTGTGTAGTAACCAATGTTAAACATTACTTAATATAATATCATTATTATATATAAGATGACAGTGGTTTTTCCAAATCATTGTTTAATATTTAACTTTAGACGTCATTTTTTATAGTAATCAACATGGAAAATTAGGCCTCTAAGCATGAATTGAAAATGAAAGCATGGTGCAAATTGAAAATTAAAAAAAAAATAAAGCATAGTATCATTTACAAATTTTATCCTAAAATTCTTCTAACTCTAAAATAATTTTTTATCTAATGATATGTGCTCTCTAATTATTTTGTAAGATTGAAACTTAGTTAACATATAGTTAAATATGTAAGGCTTAACATTTACTGAAAAAGTGTAAAATATAAATTTGAGGATTTTTTTACTTTAATATTTATTTTTACAATTTAGTTTTTGATTTCCTAATTGATCCTATTTTATTACCTATCATTTTGATGCAATTTTTACAAGTTTAAATAGGTAAGAAATTTAATATCATTCATTTTTTTGGCATTTTATTGTATTATTTATTATTTATTCATATGAAAATATATAATATCATATATCAAATTTTCATGAATGTTCATTGTATATATAATTATTGTATTTAAGAAACTTTTCTAGGCAATGCAAACCTCACATATTAAGCAATATGTATCAAGATAGATTAGTGAAGCACCTATCTCTAATTAGGATATTGTATATAACCTTTCACTATTTTTAATATTTTTTTATTCAATTTATATAATAAAAAAATATTTTTAAATTGTATTCTTTAGAATTATAGTAGATGTTGATTTCTATATTTGATTTGGAATACAAAAGAAATAGGGATGACAAGAGAGCTAGAAATAAGAGGATGAGATTAGAGCTTGGGATAAAGGGATAAGGAATTGGAGGATAGCGTTTGAGTTTAGGATCAGGGAGTGAGAAACTAGGGGATGAGGTTTAGGCGGATGAGATTGGTAAGACATAGCATGCCAATTATGAAAATAAATTGATGTGGTATTATTGAAATTAAATATTAATCACTTGAAAATAAATAATATTTAATATTATTTTTCATAATGATAGAAAAAAAGATGTCGGATATTTTTGATAAAAAATTGACTTTATTGTTATATCTTACGATAGTTTCAAAATTGACTCTAAAAATAGTTATACAATGACACTCAATTAAATGTTAATCAATTTCTTATATATAATCGTTTAAATACTCGACGTTAATTAGATATTTAATAGTAATGACGAGAATTGCATTATTTAATAAATTTTTAAAAATTATGGGTATCTTTAGAAAAGAAGTGAATAAAGAGACACCTCTTGTTAGTTTTGTAATTTTTAATAAATATTTTGCATTTAAATATAAATTATATATATATATATATGTATATGTATATATATATATGTATGTATGTATGTATGTATGTATGTATAGGTTAATTTAGTGAAAAATATGCTCACCTTGGGGTTGAAATAGGTTAGGCCGTCATTAAAAGTTTATGACCTAACATATTTTGAACTTAATTTAACTTTTTATCTAAATAGGTTAAATCAAGGTTCATAAATAGATTTATTTAAATAAATAGGTCATATTTATGTTTTTTTTGTAAGTTTGGCTCATACATCACAAAATATTTATTAATTTGTGGTAGTTAAAACTTTCTTTTCTTGCATTTAAGAAATGTCACAAAATGGTTTAGTGGCACTTCTAGAATGTTGCAATAGTAGTGCCACAAAGACATTAGTGGCGTCTTTGAGCCACGCATTGGAATAGCCGCTATAATATTACTAATGTTATGTTGCATTTTATTTATCGCTAGGGTGGCATTTATAAGTGTCACAAACACTAAATTACACCAATCTATTTTGACATTTTTGGCATCTATTAGTTACCACAAAAACAAATTTATTTTCTTTTGTAATGTTTTATAGCCACCATTATGGTGTACCTTTTTTTAAAAAAAAAAATTCTCTAGCTTTTAAAATTCAATAGCAATGAATTTAACTTGATAATATTAAAGTTGATCCATTGTTTTAAATATAATATTATGGCTAATATATTTATCGCAATTGTAATATAAAATGGTTCAATGTTACAATTATGATGAGTTTCATTAGTAGTGAATTCAAGCATATATAATATGAATGCAAATTGTTCTAAGAAACATAACATAAACTTTAATTTTCACACAATATAAAGTGGTTAAGAATTTAAGTTAAGTACAATATATATAATCTTTAAAAAATTAAGATTTTACACAAACATCAAATGCACTTAATGAGTTTGATATCTTCTTACTCAAAATAACAAACTAAAATAGGTTTTACAAGTTTCAAAAGAACGACAAGCTAAGTCATGATATGACTTATGCATGTAATTTTGTCTTCCCATACCAACTTGGCCACCTCCTCATCTTGCTCAGATACATATTCTTGATTCCTAAAACATAAAATTACAATATTATCTTCTTGTAGAGATATCATAACAATATACCTATAAATCACACATTCTTTCATAAAGCTCTAACATCTATTTATTGGACTTGAGTACAACAAACATTACCAATTAAAAATTAATTCAGGATTTATAGATAATAAATATTAAATAGACAATTTTAAGTAAAATTAACATTTTACTACTTCAGTCACATTTAATATCATTTTGAAGATTTTTTTCATTTTAATATACTGAATTTGAATTCAAAATATTGAATATCTATATTAAGTGACTTACCATTATTAAAAAATTAAGGATTTGCACATTACAAAAAATTAGTTATAATTGCAATGGTTTTAATTCTTGCAAAGTGATTAGTGGCGATTTCCTTGACTGTCATAGAAGTGACCATTGCATTACACTTTTGCGATGATTTTTTTTAGTGTTAGCATAACCGTTACAAAATTAATTTTTTCTTTTAACTTAGCAAGAGTTAAAACCGTCACTAAATGAATATAATTTTTTTTTACTTAATTCATTTAGCAGAGATTATAACTATCACTAATTAATTGCTAAAATTTCAACCTTCAATTTAGTAAAGGTTAAAACTATTGCTAATTGATTCTTAAAATTTTAATTTATAACTTAGCAGAGATCAAAACCGTCGCTAATTGATTTATAGAATTTTAACTTATAACTTAACAGAGGTCAAAACTATCGTAAATTTACTACAAAAGTTTAACTTTTCCTTTAGTAGGGGTTAAAACTATCACTAATTAATTATAATTTTTTTTAATTTTAATTTAATAAAAGTTATAATCGTCACAATTTTATAGTAAAAATTCTTATTTTTAATTTAATAAGAAGTTTAACTACCACTAATATTTTAACCATTAAAATTCCTTTTTAAATTATGCAAATAAAAATATCTTGCTAAAGATTTATCAAAACTAACAAATTCCAAAATGCACTTTCATTAACATAATTTCATAATCATTTTATATTTTATACAAGTTTTGCTAAATACAAAATAGAATAAGTGCTAGATATTGTTTAAACTAGCATCTTCAACAAAATTATCCTAAGAACCAATAAAATAGGATAACTAATCATGTATCCTTTTTTTGTTATATGTAAAATACCAAAAAGTCCTAGATGTCATCTAAACTTGCTACATTATCAAAATCATCCTTTTCAGCATTAGTAAAATTCTTGTCATGGGCACTAGCTCCAAATGATCTTTTTCTTTGTAAGAATCATTTGGTATCCGGTAGGTCACATTGGACCTCCAACTAATTCGAATTCAAGTCGGGAGGACCTAATATGAAGGTAAAGCTCTCCTAGTGATAGTTTTCTCCATTCACAGATGATCTTATTTTGATAGATAGGGCCTGATTTTGCTCACTTGCCTTATCACTTACTAATAGTAATAAATATAACACAATTAGTTAACTTGAAAAACTAGTATTAACTCAAAAGATTGAATATATCATCTAAATAGAGGCATTTGCTTAACCAAATCATCTACATAACAACTACCTTATTTACAGAAATTCTATAGAGATAATGTTGGAATATTTGCTTAACTATTAAAATTCCTTTTCAAAATTTTAATAATAGTAAAATATTTTAATAATTTTTATTAAATGATAATTCATAAAAAAATAAGGATAATACTATGGGAGCTTGACCTCTCAAAAAATTAAATATTTTTTATCATTGAATTATATTTAATATATTAATATTTATATTTTTAATTTTAATTTATTTGTTTTGAAATTTAAAAAAAGTAGTTATAAAATACTTAATTTTTTAAGACTAAAAACTATCATTATTTCTTGTGCCCACTAAAAACTATCATAAAGAGTACAAATGCACTATTCCTTCAAGAAACAATGAAAGTAAACCATACATATATGCTAAGAAAGAAAAGGAGATGACAATTTTAGAGGATTAGGAATCCTTCAACAAATGACAAGGAAGATGGAAACAAGTCATATAATAACATCAACTGCAAAGTACATGCTAAATAATGGTACGAAGACATAGTTTCACTTCAAATTATTTTGTTTCCTATTTTTCTTTACCCTACAATCCCTATTCCCACTCCTACTTCATTCATCCGTTTTATATTCTTTACTATTACAATCAGCATCAAACCTTTTCCATAAATAAGCAAGTAGAAAAGTACTCATACTTGGCTACAATGATATTATATTCTCTTAAATAAAAAGTACTCATATTTGCTAATAAATAAAAAGTACTTCATAATTTATATACAAACTTAGCATAATTGTTAAAAGGCCATCCTACAAACTTATTATCACATAGTAGCTATATATAGAAAGAAGACAAAAAATGTTACTGCTAGGTGATGATTTGCAAATGTACTTGACAGAAATTAACAATGTCTAGGAACACATGTGAAACATAATCTAGAGCTCCAAGAGCTTGTCCAAAGAAGCACAACCTTTCACAACTAACAATTTAATACTCTTGATCTGAATCAGTCAAAATGTAAGGATTATAAAAGTTGCATACAATACTAATATGCTTTCATACCAACATTGTGACAAATGAGAATTGAAAAAAAAAATGAATCAAAGCCATATAAAATTTAGTCTCACTCCAAAAGCTTCATTATTAAAAAGCATAGATTGTAATTTTTTGTTAATAATTCATAGGCTTTTGTCATGCAGTCAGCAATACTTAAGAAGAAAGTTTATTTCTTATATCATGCACTCAGTAATTTTCAAAAGTAGATGGAGATAGGGAGCTAACTATACCAATTCAAGTGAATAAAATAAGAAAAACTAAAGGATTATTAATGGTTGTAGATAGTCTAAATAGATAACCATTTCAATCACAGATTGAACTTAAATAATAATATTGTGATATTAATCACTAATATCTTTTGGAATATGTAACAGTTATATGTCTTGCGAAGAGTTGTAATTTAGGGGATATCAGAAAATTCAAATCAATGGACTAACATCAAGAGTCTTAAACGGATGCACATGATAAGATAAGGGTGAATCAAAACTCATTTAATTTATTGAAGTTGTGTGTTAGAATCGATAGTTTTGCTTCTAAATAAGCCAGTTGTTTCATTAACTTTGCAATCCAACTTATAATAACTTTTCAGGCAGAAGGAAAATCAAATTAGGAAAGTTCAAAACACCAAATTCTTAAAATCAACATCATGAAGAAGCAAAACTAGGACAATAGTAATCCTATCAAATTAACAATTTAATTTACCATATACTCAAATAGAATCAAATTTTAAATACCATAATGACTGAAAATAAAATAAAATTAAAATCTAGGATAAGTTAGATATAGCTATAAGCTAAAAAACATGTTAGATATGAAAAAGAAGGCAACTCAATGAACTTGCATCAAGCATGATACTTTGGTACAACATTTACTACAATAAAGAAAAGCTATCCTTATTAGAATCATGACAAAAGAGAATATGCATAGGTAACAAATGCTAGCATGAATAAGAATGCTAGTGCGACCATAATTTAACAGTAGCTTATGGATTTTGATCGGATCAATTTTGATTATTTTATGTTTATTATACAAAAATAATAAAAAAAGATAAAGAAAATTGACAATGAAAAAGTGAAAGTATGCATGCATTGCCTTGGCTACCCAAAGATGCATCAATGTGGTGCAATCAGACGGGAGTTAAGCGATTAATGGTTTCCAAATAAAAATTAAATTATTATCATTTCTTGTCACTAATTACAACATAGTTTTTGCTTCTATCCAACCACCTCTCCTTACCCATATTCCTTTCTTTCCCCTGCCCCCTATGAAAACATTTACAGCCTTAATAACACTAATGAATTAACTAATTAATTAGAGGTTTATTTAATCTTGTAATAATTAAACAACTCATAGGTTAGAGAATAAGCTAAACTAGATTACCTTAAAATTAAAACAAATAAAGAAGAAAAGAAAATGATCCCTACAAGTGTAAACATCACTAGCAATATTAAATTACAACTTCGTTAGTCAAGAAAAACTTTCAAATGGTTGGAATACAGAGGAGAAAAAGAAAAAGTTAAGATTTCAAAAATCATCATCACATGCAAATACAGTAGTAACCCCAACCTCTCTTTTAAACAAAATAATATTCACAATTTTTAGATGGTAAGTGAAAGGTATTGATAGATAGGTAGTAACTAATAAGATTAGCTAACTTCATCTGTATGTTTTTAAAGCCAAGAGCATAACTATTTAGAAAGCATTTGCTACCTAGAAATCAAGCAATGCCAAAATAGAACATAGATAAATAGATAAATGCAACTAGAACAAAATAGAGATAAATAGATAAAAGCAAACTTACCTGCTTAAGGATTTCATTCAGAGAGGATAACGACTGTTGATCTAAAGAGAAAAAAAAACCTCCGAATCTAACTTGAACAAGTCAAAGCAATCTAACTTCACAACAAATTAGAGGAATACAAAGAAAATTATAATTTATTAGAAGAATCCTTCATTCCTAAACAGAGTATGAAATAACGGAAAAAAATAACCATAACGAACCTATAAGGGCTTTGATAAGTGGAGGCTTTGAGAAATTCTGATTTTAAAGTTGAGGATGAATTTGAAGTGAAAGGTTAGATAAATTGTGATTTTGATTTTGAATCTCATAAGGAAAGCATGAAATTAGTGGTGGAAGTGGAGGATGGAAACGAAATGGACTCTTGTAAGGCTTTCAAGCTAAGGAGTGAGGATGAAATTAAAGTAAAGCTGGAAAAGGATCATAATGCATTTTGATAAGGTTTTGACGTTGGCAATGGAAGTAGAGGAGTAAGGATGGAGTGAATCGAATCTGATAGTGTTTCAGAGAAGATATTTTTATATTTCGAATTGTTAAAAACTTCTAAGTTAATAAAGCCAAAAAAATATATTTTTTAAGCTAAAAAATTATAAATTTAGTTGGAGTTTTTATATTGGCCACTGCAAACATTTTCTTAAAGCCCAAATATAATTATGGTCACCGAACTGCTACTAAAATAATATTATTGTGACAGTTTTTAGTGACCGTCGCAAAAAAGGGGTCACAAATATTACTCTTTTTTTGTAATGCCATCAACATAGACTAACTTTAATTAATTTTATTTTTTCATTTGTAATGCTTGGAAACTGTTAGAAATTACAAAAAATAAAATAAAATAAATTCACAAACTACAACTTTAGAACAAAATTTGTGGGAGTTAAATATTGTAATTAAATTTATTTGATATTTTGTAGCATTTACAAACCATCCAAAAAAGTGAAAGAAAATGATTTTTAGCAGTTTCAAGGTGGCCCTTACTAAAGTGTAGTTGTATTCCTTTATTAGTGGCATTTTTAGCAAATTGCCACAAAGTAGTGCATTTTTTCTTTTCCCACAGTGGTAAGTCTATCAGATTTGCCTATTTAATAAAGACAATAATTTAATTCATATTCAATGAGTACATTCAATTTTATCTATCCAAATACGGGTATGAGACCTTAAAAATGAATATGGATATGGATAAAGGAAATTTTATAGGAGTTTTATTGGACATGGGTGTTAGTACAAGGATTGTTTTACCTAACCCTCTCCTTACCTATATTATATAATATATAATTAAATAATATATATTTATATATAAATTTGATTATATAATAAAAATTATAATTATGTACATAATTATTTAATTTAAATATAAATAGTTTTCTAAAATAAACTTTGGAAAAAAATTCATATTATTATTTATTATTCAGTATTATTAGAATTTTTATGTAGCTATTATTTTATTAAAAATAATAAGATATAAGTAAGTATGATAAATATAATAATATATAGATGAATTATAATTGGATAAGTAGAGTAAGAAATAATTAAATATATATAGTTTTTATTAAAAATTATAATACATTATATATAAATATATATTATTTAAATAAAATAGAGGATGAATATGGGCATTTAGATATTTGATGAATATAGAGATATATATTAGAAACTTTATCATGCAAGTATGAGAATAGAAAATAGTAGAATATTTTAGAATAGAAATGGATACCACAATTTACTGCAATTTTATCATTGTCAATCCTATTATTTAATAATTGGTATGATGATGATGATGATGATAATGTAATGTCATATGTAATATATAAAATTTTAAAATAGGTATATGCATAATATTAATATAATTTTAATACATACAGTTTTGTGTAGACTCAATTTAATTGTTGATTTATTTTTTTTATTTTCAAGATTTTTACATATTAACTAATTTGAAATTGTATTTATATAAATAGATTTTTTAATAGTCTAATAAGCCAAATTATATTTTTTAAATAAATTAATAGGTCAACTTTAAATTAATAATTTATAAAGTAAATCTTATTTATTTAAGATAAAGTCTAATTTATTTTACCTTTACTCATACAAGATGAATTTTAAATGTCAAAAAACAAAAAAAAAAGTATAAAACTTTTCTAGAAGGTGAAAAATCATTTAATCTCTAATTTTACGAGTTATTAGTCCGCATGATCAACGTTTGAATTGAAGAATATTACATATGTATTTAAGCAATTACTCTCTGTGGACGGCTAGAAAAAATAGCATAGCAGCCACAGGACAAGATAAGGACACGTCTCACATCATCCCTGAATTCCATTCCTTATCTCCTTACCAATGGCCGCTTTAGTTGCGTGTTTTCTTTTGGGCCTAATTACGTACGTAATCTTTGATTTGTCCAACCAATTGCGAATGAATCACAATTTGATTTTTGTTTGTCTCCTACTCAAAAGTACTCTCACAACTTTATTATACTTGACCATCGATACTCCTTTTCTTGTACACCTTTCCCACTTAATTGCTCCTCTCGCCGCCCTTAATTACAATTACACCAACCTCTCATGTTAATTGATGTACGCAGAACGAAACGAAACTTCTTGTCTACTTCATTTTCCACTTAATAGTTATAATTTTTAATATCTTGAAACTGATAATTTTAAAAGAAGTTTAAAGATTATTTTTATTATTAAATTATTTGTTTTATTTTAAGATTTGTATTTTTTTTATATTATTATTTTGAAGTTTGAAAATAAGTAACTTAATAATGAACAAAATTAACTTCCTAGAAGTTTACCTAGAAGTTTAAGTTCTACTGCCGACTATTTTCTTAATTATGCGGAAGTAAAACTACATATTAAAACTAGAGTTTATGAATATGAGTAATGTTTGCTATTGAATTGTATTTTTTTTAAGAAATTGAGAAAAATGAGTTAATAAAAAAACATAAATTTCAATAAAAAAATGCAATTAACCTCAAAAAAGATCGAACAGATTGATCTTTAGTAAGAATACTCTTTAAAGATCCCGCGTTTACGTGGATTGAAGTTGAATTTTCTTTGCTTACTTTTCTTTACCTCATTCCATTCGTTAATTAATTAAGTTAGTTCGTATAATACGCAATTTAATTATCTATGTAAACTTTGACCCGCCTCTCATTTTGTGTCTTTATCAATACGACTCGGCAATATGGAGAATAAAATTTAGCCACCTTCTTCGAGTTCTGCTTCAAAGTACTCTTTCCGGAGATGGAGGAGTCAGCCCAAGAAAAAGGGATGATTTGTTAGGGTCATTTTAATTTTACGGGAAATTATATATATATATTTACCAAAATGCATTTAAAAAAAATATAAATTTGATTTTTATTATTTTAATAATATGAAAAATTTCTCTTATTTGATGTATAAAAGCAAACTATTTTCTTTTATTACAAAATTATTATACATGCCATTTTCATCTTTAAGATTAAGTTGAATAATAATAATTTTATTATTATAATTATAATGTCCCCATGAATTGAGCAAACAAATCTATACTAAAATTTAAAAGTTAAGATCCCATTTAGACAATATGATAGTATAAGATAGGAGAGGATAAGTCAAAAAAGATAATATAGGGAAAAAATAAGAATATAATAAGATATAGTATTATTTAGGATAAAATGCAATTTATTCTCTTGAACTATGTATCATGTACAAAAAAAACCCTTATCTTTAAAGTAAGGGCCATTTAACCCCTAAATTATAGTTAGTGGACAACTAACTCTCTCCACATCAAATATCTATCTAAATTAGCATCACTACAATAATATCTCAAAACTTTTCTTCATTCAAGATAAATCTCTTATCATGTCTTTCCTTCATCTTCTTATTCTTTCTTGCAATTAATTTGCATACCACATTTTTTGTCATTTCTTGTTCATAGCCAAAACACAATAAAATACAAAATTGTAAATTATTAAGTAAAACAATGGGTTTTTTTAATTGAGGTTCACAATGACTAATGACATCTTCTCATCCCATGAGCATAAGGCTTAAGAAGTAAACAATATATCAATCCAAAGCAATTAATATTAGATTTTGATATGAGTTATTAGAGTTAAATGCCAATTCTAAATGATTTGTTATGACAATAAAGGAGTCTAAAAGGCCAATTCCAATTGAGTTAAGAACTTAATTTTTGATATTAAAAAAAAAAACAATCAATCACAATTTGAATGTACACTTTTGTTGTGTGAAAAGCATGATTATATGTCACTTCAACTTTATTTGAATATTTAAAGTTTTAATTTTCAAATTATTGAAACAATCACATGATTATGTTTATTTAACATCTACCTATATTTCTTTGCTAGCATTAGTTTAAAAAACTCAAATCATGAGACCCATGATTTAATTTAAAGTGAGTAAAGGAAAGGAGAAAGAATGGGGGACATATTAACTACAAAAGAAATAAAGAGATGAAGGAAGAAGGTGGTTGGAACTTATTTGTGAATGAAGAAAAACTTTGAAATCTTATCATGTTGCCATTAAATTAGATATGAACTTAATTTGGAGGGAATTAAGAGCCTACTAACTATAGTTTAGGTGTTAATTATCTTTACTTTGAAACTAAAATTTTTTTTCTTTTTTTTACATGATATATAGTTTAGGAAGGTAAATTGCATTTTACCCTATTATTTAATATTTAAGACACATTAAGGGCTAGTTTAAGAAGGTTAGTAAATGAGAGCTAATTGTGTATGTATGTGTATGTAATATTTTAATAGTTCTTTAATGTTATCAACCCATTTTATATTTGGTAGAGAGAATAAAATTATTGTAATCTCTTTAACATGACATAATAAGATAGTATAGACAATATTTTTTTTCTACTTTTATCCTTCATTATTTTTCATCAAATAAACATATAGACCACCACCTTACTCCTTTCTTATTCTTCACTAGCCAAATAAGCTAATGGTGGCAATAGGGCTTTTTTTTTTTATAATTTTGGACTTACATTTCTTTTTTTCATTTTACATTATTTATACCATAAAAAATGGGTAAAAAATTAATTATGTAACGATCCAATCCTAGGATGCTGGTGTAAGGCATTGCTTTACTAAAATTGTTTTATGTCATCCTTATCCTTAATGAAAAAGTGTAAGCCTAGTGACAAGATGCAAATTGATGGAATTACATTATATGATGAATAAGTACTTCTAATTGTTGTAATTGTCAAGTGATACACCTTAGTACCAAAATACTTAGATGAGCCCATTTCCTTTCCAACAGATAACGGTTAAGTATCTAAGGGGAAGATTCCCCATAAAATATAAAGAAAATAGAAATTGAATGAGTTTTCATAGAAAATTCAATAAGCAAACAAGATAATACAACTTGTTCAAAAATGAATTAGAGTTTAAAAGTTATTCTATCAAATACTTTATAAAGATACATTTGGTGAGTATTAATATCTTCTTAGCAAAGAGTTAGTATAAGAATTAATCTACCTTTTAGGAATAGATGTAACATATAATAAGTAGGGTTTATATGATATTGCCTTAATTTCTCTATGTTGTTGCTCTTAAACAAACATGCTTAAATTACCATGTACTACACTTATGTATATAGTTCCCATTGGTTGATTGAAATCATTCATCAACAACTTCACACTTAGTAATATGACAATCAAATATTTAATAGTAAATGGATAATATACTTCCACTAGAGTTATTTCTTATTCACAAATGAATGTTATATATATATATATATATATATATATATATATATATATATATATATATATATATATATATATATATATATATATATATTATATGGTGTAGACTACAAGAACATATAATTAATATATGAAAGCAATTAAATCTTCCTATATCTCCCAATTAGTTTTATCCCTTTAAAACTCATCCTTGTCCTTTTAGGGTCTGTTTTATCCCTTTATAAATAATTTTTTTAATATGATATTATATCAAATCTTATATACGAATCACCCTTTTCCATGTTTTTTATCATATAGAATACTAACCAAAATTCCATTATCAAGATTATTCATAAACATATTGATATGTTCAATACTCAATATTCCATACCAAACATATATCCAATATTTAAAGGTCATAAAATAAACATAACAAACATAATAATAATTCCTTAAAATATCATAAAATAGTTTAAACTTGACAAATAGGGTGAATACTCATATATATACTTGATCATATAGGTCTAAAAGCAATTCTAGATGTCATACTCTAGTGTGGGTTTCTAGAAATAATTTTGGATGCCATGCTTGAGTATGGACTACTAGAGAGCAACTCTGAAACCATACTCACTTATGCACTTGATTATGAGCCTAGAATGTATAGAATTTATGTAATAACACTATTTATATGGTCAATTCTTTCCAAATTCAACACATCATAATTATAATTGAAATCTAACATAATCTCATCATCCATACTCATTCTCAAACCACTAACATTAACAATTCATACCATAACTTACCTTATTGACATAAAATTCTCAATTTCTTAAAATAATTGCAACTATACTCCATAGAATGAAATCTATTAAAATCATTTATTTTAAGTAGATTGTTTACTTATTGATGAATGGAGGAAATGATAAAAAGTTATAAAAAATTATAATTTGCCCTAGATAACATTAAATTGGAGAAACTTAGAAGAAATTAGTTTAAATCACTAATTTTCCTCATTTTAACATAAAACCCATCAAACCACTAATCAAAGCTTAGGGGTTATAAGCATTACCTTGTTGAAAGCAGGTTTAGTGAGGATTCTTTGAAGAAATTAGCTTAATTCTTGTTGTAATGGCTTAACATTGTGCAAAAATGTTGAAAGAAAAGATAAGGAAGGGGTGGTTAGCTAGTTAGCTAAAGGAATAGGGAAAGATGATGGCTTGGAAGATTTTTTTAACATATAACAGTATTTTTGTAATTTTATGGAAGCTAAGGGACATTTTAGGAAAAATAACTCCTAAATCTTCCCCATGCACACCTATTTAGATTTAATTTTGCACCAAACCTAAATTATTTCCATTCTTCCTCCTTAAATCATAAAACTCTATTTTTCTTAAATAAATTTCTATCCTAAACATATCTATAACAATTAAAATTATCACTTATACATAAATAATAAATAATAATGAAAGTAAATAAAATATTTTTTAATTTTCCAAGAGGCGTAATAGTTCTTTCCCTTTTAGAGAATTTGTCTCTAAATTCTTTAGAAATTAACTATACTGTTGATGAATTGATTATATCTAAAGGCTTACTAATGTGCACATCACAATGTACCAAAATTAGATAAAAATACTAGTTGCTATAATAATAATGCAGATAATGGCATAACCAGGTTGTACTCCTAGTGATCATTTAATTTTATCTTTTCTAAATGATTTCTTAACAATACCTACACAAATTTTGACTTATTTATATAATGAAAATGTAAAGAACTAATGCAAACAAAATGATATTACGGTGAAATGGAGTGCTATGCAGTACCAGAATTAATATGCAATGCTTATGCTGTATGATGTATGCAGAATGCAAAATTAGGAGGGTTGGTTACATGAAATTAAAGTAGAAGTAATGAAATAAATAAGTACAAAATAGAAACAAAACAGAATGAAATAAATAGGTTGTACCCCTTAGTGATCCTTTAATTTTGTATTTTCTAAATGATTTCTTAACAATACCTACACAAATTTTGACTTATTTATACAATGAAAACGTAAAGAATTAATGCAAACAGAGTGATAAAGTGGTGAAATTGAATACTATGCAGTACTAGAATCAATATGCAATGCTTATGCTGTATGATGTATGCAAAATGCAGAATTAGGGGGTTGATTACATGAAATTAAAGTAGAAGCAATGAAATAAACAAGTACCAAAAAAATAAAATAGAAATAAAACATAAAGATTTCAATATTTGACAATAGCTGATTCAAGGATATGATAGCTATTATTGTGAATTAATCCTATATCACTAAATATTTGATTATTCTAATGAATTTTTTAATCTTAGATTACTTGGAATTCCTGCAATAATCCATGAATCTTGTGCTAGATAATCACTTAGAGTTTGATCAATTAAGATTAGAAAATGAATTAAGCAATCATCATAATCTTGAAACTAGATTGAAATTAACTTATAAGTAGAATTCAATTGATTTAGGAAATTAAATCAGATATTACTAAAGTAATCCCTTAACCCTCTATCTCAATATGTAAACCATGATTAACTAATCATAATTTCACATTCAAATAGCAAAAGAATAGAAATCACAAGATTGAGTATCAATTATATCAAATTAGCACTAAACACAAGCGATCTTAATAATTTAACATAAATAGTTAGAGAAAGAGGAAAATCAATAGGAAGAAATTAACTTACTAATCAAGATCTCATAATCTTTGAAGAGAAAAGCTTTATAATTCTTGAATCAAATAAGAGTCTTTAGCCTTCCATGACTTGAAAAAAAGAAAATAGAAAAGAAAGAAAAAGAACTCTATTGAACTCTATGTAAGGTCTAAATGTCTATTCTCTTCCACTCTTTTGCTTATTTATATAACTTAATTAACCTAAAATCCTATTGGAATAAGAATATATGACTCTTAAGATTACAATAATAAGGCTTTCCTAATTTTTAGAAGCCTAAACCTATTTTTTATAAATCAATTAAATCCAATAGTTGCATCAGAGAATTCCCATAAGTCTGACTTTTAGTCTGCATTTGACTACGAAATCAATGAAATTTGGACAAGTTATGAACATCAAAGTTTAGGCTTGTGCCTTGTGAGAATTTGGGGGCTAGTTTCAAGTTAATCGGACCACTATAGCTCCACATATGGCCCAAATACAAAGGCGGGTTCAGTTGGGACAAAGATAGAGCTTCAACTTTTCTACCAAATAAAGGCTTGAGGAAGTTTGAACTAGGCTTTGATTAAAACATAAAAGTTGTAGTTCTTTCTTTTAGCTTTTTAAAAATATAAAATTTTCTTTAATCTAATATCTAGAACCTAAGATATTATTGAAAAACAAAAAAGGTATCAAAATTCAGCATTTACTGAATAAATTTACAATGTTGTAAAATTAACCATAATTTATAAAACAAGGCCTATTCTATAAAATTAAGTACATGTAATACTTAGAGACATAAAAATAAGGGAAAATAAAATAATAAATATTTTTCTCATTACTTAACATGAATCCCTCTCCTTATCATGTAACCTTACAAGTTAAATCCTTATATATTTAATGCATATGAATTTCTATACTCATTGTTATGATAAAATAAATCCACAATTATTTTGATTTGGATTCTTCTATAATATTCACTCTATATCCTTTAATTCTTCTAATCACTTATGGATACAATCATATGCCTTTGTTAGTCACATTAATTCTCACATTCTAGCTTAACTGAAGTCCTCAAACTCTTTTGTAAATTTAATTATTTAATCTATATGTCTTTTCTTTCACCAACATACATTTTCACTCCATTATGATTATCATCTCTCACCTAATTTGTTGTCTTATTACTTATTTGGTCTAGATAATGAAACCTTTCTCTAAATATTGTATTTCTTAATATATGCATATAAGCTTTTCTGCATAAATTTTCTTTTAATTTTTTAATATTTCAAACTTATGGTGTATTCATTAACTTGATTTGTATGATCATCTCTTATAGCTATCCCAATATTTACTACATAATAAATTTGGATTTTGCACTCTAATGTCTCTATAAACCTCATAACGTTATTCAAGGGTTAATTTTGTCACAATCAACCTTACACTATAGCTAAACTTTCATTTTCTATCAAAAAATTACTTATTTATTAAATCCACAACTTTAAATCCCATCATTAATTAACTGTTGTTTCCTTAGACTAAGATTCTTTTTCCTATTGTCCTTTAATTAGGCCATGAAAATATGTATAAGTTGCTTTTTGGTACTTCGCTCCTTTATCCTTATCATTATAGTAGTTCAAAATTCTTGGTCCACATGCCTATATAAGACATTCCTTATGATCATATCACTTTCATAAATCTAATTTATACCCTTATTATATAACTAAAAACTTATTATCTTTACTACCTTTCGTACTAATTTTTCATCTTTTCTCATATAAGTCTTTGAAATGACATAAGCTAAAGCCATTTATTTAAGGTGTATTTTAGCAACACTTCAATTCATTAAAATTGAAAGAGCAATTACTTTATTTCTTTGATGGATTAACTTATTGGACCTTATATTCTAGTGTTCAAGTTAAGCTATGAATTAAGTAGTCATGAAATTAATCATATCATTGTGAAATTTAAATATCATGCCATTAATGTGTGATAAGAGTCATTTCAAGAGACTTTCTCATATACATCAATACTCATTTGATCTTTTCCCTAAATTATGAATGTGTATAAATAAATAAAATTATCAAATTTATCAACCATTTAGCATCTTCTTTTAATACAATATGCTATAGTCTATAATTTATTAAATAAAGAAGATTTAAAGATGACTCACTCAAATGATCCTTAATTTCTTGTGTTTGAAAATGGTCTGATTAGATTATAGCACATAAGGAAATACGATACACTTGACTAGACTCTTCTGTTTGATAGTTATTAGTCCATTATTAGAAGTTTTACTTTTCATACTATTCACTTAGATAGTTGAGAACCTTTAGACTATGCATCCAAACATAACTCACTTTATGCTTAAGACTATGCTCAAATACTAACTTTGTCATGACTTAGCCTTAGGGTGCATAATCAGTATAAGGTGTTACTTTCAACAACCTTTTACTAGCCTTATTAAATAGAAATATAGTTATACTAAAATTGTTTTATGTCATCCTAACCCTTAGTGGAAAAATATATGTTTGGTGATAAGATGCAAATGGATGGAATTATGCTATATGATGAACAAGTACCTTATACATATAACTCTAATTGTTCCAATTGTTAAGTGATGCACCTTATTGTCAAAATACTCAAACAAGGTTACTTTTCTTCAAATAGAGAGTGGTTGAGTACCTAAGGGGAAACATAAAGAAAACAAAAATTGAATGAGTTTTCATAGAAAAACTAGTCAGCAAACAAGATAATACAATTTATTTAAAAATGAATTGAAGTTTAAAAGTTATTCTACCAAATACTTTATAAAGAAAGACATGGTGAGTATCTATGCCTTTTTAAGGAAAAGTTAATGTAAGAATTAATCTACCTTTTAGGAATAGATGCAATGTATTATAAGTAAGGTTTAGATGATATTGCCTTAATTTCTTAGTGTTACTGCTCTTAAATGAACCTATTTAAATTACTATTTATTGCACTTATGTATATAGTCTCCATTGGTCGATCGCAATTGTTCATTGATAGCTTCATACTTAGTAATATGACAATCAAATATTCAATAGTAAGTAAATAATATACTTCCCATTGTACATATAAAGATGTTATGAAACCCTTTTTTCCAAAAGGGTTATTTTTTATTTACAAATGAATGTGATATGTTTTCATACTTAGTAATATGATAATCAAATATTCAATAATAAGTGAATAATATACTTCAAAATATACATATAGATGTGTTATTAAACCTTTTTTCCCATGAGGGTTAATTTTTTGTTCATAGATGAATGTTATGTATGTGTATATTTTATGATGTAGACAACGAGAACATATAATTAATATATTAAAGTAATTAAATCTTCTTGTATCTCCTAATTAACTTTATCCTTTCTTAATCCTATCTTTGTCTTTCTAGAGTACACCTTATTCCTTCATAAATAGTTTCCTAGATTTAATATTATATTAAATCTCATATATCAATTAACCTTTTTCACATCCCATATCATATCATATTCCAACAAGGAATTCCATTTTCAAGATGATTCATAAACACATTGACATGTTCATTATCTCAATATTCTAAATAAAACACATATCTAATAACTTTAAAGGCCATAAATAAACATAATAAACATAACAATAGCATACAATAAACATAATACTATATGCTAGTTCTCAATAATAATATAACATCTTTATGTGATGGTAATTCTTTAAAATATCATAAAATAGTTAAAATAGGACAAATAGGGGGAATACTCACATATATACTCAAGTATAAAGGTTCATAAGTAATTTTAGATGCCATACTTGAGTATATACTTAAGTTTAGGTGTCCAAAGGTAATTCGAGATGTCATACATCACCTTTAAAGAGTAACTCTAAAGCCAGATTCGCTTATATACTAGAGTATTAGCCCATAGTCTATAAAATTTCTACAAAAATACTCTTTATACCGTCAATTCATTCCCAATTCAACACCTACACAATACTATAATTGAAATCCAACACAACCTCATTATCCATACTCACTTTGAAACCACTAATATCAATAATTTACACCATAACACATCTTATTAACATAAGATTCTCAATTTCCCAAATTAATAACAACTATACTTAATAGAATGAAATTAATCAAAATCATTTTTTAGCTATATTTTCTACTTATTTTTGGATGGATGAAAAGTTAAAAAAGAGTGTTACTTGCCCTAAACAACATCAAATTAGATAAAATTAATAGAGATTAGCTTGAATCCCTAATTTTCCTTATTTCAACTTAAAAGCCATTTAATTGCTAAACAAAGCTTAAGGTTTAGAAGCATTGCCTTGATGAAAACATAGTTGGAAAGGATCCTTTGAAAAAACTAGCTTAATTTTTATTAAAATGGCTTAAGATTGAGTAAAAGAGTTAAAAAAAGAGATGGTGAGGTGGTGGGTTAGTTATTTGGAAGAGAAAGATGATGGCTTGCAAGATTTTTTAGTATACAAGGACATTTTTTTAATTTTAAAGTAGTCAAGGGGCATTTCATGGAAAATATGTCCTAAATCTCCTCCATACACATCTACTTATATTTAATTTTATCCATTCTTCGTATTTACATTATAAAAACCTTAAATAAATTTTCATTTCAAAGAAATCCACAACAATTAAATAGTTATCAAATATACATAAATATTAATAAAAGTAAATAACGTATGTTCTAATTTTCTAAGAGGTGTAATAAATTATTAATAAAATTAGTAATTATTAATAATTAGTAAAAATATTAAAAAGTTACTTTTTTTTAAAATACACCAAAAAATGGCAATGTTAACTCTTTTTAGTTGAATGAGACTAAGCATAATTTTTATCTAAACAAATATTTTTTTAGTACAATTCATCTTATATGCATTTAATAACAAATAATGAATAATATAATTTTACATTATCATTTTCTTATACTACTGTGTATTAAACATTGAGCAGTATTATATCCTATCCTTTTATTATACTATCCCATACTATCATGTTTACTTATCCTATCCTATTCTATACTATGGTATTATCCAAATGAATCATAATTGTATAAGTATATAATAGAATAAAGTTATATTCTCAATTCTTTGTTATCATATATATATATACATATAATATAGATAGTATTAAAAATATTTGTTTGGACAAAGTTACCTTTAAATGGTGATTGATTCTTGGAATCATATATTTTGCTAGAATGATAGTAAGTGGTAAGGGTTGTTGAACATAGTGGGTAATGTTATGACAAGTGGTAGTCAATAGTGGAATATAATAGTTAAAGATGATAAATAACGATAGATGGTAGTCAATAGTGATAAATGGTAATAGGTAGTGGTCACTAAAGATAGGTAGCGATAAGTAGTAGTTAACAGTAGTAGATAATAGCAGATAATGATCAATGGTTAAAGATAGCAGTTAGTAATGGTAAATGGCAGGAGGTAATGGTGGGTAATAAATGTGGTGGTGGGTAATAATTAATTGTAAACAATGATTAATAGTGGTAGGTAATGGAAAACAATGGTCAATAATAGTGGTCGATGGTTGGTGGTAGTGAGTAGTGGTTAATGATAGTTGGTGTGTGATAATGACAAATGATATTTCTAAAGTTAGTGCCAATATAACTATTATAGTATTCAAATTCAAAGCCATAAGGTTATTAGGGAGATTTAGTGCAATTAATTTCTTTTTAGATATTATAGCATATTGGTGATACCTTGAGATAGAGATTGGAAGCTTCCTTTTAAAGGTGAGGTAAAAATTTGAATGAGCTTCAAAAGTTAAACTTTTTAGAATCTCATATGTTTTTATCTAAATTATGATTCTATTTTAGATTGGATGCTATTGCATCCTTAGGATAATAAGCATACTCAAACTTTATGACAACTTAATAAGGAGACAGGGAAACAGTCTTTCGAATAAAGGAAGCTAGGGTATTCTCTTAGGGGACAACTTCAGCATCTTTATCTACCATCTTAGATAAAAGTATAAATGCATTTTGAATAGATTATTTTTGCTAATGATTCTAACAAAAATAAATTTTGTAGGCATAATAAGGATTTATATTCTTAAATAATATTAGAGGGATTTTTGAAGAGGTTGAACTCCTAAAAAAGTATCCATAGATCCTTCAGAATGCTGCCTTAAAGGAGGATTTTTTAGTTTCATATAATTACTCATTCTTTTCCTTTAAGCTATCATCCATTTGCCAAACATTGACTTATGTTAAGCACTCTTTCTACCTTTAAAGTTACAGTTTTCTTAGATGTACTATTTTCATATTACTTGTCATTATGTATATATGAAGTTCCTCACATTCCACCTTAAACTAATGCCTTCTAATCAAAACCTAAGGGATTGAAGACTTTGTGAGATCTATTTAAACACATAATTAAGCAAACTTTCCTTTTGATGCTATAAACGTATTTCTATCGATCTTGATAGGATTGCTTATAATTGTACTAATAACCTTTAAAGTATCCAAATGATAATACAAAATGTTCAATTTAGGATTAAAGCTAAAGTAGAAGTAATATAGTGGATAGTTGGAATAAATCAATGAGACCAATTTTGCATTATAAGGTAATGGTTAAAAATTAACCAAGGACTTTCAACAAGAACATATTCCAAATCATAATCCATAGAGATTGTTACTAAGAAAAAGTCATGACCTAAATCAATCACCTACATAAAACCTTTCACTTGCCATATTTGCTCTAGCTTTCATCTAAGAACTTAATAACCCACTATTCTCCTAAGCACTTTAATCACCAAAGAATCTCACCAAGGCATACAAAATTCTTTAATCAAATCTTCATCAAAGTGGATCTTTGGTAACTAGTGACTACTTTTGTGAAACTCAAATCTAGCTTTCCTATTTGCAATCAAGTCGTTAGGGTTTTCGTTAGCACTTCCATTTAGACCTCCCATGAGCATTTCCTTGAAAGAAACATGTCCCAATCTTGTTTGGATTCCACCTTATCTTTAGAATTTCTAAGATCAGGTGAGTCGTTAGTAGAGACATCACCATTGTTTCTTGAAAAGCTAAGGGCCCTAGCAAAGGAGTTTGCATAAGGCATTAATTCTACTAAGTTCTTAGTGCATGCCAAAATAGTTTTAGCCGGGATGTGGAAACTTTAAGACAACACATCAAGCTAGTAACATAGTTGAGTCTTTTGAAGGTATTTGTTGTGGAAATTTTAGGGTTTCAAAATCTAGAATAACATGATAAATTTAAAATTTGTTAGATTCAAATTATTTAATTATAATTATTTATTTTTTTATAGATGCAAATCTTAATTAATATATTTTGAAATTATTACATCATCCTGAGTTTTGAAACTTTGAAGATACATAGAATGAGTAAAATCACATAAATCTTTCTTTTTAAGAGTATTATGTTTTAGTAAATGGACAAATTTATCCTTAAAAGATTATATTGATATCAAATTATTCTCAATTTTTATTATGATATAATTTAGTCTAGTACTATTTAATTTGATGTTAAATTGGTCCCATCATTGGATTAATATCAAATTTGTTCTAAAAAAACTACGTTGACATTAGATTAGTTCTACCTTTTGTTTTGACATGAGTTTATTCCTATTGTTAGTATTTTCATTAATGAACTTGAGTATACTAAAATTAATTACAAATTAATTAAAAATACAAAATATTTAATTGAGTTAGAAAATTACTTTTTAAAAGAAATATTATATTTTGCTTTCAAATATAACCTTAAATTTTGAACATCTAATGGTGATACTTGTTTAGAAAAATTAACTAGTGAATTAAATAGTAAGAAAACTCATCAAAAAGGCAAAGCAAGTATTTAATCAAAGTGAGTTAAATTTTAAGTCCTTACATTATAATAAACTAAACTAGAGAAATTGGAATTTTAAACAAGATGCTTTAGGTAAGGTTCTCCTTTATGTTTGAATTAATGTTAAAACAAAAGATAAGACTAATATAATATTGATATAATGTTTTACAACTAATTTAATATCAATCTAATAGTAATATAATGATGAAACCAATTTCATATCAAATTAAATAGAATTGAATTAAATTATTGTCATAATAAAAATAAGAATTGATTTAATATCAATTTAATCTTTTAGTTACTCATTATTTTTTAATGCTTCTTTGACAATTTTGATAGTCCGAATTCAATTATAGAGGTAAGCATAATGCATTTTCCTCTTTTAAAAAGATATATATACATATATATTTAAAATTATTGTATTTTTCTTTCTTTTGCATTTGCCATTAAGAATGTATGGAGGAATATTTCTTCCCTGAAGCTTTACAATTGGCATATATTTCAAATACGGATGTATCCAAATTTTACAAATTTTGTGCATCTTGATGATTGAAGAATGATTGATATAAAGTATAAACAGAATATTTGATGCATGAATATCCTGTTTTGCAACTCTATATTTCTATAGTTCTAGTGGTCGATGTCGGTGATGTTTTCTCCCTTGTTCCTATTTCTCTCCCCTTTCTTTTCATTGCCTCCATGTGGCCGGTTGCTTTTACTACTCTTGAATCCACCAAATCTATATTATGATGACGTATTTTCATCATTCATATTATTCTTATAATTAATTATGAATAATAATTAGTATAAAAAAAACACAAATCGGTAGTAAAAAATTGAACATAGACTTAATTTGATTTTTTTAATAATTTATACTTAATTTCATTTTATAATAAAAGTGGTAAGTTATTTAATATATATAACAGTATATGATAGGATAATAAAAAGATAAAATATATTTCTATTCAATATTTGATATAAAATTGTACAAAAATACAAAATATATATATATATATATATATATATATATATATATATATATATATATATATATATATATATATGGTATTAGAAAAATATTTGATTAGACAAAATCATCCTCAAGTGGCATTTAATTCAAAGAATCATACAATTTTAGGAAAAATAGTGGGATGGTGTAATAGTATTGAGTGGTGGTTAATAGTAGTAATAATATTAATGATAGTAAATAGTGATCAACAGTTATGGGTGACGATTAACCAACATCTAAAACTTATTCGCTAATAATTTCTCACTTTATTTTGTAGCATCACCATTTAAAATTAATGATAAAAGGAAAAGAAATGTTTTACTCTTATTCTATTGAATGGCTTATATCTTATTTAAAGGAGGATGATCATTGTATCATATATTGATAGAATAAAATGAATTTTTCAAGTTAGATTATTCTATTTGATGAATGTAACAACATCTATTAAAACAAGATAATATATTCATATATCATCAGTCTCGTCTTATATTATATGCTCTAAACAAATTTATAATATATATTTTAAATTTAAAGTGAGAACATTAATAAGAAAAAACTTCAAAAATAATATTAGACATCACTGTAGTGTACAACTTAATTTCATTGTTATACAATACTTAGGATCTGTTTGTTTGATTGGAAAGCATTTTTTACAAAATATAGTTATAAAAATAATAACACGAATGAAAGTATTTTACTTATTTAATGTTAAATATAAAAAGTTTGGAGAAAGCAATTTCTCCTATTTCAAAAAGAAATTTACTTTTCTTTATTTTCAAACTTTTAGGTAATATTTTTTTTTATTTATCAATATAAATAGTATATCATTTCTTTATTAATTTATTTACAAATGATGTTTTCCTACGGAAAATATTTTCCGATAAAACAAATAGAGCCTTAATTTCATTGTCATATAATATTGTTCTTAGAGTCCTTCCATTAGCAAATATTACTCTTAAAGTTTTAGTTGGCTATTTCTAATATGCTCACAATCTCAATCAATTTGAAATATAATCAAATCAAAAGTAGTTTTTGTCGATATTTCAAATGAAAAGAATTTGCAAGTTAGGTGATATCGATGGTCATAATTCAAGAATTAAAGGAAAATAGGCAGCCTCGCTAAATTTTTTGAAATTAACATTTTCCTTTACCGACCCTTTCTCGATGATTTAATTGTTTTATTATGTTCAAAATCAAAGGCACAGATGTTTCAGCCATATAGAAGTTGTAGTTTGGTTTTATATCATAAAAAATTTCTTGAAATATGCTACCTTCAAATCTACAATCTACAAATTTTCATTTGTTTTATAACAGGTTGGTCTATTTTACGTACTTAGATGGTGTTACAAGTTTTAATGGGCCAATTTAAGTTCTAAAATATTATGTGCACGTGTATATATATATATATATATATATATATATATATATATATATATATATATATATATATATATATATATATATATATATATATATATTAATCGGGCCAATTTAATTTCTAAAATACTATGTGCTATACATATATATATATATATAGAGAGAGAGAGAGAGAGAATTTATTTCTTGTTAGAAAAAATAGTACTCTCTCCTATAACAATTAGAGCAATGACGCATTCTCATTTAAATTTTGGGTCAAAAAATTTTAGAGGTCAAACAGCTTATGTAAAAGAAAAATTTTAAGATTTTTTATATAATCACATAATATTAATAGATAATTTTCAAAATTTTTGGAAAGAACAAATGCTCCTCTTTTTCTTCTAAGCTCTACCCCTGAATTAGAGCATGATTAAGTATCATTCAAAACTTAATAATGGGATACTAGCATCTTTAATATTATAGTATTACCTGATTGTTTTAGAATTTTTCATTCTCTAGTGTCTCATATTTGAATTAAGAATATTGAATATTGTGTGTATTAAGTAATTTGTTACTTTAATTACTTAAAAAAAGGAAGAGATTAGAGATGACATTAGTATTTTAAAATTTACTTATATCGTTGTAACCTAATCTTTTTTATTTCCTTATTTGCTATCAAATTGTATGGATCATGTGCAAATCACATCACTAATCGCTAAAGTAGGGTCTAATTAATTAGGGAGGTTCATTGGTCCTATGCATACAGCTCAGGATTCTGAAGAGGATTGTGTCCCTAAATCAAAAGTCATTTAATAAAGTGAGACTTTTTTCTTTCTTTTCAGAGGGTTTTTCCCGTCGAGTGATTGGCAAATGGTGAAGGACAGATAAAAAGACGTCATTGAGATAAGGGTTCCTTTCAGGCTGTTTTTAAGTATTGTCCTTAATCATTAATCAATCATCATGCTAGGCATAAACCATCAATTCAGTTTTCACACAACGTACTAATTTTGATGTTACAACAAACTAATATAACATCTTTCTTCAAAGAAAGAATAATAATAATAATAGGAAATAAATTATTTGAGGAGTCAATTGCTCAAAATTCTCTCTAGCCAAAAAATATTTCAAACGTATTTTAATAGTTAAAATTCATTATTTGTGGCATGAATCGAAGCTTGAATCATAAAAGGTTAAAGATGCGCACCAATATGAATTTTCTGTTAAACGAATTTTTTGGGATGAAAATACATTATGACTTGTTGATTAATGTGATAATTGAAACATGAATTATTCTATTAACATTAGTGAATGAAAGGTGTTTGATGCATAATTTATAAAATTTTAGTGATCTGTACATTTTCATAATTTTTAGAGTTATACATATCTAGTAATTAGTTAAAAGAGAATTGTTATGATCTAGATATTAATTTTTCTTTTATTATAATAGGAATGAAGAAATCATTATATTTTTACATATGTAAAAAATATTTAAATTTAAAATATAAAAAAGATAGTCTTTTAAAAATAATTGAAGGTAATTTTTAGGTACTATCTCAAATTGAAGTAGTATACATATACATTTTGTGAATTTTATGTAACTTTTTCATAAAATTTATTATTTTTATATAAAATTTATAATTTTTTTATTAATAACATAAGTGATAAAGTGCTACTTTTTATATAAATTTTGTGATTTTTCATAAGATTTTACAATATAAATAGTGATGTTTGAGATATGAAAATTTCACGAGTTATACGAAAATATTGTAAACTTTAAGAAGGAGGTTACAAATTTTTTCGAAATAATTATAAAAAATCGTAGATATCGTGTTGACACTCCTGAAATAGGAGTTCGGACGAACGATCCATTAATTAAATGTCATTTCAACCAGGCCAGCTATTAGTTAATATACATGCAAATTGTCCAAACACCAATACGTGAGGGGAAAAAGCAGGAAACATCGTTAACAAAGAAGAAAATTTAGTCTCACCTAAACACTTAAATGGATATCTGATGTCAGATACATGATATGTTGCTGGCTTTGTTTGAAAATTTTGATTAAAACAAATATTTCACGAATGCGTGATTCAATGCAGCAAAAGAAAGGATTATCAACTACCTAGTCATGGAATGGCATCTCCAAGTCAAAAAGGGTCAATTCCAGCGACCCTATTGTTATTTTTAACTCAAAAGCATTATAGGCACACGGCTTCTTATTGCCATTGCAATAAGCAAGTATTTTTGATAAATAACATAGATTTAATATATATAGAATCTCTCATCAAGTCAATAAATTTTTATCTTACCTCAAATTTTAGTATCCTCCAATGGCTTCTTCCTAATATTTAACCACCCAGTGGAATTTCTCTTTACTTTTGTTTGAAGAAAGCGGTCTAGGACTGTTTGGATCAAAAATAAAAAATACGAAAGCTGTTTGGGTTGGAAAAAGAAAACCTACTCCAAAAGAATGCAAATCAGCTGTAATTAAATAGTGAATACTTATATTCTGTCATCATAATACGGGATTTTATTCTTATTTAAAGTAAAGAAGAAAATTATATTTTTTAATATCTTAAAAATTAAAAGGTACAAATTTTATTGTATGTGAAATCCACATAATTGACATATAGATAATAAAATTAACAACTAATTATATTTTATTACATTAAGTAAAAATATATATTATAACAGGAAGTACACAAATATTTCTTAATTTTTTTTGTAATAATATTTCGCAATTGAAATATTATATAAAGGAAACCAAACCATAGAGAAAGCACATGGCATGAGGGGGTAAGAGGCCAAAGCAACACTGCTAAGGCAAGCCAAAGAGACAACACACAAAAATCTCCTTATATTACCTTCTCCTCTCTCTGCTGCCAACAAAAATTTTCAAACAAGAAAAGAAAGGAATTCATTGTATACAACAAATAGCTCCCTATATTAATCCACTCTCTCCGCCATTTCCAAATTCTTCTATCTCACAGTTCTTTCTCCCTCTGAAATGGGAATATTTATGACAAGAATGACGATCTTCTACGTTTTTGTGGTGGTGTTCCTCTCTTCAGGTGCTCTGTTTTGTTTGTCCTGTTTTTGCTCTGTTTATTTTTCTTTTCTTCCTCTCATTTTTTTTGTCCTTCAAAAAATTTGGTGCATTTTACTTTGTCAAACTTCATTTCTATGGACAAGAACTTATTCCTATGCATCAAAATGGGATGTCTTAACTTATTTCATTTCTTTATTGATCGCAGACACCGGATTTTTCCGCTGCGCGGAATCCTTTGGGATAAACTACGGCCAAGTGGCCGACAACTTGCCGTCGCCAGACAAAGTGGTGGAGCTTTTGAACTCTATCAAGTTCACAAAAGCAAGAATCTATGACACCAACCCCCAGGTCTTGTCTGCATTTGCAAATTCAAACATCGAGCTCATTGTCACCGTCGAAAACGAAGTACTAAACCAGTTAGATGATCCACAGGCAGCCCTCCAATGGGTCACCAACCACATCAAACCCTACGTTCCGGCCACAAAGATCACCGGAATTCAGGTCGGAAACGAGGTTTTCACAGACGACGACGTCACACTATTCAATCACCTCGTCCCGGCAGCCGTCAACATTCACAATGCACTGAATCAACTAGGCATAGGCTCGGGCATTCAAGTCTCAACGCCTTCCTCCTTGGCGGTTCTCCAAGAATCCTACCCACCGTCGGCCGGTAGCTTTAAGACCGAGATCTCCAGCACCATGTACCAGTTCTTGAACTTCTTGTCAACCACCAAGGCGCCATTTTGGATCAATGCCTACCCGTATTTTGCGTATGATGCAAGCCCAAATCAAATTCCTTTAGACTATGTTTTGTTCAACCCTAATCAGGGAATGGATGATCCGAACACAAAGTTGCACTATGACAATATGTTGTATGCTCAAGTGGATGCTGTGATTTTCGCCATCGCCAAAATGGGGTTCAATAACATAGAGGTTAGGGTTTCGGAGACCGGTTGGCCGGCGAGAGGCGATCCGGATGAGATTGGCGCGACGGTGCATAATGCAGCGACCTACAACCGGAATTTGTTGAGCAGGCAAATGAAAAATGAAGGGACGCCGTTGAGGCCAAATATGAGGTTGGAAGTGTATTTGTTCGCTTTGTTCAATGAGGATTTGAAGCCTGGACCAGCTTCTGAAAGGAACTATGGCCTTTTTCAACCTGATGAGTCCATGGCTTACAATGTAGGGTTGTCTTCTCATTCTACTACTCCATCTTCGGCTTCCATTTCTCTTACCTCCTCCGCCATCGAGACAAAGGTAATGCCACAGATTCATTTTAAGTTTATGAAAGTCATTCATGGTTGACTTTGAATTCCCTTATTTCCGTGTTATCAACGACAGGGTTGTACCTAAAATTTCGAAACCAAATAATAATAAAATTTTAGGTTCCTTGCCTATGATTCCTTGTCCCTCCAAAGCTCTACCCCTCTTTCTAACCATATTAATTTAATGAAAAAATTGGATAAACACTAATTTTATTTCCTAGTGATATTTGAGAACTTTTTTAATACAGCCGCAGAGAAAAGAGAGATTTTAATGGTTTAAGTATATGAAGATTTTTATTCCATAGAGGATAGGCCCCAAAACATGGAAGAATTCCACTTTTGAGAGGCCCGCTTGTCCTCTCCTATTAATTATAAGTTGAAAGTAGGAGTCTTTATTTACACATAATATATATCAGTATTTTTCTAATAGAAATTATGTCTTTGGTTGGTGATATGATCCTAACTTAACCGAAAAAACCAAAGAAAGGATGTCAATCTTCTATCATTTGTTTGAAAAATAAAAGAAAGGAAAGTCCACTGACAACAGGGTGTGAATGTAAGTTTGGAAAGCTCATGAATATATTTTATGAGAAATTCTATGATACAAATGTGGTATCAATCTCATGCTGAAATGGCAACATATATTTGATATCACATGAGTTTTATACATTAATTTTAAAAATGATTTTTATCATTATGAATTCAAATCTTCATCCAACAATTTCAATTTTTTGGGAATATATCTTGGAGTTCTATTATTCCGATGAAATAGGATTACTCTAAACCTCTTATTTGACATATTTTAAAATTAGAATTTATTTTATTTTGAAATATATTCTCTCAAATATTTATGTTTGAATGTAATATTTTTAGATTTCATTCCATTTTAAGATCTTATTTTATTTACATTATTACCATTTTAAAATCTTATGAAATTAAGTAGGATTTGATAGGAATTCATTTGATTTCAAATATAAAATTTTTATTAGAAAATTTTGCCATTAATTTTTCAAATTATTAGCAGCCATTTTTCTCCTTTTCTCTCTAAATTTTCTCTCTCTCACTCTCACCAAGGATAATATTATAAATATAAATATTTGAAATGAATTCTATAAATTTTAATAACATTTCAAAAAAAGAAATTAATTTTAAAATGAAATAAAATTACATTTTATATCGTTTATCCCAAATAAAATAATTTATTTAGAAATGAAATAAATTATTTTTTTAAATGAAATGAAATAAACTCTATTTTCCAATGTGTCAAACAAGGGGAAAAGAAATGATTGAAAAAAAGAAAATAATTCGAAGGATAATTGCCTTATATTTGTTTACTTTTCTGTAGTTGACATTATTTTCTTGATTTTATTTTTATTTTATTACTTTCAAGTTTCCAAAAGAAAAATATATAATAGAATTGAGAGAAACATACGTCTATGTCAAGAGGAGCTTAGTATATATTTGAGTCCCGTAATTTGACATATTTAGCAAATACTTTGTGCGTATTTACCAAAAAGAAAAATTGATTTATGGCTTTTTTTTTTTTTTGTATGCATTATTAAGTGTTCATAAAATGATCCAATTATTGTATTTTATCCTCGTTATACTCCATTTTATTTATAATCGAATTTATTAATGTGAAGCAGGCAACGCCAAGATTATACCAAAGCATGTTCCACTGTCTGCTTGTGTACATGCTGCTGGCTTCAATTCTATTTGTGAGAAGAACATCATAAGCCAAGCAGAAAACGATATTATGTATAGTAACAACAGTTGGAATCACACTTCCTTCAAGATGCAAAAACCAAGAGACTTAGAAACAAAGGCACTTCATTTTCTTCAGCATTTGACGCCCCTGTTGTGCAGAAAATCCAACCAAATATCAAACATTTCACCAAATGATGGGTGCTTCAAAATCGGCCATATCGCAAAGAAACACAAGCACTTGAACCAGAAGATTAACCTACATATGTCTTCTTCGAGTGACTATATTTTCTTCCACCCGACTGTCCCCCCATTAATCGCGTTGCTGTAACAATTATGTGGCGGTGACGCAAAACGGAGCTTATTTTTGGGCCGAAATGGGGCCTAAAAAAACCAACTCATTCTTCATTGTAAGATGCTGAAGAAGAATAAGTTCTAGTTGTAGTTAACATGATTTGTCATAATAGGTCATATAAGGATTATTTTTTATATTATGTTGCTGATTTCTAGAGGATAAATTTATTCATCTTCAAAGAATTAGGAGAAAAAGTTATTTGCTGGTTGAGCGGAAAGTGATGAGGGTAGCTAGCCTTGTTGGTTCCTAAGAAAAGGCCTTTTCTTTTGGGACGTGGAATCCATAACTGTTGTTATTTGTATATAAAATAATTCCTAAGATTACAATTACTTCTCTCTTTCCCAACTCTGGTTTGATGTCCATAAAGTTAAGATACATGAAATATGAAAAGAAGGAAATGAAAACGTAAAGTCGACAAAGCTAAGGCTCTGTGTTTGGTTCTTTTTATTATCTTCAATAGGACCATGGGGTGCCTGTGCTTTATAATTCCCTGCCAAGTAACCGTCAGCATATGGTCATTGCCAACTATTTTCCAAAGCTCTCTTTATTTTTAAGGAAAAAATTGAATGTTTCTCCTTTTCTTTTTTCTTGTATTTCTTTTGTATTAAAAAAAAGGACAAACACAATATTTTTAAGTGTAGTAAGATTCAGAATCTTCTTTTTATATATTATGGGACTTAAAAATAATTGTACTTATTTCTCTCAAATATGAGACTATGAAAAGAAAAAAAGACATGATAACTCATTTTTTTTTTTTAAAAGCATCCATTATTTATAATAGATAGTGAATAAAAAAATAGTCATAATTCTCTTGCCATGTAAAGAAAATTTTTCATTTTTCTTTTTCTTTGCATTCAAGGTATTTCTATTTGAAATGGAAAAATAAATAACAAACCCCGTCCATTTCAAAGGCATCTGGACTTAAACTATTTGTATAAAAAGATAAATTATAGAAAATACGTTAGTAGTAGCATTTCATATATTTTTGTGATAATGATAACGTGATTGGCAATTTAGACAACTCAGAGAAAGAATCATGTATGAGTTTCTCCTTACGTATATAGACTCCCATGAAACTAGCACATAAGATCAAACTAACCCCATAGATGCATTCAGTGTTTATCCTTCTTATATTTACTTAAAAATGATTTGATTGTTCAAGAATCTCATAGAAGAAAATATTTCTGATGCTATCACAATATTAAAATTTCAATGTCTTATAATTTGAGTTATTTTTACATCATATAGCTGAGTGGACTTAAAATTGAGGAGTTAATTTTTTTTATTTATCAAACAATAAGAGATAGTAATGAAACAATGTGATAAAAAATACTTTTTTTTCTATTAGAGTAAAAATGATTTTCGACTTGTAACCAACCAAATTCAGTGTCCGCTCGGGACAACCGATAAAATTAGATTATTATTGAAATTGAAAATTTTACTGGCCTTAACTTATCAAATACATGTTATTAGAAAAACGAAATTGTTTGACTGGCATTAGTCTTTCCTATTTGCAAGAAGGCCATACCCTTGGTTGAGGGAAATAAACAATTTTTTTCTCATGCGATGGATATATAAACTATTAATTTTATAAATAAACCTTCTCATTTAGCTCAATATTCATTTTAGTATCATTTCATAAAAGAAAGATGCAATCTTCAAATACAACAATAAAATATAAATTAATTTTTTATATGAGATTTTAATATCTGATAAATTATATTAAATCTTAATTAATTTAGAATTGAGTCAAGTTAAATTTCTTGCTGGGGCAAATTTCTTCCAACTCTTACTTTCTCCGTTCGCATAGTTTACATTCGAGAGTTTATTTAATGAAATTGAGTTTTCAATCTCTCAAACAAACAAATATTAGTATTCAAATCAAACATATAATATTTCTTAAAATTTTTTTTTCTTATATCATGGGTTTAATCTCAAAATTTTAACCACTTTTATCATAAAAAAATAAAATATTTTATAAATTTCTTATGATTGGATATGTAATGTGTGTGTACATAATGTTTATGTATAAAATTTAATTTCTTCTTTATTACACCAAAGCAATTGCTAAAAAACCTATATTTTCTTCCATCAAGAGATTCAAAAAGGAGAGACAATCAAACATCAGCCTTATCAGAACGTGATGAGGAGGTCTATTACTTTGACATCAGCCAACATGGCGCACATGAAGCCCTCAAATTCAGAGTTCTCACGATGACCCCACTAAGCGAGCAATCCCTTCTCCATTTGGTGCATACAAAACAACAAGAACAGCTATTTTCAAAAGAAACCCACCGGCAGTTTTGGGTCGTCCTCCTGTGGAATTGAACCTTCCGATTTGAAGCTACTTCCACAGACATACGCTGTGGCACCATTTCTGGCCGTTTAGCGACTTGCTTACAACTCCAATTGGACACGTCCTATGTTCGGGTCCCATGACATGGAAGTGTCACCATGTGATCAGCTCACATAGATTCACAAATTCTGGTCTTTTGCCCTTTTTTTTCTAAGACCATGTTCTTCATGGGCTTTGGAATTAAGTGCGATGAGTAGTCTTTTTGTCGGCCGACTGTAGGTGTCCCTTCATGAAATTTCAAGATATGACTCGAATCATTGATAACTAAAAGAATTCATAGCATCCTTGTTTTTATTTTTTAAATGATAGATGTGATAATTTATTTAATACACATATAAAACATTCTTAGTTTGAACCTCAAATATAATGAAAAATAAAACACTTAAAATAATATCAATTATTATTATACCCAGACCTGTCTTCCTTCAAAAAGTACAATTGAATATGAAAATATGATTGTATGTGTTACTAAATAAATGTAAATTTAGTGAATTTGAATACATAATTTTGAAAAATATTAAATTTTTTTCTTAGATAAATTTCAACTAGATATGGAGGATCTGTTTATTTTATAAAAAATATATATTTTGTAAGAAAATATTATTTTATATATATATTGATGAAAGAGTAATCATGTCATTGGTATTTGTACTTAAAAAATATTTAAGAGTTATAGTAATGGAAAATTTTTTTTTTTGAAAAATAGAAATTTATTTTTTTAAATTCATCATATTTAACATCAAGTAAATAAAATATTTTCCTACATCTTACTATATTATAATTATATTTTTATGAAAAAAATATTTTCTATTAAAATAAACAAAAAAATTCTTTCCATTGAAATCAATAAAAATTCTGGCTCTATTTGTTTGAAAAATATTTTTTTATAAAATATAATTATAAAATGCTAAGTTGAGAAATATTATTTTATTTATTTAATATTAAGTATGAAAAATTTTTAAAAATAATTTCTTCCTTTTTTAAAAAAATTTTCTCCATCAATTAATATGACCCTAGGAAGCATGTCATCCTTTCATTGTTATAAAATAAAATAAAAGAAAAAGAAAATCTCTTCAAAAAAGGCGGCATTACTAAAGATTTAAGTCAAAGGTTATAGGTTACGTATCTTATTCATGCGGACGCACAGAAGGTCAAAGTAATCGGCACATGTTCGATGCTTTTGAATTAATTGTGATGTAATGCAGCGCAATGCATCAGTAATCCCTTGCTCAGGCCGAGTCAAGGCTATCCCTTAATACGTTGGATGGATGGATGCAATTTTTTTTTTTTAATTTTCTATCAATTTTTATGCATGAGAGCTCAATGGGTCCGAACATTTAAAATAAATAATGGAAAGTAATCACAGAGGCACGTCCTAAATTACATCCCTTCTCATATGAGCTGCCCCCAGGTTAATGAAACACCCATCTTGTGAGTCTGCTGTGAGTTTGGATGTGTTTTGAAAAGTGCACTTTAACAAAACTCAAAGGATTGGATAAAAAATTGCCCAATTTCCAATTTTACAAATAAATGTGTGAATAATCGAATCATTGAATTTCAAGCAAGATATTATATATATATATTGATTTATGCTATTGACCTGAATAATTTTTAAGGAAGAATTGACTTGATCTAATGTAAAATTTGAAGTTTTATTCAAAAATTTGATTACATTTATTTTAATATTATTTTAAATAAAAATAATTTTTATATAAGAATTATAAATTGAAATAGATAATAAAATATTTAATTATATTAAAGTAAATATTTTTATTCTGAAAATAATTAGATATTATATTAGCAATTATAATTATGAAATAAATTTGTATAATCAAATTAGGTGGGATGCACACGCCTTATATAATTATGATTTGAACTTGATTCAAATATTAATCGGATAATGAAAAAATAAATATTAATTTTCGATCCTGAAAAAGATTAATCAAACTATACCTTTTTAAGAGTTGGGCTGTCCAACCGAGCATGAACTTGCCTCTTTACAAACTTTGTATGTAAATTTAAATTATAAATATCACTGAGGATTTGATTCACATGGTGCATCATTGTGCCTTCTAACCGTGTGGTATGTAATGTGTGGTGGGATAGAGTTTTGCCCCGCCCCGATCAAAAAAATGTATATAAGTTATAAATACTTTGATTATTCATGTTTTGGCCAAATTACAAAAAATTATTTAAGAGATTATTTAATTCACTTCAATAGTATGAAAATTTTTATTTCCTAGGAAATAAAAAAATAATAAATTATTTAGTTGGTCATTATCTCACAAATTGAGGGAAATAAAACTTCCTAAAAAATTCTATTTCTCACAAAATATAAAAAACTTCCCCATCTCTCTTATAGGTAAATTCTATTTTCCAAATTATTTATAAATATAATAATAAAATTATCCTCATAAATTTAATTAATGATAATTAAAATTTATTATTTTATATTACATAATATTGAAATATAGTAGTTATTTTATTAATATTTCTGAAGATATTTAAAGTTGAATCAAATAAGATATAAGAAGTTATTTTTCAAAAAGTGTTACTTTCTATATATTAACCAAATAACTTTAAATATGTTTTAAAAAATTCATATAAAAAAATTATTTTTTAAAAAGTTAAATTTTTCTAAAAAGTTATTTCCTATATGAATCAAATGGATCCTAAGTTATAGTAATTTATTAATTTCCCTTGCTATTTGATTTACTTTTTTTTTTAATGTAACGAAGATGATTTAAATTTAAAACGTACTGCTCCAGATTCTTACCATTGGATCAGCAGCTTAGATTTCATTAACTTTCTACAAAACTGGTCATAAAACTTGAATGTGTAATCTTGATAGCCTTGAATTGCAATGCCTTCGACATCTTCAACCAAATTTTATAAAAATATAAACTAGAGTATTTGTTTAGTTTGTTTGACCTTTTCTCCCTACTTCTAAAAGACATTTAATATAAACTCTAAGAAAAATATGCAAATATCAATTCTCGACTTTGTGGTTGATTGATTTTTTTCCCATAACTTTTCAAATTTTGAAATCAAATCTTCAAATTATACAAAACCTTAAAATTCATTTCAAATTATCTACTTATATAATTAATTATTTTATTTAATGAATGTTTATTTTCCTAAACGTTTTAAATAAGAATCGCATTATATTGATTTTATATATCATCTTTTACACATAATTTGAAAATCATTTTTATATTTTTATTTAAAATGGAATATATCTAAATCATTTTTCATTAATTTTATGTAGAAATTATGAGTAAAAAAACGTGTCAAACTAACTTTCAATATAATTGTAATATTTATTCTAAAGGCCAATTATAAACTCACATAGTTATATAAGATAATTAATTAAATAAATGAGGGGTGCTAATTTTAAATTTTTACTAAATCTGAAATTTTAATTTCAAGTTTTCAGAAGTGCTTAAGCAAAAATCCAACCATTCAAAAAGGTTTTGCATGTTTTCATAAATTCTTCAAAAATCAGCAAATTTACAAAGAATGTGCCCACATCCTAACATGAATTAATGATCTGTCCCTTGATGAGAATAACGATTGAGACGAGCAAATTTCCTTATCATTTAGCCAACATCCTCCAACTTGCTAACGCAAATCCGATTCATACCATCAATAATATTGAACTGTCGTAAGTGCAATTTGTCTATTTTCCATTTCTTTGTTCATGATGTGCTTTCCATTATTTATTTATTGTCTGCCCTGGAATCAAACTCACAGCTTATGGCTATCTATTTCCATAGAGAAAACTCAACATGGACCTGCTCAAATGTTAGGAGGCAATTACCAAAAAAATTGCCATGAATCATTTATTACTTGAATCGTCTTGTAGCTTTCAAAATTGATTTAAAAGCTGCATAATGCAAAGGCTTTTATTCGTTTCATTTTCTTATCTTTAAATGCATTTTTTCATAACAGAAGTGATAAATTATTTAACACACGTAATATTATAAATTTAAATATAAAATAAGATAAAATACTGCCACTTAACACATATATAATTTTTAAGTTCAAACATAGAATAACAAAGAGAAAAGGGTTCCGTGACAGTACTATCAGATCTTTATTTGCTATAGCATCTGTTTCCTCCACTTTCAAATATATATTTGATGAATATTGATGGATTTGGAGTTTCGGTGGATCAAATTGGAATGGGTCCCATGTTTTCACCAAACAAAATCCTTAAAAAGGGGAATGAAAAGGTAAGGAACATTGAAGGCTCCGAGGCTTGGTCGATATTGACATGATTATTTAAAACATTTTTTCCCAAGTTAATGAACGGTGTCAAAGGGAATGGAATATATGGCAAATCTTTTGTCCGCATCTCTTTTTATTAAAATAATGAAAGAATTTTTTTTTTTCAAGTTCACAAATATTTCTTTAGGATATTGCTATATTTTAAACTTTTTCCCAAAGTTTGCTGTTTTGTACGAAAATAGATACATAAAAAAATTACAGTTCTATCAATTAAGTTAATTATCACACAACAATATATTTCAGAACATTCATTAAGTTTTTACAAAAAACTATATATATATATATATATATATATATATATATATATATATATATAAGTGAAAATCAAGTAACATTATTATAAACTTAAACCACTTGCATCAATTAAATTTATTTCCTTCATTTGACCTTCACTTAATGTCCATAATATATTTAAATTAATGTTCATCCATTAACTTTAATAATAAGAGAATTAATATATGAAACTTATTTAATTGCTCTTTCTTGTAATATTCTATTTTTACTCTCTAATTTAATATTGATCTATTTTAAATTGCTACATAAAAATGTTCAAATTACAAATATTTACAATTAAAATTATTATAATCTCTTACCTATTAAAATATATTAATATTTTATTATATGATAAATTATTAATGTACATACACTATGGATTGAAACCTTATCCGGTTGCCCATCTGAATATATATTTTGCATGCCGTATGGATCGTGCACCGTATAGACTTAATAACATGTTTCCTGTAGTAAAATTGCTACCTTTAAATTAGGCATACTATATCAATTAATAATGTTTTATGAATCGAAAATGAGGTTTGAAATTAAATACTGATTTTACTGAATGTAAATTGAGGAATGTCATTTGATATAGGCTCTATTTTATATATATAAGTAGCTGATAAGTTAACTGATAGTTAATAATTGATAAGTTAACTGAAATATTTTATAAAATTAGCTGTTAAACTAACTGAAATTACAAAATAATATAAAAGAATATATTAATAGAAATAAATATATAATTAAAATAATATATATCTTTTAAAGATTAAATTATATTAACATAATTAAAAAATATAAAATAAAAAATAATATTTAATATTTAATTAATTATATTTTATAAACTTATATATTTATTTATCTACATAATTTTTATTTTATTATTTATTGTAAAATTATAATTACTTAACATATAATTAATTATATTTTATGATATTATTTATTTACATATATTTTTTATATATTTATAATTTAAAATTAAAATATAATTATATTTTATGAAAAAATATTTAGATTTATATTACAAAAGATATGGGTTATAAATTAATTAAAAATAAGGATAAATTTTAAAAAATTTTAAAAAATAGTAGCTTATAAGTTATAAGCTATTCTAAGTAATTTATTAAATCAAAACTTATTTTTTTTTAATAAACTAGTGTCAGAAATATCTCTAGAGATTAACTTATAATTTATTAGTCACATTAGTAAGTTATAAGTTAACTTATTTATTATGTAAAATAGAGTCATAGAATGATATGATAAATTTATAAAATTTAATCTAATGAATATAAAAAATTTTAAAACTCAATGTTGAATTCTATTTTCAATACGTATAATATTTTTGATACTATATTATGTAAAATAATTGTTTTAACTCTTGTGTGGTGTAAAGATTAAATCAATTTCTGAATTTTAAGCTTTAAATTAAATTAACAATATATAACAAATAATATAATATTACTGTTTTAATTACTCTAAATATAAAAGGTGAAAACATAGGTAAAGTTACTTATATACTTTTTTTATTTAATTATTATTAATAATTATAAACTAATAATTATTAATGTACTAATTGTCTTCTTTAAATAAGACAATACATGCACATATTGTGAGAAAAAATGCTATATGTAATGAAAATGAACTTTAAAATTAATTTTTGAATCTTTTATATTCATTAAATTATTTTTTTCATATTTGTTCTATTAACTTGTACATAATGATAGCTCTTAATTTGTATTTGAAATCCAATTTTAAATTCTATTTTTATTACATATAGCATTGTTGTGTTATAATATGATTGAATAACTTTATGGCAAATACTTAAGAAACTTTATCAAAGTCTTGTCCAAAAAAAAATTATATCGGTAGTTTTTCCTAATATAAAAGAAAAATGGAAACCAATTCTTACATGTTATATTGCAATTATAGCATTATTAAAATTATTCATACTATTTATTATCACAATAAATAAATATGATTCTTACATTATAAAAGTGGCATCCAATATCCCTTGAAGACTTTGTGTCATTTGTTATTTTTAAAGTTCAATCTCTAATCCTTATATACATCTAGTAGTTTAACTATTTTTATGATTAAAAAAAAATATGATTCTTTTGTTATAAAAGTAGTATATTGTATTGCATGTATGTTTATAATAATAAGAAATATTTAATTATCAATAATGAATTACATTAATTCAAATAGTAAATATTTATAATTTAGATAGTTTCATGTGAAAAGTTAAAATAGATCTTTATTATATAAGAGAGTAATTAAATAAGTTTCATACTTATTTTCTCTCATGATTAAATTTAATGGATGGATATTAATTTGAATGCATTATAGTCATCAAATAAAAGTCAAATCAACCGTTTAAATTTAGTATAAATGATGTGTGTTTTTTTTTGGATAATTAAGTGGTGTGAATTTATAGTGGTATCAATTGATCTCATTCCTATATAATATACTAGTTTTTAACTTCTACAATGCATGAATTTCATTACTATTTTATTTCATACAATTATTATATTTTAATCCTATTAGCATTCATCATCTATAAATATTTTTTACTTTGCTGTATATTTGAGAGTATCATTAATTACATATGTTATTTGTTCCTAAAATCTCAATAATTATATAATTACATAATATATAAAAATTCTAACTTCTAATTTTATTTTTGTTGTAAATAATAAAAAAATTAATTTTTTAATTATTTATTAATCAATATAAATAGATCATTTATATTAATAATTTAATCCATCAAAATTGCGAAGATGATAAATTATTGAAAATTGTTCTAAAAATATTTTTAAGATGCATAATATATGGAGATATGTATTTAAAATAATAAAAATATGTGTCTATTTGTACTCTTCTCAAAGTGATGAAATGATTATTAATTATTTTATTCATGGGGAGTCAATGATTTTAATATATTAAATTGATATAGATGATTTTGTTCTGTTAAAAAGAATCTAAATGTTTCATATATGATCATTCATATTTATGAAATTATCTTAACTTCTTAAATTAAGATTATAGTTTGCTTCCAATTCTATGATAAGATAGAAAAATACTTCAATATAGATACTGTTTTAAGTGTGTGATTAGTGAATTTATTATTGTATCTATATATGCTAGATCTTTAACATCTTTGTATTATATTTCTCAAGTACAATGTCCTTTCATGCATACAATAATATTGATTAAAATATACTTGCTTGTTTATGAATACTTTCTCTTTGTATTAAGTCTCATCCTCAATTTCACTCTAATTGGACACTTAAGTTTAAATAAAACTTTGAAAATAATAAAATAGTGCAATATTTATTCCTATAAAGTTAGGCATCAAAGAGAAGATTTAACCTTAAATATTTAAGTCATGATAATAATATAACTATGTTATTGACTACGATTAAGCCTTGTCTTACAATTTAGTGAGACTACCCTCAGATAAGAAAATTAAGCATTGTCATTATTTCTAGATTTGGAAAAAGTTTAATTCTTTCATCCTTATAATTTAATGGAATGGCTTTCAGATGAGCAAATCAAGCATTACATATTTACTACAATATTAAGATTCTTAAGTTGCCAATTATTGTTGCTAACAAACTTTTATGCTCACACAATACCTTGTTAACAATAAATTATTATAGCATCCCAAGTTAGACGAATGGTCGTAAGAAGATTATTATTCATTTAACCAATAAAATTATATCCTTTACATTGTAAGGACAGAACTAAAAGTATTATGCAAAATATCTACTACAACATTATAATTACTATTAAAATTAGAAATTGAAGTTCAAGTCGGTCCTTTAATTTAAAGGTAATAAAAAAAGAACATTCCCATAGGAAATAAAAAACACCAAATAGATTAAACCTTATGTATGGAAAAATCTAAAATAAAATATTAAAATTTAAAAAAAAATCAAATTCTCACTTCACATAATCCTTAATGTGATTGGAAATTACAATGAAAAATAACTAAGATGTAGAAAAATCTCATCTTAATTATTCATCTATCTAAAAAACCTAGTAGTTTATTTAGGAAATTTACTCTAATTCATATACATACATTGACTCAAAAAAAAAAGAAAAATTTGATAGATAAATCAAAAGAATTTACTCTTAGTCTACTACACTATAGAAATATAAAGTTCATATTAGCAAAGGCAAGGATCTTATATATGGTGCTAATATTATGAGCACCATTGAAAGAAGAAGATGGTGGAAACATAGGTGCAAATGATTCAAAAATTCAAAAGAGAAAGCAAGAAATTAAGACATGGTTGAAAATATACTAAATAGGAGTTAAAAATTACGATATTGATGAAGAAAAGACTGAATCAAACCTAGACTTAAGATAAATTGAAGGAAGGTAGAGTAGGAGCATAAAAACAAAAAGAAAGAATAATTATTCTTTTAGAGATACAGATATTCATCACCAATGGTGTCTTTGAGGAGAGATAATAAGGGTTCAAACAAAAATGAAATGGAGCAAAACATATATGAAAGGCCTTTTATAATTTTTCTAAAATTGAGATGAAAATCTAACTACTTAGAAAATGCATGAAAATTAGAAAATGTAGTAAATCAAATAAAAAGATTAAGAGATTACAAAAATACAATAAATAAAAGGAATAAATTAAAGAGATTATTCCACAAAGGAAGGAAACTAATAAAAATTAGAAAACTCAGTAAATTAGAGAGAGAAAAATTAGAGAAATTATGAAAATATAATAAATGAGAGAAAAATTAGAGATTTTTTTTTTATCAATTTACTATAAATTTCTATATATAAAGAGGATATTTAGTCCCTTATTTTGATTGCATGAGTGTGACTCATCATGATACAATATTCATTAGGAAGAGATTGATTATGTAAGTATAACTCAATTTAACACAATATTCAGTAAAAAGGAATGATAAATTGATATGTGGCAAGTTATCAAAGTGACACTTGTTATAAAAGGAGATGAGTAACATCACAACTAATATATAATATTTAGATATAAAGAGAAAAAGGAAGAAGATCAATTAATACTAGTATAGGTCTAAATTCTAAAAGACTTACAACAAATTCCAACTATTGATTTCACTTGCATCTAATGGTTAATATTACATTAATGTGATTACAACTATACCCACTAAATAATAAAACTCCACTTACGTGACCCAATGTTGAAAATTTTCTCCCTTTCTATCTTTTTAAAGCATTTTTTTCTCTTTTATAATTAATATGTAGATAATGTCTTTCTGAAGCTTTCACATCCATCCCTACCAAATATATTAGTTATCTTTTTTTTCCTCCTTATTGTAACTCTTATGTTTTACTTCTCTATCCTAGTAGAAATATAGAATCAATAAAACAACTAGTAATATGTTCATATTCCATTCTTTCCTTATGATATATCAGTTTTTCACTTTTACAACTTTTGTTTTTTAACATTCAAATACTTGTTGGATATTAACCTATAACTATCTTATACTATATTAGAGAATGGATGAAGATCATGTTGGTGTGTGTCCTAGAACCAATCATATAGATGATTGAAGTTATACACAATGTATTATATTTTATTTTAGGCAATTTAATTATTATATTTTATTTTTATAATTTTATTATTATTATGTGTAATTTATAATTTAATATAATAATTATTCTTGGAATAGCTTCGCTATTCCTAAAATGCCTCTAGTTAAGTATTATTACAAAAAGGATAGTAATAATACATCGAGACTAGCATGTATAGTGACTGAAGATTATGAATCATGGATATGTGATATCAAGTCAATACATGAGTACATTGCTAGTGAACAATGTATTGGACTGACCTACTATAAGAATATTGCATGAATAGACGTGTCATAAGTTATTCTCATATGATCACAAATACACATAAACCTTTAACTTGAAGTCACTACAGTTCTCTACATGAGGAATTACTCACTTTAATATTGTCCTATGTCATCTTTAATTAAGATGACAAGTAGGGCATTGATTGGGTGTGTCATAAATCGTGCAGAGGGAAGTGAGTGATGTAGATGAAATTTTGTTACTCTTGTATAAAAGAGAAATATCCTTGGACCCCTTGATTGAGTGAGACTTAGAAATGCATGGCCATGCTCAATTGAATTAATATGTGATATTAATCATTTATTTTAAGTCTACTCAGTATCAAGAAATATAAATTAAACATTGACGAGGATGACACATTCCATGCCTTCAGTTCAATTTGGATATTATTACAAAAAGGTTATGATGCAAAACGTTGATCATGTATTAGGTGGATGTCGAATCACAGACATTCTTACTACTTGAGTGGCAGTGATGTATTGCTAGATACCGCTTACTGTCTATGGCTCAATAATGAGTCATTGTCAACGTAGTAAGAACCTACAGGGTCACACAAAAGGAGTAGGAATAAGATAATAATTAATTGGACTTTAATTATATTAATATCCAATTAATTGGACTTATTTTCGTGTATATATATATTATTAAGAATAATAAATTCATGTAATATATATATTATGTGATATTATTTGATATTAAAGTAATATCAAATAATTATGTTATTAGATATTAGATATTAGATAAATATATTATGAGATAATATTATTTTGATATTTGATAACTATATGCAATTATATAATATTAAGATATTTATATTATGAGATAATATTATCTAATGTTAGATAATTAATAGATAAGTCATATCTCTCCTCATTATCTCTAGGATAAGGATAAAATGAATTGTTAAGTGTGATTAAGATTTTGGAAGCATTATCCTAGTAGGACTAGGATTGTGGCTTGCCTAAGTTCTATAAAAGGGGGCTTGAGGGCAGCATATTAGAGACACGCTCATAGACTTCCTAAAACCCAAAAACACTCAGAAAACATCAAAATCCTAGTTCCTAGAGAGAGAAACGCATCCTAACAGATTCGTGGAAGGTGAGAGGTCGTTGTTCACTCCGTGTGGATATCGTAGAGATGCTGTACCTTCCGGCTAGCATTTGATTCATCCGCTCTCAAGATTTGATCAGTAGAAATATGAGTGCCCAATAGGTAAAACCCTAATAATTGTTTTATGCTTTTTGCATGGATCCTAGGTAGAATTCAGATCAAAATTTTAAAATTCCGCTGCATGTAATAATTCAAATTTCTAACAGTGGTATCAGAGCTTTTTGTAAAAACATAGTTCTAATTATGTGTTTTACCGTCTTTGATGAATATTTATATGATAATACACGTCAAATCTGTTTCGGTTTAAATCAGAAGTTACACATTTTGATGAATGTTTATGTGATAAATTAATATCAAATCAGTTTCTGTTTAAACTAGATATATATGAGATATATGCAAACTCGTGTATGATTTTGATTTCATAGATATATATATGATATATATGATCTGAATTTCAAATCTGATTATCAATTGATAAGATTAATTGTATGAATATGATCATGCATTTTTTTTTGCTTCATATTCAAATCTATTTATGCGTAATTCTGAGTTTTCAAATGATAAACCCTTGAATCTGTTCTGAACATGTGATGTTCTCTGCATTTAAAGCATATAACTGTTGGTGTGTGTCTTAGAACCAATCATATAAGATGATTAGAGTTATACACAATGTATTATATTTTATTTTAGGTAATTTAATTATTATATTTATTTTTATTATTATTATGCGTAATTTATAACTTAATATAATAATTATCCTTGGAATAGCTTTGCTATTTTTAAAATGCCCCTAGTCAAGTATTATTACGAAAAGGATAGTAATAATACATCGAGACTAGCATGTATAGTGACTGATGATTACGAATCATGGATATGTGATATCAAGTCAATACATGAGTACATTGCTAAGTGAACAATGTACTGGACTGACCCACTATGAGAATATTGCATGGATAAACGTGTCATAAGTTATTCTCATATGATCACAACTACATATAAACCTTTGACCTGAAGTCACTACGGTTCCCTACATGAGGAATTATTCACTTTAATATTGTCCTATGTCACCTTTAATCAGGATGACAAGTAGGGCATTGATTGGGTGTGTCATAAATCATGCAGAGGGAAGTGAGTGATATAAATGAGATTTTGTTACTCTTGTATAAAAGAGAAATATCCTTGGGCCCCTTGATTGAGTGAGACTTAAAAATGCATGGCCATGCTCAGTTGAATTAATATGTGATATTAATTATTTATTTTAAGTCTACTCAGTATCAAGAAATATAAATTGAACATTCCATGCCTTCAGTTCAATTTGGATATTATTACAAAAGGGTTATGATGCAAAACGTTGATCATGTATTAGGTAAATGTCGAATCACAGATATTCTTACTACTTGAGTAGCAGTGATGTATTGCTAGATACCGCTCGCTATCTATGGCTCAATAATAAGTCATTGTCAACGTAGTAAGAACCTACAGGGTCACACAAAAGGAGTAGGAATAAGACAATAATTAATTGGACTTTAATTATATTAATATCCAATTAATTGGACTTATTTTCGTGCATATATATATTATTAAGAATAATAATTCACGTTTTATATATATATATATATATATATATATATATATATATATATATATTATGTGATATTATTTGATATTAAAGAAATATCAAATAATTATCTTATCAGATATGAGATAAATATATTATGAGATAATATTATTCTGATATTTGATAATTATATGCAATTATCTAATAATTAAGATATTTATATTATGAGATAATATTATTATCTAATATTAGATAATTAATAGATAAGTCTTATCTCTTCCCATTATCTCTAGGATAAGGATAAGATGAGTTGTTAAATGTGATTAGGATTTTGGAAGCATTATCCTAGTAGGACTAGGATTATGGCTTGCCTAAGTTCTATAAAAGGGGACTTGAGGGCAGCACTTAATAATTACGTTTTAAGCTTCCATATAAACCCTAAATCACTCAGAAAACATCTAATCCTAATTCTTAGAGAGAAAAACGCATCCTAGTAGACGCGTGGAGGGTGAGAGGTCGTTGTTCACTCCGTGTGGATACCGTAGAGACGCTGTACCTTCCGGCCGGCGTTTGATTCATCCACTCTCAAGTTTTGATCGGTAGAAACACGAGTGCCCAATAGGTAAAACCCTAATCATTAACTTATGCTTTTTGTATGGATCCTAGGTAGAATTCGGATCAAAAAAATTTAAAATTCCGCTGCATGTGATAATCCGAATTCCCACAATAACCTAGTCAGGACAGAATTAATGTGATTAATTCTGAATCTATAAAGACTTGTTTAAATTTGTTTAATATGATTAAGTTGAATCTGGTCTATGAGGTATATGTATGATTTAATTTATTTGAACACGGCTGGATCTGTTTTGATATGATTAAAAATTATTCAAAATGTTTAGACGTAAATCCTATTTTGAAACTATGATTTGAATGTCAATCATATAGTCGAATTGTTTAACTTAGCGGGACCGCCGTGCTAACTCTACATAGCGTTCAAAAATCATTTTTATTCTTAAGGTGCTATTTTAAAACATGATTTTATGATGATAATGTTATCAAATATATATGTCAATCATCCTGCTTATCTTGGTTACATATATTTCTTAGCAATTATTATATATGATGCATGAATATGTTGCATAGTATGGCCCTTGGAGTTTTTATGGATGGATTTTAAAATACGACCTGCGTGTCGTGTCTTCCTTTATTTTTCTAATGTATATTCTCTTCTCATCTCAATTCCCCCCGAATGTAACTCAGGGTTTCTGTTGTAAATTTGTAATTGCAATGGAGTATTCTTTGCTTGGAACAAGGAGAAGCTAAGGAGTTATAGGACAAGAAGAAGCTAAGGAGTCAGTTAGGAATGTCATTAGAAAATAGAATTTTGGGCCATACTATATAACATTTTGATTTCTTTATTATGTGATGATATTGATGAGCATGCATTTATTATGTGATAGAATGTGTTCCTACTATGTGATAGTTCTATTCATTGCATGATATATGATATACGATAGTTTATTTTATTCATTTACTTTATATGATATATGAGATATGCTAGATATATTGCATGAATAAATAGGCTAGTTATAGTGAGATCTGATAATAATTAAGTTAAAATCCCTTATCTAAAATATTAAGTCAGTAATAATTAATGATGTCTTCCAATGTTTGGCACTCATCAAGGCCTCGATCGACATAAGGTAGGTTTGCCAGAGCAAGGTGCCTCATTTATCTTGGTAAGATGCGACTGGATAATAGTGATATCCGAATGTCAAATATTGGGTCCGACTTAACTAGGATATCTCAATAGGATTGAGACCTAGAGGCATAGAGTTGGGCTTTAGTTTATAAGATGGACTAGAACAAGTGTTGTTCACCCAACTATCTAAGAGTTGTATATGATACAATTGGCAAGTGTTACTTACCTGAATAACTAAGTTTTAAATGATTAGCCAAAGCTAACTTAAGGCTTGGTGAAATATGGATCTTAGCCCACTAGAAAGCTTAGACAATATAACTTTTCGAATTAATAGTGAGGGCTATTAATTTAAATGAAATAATGGGAGGTACATTTAATAAAAGACCTTATTAAATGTTTTAAATTTAATACTTACTTTGCATATTTCTATCATAGATAACTAATGGCTAATATATCAAATAACTTATCACTGCGATTGGTCCTTGAGAAGGACAAACTGAATGGGACAAACTTCCTAGAATGGTACAGGAATTTGAGGATAGTCCTCAAACATGAGTGCAAAATGTATGTCCTAGAGGAAACTGTTCCTTAAGAACCTAAAGCTACTACCCCTCAAGCTCAAAAGGATGCTTATAAGAAGCATCATGATGACGCATTAGATATCGATTGTCTCATGTTAGCTACCATGGACTCTGAGCTTTAGAAGCAACATGAGAACATGGAAGCTTATGACATGCTTGAGCATCTTAAGAAGCTTTATGAAGGCCAAGCTCAGCATGAGAGGTTTGAGGTGACAAAAGCCTTGTTTCAGTGTAAACTAGCAGAAGGAAACCCTGTTGGGCCTCATGTACTCAAAATGATTAGGTATGTTGAGAACCTTAAGAGATTGGGTGCTCCACTAGGTCAAGAGTTGGCCACTGACTTAATTCTGCAATCGTTGCCACAGAGTTATGGTCAATTTATCATGAATTACAACATGAATGAAATTGACAAACCACTGCCAGAATTGTTAAGCATGTTAAGAACTACTAAACAAAATTTGCAAAAGACTAAGCCTAATACCATAATGATGGTTCAAAAGGGCAAAGGCAAAGGAAAAGGCAAAGGTAAAAACAAGAAGGATTCCAAATCCAAAGGCAAGCCCAAGTTTAAATTCTCTACACTGAAACCAAAAGGGGGTGTGGCTAAGGAAGGGACATGCTTCCATTGCAGTCAAACTGGACATTGGAAAAGAAACTGTAAGGTCTATCTAGAAGATCTGAAAAAGAAGAAGGGAAGTGAGACTTTCGCTTCAGGTATCTATATTATAGAAATTAATGTTTCAACTTCTAAATCTTGGGTATTAGATACCGGATGCGGTTCTCACATTTGTACAAATGTGCAGGAACTACAAAAGAGCAGGACTCTAGCTAAAGGCGAAGTGGACCTACGAGTTGGCAATAGAGCAAGAGTTGCTGCGCTAGCTCTAGGGACATATTATCTATCTTTACCTTCTGGTTTAGTAATAGAATTAGAGGATTGTTATTTTGTGCCTGCTATTAGCAGGAATATTATTTTTGTTTCTTGTTTGGACAAGAAAGGTTTTTCATTTATAATAAAGGATAAAAGTTGTTCAGTTTATTTAAATGAAATGTTTTACTGCAGTGCACAAATGTTCAATAGGCTCTATATTCTTGATCTTGAAATGCCTGTCTATAACATAAACACTAAGCGATTTAAATCAAATGATTTAAATCCAACTTATCTCTGGCATTGTCATTTGGGCCATATAAATGAGAAGCGCATATCCAAGCTTCATAAAGATGGATTCTTGGATTCATTTGATTTTGAATCATATGAAATATGCGAATCTTGTTTGCTAGGAAAAATGACTAAAACACCGTTCACTGGACACAGTGAAAGGGCTAATGATCTATTAAGTCTTATATATACTGATGTATATGGGCCTATTAGTTCACTTGCTAGAGGAGGTTTCCAGTACTTCATTACATTTACTGATGATTTCAGTAGATATGGATATGTGTATCTTATGAAACACAAATCAGAATCCTTTGAAAAGTTCAAGGAATTCAAGAATGAAGTGCAAAACTAACTTGGTAAAAGTATTAAAACACTTCAATCAGATCGAAGTGGAGAATACTTAAGCCAAGAATTTGATGACTATCTAAAGGAGTGTGGTATAGTATCACAACTCACTCCACCTGGAATGCCACAATGGAATGATGTTTTAGAAAGGAGGAATCGTACCTTGTTAGACATGGTTCGATTTATGATGAGTCATATAAATATTCCAATTTCCTTTTGGGGACATTCTCTAGAGACAACTAGTTTTACACTCAACCATGTTCCCTCTAAAACGGTTCAAAAGACTCTATATGAGATATGGGCTGGGAAACGTCCCAGCTTGTCTTTTATGAAAATTTGGGGTTGTGAAGCCTATGTAAAACGTCAAGTTTCTTATAAGCTTGGACCCAAATCGGACAAGTGCTACTTTGTAGGGTATCCTAAGGAAACTAAAGGATACTATTTCTATAATCCTAGTGAAGGCAAAGTGTTTGTCGCATGAACTGGTGTTTTTCTGAAAAGAGAATTTATCTCTAAGAAAAACTGTGGGAGGAAAGTAGAAATCGAAGAAGTGCAAAACTCACAAAGTAACACTGAACCTATAATAGAGCTTGAAAAAAGACCACAAGATGTTGCGGGTTAGGAACTAGCTCAAGTAACACAAGGCCCACGTAAGTCTGGTAGGATACGCCATGAGCCCGAGAGATATGGATTTCTTGTAACTCAAAATGGCGATGTTTTGCTCATGGATCAAGATGAGCCTATAACTTACCAAGAAGTTATAAAAGGGTCATACTCTGAGAAGTAGCTTGAGGCCATGAAATCTGAGATGAATTCCATGTATACTAACCAAGTATGGACTTTGGTTGATCCACCTGAAGAGGTAAAACCCATTAGGTGCAAATGGGTTTTCAAGAAGAAAACCGACATGGATGATAACATGTAAACCTTTAAGGGATAATTAGTCGCAAAAGGTTATAGGCAAGTTCATGGTATAGACTATGATGAGACCTATTCCCCAATTGCCATGCTTAAATCCATCCGGATTTTACTTGCTATTGTAGCTTTTTATGATTATGAAATCTGGCAGATGGATGTCAAAACTACTTTTCTTAATGGAAAGCTCCTCGAGGATGTGTACATGACACAGCCCGAGGGTTTTGTCATTCCTGAAATTGCTGGAAAGGTATGTAAGGTACAACGATCCATTTATGGATTAAAGCAAGCTTCACGGAGTTGGAATCTTTGTTTTGATGAAGCAATTAAAGAATTTGGTTTCATTAAAAATGAAGATGAATCTTGTATTTACAAAAGGGTTAGTGGGAGCATAATTATTTTCCTTGTATTATATGTGGATGACATACTACTCATCAGAAATGATATCCCTACACTGCAAATAGTAAAGACTTGGTTAGGGAATTATTTCTCGATGAAAGACTTAGGTGAAGCTGCCTATATACTAGGTGTTAAGATCTATAAAGATAGATCAAGAAAATTGCATGGCCTAAGTTAGAATACATACATAGATAAAGTGTTAAAACGGTTTAACATGCAAGAATCTAAAAGAGGATTTTTGCCTATGTCGCATGGCATAAATTTGTCCAAAGCTCAGTGTCCTTCGACACAAGATGAGAAGGACCGCATGAATAAGATATCATATGCATCAGCAATTAGATTTATCATGTATGCCATGATATGTACTCGTCCTGATGTCTCGTATGCTTTAAGCATGACGAGCAGGTACCAGTCAAATCTAGGTGAACTTCACTGGACTGCTGTTAAGAATATCCTTAAGTACTTAAGAAGGACTAAGGATTCATTCTTAATATATGGAAGAGAGGAAGAACTTGTTGTAAAAGGTTACACTGATGCCAGTTTCCAATCCGACAAAGATGACTTTAGATCGCAGTCAGGTTATGTATTTAGCCTAAATGATGATGCTGTGCGCTGGAAGAGTTCAAAGCAGGAAATAGTGGCCAATTCTACTACAGAGGCTGAGTATATTGCTGCATCTGATACGTCAAAAGAGGCTGTTTGGATCAAAAAGTTCATTACTGAACTTAGCGTTATTCCTAACATTGCAAACCTAGTGGATCTCTATTGTGACAACAATGGAGCCATTGCACAAACCAAGGAACCTAGATCTCACTAGCGATCCAAACATATACTTAGGCGCTTCCATCTCATTCGAGAAATTATCGATTGAGGAAATGTGAAGATATGCAAAGTACCAACTAATTATAATATCACCGACCCACTGACAAAGCCTTTAGCGCAGAAAAAGCATGATGGTCATTCTATGTCACTTGGTATTAGATACATGAGTGATTGGCTCTAGTCCGAGTGGGAGATTGTTGGTTGTGTCCTAGAACTAATCATATAAATGATTGAAGTTATACACAATGTATTATATTTTATTTTAGGTAATTTAATTATTATATTTTATTTTTATAATTTTATTATTATTATGCGTAATTTATAACTTAATATAATAATTATCCTTGGAATAGCGAAGCTATTCCTAAAATACCCCTAGTCAAGTATTATTACGAAAAGGATAGTAATAATATATCAAGACTAGCATGTATAGTGACTGATGATTATGAATCATGGATATGTGATATCAAGTCAATACATGAGTACATTACTAGTGAACAATGTATTGGACTGACCTACTATGAGAATATTGCATGAATAGACATGTCATAAGTTATTCTCATATAATCACAAATACACATAAACTTTTAACCTGAAGTCACTACGATTCCCTACATGAGGAATTACTCACTTTAATATTGTCCTATGTCATCTTTAATCAAGATGACAAGTAGGGCATTAATTAGGTGTGTCATAAATCGTGCAGAGAGAAGTGAGTGATATAGATGGAATTTTGTTACGCTTGTATAAAAGAGAAATATCCTTGGGCCCCTTGATTGAGTGAGACTTAGAAATGCATAGCCATGCTCAATTGAATTAATATGTGATATTAATCATTTATTTTAAGTCTACTCAGTATCAAGAAATATAAATTGAACATTGACGAGGATGACACATTCCATGCCTCTAGTTCAATTTGGATATTATTACAAAAGGGTTATGATGTAAAACGTTAATCATGTATTAGGTGGATGTCGAATCACATACATTCTTACTACTTGAGTGGTAGTGATGTATTGCTAGATATTGCTTACTGTCTATAGCTCAATAATGAGTCACTGTCAACGTAGTAAGAACCTACAGGGTCACACAAAAGGAGTAGGAATAAGATAATAATTAATTAGATTTTAATTATATTTGGATTTTAATTATATTAATATCCAATTAATTGGACTTATTTTCGTGTATATATATATTATTAAGAATAATAAATTCACGTAATATATATATATATTATGTGATATTATTTGATATTAAAGTAATATCAAATAATTATGTTATCAGATATTAGATAAATATATTATGAGATAATATTATTTTGATATTTGATAACTATATGCAATTATCTAATATTAAGATATTTAGATTATGAGATAATATTATCTAATGTTGATAATTAATAGATAAGTCATATCTCTCCTCATTATCTCTAGAATAAGGATAAAATGAGTTGTTAAGTGTGATTAGGATTTTGGAAGCATTAGCCTAGTAGGACTAGGATTGTGACTTGTCTAAGTTCTATAAAAGGGGGCTTGAGGGTAGCATATTAGAAACATGCTCATAGACTTCCTAAAACCTAAAATCACTCAGAAAATATCAAAATCCTAGTTGCTAGAGAGAGAAACGCATCCTAGCAGATTCGTGGAGGCCGAGAGATCGTTGTTCACTCCGTGTGGATACCATAGAGACACTGTACCTTCCAGCCGGTGTTTGATTCATCCACTCTCAAGATTTAATCTAGAGAAACACGAGTGCCCAATAGGTAAAATCCTAATGATTGATTTATGCTTTTTGCATGGATCCTAGGTAGAATTCGGATAAAATTTTTGAAATTTTACTACATGTAATAATCCGAATTCCTAACAGATCACAACAATTTACATCAAATGGACTTGTAGGCTTCAGCTATTAACTCAAAAAATGGCTTCATAGTGTGAGATTTTGAACTTATTAATACTTTCACTAATGAAAACTTGGAAATATACTATGAAAATAAGATGTCCAAAGTGATTTTATTAGTGAGAAAATTGCTTAACCATATATTGGATTGGAATTTGACTTCCTTGAAATGGCTAAGGAATCTACATATCCTTTACTAAAGTGAAAGGTTTTGGAATACAAATTCATTCTAGTAAACCAAAATCTTATCTTCTAGTTTCTTGTTGTTAAGGACAACACAAAGGGAAAAATAATACATATATGGATAGTAGCAATAACATGAAAAAAAGGAAAAAAAAATTCTCAACTTTATAATCTAGTTAGCAAACATTACTTATGGTGAAAGAGAATAAAAAAACAAAGAAATGGATTATTAAGGATTTCAACTGTGATCACAATCATGTGATGATTAGTCCTAAAAGTGTATCTTATTTAAAGTGTCTTAAAAAGATGAGTATTGTTACAAAAGGTCTTTTGGAGAAATTTTTAAAAGAAAGTATACCAACTAGAAAGGTTTCTATCATGTCTAAGAGTGTAAATAGTGCTAACTTAACTTCTTCTAATAGAGATCGTTGGAATCACATTAGAAATCTAAGGAAAAAACAATTTGGATGGTACAAATACTTAACTTATTTTCAATTATTGTAAATAAAGACAAGTTAAACATTTAAATTTTTTCTATGGAATCCTATGTGACGATGAAGATAGAATGGTAAGCCCTTTTTTTTAGATTGATGATAAATTAGGAGTAGCATATTAATATTTTATAGGTGTTATTATTTTTAATATCATATATAAAACTAAAAAGTATAGTATGCCATTTGCTCTATTTACTGGATTAAATCTTCATTATCAATCAATTTTCTTTAATTGTGTTTTTTTACATTATGAGTTTGAGATATCTTTTACTTGGTTATTTGAAACTTGCCTTGAGGAATGAATGTGAAAAGCCTATATCCATCATAACTAATCAAGATTTAGTTATTGAAATTGTCTTAGCAAAAATATTTCTAAAAATTCATCACCATCTATGTTTATGACACAGTAAGAAGAAATTCCCTAAAAAACTTGCTCACATATATCATAAAAATTCTACTTTCATGCATGAGTTGAAGAGTTGCATTTGAAAATTGCTAACTACTACGGTTTTGAAGAAATATGGCAATGCACAATGCTTAATTATAATTTGGATGCGAATGAATGGCTTCAAGGATTGTTTAAGATTAGAAAGTCATGTGTACTAATTTATAATCGAAGAACACTCTTTCTTGGGATGAATACCATTTAAGGGAGTAAGAGTTTTAGTGATTTCTTTGATTCCTCTGTAAATTCTACAACAACATTATGAGAGTCTATCTTGAAGTATAAGAAAGTAATGGAGAATCATTATGAGATAGAAAGAAGAGGGGATTTTGAATCTTAACATAGAGCTTGCATTTTGAGTGTTAACTCAAAAATTAATGAGCATGTTACATTCGTTTATACCAAAGCTATTTTTGCTAGGCTTTAAGAATAGCTTCTAAAGATTAATAAATTTTTTAGGGAGAAAATTAAAAAAAAATTATTCAAATTATATGTGTTAGGTGATTAATTGTTTTGATTCTTGACATACATTCATTGTCAATGTAAATTTAGACTTAAAGTTTTTTACTTGTGGTTATTAGTTATATGAATTTTTAGGAATGTTGCACTAGCACATCTTAATAATTTTTCAAGTAAAATTATATTGGTTTGACTTATATTACTAATGTGAGCAACTCTTATTGGAAACTAAATTACTTTTCTCTTATCTTGCAAGTGAAGGATTTTGAGGAATAAGTGAATTAAAGCTTCAGATGAACTTACTATAACAAATCATCACTTGTGTTACGATTAAAATTATGGCACAAGATTAAAATTCTCATTGTTGTGTTATTTAGCCATAAGAATATTGGTTGAATGATCCCATGACACAAGTGACCGTGGCAAGCAAATTGCCATGAAAAAAATATTTTGCGACATAAATATTTTTTTTTACTTTAGTTTCACCTATGGTTAATAGATTCTTCTAGCCATAAATATAAATATAACAAGAAAGGTACATTCGTGGCTAGTAACTTATATTTCATGAATAGAATCGTGGTAAAAAAATAAAATAAAATTATTATAGAAACTAATGTAGCTAGTTATAATAATTTTTATACATTCAAATTGAATTGATTATATAGCCAATTTGATCAAGTGTTATCCTATCATTTTAATTGTAAATCTATTAAAACCTATTAATGTTTTTGACTCATATCAAATTGATGTAAATTGTTGAAATTTTATCGATTTAGAACTTGCAAATTATATTTACAGGAAATTAAACTTAAATCTTTAAGCTAATGAATGTGATGCCTTACCATTGAGCTAGTTTTTAGTATTATAATACAATATATTTTATAAAAAATTTTAATTGACTAATTAACTTTAAAAATAAAACTACACCCTTTTGACACTAATTATATAATAATAAAAAATTACATAAATACATATAATAAAAATATACTAATGTTAAAAACTTTATGATTTTATTTTAAAAATTATTTTGTATAGACTAAATTACTATTTGTTCCATTACTAATTTTATTTGTATTAAATTTGTTCTTTACAAATGTTTTATACCAATTTCATCCCTTATAAATAATTAATCAATTAATTTTATCATTTTACTATGCTTGATCTCAATCTACTATAAATCCTTAATTTGATATTTGAGTAATGCGAAATCTATGAAAATGCAGGGGTCCTATTCATTTAGATGACCAAATGCTGCAAGTGTAATTGCAATTACTACATTGGATAAAACTTATAAATAATTTAATATTTAAAAATAATCTAAAATGATTTCATGTAATACATGATGTATACATAAAAATATTCCCTTTTTTTTTCTATCACTTGCGTAGGAAATTAAACCAATATAGGACATTGTTGATTTACCATTTCCTTGGGATTCTATTAAAAATAATTTTACATTGTATATATATATAATCTTTAGCTTATACTATATATATGTAAAAGGTTTAATAAATATATAATTTTTCCCAATCAATTAGAATAATTTTGTAATGTGTAAACAAATAAAGTTTACAATAATTTTGCATTTTGAAATAAATTGAAATTTTTAAATGAGAGAAAAAAAAAAGAAAATGTTAAATAAGAGATATAGAAATTAATGCTTTAAGTACTAAATATTTGTGTGTGTGCGTATGTGTGTGTCGTATGTGCCTCCACTTACACCAAATCTAAAAGAGTTAACTTAAAACTAAAATCAACCTTTAATGATGAGAGAGAATAAATTGTACACACATTAATTACTTTTTTCTATTTCTTACAACAATATTTTTCTATCATAGAAATAATATTTCAAAATTACATTAAAATTTGAAGACTTTTTTCCACTAACAGAACCTCATAATTTTGTTTCTGTTTTAACTTAACAAAAATATATAATAATAAACATTTATTAAATTGTTATTAAAAGTTAATTTTCTATTTTATAATTCAATAAAGTCATTCATAAATTTTTTTAGTAATCAGATTGTTGTTATAAATAATTTTTTAAAAACTTATTTAAAAAAATAAAATGAACACATGGTTATAATTAAAATCAATGAAAATTTCAAATGATAATCCAAAATAACATTTTTGTTAGACATAAGTGAAAATAATTATTATAAGAGCAGGCACCTTAGTGGTGTAGTGGTAACCCATGTTATCTTAAAGACTATATTTTCTATTATGTTTGGAGTTTGAAACCAGGACCTTTTGTATGTGCATTAAGTAAATTAACACTTCTAATATTATAAAAAAATATTACAAGAAAGAAACATCCAAAATAAAAATATTTTGTTGTTTTTGGTAGATAAATTCATTAATTTTTGGTATAATTGTTTATGTTAGCATTTCTTATGATAAAAAAGAAAAAATTATTGTAGAAGAGAGAAAATAATTAATGAATATTTTATTTATCCTCTTTCTTTATAAAAAGTTGATTTCATTTTTTAGTTAACTATTTTACAATAGTTAGAAGGAGAAATCTTCTAGTATTACATTAGTACTAAAAACTCAATGATATTCCTATATAAGTTTTACCAATTGTATTTTTTTAGCTTAGTAATATAATTTAATAGAAAATTATCTTTTTTTTGGCAAGAAATTAGCTATTTTTTTAAGAAATCATAATATTTGTATAGAAGTAGTATTAAGTTTTCAAAGTTGATGTAATACTGGAAGATTTTTTCCTAATAGATAAAGCTACATTAATCCTTAGCCATCAATATAAAATATAATAGTCATAATCCACTCTTCTAACTCTTATATAAATAGGCAAAACAACTTGCAAAAACACAAAAATAGGAAAAATAAAATATCAAAAGCCTTAAGTAGAAATAAAGAAGACTATACTAAATACTAACCAAATACTCGATCATGTAATTAGCCTTGTTTGATCCTAACTTCTCTAAAATATGCTTAGACATGTAACCATGTCAATTAAAAACTTTGTGGCTATCTACTTTCCTAGAAGTCAACTTAAAAGTTCTAAAGCAAATTCTGAGAAATAACCCTCCAAACCAAACTTTCAAGATCATTAAGTTATCAATCTTTAGAGTTATAGACTTGTACATTGCTTAAAGGATTCCATACTTTGTATTTTATGGATAGGCTAGTGGTTAGTTCATGAATGTCAATGACTTTTTAAGTCCTAAATTATGAAAACACAAATGGGCTTAATAATGGACTTTCCATAATAATCTTATATATATTAAGAGTAAAAAATGGGTTTATGACTTCAAGTTAATGAACAAATAATTCCTTTTAAACTATATGTAAATACAACTATTTGTAATAATTTTTTGATGAGAAGTAACATTTGTTAAATAGGTTCTTTTATTAAAATTTTTTTGCTACTCTAGATTGAAAAGCTTTGAGGATTACTATATATTAAGGCATAAAATCATTTAGTAAAGTGAGACACACCCTCAAAATTGTTTTCTTTTTACTTTATCTCTTTTATCACCATTTTTTTAAGTTAATCTTATTATTTTTCTAACAATTTAAAAACTTTTATTAAGATGGAATTTAAACATACCAATGATGATGAAATTATCCTGGATAGTAGCAATGCCATTAATGGAATCAATTGCAGTAATAATTATGTGGGCATGTAATAAAAAGATAGAAAAAAAGGAAAAGTGATTCAAAGGATTATATAACAACGCAAAGTTAAAAGAAAAAAATGAGGATCACATATATTAAGACAAGTGCTCGAGCATGATTAAGAAAGCATAAGTAAAGAAGATAAGAAAATATGTTATATTTATTATAATTTAAAATGTTTTATATTAAAATAATTAATTATAATGGGTTTATAAATAAACTTACCTTTTATGGATCGGCTTATGAATAAATAAGTGATGGCAATTTGAAGAAATTTATGATTAAAGATGAGTATGTAAGTGTGAAGGAGTTTATGGAAGCTTTTCCCATTCTTCCTTTAGGCTTATGTCCTTTATATTTTCCCTAAACTCAACCCAACCCTTCATTTTCCCTTGATACCAACAAAGCCCTTCATTCTCCATTCAATCTCAAGCTTAATCTCCGATCCTTATCTTCAATCCCTTTTCTTTTCAAGTTGAAAAGGCAGGAATTCCCACACTCCACTTTTTGTAACATTTTGGATCAAATAAAATTTTAGTTCCCTAAGCTTAAACTCTTGATTTTGGATGTGATTAGGAGCAAGCCAACCTCAATTCCTATTACCTATTGTCTTCTTTATGATTAGCTTTATTGATTTTAGATGATGGAAGATTTGGATCAAATGAAATTTTAGTTCCTTAAGTCTAAAATCTTGATTTTGAATGATTAAGAGCAAGCTATCCTCCAACCAAAGCTATATGACTTGGATGATTAGGTTCAGTACTAAGTTAGGTTTTTCTTTGATATTTCATAATTTGCTAATTTACATTACAAAGCACATTTTTAAACCTGAATTGGATCGGTAATGTACAAAATAATATTTATTTATTTCCTCTTATTTTATGCCTCTTAGTATATCTTATATACTTAATTTTATGAAATTAGCCTTTTTACATAATTGGTTATTAGTTTTTTAATATTTTGAAATTATTTAGTTAATATTAAATTTTGAAAAAACTATATTTTATCCCCTTTCACTATGGAGTTATTAGATTTTACCCCCTTTAATTATGAAGACTTAGATTTTACCCCCTTAAACTTTGTAAAACTTGGATTTTACTCCTGCCTTTACCAAGTTAACGACTATAATACTAAGCGGCAATTTTATAAAACTTAGCAGTGGTTAGAAATTGATGCTATTATCTTAGCAGTGGTTTATAATTGCTGCTAAGTGAAAAATATTTAAAAAATTAGTAAAAATAACAGCAATTTAACCGCCGCTATTATATTTTACTTAGCGGATATTTTCTTAGTAGATTTCATTCAGTCAGTGACGATGGACATAAAATCCAAGTTTTACTAAGTTTAAGGGAGTAAAATCTAAGTTTTAATAGTTAAAGGGGTAAAATCTGACAACCCTATAGTTGAAGGAGGTAAAATGCGATTTTTCCTTAAATTTTTATATTATTTTAGGTTTTTAGCCATAACCCAAGTTCTAGATATTGAATTTAAGTGATCTTTATATTATTGAAAAGCTCAAAGGAATCTATATAGCTTTTATATTTTGGTCGAAACCCAATTCAAATGTTTGGAAGGTAAAAAAAAAGTTGTGAAGTTAATGCTTTGTTTCTATTCAAGCTAAACTAATCTTGATTTTTAAGCCACATTTGGAGCTCCAAAAGTTCAATCAAGGTGAAACTAACACCTAAAGATGACTAAAACTTAGCTCAACAACTTTCATGTTTAAGGTTTAGTTAAATTACATAGTTGTGAAAGTCTTACAATTGCTTGAAATTAGACCTATGAGATTTAACTACATTAACTCTTGTAATGTTTTATTTTGTAAATTAGGTTCTAAACTTCTATAATTACCAAGGCCTTATTCTTTATAATCTTAAGAGGCATATTAGCTTGGCCCATTAGGTTTTGTAAGGGATGAAATCAAATTTTAGGGTTTATGCCTCTAAAGGTAATAATTCTACATAATTCAAGACTATTTTCTTCTTTTCTTCAAGTTTATTATTTTTTATCAATGGAAGGATAATATTTTGATTAATTTAAGAAATTTAAGGCTCATCTCAATTTAGATTATAAGATCCTAATTGTAATATTGACTTTTGTTAATTAATTTTTCTCTTTCTTTAATTTTCTTATTAGGTTTCTAGAATTGCATGATTAGGTATTGATTTAGTATAATATGTGTTCATTTATGTGATTTATGATATCTATCTTGTTTTATGTTGAATATTGGTTTGCTAGTCATCATTCTTCTTGTAAAGATAGAGGATTGAATGATTAAATTAGAGGTTATTAGTTTAATCCTTTAATTTAGCTAAATTCTATATTCAAATTGAATTAAATCTAAATTTATAGATTATAGTGGTTACTTAATTCTACTAATTTAATTTGATAAAATCATATATGGTTATCTAGCAAAGAATTTATGAATCATTGCAAAGGTTTCAAATGATTCTAAGCTTAAAAATCAATTGCAATTGTCAAATATTTTATGATTTGTGATTAATCTATTAAAGAGTTCTCAATTTCTTAAATCAATTATGTTTCTCTATTATTTTTTATGTCAATTTTGTATTCTATTTTTAATATTGAATTTTGTTTAATTTTGAATAAAAAACCCCTCCTTCTTAATTTAGTTCTATATGCATTCCTGCATCTTGTTTGTATATTATTTGTTTAATCATTAAATTTTGTTTCTAATAACTTCTTCTTTTTTTCATTTAATTTTTTAATTATAGTAAATAATTGAATGTGATAAAATGAAAGGATATCTTAAGTGGATCATTAGAATCTCGATCTAATTTGTTACTTTATACAGCAAAATTTTATTAAGCTAGTAATTTCTAATTTCGATTGGGTTCAAAAACCATTAACTAGTACAATTAATTAGGTTTAGTATTGAGTTGGGTTTTTATTTGACATTTCATAATTTGTTAATTTGCTAATTTATACTATAGAGCACGGTTTTTAATCTTGGACCAAACTAATTAGTTCAATTGAGTACTTATCTTTAGTCATAGTGGCTAAAACCCATTAGGGTTGTTCAACCACATTGAATCATTGAGAATCGTTATTTGCTTAGAGACTTATTGAACCAATGTGAATTGCTTTAGGCATATCTCTTTCAATATTAAAAAAAATTGTTATGCTTAAAATTCAAGCAAGAGATCCTCTTAGCATAGAGTAAGTCAATTACTATTGTTGCAAAGACATTCTGTGTACTAGAATTGCTATTACATGTATTTATTACTTAATAAGTGTTATTATGTAAATTATAACACTACTTGCTCACTAACAGAGCCTAACCATTTATCTATGAGCTAACCTTATTATATAAAAGTACGAATAATATGTTTATCATATAATTTAATACTTTTTATAAATTATATTAATTAAATTTTAATAAATGTAACTTTAAATTATATTATCTTAATTAATCTCACCTATTTTAAAATATTTGTTAATTTGATTTAAATTATATTATATGTATTATTATAAATAATAATATTAAAAATATATTTATTTTTGGATAATTATAATATAAAGGTTTAAAATTTAGACAAATATTACATTATTAATGTCTTAAAAACATTGATAGATAATATGATTTCTTAAACATTTTGTTATATATATTTATAAATATAAAAATATATTAATCAATTTAATCGGTCTGTCTTGGACCCAATTATATTCTTGGATCAATAGTTGGATTGCATTTTAAAATATATTTATAGAGCAATGTTAGATATGAAATCTTTAAGGAAATTGATGGGTATAAGGTTATTTTTATGTTCGATGGCAATTAGATTGCATGACTTGGTATAATGTATAGGATTTTAATGAGTTTCTTCATGTGTGAAATCATTGCATTGAATTCATTCACCCTTTACAGGACAAAACTTAAAGGAACTAAATTTGTGAATCAATTCAATAGGATCAAAGGTTGACTTCCTTTACTAAATTAATTTGTACATTCTAAAATCACATTGAATAACTTGAATCAATTCCCTAAGTGATTCAAGACACCACAAATTGCATAATAAGTGACTTGAATTGATTTTCCAATCGATTCAAGCCTTATAAAAACTTATGGAAGTTTTGAATTAATTCATGAGGTATAAAACTTTGAATTTATAGTGTGATCACTTAAATGGTGATGTTTATGGTCTAGTTATGCAATGTGTGAGTTAGAAATTATGCGGTAGGTTTGTAAACTCATTATAAATACATGGGATGGTGATTATGATATGATTTTTATTAAAAAATTGATTACAATCATTATGAATTAGGATAAGAAATGTGTTTATAGCGAATTATTGATACTCATTAATGTAAACTAAATTCAATAATTGCTTGTGAGGGATAATGATAACTTAGAAAGATAAGAGCTTGTAAAGAATAAAGATAGATAGGAGTTATAAGGATATTTACATGCTTTCATTTTATATGCTTTTATAAGTAATATTAAAATGTTATTATTGAATTGTGAGAATTACAAAAAAAAAATGGAATTGTTATGCTTATAAGGATGTTGTTGTTTTTCCTACTAATCTAATTCATTGGATTGTGTGAATTGTGAATTAAGGTCAAAAATGAATTATTCAATTGGTAAGGCTTAACTTATTATGAATTGTTATCCTTTTCTAGAATGTTTGCTTACTAAGCTCCTGACTTACTTTTCTATATTTTATTTTACAGATCCATAAGATGATGCATTTCCACCACCATCGCAAGAATAAATCTTTTAGAATTTCCCATTGTTAGATAAGGGCAGCATACAAATGTTTTGCTTGTAAATAAATATGTATCTCTTAGACCACTCCTTAAAGAGCCTTGGTCTACAGAAGTTAAATTTTGGGTAGATATTGTAATGTTAAGTATTCCTTGTATAAGGTTGTTAGTTAGAGCAATTTATCTTTGAAAATTATTAAAAATTATAAGTAAGTTTAACTTTTCTTTTGTTTAAGAAATGACCACATTAAATATTAATGTTGCAATATTCAATACTAAAGCCAATTTATCATTTATAAATTTCATCTTAGCACTAAAGTATAAGCATAATTAGGATAAGTTAGTGTAAATTCGATGAATGGATTTCATTTTCATCATAACTTAGGGAGGGTCATGATAAAATATCCTAGGAAGCTACCTAATGAATAGAATGTTACATCCTTTTCAATTTAAAATGTTTTATAAAGAAAATAATCACTTAATTTTCATAACTAGGTTTAAGAATCAAATTATTGTGTAAGGAATGACATATTATTGTAATGAAATTAGAAATAAGAGTTTATGTGAATTAGTTGAGAAAAAGAAAGAAAATAAAATGTTCAAAGGTTAGAGTATAAATTGGTTGAAATATTAGAATATGGAAAAGATTAGGGGATATTTTCAATTATGCCCTTGGTCCTATATTTTTCCCAATTCAACCACCCTACTTCAATTTTCACAATAACCTTTCCATTATCCATTGGCTTCTTTTTCATTACTCTTTCTTATCCCCCTTTATCAAATATAAGCCATTAACCATCATTAATTACTTCTATCTCTTAATTCTATTAGTGTGTGGCCTTATAAATTTGAATCGTTATGTGATTATCTCTTAATTTTCCCTTTGGATTTAGGGTGATTAGGAGTTTTTACCTAATAGAGAGGTTTTGAATCCTAACTATGACTTTTGCTAATTTTTCTTAATTAGGAGGAAGCCAACCTTGATTTCACCCATAATCACCTCCTTCATACTAGATGAATAAGTGTTTTAATCAAATTTAGTTGATTTTGTATGGTTTAGTTCTTAAAAGTTAGGTTTTATATGCTTGAAATCAATCTTAAGAAAGTTATATGATATAAGTGCTTTAAATTAATTTCCTTCATGAATTTAATATATATTATTATGAGAATAGTTTATATGGTTATTTGGTTATGGATAATAGCTTTTACGATGAGATTTTAGTGTTAAATTTGTGAGTGAATAGTGTATTTGATGAAATCTATAGAAAACCCAAGTGATAGTCGATTATATGCCCTGAAGACCTATTCCTTAGGTAAGCATAATCAACTATGATGCCAATGAATTACTTTTTAGCCTTTTTTAGTTAAATATAGAGTCAATTGTGCTTCTGCATATGCATAGTTGACCAAAAGCCATAAAGTTTGCTCTTGACCTTTCTGTAATAGACTACATAGTCATTATTCCCATGTTTCAAGGAGTTTATAATTAATTATATGGCTGTCATTGTATTCTTTAAATCTTTCTAGTCAATTATGCCTTTATTTTCAAAAGATGCATAGTTAACTACATAGTTAACTATCTTGTACAAAAGTATTGTCATCAAGAGTATTTATTATACATTAAATAATGTTAAGTGCCCATGCAAGAAAGCATGGTAATGATATGATATATGATATATGTTAACACTCAAATTATTTAGTGTATACTAAGTTAAGCTTTGATACTAAATATTAAAAATCATGATAGGGGAGAATTGATGATATGCATGATTAAAAAGTTAGATGTTATAAATGTTTATGAAGGGATAGGGCAAACCTTATAGATATAATGTTCGGTTTGTGAAGAAATGAAATAGATCGGGAGAAATAAGGAAATTCATGTAATTTTTTAACTTTTAGACCATGAAATATTTTTTGAATTGCATCTTGCTTAAACTAGTTATAATGTGAACACGCTAAATATATGTGTTGGTGTGTGTCCTAGAACCAATCATATAAGATGATTGAAGTTATACAAAATGTATTATATTTTATTTTAGGCAATTTAATTATTATATATTATTTTATTATTATTATGCGTAATTTATAACTTAATATAATAATTATCCTTGGAATAGCTTTGCTATTCCTAAAATGCCCCTAGTCAAGTATTATTACGAAAAAGGATAGTAATAATACATCGAGACTAGCATGTATAGTGACTGATGATTACGAATCATGGATATGTGATATCAAGTCAATACATGAGTACATTGCTAGTGAACAATGTACTGGACTGACCCACTATGAGAATATTGCATGGATAAATGTGTCATAAATTATTCTCATATGATCACAAATACACATAAACCTTTGACCTGAAGTCACTACGGTTCCCTACATGCGGAATTACTCACTTTAATATTGTCCTATGTCACCTTTAATCAGGATGACAAGTAGAGCATTGATTGGGTGTGTCATAAATCGTGCAGAGGGAAGTGAGTGATGTAAATGGGATTTTGTTACTCTTGTATAAAAGAGGAATATCCTTGGGCCCCTTGATTGAGTGAGACTTAGAAATGTATGGCCATGCTCAGTTGAATTAATATGTGATATTAATTATTTATTTTAAGTCTACTCAGTATCAAAAAATATAAATTGAACATTGACGAGAATGACACATTCTATGCCTCCAGTTCAATTTGGATATTATTACAAAAGGATTATGATGCAAAACGTTGATCATATGTTAGGTGGATGTCGAATCACAGTCATTCTTACTACTTGAGTGGCAGTGATGTATTGCTAGATACCGCTTACTGTCTATGACTCAATAAATGAGTTATTGTCAACGTAGTAAGAACCTACAGGGTCACACAAAAGGAGTAGGAATAAGATAATAATTAATTGGACTTTAATTATATTAATATCAAATTAATTGGACTTATTTTCGTGCATATATATATTATTAAGAATAATAATTCACGTTTTATATATATATATATATATTATGTTATATTATTTGATATTAAAGAAATATCAAATAATTATCTTATCAGATATTAGATAAATATATTATGAGATAATATTATTCTGATATTTGATAACTATATACAATTATCTAATAATTAAGATATTTATATTATGAGATAATATCATTATCTAATATTAGATAATTATAGATAAGTCTTATCTCTCCCCATTATCTCTAGGATAAGGATAAGATGAGTTGTTAAGTGTGATTAGGATTTTGGAAGCATTATCCTAGTTGGACTAGGATTATGGCTTGCCTAAGTTCTATAAAAAGGATTAGAGGGCAGCACTTTAATAATCACGTTTTAAGCTTCCATATAAACCCTAAATCACTCAGAAAACATCCAATCCTAATTCTTAGAGAGAAAAACGCATCCTAGCAGACGCGTGGAGGGTGAGAGGTCGTTGTTCACTCCGTGTGGATACCGTAGAGATGCTGTACCTTCCGGCCGGCGTTTGATTCATCCGCTCTCAAGTTTTGATCAGTAGAAACACGAGTGCCCAATAGGTAAAATCCTAATCATTGACTTATGCTTTTTGCATGGATCCTAGGTAGAATTCAGATCAAAACTTTAAAATTCCGCTGCATGTGATAATCCGAATTCCCAATAATATGGTATTGTGTATAATAATGCTTTGTTGTGATAATGTGCAAGAATTTAATCATTTATAGAGGAAGGAAATCTTGTTAGTAAGACAACCAATCAATTATTATAATTTATTTTAAAATAAGGTATAAAGTATTTACTCACTAAGTCTCAAACTTTTCCCTTTATTTTTCAATTGTAAATTCTCCTTTAGAGGCTTTATTATTACTACCATAGTAAGAGAAGATCTTTTAGCATTTTTAAAAGTTTAAGCAATAACTAGATATTTTGGTGTATAAAGAATTGTCTCTTAGGCCTTGGTATAATAATGGTAGATAGTAGGAATTCTTTGGTACTTAAGGTCAGTTAATTTAAGTTATTTCTATAGTGCTAGAAATTATAAGCAAATTTAACTTTCCTTCTTTTAATAAATTCTAACTAATACATGTATTTCTTGTTTTACTTAAATGAAATATTTATAATTAATATTAGCTTTTATATTTACTTAAAAATAGCAATTTAGGTTAAGGTAGTGCAGACTAGAAAATTGGATTCCAAGTTAGCTAGGACCTAAGGAAGGTCATGACAAAAGTGGTATTAGGGCGTGGTCTAGGGCTTTTCTAATAAGATAAAGTCCCAAGATAGGTTAATTAATGTATGTCTATTTACTGTCTAAGTAGGTGTTGACTCAAATTATACTAGTGATATAAGTGCACCTAAAATCATATATCATTATTACTATTTCAATGGACCTTATAATGCTTAAGGATGTTAGTCATGGAGTTATTTCTTTGTAAATTACTTGTTGTGATTTATTCATTGTTTAAATGTTTAAGAATTTTTTTGAATTAGGGAAATTGGTTAATATTAGGAATTAATTGCAAACCAATGAACCCAATCATGAAGAATCATCTATAGGTTTACATGCTTAAAGTAGTAGGCCTTTTTAGGCTGTAAACTTCATACAACAAGTTATACATCAAGTAGTTAGGGCTCTTAATCATAATAAAGGGTATAATCATCATAAATGTCAAAACAATTACGATTGAAATTGGAATGAGGATAGAGGAAAGGACCAAGCCCTTCTTAAGGAAGATTTAGGCAACAAGTTATGGATCATACATGAAATCATTAAGCTAAAATCACCTTGGTATTCAAGTAAGGATCTAGTTAGGAACCTATACCATTTCTAATGAAAATATAACATTATGAAAAGATGTTAAAATGTCTTAGCTAATTATTAATAGAGCTTGTGGATTACTATTTGGATGATATGGCAAACTAGTAATTAATTAATGGCATAAAAAATAAAGATGCAAGTTTAGTGCCTTTGACTTAGGTTGCTTTTCAAGAGAGCTTTATTAATTGACTTTTACCTCCTAGTGTAAGGTAAGCTAGGGTAAGGTAATTCAAGTACTTGAAACAAGGAAGCCTCTTTAGTATAATGCCTAATTCACTCATTTATCCTAATATGTGAGGTATCTTATTCAAATAGAGATGGCTAAAGTGGAAAATTTTATCCAAGGTTTAAGAGATTACTATATTGAGCATATCAAAGCTAATGATGCCACCACCTACTAGCAAGCACTAGATCAAGCACTCTAATTAGGATTTAGGATAAAAGAGAAAAAGAAATGAGAAGCACAAATAAGGTACAAGAAGCAGAGTTAGTTAAAAGAACCTAGTTTTATACTTAATGGAAAAAATAGTTAAAAGAACCTAGTTTTATACTTAATGGAAAAAGGATGCCCCCTTAAAATACTTCTACAAATAAAGGTAATGGGTTCTACCCTGAATAGACCCATCCCAGAAATGTATCAAGTGGTCTACCTATAAGAAGGGACTAAGGAGGCCTATAATCTTATCCCAACATTTCTATAGGCTTTGATAGAAGTATGTTCTAATGGTGTGATAATTTCTTATAGAAGTTACCAAAATACATTCAACATAATACTAAACATAGGGAACTATGCAATCAAAATAACATTGTGTGTTTTAGGTGTCATTAAGTTAGGTATAAGGTAAGAAATTGAGTTAGAAAACTTTCAAGTTATAGTGCAAATTATCCCACTCCTCAATAAAGTGCACCATTAGTCTAATCCACTACCATAGTTAGAACTCAAGTTATTTCATGGCAAAACAATAATAGAGACAACCAAGGAAACGATGTAAGTGGAATTTAAATTAAAGTGTTCACTTTGACTCATTAGAAGGCTCAAGAATTAAATGTTGTAGTGTTAGGTACTTTTAAAATTGATAACTTGCAAGCTCGTGTGTTGTTTCATCTATAAGCTACCTATTCATTCATTTTTAAAAAGTTTGCTTAAATAAACTAAACTTTACAATGAATTACAAATTGCTTTAGTAGTGGCCACCCCAATTAATACAAAATTAATGATTACCTTAATTATAGATGCTTTTCCAATATGTGTGCATGATATCATAATGCTTGTTAACCTGATGCTACTAAATAAGATAGATTATGATGTAATTTTAGGGATAGATTATTTGTCTATATACCAGGTCTAAATAGATTGTCTTGAAAAAATGGTGGCTTTTTTTTTTATAGAAGTGTTTAAGCCTATTATGTCTTAGGAAGAGAGGTTTATTAAACTATTAGGTTGATCTCTAACATTAAAGCATAATGATTATTTAAGAAAGGATGCACTACTCACTTAGTCATGATTAGAGACTTAAATTAACCTATAATAAGTTTATTTAATGTTCCAATTATATGAAAATTCCTAAAAAAACTACCAGGATTGCCACCTAATATAAAGATTAAGTTTAATATTGATTTAGTTTAAGGCAGTAAACCATTTTTGATACCTCCCTGCAAGAACTAAGGGATAAAGGTTTCATTCATCCTTTTAGTTTGGTTAGCTTTTATGCTTTTTGTTAAGAAAAAGGATGGATCACTATGGTTATGTATAGATTACTAGTAGTTGAATATTCAAAATGAATATATATATATATATATATATATATATATAATGGCTTTTAGGATGTGTAATAGTTATTATGAATTCCTAATGATTTCCTTTAAGTTAACAAATGCTCTAACCATATTCATAGACCTCTTGAATGGAGTGTTCAAGAAAAAAATAAAGGAATTCATGATTGTATTTATAGATGATATATTGGTGTATTCAAGAAACAAATAGGAACATGCTTAATATCTCATAATTATATTATAAACTTTGTGCAAACACTAAGTTTTCCAAATGTAAATTTTAGATGATTAATGTGAAGTTCATAGGATATATGGTATCTTAAGATCAGGACAAGTAGACTTTCAAAAGATTAAAGGTATAAAGAATTGGTTAGATTCCACCTTAATAATGGAAATATGAAGTTTTCTAAGAATAATAGGTTATGATCAGAGATTTATGAAGGATTTTTCAAAAATTGCAACTCTATTGACTAAGAGTGATAAGCAAGCAAAGCTAACAAAGCCAAAATAGGGTTCTAACAGAGGGGAGTGAGGCATACTTGAGTAAGTGCTAGATCTGGGAAATGCAGGTAAGAGATTAATTTAGCAAAAAAAGACAAGGCCAAAATAAAGAGAAGTTTTTCCTTGAAACACGAGGAAGGTCGATACAATTAGTACTTAAACTTAAAAAAGAGTTAAGTTTATATGATTAGACAATTATGAAAATAGTCTTTAATAGCCAAAGACATGTTTAACTTCACCCTCTATTTTAACCTTTCTATTGAGTGTAGGAGGGTACATGGTGTAGTATGACACATCTAAAGTGGGTCTTGAGTGTGTGTTAATGTAAAATAGGAGAATTATTACTTATGCATCATGATAACTAAAGAAACACTACCTCAACTACTAAACACATGACCTAGAAATGGCACAATGGTATTTACTTTGAAGATATGGATCATTACTTATATAGGAAAACATTTTAGATTTACACTTACCATAAAAGGTCAAAGTATATTTTTGACCAAAAGGATTTGAATTTGAGGCATTGGAGGCCAATGGAGCATGTTAAGGATTATAATTATGATTACACAATCCATTATCATCCAAGTATGGTAATTGTGGTAATTGATGCACTAAGTAGGAAATTATTAGGTAAGGTAGCAAATATTTAGGCAAGTGACCAAGAGGTATACTATCACAAGTAGTTGTTCCATCGATGTTAGTAGAAAAAATGGAAAAATCTTAGAAAACCAATTAGTAGTACTTTATTTTGGTAAAGTAGTTAGCAATAAATTAAAATAGTAACCTGTAGCTTGATTAAAAAAGAGGTAATTAGATATCAAACAACTTTAGGTGCCTTTTAATGATAGGAATGAATTGATGCATTAGTCACACTATTCATCCTATACCATACATGCAAGTGTAGTCAAAATGTACCATGACTCATAAGAAACTTTTTGGTGAAAAAAATGGAAAGAGATGTGTTAAGCTATCTGGTGAAGTGTCTCACATGCCAATAGGTATAAATGGAGTATCAATGATTGGCTAGGATGCATAACCTTTTCTAATCCTAGAATGGAAGTAAGAGAGAATAACAATTGATTTTTTAATAGGACCCTCACAGATTTAGAAAGGATACAACTCTATCTAGTTTATCTTTGATCAGTTAACAAAAATAACTCATTTTCTACTGATTAAGGCTACTTTTTCTTGTCTTAATATGCTTAAATTTATCTTGTTTAAATAGTGTCATTGCATAAAGTCTTAATTACTATTATTTTAAAGGTATGCAATTTATAGCTCAAATTTGTTAATTATTTCAAAAATCTATAAGAACTAAATTACAATTTAGAATAGCTTTCTACCTGTAAATGAATAGATAATCGAAATGGATGATTAAAATTTTAGAAGATATGCTTAGAACTTGCACTCTAAAGTTTAAGTGCAATTAGAAAAAAATATCTACCATTAAGTTTATTTACAACAATAACTATCAATCAAGAATCTAGATGGCTTCATAAAAATCATTCTATGGTTTTAAGTGTTACTTTCCAATAGAATGATTTGAACCAGATAAAATAAAGCTACTAAAACTAGATTTGATGATCGATGCATTAGAAAAAGTTTGAATTATTAGAGATTAATTGAAGACAACATAAGTTAATAAAAATCCTATGCAAAAAAAAAAAGAAATAATTAGAGTTTCAAAAGGGGATGTGGTGTTCCTTAAAGTCTCATCTATGAAAGAAGTCATGTTTTTTGGACAGAAAGGGAAGTTTGCACCTTATTTCATGAAACCCTTTCTTATCATTATGCGGTAGGAGCAATTACTTATTAGTCAAAGTTGTTGGATAATTTACAAGTAATACATTTGGTGTTACATGTTTCTATGCTCTAGAAACATGTGCTAGGTGTTTCCCATGTGATTTAGGATGAACCATTATAATTAGAACCCTAATTTTCATATAAAGAAGAACCAATTGCAATCTTGGATCATTAAATCTATAAGTTAAGATCCAAGGAAGTGTTTTCAATGAAAATATGTTAAAAGTGAAACAAATCAGAAGAAATCACATGGAAAAAGTTGGAAATGCAACAAAAATATTCATAATTGTTTCATGAGTATTAGGCCTTAATGTTCATATAGTCCAAAAGAGTTATTAAGGTAATAGGGTTTTAAGAATTCAAGGATGGATTTTTTTTAAAGGGGGAAGTATTGTTACATCCCTTACAATTCAAAAGTTTTATAAAAAAATCACTTAATTATCATAATTAAGTTTAAGAATGAAATTATTATCTAAGAAGTGACATTATTGTAATGAAATTTGAAATAAGAATTTGTGTGAATTAGTTGAGAAAAGAGGGAAAATGAAATGTTTAAAAGTTAGAGTATGAATTGATTGAAATATTAGAATATGAAGGATATTAGGGGACATTTCCAATTATGCCTTTAGCCCTATATTTTCCTCGATTTAATCACCACTTTTCAATTTTCCCAATAACTTTCCCACTCTTCATATTCTTCTTTTTCTTATATTACTCAATCTCCTATCCCTTTTACTAAATCTAAGCCATTAATCATCATTAATCATTTCCTTCTCTTAATTTCATCAAGGTAAGGCATCATAAATTGGAATCCTTGTGTGATAATTTCTCATTTTTCCTTTTAGATTGAGGATGAATGGGAGTTTTTACTCAATAGGGAGGTTTTGAGCCTTAACTAAGACTTTTGTTGATTTTGCTTGATTAGAAGTAAGATAATCTTGATTTCACCCTTTAATTATCTCTTCCCTACTAGGTAGCATTCTAATCAAATTTGGTTAATTTTGTATGGCTTAATTGGGAGAAATTAGGTTTGCTATGCTTGAAATTAATCTTAAGAAAGTTACATGATATGTTTGTTTTGAATTAATTTTCTTGATAAATTTAATGTATATTATGATAAGAATATGTTATGTGGTGATTTGTTTATGGATAGTAGCTTGTCAGATGAAATTTCAGTTGAGAGTGAATAGTGCATCTGATAAAATCTACAGAAAATATAAGTGGTGGTCAACTATGCTTTCAAGACCTCTTCCTTTGTCAAGTATAGTCAACTACAATGCTAAGGAATTGCCCCTTGTCCTCTCATAATTGATTACACTAATGTAGAATTGCTTTTAAGGACCGCTTAATCTACTACAAAGTTAATTATAGGCCATCAAGTTTGCTTTCGTCCACTTTGTAATTTATTACATAGCCAACTTCCCTTTTTTTAGGGAGTTCATAATTGACTATGTGATTGCCCCTTTGTATTCTAGTTATTTATAGTCAATTATGCCCTCATTTTCAAGATATGCATGGATAACTACATAGTTAACTATCTTATAAAAATTATTGACATTAAGATTATTTGTTATACATTAAATAATGTTAGTTAGCCATGTAAGAAAGCATGATAATGAGATAATCTATGGTACATTATAATACTTGTATTATTTGGTGTGAATTAAGTTAAGCTTTAAAATTGAATATTAGGAATCATGATAAGGCGAATTAACGGTATACATGATTGAAAAGTTAGATTTGGTAAACATTTGTAAAAGGATAAGCTAGACTCTTAAGGGATAAGATTATGTTTATGAAGTAATAAGGATGACTAGGAGATAGAATGAGATTTGTTTGCATTTTTACTTATTCAAATCATAAAAATGTTGTTAAATTATCTTTTGCTTGAACTAGTTATAATGTGACTATGCTAAATATATTGTATTATATATAATAATGCTTTGTTGTGAGAATGTATAAGAATTTGATCATGAATAAAGGATGGTAATTTGGTTAGTAAGACAATTAGTCAATTCTTATAATTTGTTTAAATATAAGGTATTTACTCATTAAATCTCGAACTTACCCATATATGATTTCTATTGTAGATTATCTTTGAGAAATGCCTACACCACTAAAACTATATCAAGAGTGGATCTCTTAGCTCTTTTGATAATTTAGGTAGCAACTAGATATTTTGATGAATATAGAATTTTCTATTAAGTCTTAGTATACATAGTGGTAGATGTGTAGAGATTATTTCATAATTAGGGTTATTTAAGTTGACTTATTTTCATAATGTTTGGAAGCATAAGTAGGCTTAACTCTCCCTCTTTTGATAAATTCTAACTAAATAGACACATTTCTACTTTTGCTTAAATAAAATATTTATGATTCATATTAACTTTTATGTTTATTTAGAGATAGTAATTTGGGTTAGTCTAGTAGAAATTGGGAAATCAAATTTCATACTAGTCATGACCTAGGGAGGGTTGTGACATTGAAATACTTGTAATTGAATTGACCAATAAATGTGATTCTTTGAAGTTATTTTAACTATATGAAATGATTTGGGAGTAGATAAATGCATAGTTCTTTAACTTTTGATTAATTTGACTATTTATTCAGTTCTCAATAATATATGGTATACTGATGTGCAAGTTATTGTCTATCCTATTTCAACCTATTTTATGCCTTTTAGTGTATTACCTATGCTTAATTTAATGGAACTAATCTTGTTATATGATTGGGTATTGACTTTCCAATTTTTCTAAATTATTCAGTTAATGTTAGATTTTTATACTATTTTATATTTTTAGCCATAACTTAAGTTGTATATCTCCTATTTAGGTGATATTTACATCATTCAGACTTTTAAAAGGTTAAATTTGGTCATAAAGATGATGTTCTATTTTTTGTCATAACTAAACTAGTCTTAGTTTCCAAGCTATGTTTAGAGCTCTGAAACTAGTGCTCAAAGTTAGGTAAGACCTAGGCTAACAACTTTTAATTTTTAAGTTTAGCAAAATTATACAATTTTAGTATCCAAACTTGAGCTACAAAGTGATTTACAAATTTTTACTATAGTAAACATTATTAATAGTTTGATTTGTAAATTAGGCTATAGGTTTCTAAACTAGGTAAAACCCCTTTCTTTGTAACCTTAAGAGACATATTTACTTGCTCTATTAAGTTTTGTAGTTAGAGAAATTAGATTTAAGGAATTTCATGCCTCTAAGGGCAAGAACACACATTTTAGACAACAACTCTTTTTTTTTTCTACATTTCTTTGTATTACATTATGGGTGGCTAATTTTCTACATCAATTTTAAGGATTAGCACTCTAATTTCGTTTAACTTCAAGATTTTTCTTTTTAGTTTCACTTTTGATTTAATTATCTCTTATTTTTCTACTATTGTTATGAATGACTACTTTGATAGTCATGGATTATGATCGATTAGTTAATTATTTGTTGTAGTTTATAGCTAAACAATTAATTGCAATTAATTTTTGTATGTAGGTTAGTTGTGATTAATTGTTATAGGTAGCAATTAGTCTTAGGAGATTTAACACATGGGTCAATCATTAGTTGCCTAAAAAAAATAAAGAACAAATTGGCCATTTTCATATGTAAAGTTATTGACCCGGTTTGAGCCTTGTTCTTAATGTTTAATTCTATTATTGATTAGATTTAAGTGTGTGTCTTGAATTGAAATCAATAATAGGAGGTTAATTTAGGTACTTGTTCTAGAATTATCATTAGGAATTTTTCATGATTACCATCGATATTTGGGTAATTTTCGATTAAGTAGTTAAATCAATTGTAAATTTTCACATATAAAGTTGTTGATTTAGTGTAAGCCTTCTTCTTGATGTTTAATTCCATTATTGATTAGATTTAGGTGCATGGCTTGAATTGAAATCAATAATGGGAAGTTAATTTAAGCTTGTTCTAAATTAATTAACATTACAAACTTTTTATAATTACTACAGATGTTAAGATCATTTTCAATTAAGTAGTTAAATCAATTGTGAATTTTGTTAGGTCGATCATAAATCTATATATTGGAGTGTGATATTCCTTAGATTGAACTTTCATATTCTATTAGTTATACTTTAATTTTTCTTTTAATTTTTTCATTTAACATTACTTTCTAAAACCCCCTTTTTTATTGTTTTCACTTAATTTTGATGTATACGATGTGCATCACATATAGATTTGTTATGATGTACTTATATGTCTACTTTGGTGATAGAAAATTAGTTGAACTTTATATAGAATTATATGACATATTATTGATTTATGAAATTCTTGTTGAGAATATTTAAAAACTGTTAATTATATATGATGGAATAATATAAATGTAACATGTTGTTCCACATAAATTAAAAGAAATTTTGTGAAATAGAAATTTGTATTTTTAAATTCCGATGTTATAAACAGTTCAAAACCTTTATATTGAGAGACATACAAAAAGGTTATTAAAAGTCATTAAAAGATATTATAATTCATATCAAAAGACATGTAGATTTATAGAAGTGGGCATTTCTTTATGATTAAAATTAACCATTTGACCTGACCCAAAATAAGTTAGCCAAAAGTGAGTGAATTTATCATTAGGGCAAGGTCGACTAAGATATTAACGGACTTTTAAGGATTCAAGTGGCTGTGGGTTTGCATGATCCTAATCACTTTGACCCGTAACTGACCAACCAAAGACCGACGTGACGTTATTTCATTTTGTTGAGCTCTCTTTACTCCATGTGACGCAATATCACTTGAAACCAACACCTTCATTTCTTTTCCCAAATCTTCATCAAGGAACAAGCCCCTGTAAAGTTTCAAAAAGGCTTGTTTGTCATTTGCACCAACCTACCGACTAGATTTCTCAACCTCCTTGCTTCTTCAATTATACCCACCCATATTCTATATTTATGGAAGTTTAGGACTCACTATTAAGAGCTACAAAGCTCACACGGTGGAGAATTGATGCTCACAGAATGCTTTGCATCTTTGATGGTTTATTCTTTTTCCTTAAATTGCACTTCTATTCTTAATCTAATGTTAATTACATGTTATTAGGCCTGTACTGGCAATCATGTTTTTATAGCTTAGTTATGAATTTGGGATCTCTCATTGATTATTTGTAGGGCTAGGTATTTATTTGTTTTATGATTGTTAAGATTTATCTTAAAAGTGGAATTGTGAATCTATGGTATGATTAGGGTTAAAAGAATTCTTGCGCATGTGATTATGCATATTTTCGGTTCTGGGTTTAGGGAGATTATTATGTTTTTCTTGAAAGGAACCTACTTAATGAATTAGTGATATTGAGAATCTATTGTACATAGTAAATTGAAGTGAGCGCTATTTCCAAGTTGTCAATATGCATAGAGAATCAATAGGAACAATCTGGATCAAGATATTTATCCTCATTTCAACAAATCTCCTTTAACAAACTGTATGATGTTGTTGAGTTAGTTAGCAAGTGTTAGTGTTTGTTTGATTTCATAGAGCTATATAAAAAATTAAGTTTATGAGATGCAATTAAAATGGCTATCTCTTTTGAAGTATAAAGTTTTAATCTTATAAAACATCAATTGTTTTGTCCTTATCTCCTTAAGATATCATTTAGTTGATAAGAGATTTCATGATATCAGTCCAAGTTCTAATTGTTTAGGTATTCACGAATGAAATTACGAAACGATATGCATTAATCTTCTTACACTTTTCCTTCTTTTATAAAATGTTGTATTTCATTATGTATAATAGATTTTTATCATATTATTTATAAATTCTCTACTAAAATCAAAATTTTATAATAATAATAATAATAATAATAATAATAATAATAATAATAATAATAATAATAATAATCATCATCATCATCCCAATTGAATCATGTGAAAAATATTATTCAATGTAAATAAAATAATTTATAATTATCTAATGAATCCATTTTTTAATTTTTTCCTTTTTTCAAACTTTATTAAATAAATCATGAAGCATATGATATTAAAAAAATGAGACAAATCGAATATATTTGTCATGCATGCATTTTACACTAGTAAGAAGGATATCTTGAAATATTCACCTTATATTCGATGTTTAAGGTAAAATGCTAAATTAGTTTTCTCCTTAAATGTAATATCCCAAAATAGGATAACAGATATCAAGTAAGAAACTTTTCTAGAAAATCCTGATTTAGAAAAGTTAATAGGAAAATCGGGCTAAATTCAAAGGAATTATAAAAGTAATTTGAGAGTGAGCTCAATTAGAATAATTTTAGAAATTTTAATAGGCATTAAAATTAATAATAATAATAATAAATTAAAAATACAATAGTGGGTTTAGGAAAATTTATTTAGGAATTTGCTGAAATTCCAAAACTCGATAAACCGAAAAAATGAGAAAATTAGCTGAAAATATAGTAAATTAATTTTAAAATTTTATGGCTGGCATAAATTAATTTTTAAGGCTTAAAAATGATTATGAAAGCCAAAAATAAAGGTCCAAGGGGCAAAAATGTAAAGAAAGTAAAATTTTTGAGGCTAAATGGTAATAAACTCTTTTTATCTTTTGAGTGGTCTAATTTTTATTTGTATTAGGTTGGATTAACCCAATTTTTAGAGGCCCAAATCCAAAAATGCAAGCCCAAAAAAGTGAGCCCATGGTTGGCCCAAGCTTCTAAAGGAAGCTAAGGATAGAAGTGAAAGAAAAAAGGTAAATTTGGGGCTATTGTGTAATAACTAAATTTAGCCTTTTTGTGTGGCTAAATTTTATTGGGCAAAAGCATCATCATTTGCTGTAGAAATAGCACACTTGGATGTGCAAAATGATTGGCCAATTGTCCAAAGAATTTTCTCCAAATCCAAGAAAAATCAATAAGGAAATTCATAGAATTTTATAGAATTAGGGTTAACTTTTTTATATATAATATTGGGGCCTTGAGAGCAGAAAATTTCTACCCATAAACCAGCTCTAAACCATAGCCTTGAGAAAAAAACAAAGAGAAAAGAAATCCAAGCTTTTCAAGTGGGAAAACAAGTAGGTTTTACAAATCACTTCTTAACCTAATAGGGTAAGTAAGAAATTCTTTCAATTTCTCCATAAGCTATCATTAATCTTCTCCTCAAATGTCTAAAATTTAATTTATTTTCATGAAGCTTCCCTTGTTGTTTCAAAAAGAATTGTTGGAATTTTAGAAGAATATAAATTAAGGTGAGTGGTAACTCTCACTATTTTTGGAGCCATTTCAAAGGAATAGGTAATGATATTGTTAGTATGTACTTTCTTATTTTCTATTTGGAATATGCTAAGGTATGATTTTGTTTAGAGTGTTCTGATCAATATTATGATGATATTTTGTTAAAATATTGATTTCAAGAGTATTAGAATAAGTATTCATTAAAATTATTTAGGAAAAATAGGAATAGGAATATGTGGAATTAGAACTAGCTTTTCTCATGTGGAACTGACTAGGGGTTTAAGATACCTAGTGTAATTGAAATTTTAAGGAACTTTAAAAATTAAGTTTTTAGAATTTTATGGTCATATTTGGTGTAAGGATGAATGAAAATGAATTTAAGAATTTTTGAAAATTTTTAGGTAGGTGATAAGGCAAGTTGATGGTGGAACTCCTAATTCTATCTATTTTAGCATCCTATGCTGGCTAGTCAAAGGTTTGATATTTTTTGGGATATAAAATGATGAATAAAACTTATGAAATTTTTTTTTCTTACCCCTCCATATGTTAGAAGGCTCACAAAAAAATTTGGTGGTAATTGGAGTTCATTTAGTTATCTAAAGAAATTTTCCATTTCAAGTGCTCCAATGTTGTCTTGGTTTTGGCCTTGTCTAATTGGTCTTAAGTTTCAATTTATTTGACCTATCAAATGAATGATAAAAATTATGGAACTTCTATGATATATCATTTTAGATGTTATCAATCTTTTGACAAAATTTGGTGACAATAGGAGTTGATTTGATTGCCCAAAATGGTAGTTTTATTTCAGTAGCTCTAAAGCTATCCAAATTTAGCTGATATGAGATTTTGCTTTTGATACACTAGTAAAATTATGAATTTATTTATACAACACTTAATCTATATTTTATTCAACGTGTTAGAAATGTTATGGCAAAATTTAGTAACAATTAGATTCCATTTAACTTGTAAAAAGGAGTTTTAATTACATGTGCTCTTGTGTTGCCCTGTTCTGTAATTCTTCCTTTGGGTTCTAAATGAAAAGTATCCATGAAAGTATTTTGAGCAATTTAATTTTTGTATCTTGTGTAATAAAATGCCAAAATGTTACAAAAAATTATGGTGGAATTTATAATGAATTTAGGACACAAAAAAAAACTCCAAGCTATGGCATAAATACAAGTTTACTTGAAACTTCTTGAGAGTTGTCAAGAAAGAATTTAAATGTATATGACATATTAATTGACTATACACTTGGAAATTAATAAAATAGTTAATGTGTTAACATCCCAATGTTGCTTATTGTGAATTAAAAATGGGAGATGTAACATCCTTCACAGAGAAAGAGAGGTGTGGTTAGTAGTGGAAGGAAAAGGTTGGAGGCTTAAAGCCTAAGGTGGTAGGGGATAAGGGGGGACCGAAGATAAGGTGACACTTGTATACCTACCATTGCCTAAAGGTTGGAAGCAATGTTACTTATTATGAATTAAGAAGGGGAGATGAAACATCCTTCGCAGAGAAGGAGAGGTGTGGTTAGTAGTGGAGGGAAAAGGTTGGAGGTTTAAAGCCTAAGGTGGTAAGGGATAAGGTGGGACCGAAGATAAGATAACACTTGTATATCTACCATTACCATTTTCTAGGATAAATTCTACTAATGATATATATATATATATATATATATATATATATATATATATATATATATATATATATATATATATATATATAATTCCACATAAGAAAGTAGATAGAAATTGTACACAATGATAAAGTTAATCTTTTGTGATGAAAGTGATAAATATCACTCACTGAGTATATTTTATACTAATTCTTTGATGTGTATTTAATGATATGTACCAATCATGGAGCGAAGGCAGCAAATTGATACTTGCATAGTAAACTTCCAGTTCTTTTATGATATCTATAGGATACTACCTAATATGGGTTCAATTTTTGTAATCCAAAATGTTGTGATTTATATGTTTGTATAAATAATATTTTTGGAGTGTATGTATGTATGTATATATATATATATATATATATATATATATATATATATATATATATATGTACATATGTATACAACTTTTAACATATAATATATGTAGTTTGTTTTCTAAGTTTAAATGACTACTTCTTCTATAATAATAATTTAATAAGGGTATCAGAATACTAAAGGCTTATAGAGATATCTATTTAAGAAGTTGGCACTAGTTAGATCTCTTTACACCGGTTACAATAACCATAACATGGGTCATGACATTAAAGCTTATTGGTAATCATCGTATTGGTGCTAAACAAGCTAAGTTTTAATGTCAACATAATTGGAAAACAATGTATCTACATTAAAATGGAATAAACTATTTATTCTTATTTAAAAGTTTTAGTACATTATTTATTTAAATTACTTAATGTGTAGTTATCTTACTTTATCTATGACAAGCTCTAAACTTTAATTTTATTAAATAGTGTAGTATCTTAATTAATCAGATTCTAAACTATTAATAGTTTATTGAAAACATTATTTAAATTATTTAATATGTATTTTGGTATACCTTAATATCAGTTATACTAAATTCAAATTTTGAATTTAATTATTATACTTTATTTTTTTCTCTTCTTTTTTTCATTTAATGGACTTAAATTGCATTTGCTATACTTATGTGGCAACTCCAAATTGATATATTTTAAACACAATCAACAAACTATTTGCCATGTTATTTAGAATTGATGGCAAACTAACAGTAATGACCCAATTAGAAAATTAGATGAAAGTATAGGTATCTAATTCAAAGCTTTTAAACTATAGGGACCCATTTAGGAAAAAAATAAGAAACTATAGGGACCTAGAGTATAATTTAACCTTTATCAACATTTTTTACTTAAGTACACCAAAGTGAATCATCTAATAAATATGATCAATGCATGGTGAAAATAAGGCTATTATGGTTATATTACAAGTTGCATTATCAACGTCAAATGTAATTTTACTTTCTTTAGCAAATTTTATGATTTTGTCTTTTAACATGAGGCACTTTTCAACTGGGTGACTAGGTGACCAATTACTTAATGGTATTTACAAAATTTTATATATTATTCACTTGCCTTATTTGGCCATTTCATCTTTAGTAGCTTAATCAAGTTAACTTCAAGTAAATATTCTAGTATTGAGGAAATGTCAAATTTTGGAAATAGGATATTCATTGTTTAACCTTTTCTTTGAATGTAACATTCTTTCCTTTATCAAGAGCATTGATAACTTTATTCTTTTGCTTGTTCGACTTGATAGTTATCTTAATTGATAAAATAGACACGATTATCGATTGCTTAGTTTCATACTCTGAAGATGATGACTCATTATTCTTGTGAGGTTCATGTCATTTTACACCTTGTTTAAGATTGATGACCTTTGATTAGCATTAGTAGAAATACTAAGCTACATGTCATATGCATTTATAGCCAATTTTTAAATGTTCGAAGCTTGATGGCTTGAAGAATGTTACTTAGGCTCTAATCAATCCCTTGTATGTACATTTTGATGCTAGATGATTCTAAAAATTCATCTTTGTAGTTAAGATTTAGATTTCTCCACTATTGAATATAGTTTATGATTAGTTCATCTTTTAATTGTCAAGTCTTTATAAGCAAAAACATGCTGATGATGTGATGAGTGCTATAAAATCAATTTAGGAACTCCCATTCAAATTGCTTCTAGGTATCGATTAATCCAAGCGCCAAGTTGTCATACCAATCAAAGGCATTTCCATTAAAGGAGAGCATAAATTGCTTAAATATAAAGTCTTTTTTTGTTCTAACATTATTATAAGCCTCGATAAAGTGAATGACATGCTGCCTACGATTTTCTTTGCTAACAATTGTCAAAACTTAGGTGGTTAATAATTTTGAAGTATTTTCAATATATATGGCTTGGCAAAGGAAAAGGAAGACTACATACTTTTTTCTACTTCGTCTTTAATGGTTTTTTTGATAAATTTCTTCAATTGGCTAGTAGAAACTACACTCTTTAGATAAAATTGCTCATTTTTAAGCCATTTTGTTCTTTTATTACTTTATCTTGAACTTTTTGGCATCACTAATCTTCAGATACATTGCTTAAATCATCATGTAAATTGGAAATACTATTAATCTTCTATAAAATGTCAAACATTTGTTTGCCTTCTGAAGCTTCTTTTTCTTAGATAGACTTTATTGGTGCTTCAAGTATCTTTGTGATAACTAAAACTTGATTGACTAACACGTCGCAATACACTAAAATTAGATTGCTAAAATAATGCAACATAGTGGCACAAAGTAAGTCGTACCCTTCATGATCCTTTGATATTATCCTTTACTATAATTTATTAATAGAATGCAGAAATAGAACATAAGAACAAATGCAAAATAATGTAGAAACAATGTGAAAATAGATACAAAACAAAAGTAAACCAATATGTACTATAAAATGTTGATAAAATGCAAAATGCAATATACTATATTGTATGAATACAAAACACAGAATCAAGAATTGCAAGGTTTAATTTAAAATTAAAGTAATTAAACTAAACTAAACAAAAGATAGGAATAAAACAATAAAGAAAAAATTAATATAATGAAGCAGTCAATTCAAGGAATTAAAATACTCTAGTTTGGATTAATCATAGATCAATAGATATTTGACTTTTCTCATTAATTCTTCAACCTTGAAATAATTCATGAATTGTATGCTAGATTACCATTTAAGATATGATCAATTAAGATTAGCTAAATTAAGTAACTGTTATAATTTCTAAGCTAGATCGAAATTGATTTAAAAATAGAATTCGATTGATATGAGAAATTAAATTACAAACCTCAACATTAATCCATCAACCCTCTACCTCTATATGTAAAATTATGATTTACTAATCACAATTCAACATTAAAATAGCAAAATATCATAAATCACAAGGATGAATACAAATTATACTAAATTAAGATCTAACATAACTTATTTCAAGAAATCAGTACAAGTAAATAGGAAAAAAGGAAAATTAATTAAAGAAAGTTAACATTGCAAATTATAATCTTATAATCCAATAAAGAAAAGCCTCAAACTCCTTGAATCAACTCTGAAAATTAGCCTTCTATGGCAAGAACACAAGACCTATAAGAGAAAACTGTCTGTTAAATATGTAAAAGTCTCTTATGTCCAATAAGTTCTCTCCTCTTATTTGACCTAATTAGCCTAAAACCCTATTAGACCTAGATTGTATGTGCCTTAGGATTATAAGAATGGGGTCTTCCTAATTTTTAAAAGCCTAGACTTATTTTTCACAAAGCAATTAACTTTAATAGTGATAATAATGAATTTTTATAGGTATGATTTCCAACCAATTTAAAACCACTAAAACAAAATAATTTGGGTAATCTAGAAACATGAAAGTTGTAGAGTTAGGTCTTATGGAACTTTAGGTCCTAGTTTCACATTGATTAAAGCTTTCTAGCTCTAGATATGATCCAAAAATCGAAGTTGGCTTAGCTGGGACAAAGATAAGGCTTTAGCTTCTTAACTAAATAAGGGCATGAAAAAGTTTAAACTAGGCTTTGACCAAAAGACCAAAGTTATAGGTCTTTTTTTAAGCTTTCCAAAATATAAAGATTACTCCAATCCAACATCTAAATCCCAAGACATTGCTAAGTATTAACCAAATAAATTCAAAATATTATAAAACTAACCCCAAATTATAAAAACAAGGCAAATTCTGTGATATTAAGCATGTGTAACTCACTAAGAGACATGAAATAGGAGGAAATAATATAGTAAATATTTTTCTCATCAAATTCTCCTGCATTTAGCTTTTACACATCCTTAGACAAGACATAACTTTATTTAAATTAAGAAACAAAAGAGTTTACTTTCCATAAACTTCAAAATCATAAACCAATGAGCAAGAGACAAATAAAAGCTAGCAAGAAACATAACATATCATGAAGAAAAATCTTAAAAAATTTGAAATTAACTAACATGGCAACTTCATTCAAAAAAGAAAGATCAACATGATAGATTCTCACAAGATTCGTTTTCTAACTCTAAAGAGTTTAAGGTAGGCATTTCACTCAAGTTTTTTTTTTCATGAAATTGCCCTATCACAAGCTTGTAAATCATCTAATCTCCACCGCTTAAATCACATGCACAACATAAATCAAAAGGATTTTATTCTAGGTTGTAATGTGGCTAGGGAAATGGGAGGGAAAATAAGGATATGAAAGGGTAGAAACCAAATAAATCAAAAAAGCACTTGAATAAAAAATATATGGGGAAATCATAAACAATTACAACTCAACACAATAAGCTAAATTTAAATTCAAGCATTTATCAACTTCTTCCTTTTCCTTTCTTTCTTCTTTTTTTCTTAAATTTCCTTTTACATTAATCTTTTTCTACATTTTTCTTCATTTTTTTATTTTTTTAATTTTTTTCATTTTCTTCTTCCTTTTTTTCAACTAATCTTTGAACTTAAAGTTGATAACTTCTCATAACACATAAATTCACACACCCCACACTTATTCAATAGCCTATCCAAAAAATTTAAATGCTCAACTAATCCCTAAGGTTAACAAAGAAAAGGACAATTAAAGCTCAACGGGGCTTAACAAAGATAAAAACTCAAGGTTGTCTATATGACTCTAGTTTAAACAAAGAGAGAATACTATTATCATTTTTATGCATACATGTACAAAATGTAATCTCAAAAAGAATCAAAGTAAGTTTTAGATAAACAAATAATGAAAGAACATCACATAAGAAGGAAAGAAAATAGCATGAATTTTCAATATAAGGCTTAAAATCTCATAAGGTAAGTCAAGCTATTAAGTTCAATCTACCAATTCAAAATTCATCATTTCATCAATCAATTTCAAAAAGTAAAATCATTTATTCAATCATGTTATAAATCCTATGTAACTTTAGTTGAATTTTACTCATGAAAAATGCAAAATTTTCATGAATAGAAAGCAATTAAAATGACTCAAAAAGGACTTAAAAACAAGTGAAAAATAAAATTTAAAAACACTTTTTTTCTATTTTTTTGAAAACATTGAAAAACATTGAATGAAAACATAAAACAAATAGTAAATCCTAAAGTCTCCCTTTACATTTAAATTTTACATTGTTCTCAATGTAAAGAATATCAACATCATCAAGAGATATAAAGAAAGATAAAAGATAAGAAAAATAAAAGAGAAAGGTAGGAGAAAGCAAATCTAACTGGCTTAGGTTGCCTCCTAGAAAGTGTTTTTCTTTAATATTTTTGGCTAAACTAAGGATTCAATTTTTTTAACTAGGATCTACATGAGGATTGACTACCTCTATTGCTTCCAATTTGTCAACCTTGACATTATCCATGAAAAAGGTATTTTAAAATTGAGGGTCTTCTAGAAAAATTCCTCCAAGTGCTATTCTTAAATCATTCTTTACTCCTTGAATTTTAAACTTCAATGTCATCCTAGATAACAAACTCAACATGATCAATAAAAGAAATTATCAATATGAAAGCACTCTTCATCCTTTAAAAGTGGAATCATTTTTTCTATAATTTTTTAATCAACATTATTTTCATCCTTAAACATTAAGAAATTTCAACACATGTGGCACATTTAATGTCATGGTCGTTATAAGTGCACTCATGGCTATTTATATAGTCCATAAAATTCTAGAAATTTAGCAAGTATATCATTATGGATATTATCAACATAGAAATTAGGATGAACAAGCTCTAAACCAATAAAATCAGAATGAAAAATAGAAAAATTACATATAATAGAATTAAAAATAGTAAAATTAGAAATAGAAACGTCAAAATTAGAAACAACAAAAATAATAAAAACAAAATAAGGATAATTATGCATTAAAGGTTCTAAAATGCTAAAAAAGGATATTGAATTGTCGTGCATATCTTCAAAAATATCAAACTTCCTTGTAACACCATCAAACTCTATAGTTAATATTCCATCTCGAACATTAATCATGATTTTTGCTTTCTTAAGAAAAGGCCAACTAAGAATGATTGGTGAAAAAATGTTAGAATCCTTATTTTTCATCTTTAAAATATAGAAATCTGCTAGAAAAATGAGTGTATCAACCTACACTAAAATATCATTAACAACATCTAAGAGGTAAATGTTAAATCTATTTATTAATTGAATAACAACCCTTGTTTCTTTTAAAGCTCCCAAATTCAAAGCATTAAAAATAAAAAAAAGCATGACATTAATTAATGCTTCTAAGTCTAACATGGCATACTCAATCCTGGTTTTGCCTATAAAACATGGAGTGGTAAATTTACCTAGATCTTTACATTTTCTTGGTAATGATTGTAGACACATTTACCCTTACACTTACTTTCTTATCATCCTTTAGTTTTCTTTTATTAATGCATAAATTTTCAAGAAAGTCAATATACCTTAGAATTTGTTTTATTAAATCTAGCAAAAGTATGTTAACTTTTGTTTTTCTAAGGGGCTCTAAAATCTAGTTTTCGTCTTCCATTTTTTTTTGGTGAAAAACTTTTTTCTTGGAAAAAAAAAGGTGATAAGAAAATTAATGAGAGGTGAGGCTATAGAAAAAGAATTTACCACACTATCACTATGTTTAATTATCTTTTCTAGTTTATTTTATTTACTATCGTTTGGTTAATTGCTTGCTAATTGTTTCTACTTTTTCTATTTTAGTTGAATGATTGTTTCTAATTTATTATTTGTTTCTACTTAATTACCTACTAGTTCATTGACTGCTAGTGAATGGCTTGCTAGTTTGGTTGTCTCTAGCTATGGAGTATAACGGTATGTCAATTTCTTTACCACTTCCTAGAATAATGGCATTCACCACTTCCTTGTTTCTTGTATTACTTAAAGATGGTTTTTGTGCCTTAAGCTTACTAATGGTGGAAGCTAATTAGGCAATTTAAGTCTACAAATTTATGATGGTGGCCTTTGTTCTTTGCTAGAATTGTAAGTAGTTGGCTATCATTTACTTGACTAAATCTTTAAATGATAATTGAGAAAAAGCTGCAGCTGAATCTAGTTAATTAACAAGATTATATTGCACTTTAGTGTATGCAAGAGGAGAAAAAGGAAAAGGATACTAATTCTAGCTTGAATTGCTATCATATCTTAAATTCTAGTTAGTTCTCCATCTAGGATATTGATTATGTTATTAGTGATACTAGTTTGGCTATAACAGATAGTATTGGAACTAATTCTATTGCTGGATTTGAAGCTTACTAGGATAAATGGTTGTTGCATATGTTAGAGGATGAAGAAACTTATCATCTTGTAATGTTGGGCAATAATTAGTGTGATGGTTTGAATAGGAGCAAATTCCATAAAGTTTTGCTAGAAAAAAAGCTTGGAATTGTTGTTGTAGTCCTATTACCATTTACCTAACTAAAGAGGAGAGTTCATCTATTTTGTTTTCCAATTTTTGTTAGTTTAAATTGGGAAAACTCACTTCATGTATGCCTCTAGTAGTAAATGCCATAATTCTTGTTCTAAGTTGTTGGGAGTTAGTTGCCATGTTTGCTATAAGATCTCTGGCTGCCATATGAATCTTGTCCACTAATGCACCACCACTTGTTGTATCAATCATATTCTTATCTATTGGAAAAAACCTTTTATAGAAATATTAGATAAGGAGCTACGTATTGATTTGGTAGTATGGACAGCTTACATATAGCTTTTTAAACATCTCTCAATACTTATGTAAGGTCTCTTCATTTATTTTTTTAATGCTATAAATTTCTTTCCTTATTATAGTAGCTCTAATAGCAGGGAAGAATTTTTCAAGGAATAATTGCTTCATGTCTATCCAACATGTAATAGAACTAGGTTGCAAGTAATATAACTAATCTTTGGTAGCATTAGTAAGGGAAAAAGGAAAAGCCCTTAATTTGATATGGTCTTTAGAAATGCCTTGTAGCTTCATTGTTGAACACACCATATGAAATTCCTTCAAGTACTTGTGAAGGTTTTCACCTGTAAGACTATAAAATCTTAGAAGCAAATGTATTAAATCAGATTTAACTTAAAATTAACATCTAATTCAAGATACTAGATGTTTAATGGTTAATAGGTAACATCAGAGGTAGTTAATTCTTTAAAGTTCTATTGTTATTTGCCATATTTTTTGAGTTATCTAAAGTGTAAAAATGATGGGTAGGAAAATTAGAACTACCTATATTTTTATTCTTACAAAAGGAATGAAGAGTTTTATTAATGTCAAAATCAAACTCAAGCAATTTAGTAGAAGTTCTTCTTATCATGCATTGCTATTACACTACACGACACTAGGTAAACTATAAGAACACAGAAACACAAAAATAGTAATGCGTTATAGAAAAATCAACGTAAACACATCTAATTAACCTATTTAGACATTTTAAAAAATTATAATACTATCATAAAAAGTTTGCTATAACCATGCAGAACCTAAAATTATAATAAAATATTTAAAAAAATAAAAAGTGGTTAAAATAGTAAAATTTAGCTCATAAAAAGGCATCTTATAAGCCTTTGGCTTATAATTTTGATGAGAAAAATCAAAACTAACTCTAAAATTTTTAACTTAATCGAAACTAGTGAAACTTAGTTACCAAATTAAGGGTATAGTGAAAAAAGGTATAAAACTAGTTTCTTAAAGCCAAAAACATCTGTTTAGATGTTAGATGAAGTAAAATATGATAAAATATGATGAATTGAAGTGGAAGAATAAGCAAAAATTAAATAATGCAAAGGAATGCAAGAAAATGCAGAAAAGTGAGTTGTTGTAAAATGTAATATACTAACAGATGCAATTACTGAATGGAATGCTTGAACAAGTGTGTAATATATGGCTAGTAACATAAGAAAAGATGGATTCAAGAGGATCCTCGACAATAGTACCAAAGTTTTGATTAGTATGTCGCAATGCATTAAAATTAGGTTAAAAGCTAGTTTGCTAAAATAATATAGTATAGTAGCACAAATTAGGTCATCCTCTAGTGATCTCTTGATATTATCCTTTATTATAATTTACTAATAGAATGCAGAAATAGAATGCAAGAACAAAATCAAAATAATGTAGAAACAAAGTAAAAATAGATGCAAAACAGAAGTAAACTAATATGTAATGCAAAATGCTAATAAAATATAGAATGTAATATATTATACTGTATGAATGCAAAACACAAATTCAAGAATTGAGGGGTTTAATTCAAAATCAAAGCAATTAAACTAAACTAAACAAAACATAAGAACAAAATTGCAAAAAAGAAAATTAATATAATGAAGTAGCTAATTCAAGGAATTGAAATGCTGTAGTTCGGATTAATCATGGATCATTAGATATTTAATTTTTCTAATTAATTTTTCAACCTTAAATTACTCAAACTCTTTAAAAAATTCATGAATCTTATGCTAAATTACCATCTAGGATTTGATTAATTAAGATTAGTTGAATTAAGCAACTGTTATAATTCTTAAGCTAGATCGAAATTGATTTAAAGATAGAATTTAGTTAATTTAAGAAATTAAATTAGAACTGCCCAAATTAATCCCTCGACCCTCCACTCTTATGTAAAACCATGATTTACCAATCATAACTCAATATCAAAAAAGCGAAATATCATAAAACATAACGATGAATATCAATTATATCAAATCAACATCTAACACAAGTAATTTCAAGAAATCAATATTAGTAAATAGATAAAGAGGAAAATTAATTAAAAAATTTAACATTACAAATCATAATCTCATAATTCAAAAAAGGAAAGACTTAAACCTCTTAAATCAACACCAAAAATTAACCTTTCATAACTAGAACATAAAGTTAGAAGAGAAAACTATTTGCTAAATATGTAAAATTCTCTTATGTCTAATGAGTTCTCTTCTTTTATTTAACTTAATTAACCTAAACCTCTATTGAACCTAAATTGTATATGCCTTAGGATTATAAGAATAGGGTCTTCCTAATTTTTACAAGCCCAAACTTAATTTTTACAGGGCAATTAACTCTAATAGTTACAATAACAAATTCTTATAGGTCTTACTTCAAACAAGTTCAAGACCACTAAAATAATATAATTTGGTAATTCATAAAAAAAAGTTATAGAGCAAGGTCTTATGGAGCTTTAGGCATTAGTTTCACATTAATTAGACCTCTGTAGCTCTAGATATGACCCAAAAATTGAAGCTAACTCAATTAGAATAAAGATAGGGCTTGACTAAATAAGAGCATAAAGGAGTCCGAATTAGGCTTTGACTAAAATGCCAAAGTTATAAATCTTTCTTTAAGCTTTCCAATGGTATAAAAATCAATCCTATCTAGCATCTAGAGCCCAACATATAACTAAAAAATGAAAATAGTACTAAAATCTAACATTAATCAAATAAATTCATAATATTATAAAATAAGACCAATTCTATGAAATTAAACATGTATAACTCACTAAGAGATGTGAAATAGGAGAAAATAATATAGTAAATATTTTTCTCATCATTACTCCTTTAGAAAAGTTGTATTTATCACTATGATAGGCATTATAGTTAAACTTAAGGACTCATAGAAGTTAGGAAAGGGATCTTTTGAAGATAGTCTCATCAATTTAGATGTTAGAGTCTTTAAAGCATAAAAGATACCATTAGCCTCGTTAACTTCTATAATAATTGTAGTTTTTATTATTGATTCAAAATTTTTAGATAGAGCAAGTTGAGCTAAGACAACATTGAAAATATTAGCCACAATTGACTTGCCCCCACTGTATGTATAGTTGGAGGTGATCTTTGTGACAATGAACATATGAAAATAAGAGTAAGATTTGGTATTAAAATCTTTTGACCATAAAGATTTGCAAGAGTTATTGTTTCATTTCAAGTCAAAGGACCTTAATTTTAAAAGTTAAAACTCATTAAGTTAACTAAAGGATTCCTTCAAATTTGAAGATGTTAGTTGAACTTGATTTAAAGAAAAAAGATGAAACATTAAGATTATCCCACCAAGTGTGCCAAAAATTTATACACATAAATTTCTTTATAAAAATTTATAGGTGAAGAAAATTTTGTGACAAATAATTTTATTAATTTTTTGTGATGTAAATGCATTCTATAATTATTAATTCTTAACAAAGAATACAATAGATCCTTTGATTTTTTTCCACAATGGATTTTAATTGAGGGTTTGGAGATGCTTGTTCTCAATCATAGAAGGCCTTGATTAAAGCTTGTTCTTAGATCAAAGGTTGAATCTTGATTATAAAGGAGGGATATAAAAAAGCTTGATCTCTAATTCAAGGTTGAATTTTCATAAAGGCTTTATAATTGAAAAGATTCACTAAATAAATGTGGTTGAAGCTTTCACATTGAAACATATATTGTTAATTGAAGTTGGAAATTTCTAATGGTTTGATCTTTATTAGCAGAGCTTTAAGAAAGCTTTAGAGCTTCACTTCTCTTCTTCTAATAACTTATTCTTGTGTATGGCACAATGAGTTCGCTATTTATGAAACAGTTGAAAAATGCTTAGGGATAAACATCCTTTTTCATGTTTATCATCTTTTTAATTTATTAAAATGGTAATTATTTTTATTGATTAGGATGATGCATTGTGACGTGATGAATTTTTATTTCTCAAGTTATGGCACAAATACATTTTATTTATTTTATTGATTCATATATGTTATTGGACATAAGTGACATAATTTAATTTATTATTAAAGATATTTTTATTAAACCTACTTATTTTCCACATGAAATCTTAAGTCCTAATAAATTGCCTTTTCTAATTAGCTTTAATTTATGATATGCGATATTAGGTAATGGTCCGTACATTAGAGACATGATGGTTTATGAGCAAAAGATACAATGAATAATGTTTGATAAACATGATTGTTTATATCCAAATGATATGATAGTTCATATGATGTCTCATCTGCAAGAAACATGATGGTTCACATTTGAAAGACATGTTTCATATTTGAAAGCATGATAATTTAGGATTTTAGTCAATTCTTAGATTTAATGGGCATGTTTTATCATTATCCTTTTAATATATTATGCTTACTTAATAAAATGAAAATTTATAGATATAATATGCTTTACATAATTATATTAAGAAGGAATAGACCATTACACATCATTAAAATGATTATATTAAGATGGAATAGATTGCTATGCATTATTGAAAATTTAGTGTAAGTATGTACCCATATATTTCACACAACAATAGCCCTTTAGATTGTATATTGCATGGTTTGGCTAAAATGTACAACTAAGTGTTACCATTTACGACTTCCTTGGTTGAAAATTTTTCTTATCCTAACTTTTAACCCAAAAAAATTGTAATTATAAAATAATCTTTTAGCTAAAATGGATTACATCTAGGCTAGAATGTTTTGTTAGGCTTGTCCCTGAATATTATAAACAAGAGAAAAATATTGTAAACAAGCAATATAAATAAAGGAAAATTACACTTTACTAACCCCATGGTTTTACCTTTTTTTACTTAGCCTACTTGTGATTTTAAGTATTATAATTTACTTATTTATGCTTTCAACCGTTAGCACTTTACTCACCTAAACTATTTTTTGTCTAAAATATCATTAGAAAATGTATGCACATTGCATGTGATCTTTATTTTCCAAAATTTGACTAAATTTTATGCTTACTTAAAACCAAATTACCCCTAAAAAGATCTTAATTATATTAAAGATTTGTTTGCTATAATTTAGTCTGCAGTTGCTAAATAAAAAGATGTGAATAAGGTTCTTTAGGGAGTAAACTAGTTCTAAGTGAGTATCAAAATGACTTAAAATTTAAAAAAAGTAAAGATCACATGCAACATATATGAGGTTTCTATAAAATTTTGGAAGGAAAATAGTTTTTAGTGGGCAAAGTGTTAATAATTGAAATTACAAATAAGTAAGTTGTAGCACTTAAAATTAAAGGTGGATTAAATGAAAATAGTGAAATTATAAGGTTAAAGTGTAATTTTTCCTAAAAATAACAAGTAAACATTATTACCATAAATACATAAGTAAATAATGAACAATAAAAAATGAATCTTTTATTCTTCTTAATGTGCAATTATTAATTACTTAGTAAAGGTAATTGTTCATAGATAAAGTCACTTAAAAATGGTTCATAATATCAAATGATAAGAATATGAAAAATTAAATAATTATTAATGAAGTATAATAAAATTATTTACTTTAGATAAAGATGATAGATATAAAAATTATGTTTTTAGCATAATTTAACAAAATAATATGATATATTGCAAGATGACTATAATTGTAACGTTGTTATATTCTCTTTAAAATTTTAGAATTCTATTTTATGGGGAGAAATAATTAATCAATTTTAACCAAAATAATTAGTTTATTTTAATTATAATATATTTAGATGAAAATATTATAAGGAGAAGAATAAATTCCAATAAAGAAATTATAAATGGGATACTAAGGAAAAAGAATTAATTAATTAAACAAGTTTTAAGTAGAAATTTTGGTGGATAGAAATAAATTGTTTTAATGAGCTTGAAAGGAGGAACTTATATAATTTAGTTAAGGAAAATTTTAATGAATAAAAAAAAATAGATATTATAAGAGTTAAGAAGTGAGAATATGATTTAGAGGATATTTTTGGCAAATAACAAAAATCTTGTTTCCTTTTTATAAGTTGAACTTTAGCCCTAATAATTTTCATAAACCCTAACATTCCATCTCCTAACTCTTTCTTCTTCTTGTCCTTTTCCTTTTTTAATCTTTTCTTCAATCAAATAATTAAAGAGTAATTCTTCATCAATCTTCCACTCAAACAAGTAAAGTCTTTATTACAACAAGAGTCTTAATTGTTTTCTTTGAATTTAATAGGATTTGAGAAATTGATCTAAAAGGGAAGAATGAACCTTAACTTGGAATCCTTAGGATTTTTTAATCACTAGAGTCAAAAAATGTCAAATGCAACCTCCCAAATCTTTGTTCATACTAGGTGAGTAAACATTCTAATCATGCTTTTATGCTTTTAAATGTATTGTATTATATTCAATTTGAACTTTAGTTTTCTTTAGGTGGAAATATGTTGTTTTGATACTATTAATGTGTGTTGGATGACGAAAATGGAATGAATGAGATTTAGTGTTAGTATATTGATGAATTTGTTAAGAGTTATAAGGATAATAAATGAGTTATATCATATTTATGATCATATGAACAGTGACATTGCACTAGGAAATTTATAGAAACCTAGTCTAATAATAGACTAGTGAGCTATAATGGTTAACCATTAGAAGTTGTTTAATTCATATGGGAAGTAATTTCGTGCAAGAAACTAAACTTGACAAGAAGTAACTTTCTATGTAAACTTCATAAAAAGTGCTCAAAGTTATTTAATTTGACATTGAAGAACTGATACTTCCTAGGAAGTAATTTTCTATATTATATTTGGTTCAACATTGAACTTCCTAAAAAGTGTTAACAAAATAACTATTGTATCCTTATTATTGTTATAATACAAATTAATAAATTTTAGTTGTCATAATTAAATTTAATAAAGATAATTTTATCTTTTATCTCAAAATAACATAAAAAGTAGAAATTACCTATGGGGAGGTCGGTAAATAACTTTCTATGATTTATAAAAAGTAAAAATTCTTAAGAAGTTGTATTTCCTTTAATTTGTTAGATAGTGGTTAACCAAATAACCACCTACTTTCCATTTTTCAAGAAATAGTACTTTCTATGCTATTACTACAAACCAAATAACCTTTTAATCTAATGAGTGATGATTATCTAGTCAGTTATTATCTAGTCAGTACTAAAACTTAGTCCCATGAGTGATGATTATTCTTTTAAAACAAATGTAAGTATCTATAGTAATGAATATGCATCTATGAAATGAATTATTAGCCTAAAATGGCAATTTTAGTCTCATATATATATGAATAGTTATAATATATTAAATTTATTAAAGGATGACAATAACTAAGATTGATGATATTAATTAAGACGTATAAGCCATGCAAGGACTGACTTGTGTTTATAAATGTACATAAACATGATTTAACTATCAATATGTTGCCATAAGCTTATTGAATATTATGCTTGATTAGTTATATCATGAAAGGATACTTGAATAAAAAGTGTTATAATTCTTAAATTGCTTGTAGCTATGCTATAAAGGCATGGTATTGTTGATGAATACAACTATGATACATATTTGTGTTGCTTATATGACTTGTGGTAGTTGATATTATTATTTATGAAGAATGAAATGTGTGGCCAAGCAAAAAAAGCATGGAATGATTATGAATTTATACACATGTCTTGATAAGAGTAAATATATTGAGATTATAAGAAACATGATAAGGGACAAAGTGATACTCAAACACCTGATCTAGTAACCATTTATGAATGGATAAAGCAAACCTAAGAGAAATAAGGATGGGCTCATATGAGAAAAAGAAAATTGAGGAATCATAAGGAGATTTAAAAGCTTTCATTATTTTGTTATTTATGCATTATACAATAATGTTGTCGTTTAGGTATAAACATAAATTAAATATTGACATAGAGAAGCAAGTTTGATTATGTATGTTTAAATTGTGACTTGAATGAAAGTGTGTATTTGAGTAATTACACCAAAAATAGAAAATGATTATAAATGATTATGATGATCCTAATGAAAGTGGTATTATGATAAGTGTAGTTAAGTGTTTAGGATTGCAAGAGGGTAATTTCAATTAGTAAGTTATTTATTATTGTCTATAAATAATTACACTAGAATATTTATACTAAGCCTCAGACATAACCTTTTGTTTATTTTCTTTTACAAATGCCTAAGTTATTGCTCATCACTACCACAAAACTGAGCTTTCAAAATTCTATTTGATATAGTTTAGGCATAAGTAAATGTTTTATTGTAAATGTGTTTGGACCTTCATCCGTATAAAGTAAACAAACTAGAAAGATAGTAAACTATATCTTTTATAACTAATTAAACTGACTTATCCTTAACTTAATGGATAAAAGCTTGCCTAATTTTTTATGAATTTGAATTATATTTTTGCTAAATGATAATATCATCTTTTCTTATGAACATTTGAAAGATTTCCTAAATTCCCATGTATGCTTTATTATGTTAGAGTAAGAATGCAATTTTAGTTGAAACTAAAAGTGGGTTCTACACCAGTCACAACTAGGGTTGAGTTATAATAAGATTAGTATAAAAGTTTAGTCTGAATTCCTAGTGAGAAGAGATCTTTAAGCTATATCTATATATTCCCTAGATAAGTCTTTAACCAAAATTGTACTAATGGTATGTGTACACTTACGATCAATTATCATCAGTACCATTTCAATAGACCTTATAATTCTTATTAATATTGGTGGTAGAATTTACTTGACATAGACTGTTTAATGATTATCTTGATTTTTGCTTAATTGTTTAGAAAATTTGGTGAATTTGGTAATGGCTAATATTATAAGTCAAGTGCGAGCTAATCAACCTAATGATTAAGAATCATTTATGAATTTGCAAGCTCATAGTAATTAACATAATAAGGGAGAAAAGATCGAAGTGCCCTTCCTTAAGTTGCAAACTTTATACAACAAGTTATGAATTAGAAAAGAGTATGATGATTGTTTTAATAGCTAGTTTACCTCACAAAGAAAAAGGTAACAAATGTTTTTTTTCCATGATTACATGAAACTTGCTATTATTAATGTGAAATTTATGGGATTTAGATCTCAATGCATTGTTTTATGGGAATGAAACTAGTTAATGGAGTAGTAATTCAATCTAAAAGGCATGTATATAAGTAAATACAAATGTATGCATACATGTGTGTATATATATGTATGTATCTTAAATAACTTATTGTGCCCTATTTAGTTAGTGAGGTTAAATGATTTATCAAAATTTTATGTTTTGTGTTGAAAAAATAAAGTGGTATAGAAGGAAAATTGAAAGTAACACCTAAGTTTTGCTTTTAAAGCATTATGGAGAAGTTCAGGTATGGTATGATTGTTAGACTATTCTAATGTGAGTGTTTGTGTGTTATTAGTTGCATAAATTGTTGGCTATGTGTGAATTGTAAATGGCTGTCAGTGTTCATATGTATTAAGTAGTTAATGTCTTAATGTGATAAATTTGCTAGTGAACCAGCAAAAGTTGTCAAGTAGTTTAAGGCATAGTTTGAATATACAAGTAAAAGCAAGAAATAGGACACTAGACTCCCTTGGAAGTTTATTAATAGTTAGAGTGGAAGTGAGCAAATATTTTGCTTTAACTCATAATACAAATTATTCATTTTTCTTGTATAACCTAGTAAATTTGTTCCTGTATCTATATTTTATTGATGAGAAAGACTTGTTCCTTCATAAATTCCATCATACTTTGCATTAAAATTGAGTAAGGATTATAAAAGTGATATATTATTGGCTATACCCAAGGTCTTGTACCATTTTGGATCAATAAGAGAGCTAATGGTCAACTACTAAGTACTTGAATGGAAAATTTTAGGACTCCAAGACGATGGTCAATTGCTAGGTTACAATGGTTAACTATTGTAGGCTTGATATAAAGTCTAACCTCAAAATTCTACAATATTTTCCTTAATCTCTAGGGTTTTATGCTATTTTTTCCTCCTTAATCCCCTAAAACTTCATCTTTTCACATCTAAACACTAAAACTCATTAATTCTTCCCTTCTCATAACTAAGCTCTCTATTTTTATAGTTTGAAATTTGGTTTTACCTAACTTTTTGGAAGTTTTGGAAATTTAGGACTCCTATTTAAGGGTTTTCAACAAGAAAGAACCTATGCTTCTTTTCTTAAGATTTCTTGCTCTTAATGGTTGGATTTTCTTGAACAAAGCACATTCCAGCTTCTTCCTTCCATTCTTTACCAATACCAAAAATAAGATGGAATCATATTTGAATATGGATGCTTGATTTTCATTAGTAGAATATTAGAATAACTTTAAAAAGAATTTTAAAAACTAAATTTCTATCGGATGTAAGTATATCAATTTTAAATATTTTAAAAAGGAAAAATTCACTTAGTTTGCTAATTTGAAACACTTAAGGTTGAAATTATTTAACACTTTAAGCATAAAGTATTCTAACTCAATAATAAGGGCATTTTATGCAAACATAATTTTTAAATATAATCTATTGACCTTAAGTCAGAAATTCAAGGACAAAGGATTTTTGTTACTACTGATTCTTTTGTGCAACTATTGAAATTTAAATAATAGTATAAAAGTAACTAATATTGGGAGAAAATTAAAGAAACTTATTGAAAACTACTCTAAGGAAGAACAAGTTAATAAGATAACTCCTGGCAAGAGTCATGTTAATAAGATTTCATAAATGATTTAAATGCTTTCTTATGCATCCATATGTTAGTTACGAGAAATATTCAATTACATAAGAGTGGAAATGGAGATAACACAAGTGATAATAAGTTAAATCTTATGTAAGTGATTTTAAAGAGGGTTCTTATCAATATTCCTACATTTGTTCTATGTAAAATGTGTTAAATGGCTCACTATAAGCATACTCTTCTTCCTTATGGTCATTAATTGCCTATATTATGGAAAAAAAATGGATACTGATGTTGCATGTTTGCCATTAATTTTAGGGCATCATTTAGATCTAATTTGATCACCTTAAGTTGTACCAAATATGTTAAAGAAAGATAGGCCATGGGAAAAAAACTAGAATTAAATGCTAAAAGGAGGATATATGAGTAAAGGGAAGCTAGATAAGCTACTATACATGTTAAACTTGAAAGTGAACCTTTGTATGTGATTAAGCAAGGAAGTACACCTGCTGATGGATATTTTAATAATTTTGAACTTCAAGTATTGAAAATGCTCCAAAACATGAAACTTCCTTCATAAACTAGATTCAATCCCTTGAGCACCATGTGGTTTAGATTGATAGTAGGTTGTATGGTTTTAAGCAAAAGCTTGTTAACTTAAAAGATTGGTTCAACTAAGTTCAAGGCAAAGCCATAAAAGTTATCAAGTTGCATAGTGTATTTCTAGGGGATAATCATGATAATATTAGTGACGCCTAATTTTCTTTTTGTTGGCCTGTGATTTTATTCAACTTTCTTTTATTTTTTATTTAGCATATTATTAATAATAACTTTTGCAAATTTTTCTAATTATGGTGGTAATGGCTATGATAAGAATTTATAGTTTAATTTCTTTTAATTCTTGCTTATGTTGAAAGGAAATTTATAAATGTTATTTCTACTAATGTAGCATTCTTTTAAGCTTAGCTTAAATTGTTTATTATCAAAAGTCTATTATTATCAAATAGGGACAATTGCTAGCTTTGCAAGGTCAATAATTAACTTTTAAGTATGACATGTGTTTAGGACAATAAATCTTCATGAAAGGTCCCTAAATTTTTTGTATAAACTTGTTTGAAATGTGTGGGGTGTAGCATGACTGTTGCAGCTAAAAAATATAAATGCAATTATATTGTGTAAGTGTTGTTATATTTATATCCACATTTATTATTTCTTTAATGCATTGAGTGCTACTATACTTATAAAGAAGGTAAAAGGACATTTTGGAAATAATATGAGAATGAGAATTCATGATTCATGTTGTTTACATAAGGTACAGGGATGCCTTTAAGCTATGAAAGATGATTTATGGAATTTTATATACTAATTTCATCTCAGCTTTAATCTTGTTTGATGATTTTAATAAATGTTTTTAGAACAAGGTGAATAAGGCTAGTAGCACATGTTTAACTAGAACATTTTATGACATCATAACTGAATGAAGGTTAGTTTAGGGTAAGGTTGATTGTTTCTTTATAAAGGTTGGAATCAAAGTGGAAGCTAAAGACTTTTTCTTTATATGTTTCAATAACCTATCTTTATGACACCATTAAAGTTAGCAAAATCCTAAGAATTCACGAATGAATTCTTTTAAAGAAGGATGTACTATTATATCTGCCTTAAAATTTTAGAATTCTATTTCGTAGGAGAAAATAATTAACCGATATTAACAAGAATAATTAGTTTATTTTAGCAATAATAAATTAAAATGAAAATTTTATAAGGAATCAAAGCAGAAACTAGGGATTTTTTCTTTATATGTGTCAATAGCCTATCTTTATGATGCCATTAAAGTTAGCAAAGTCTTAAAAATTTGAGGACAAATTATTTTGAAAGAAAAAGTACTATTACATCTTCCTTAGAAGTTTAGAATTCTATTTTGTAAGGGAAAATAATTAATCAATTTAATTAGAAATAATTAGTTTATTTTAGCAGTAATAAATTAAAATGAAAATCTTATAAAGACAAGAATAAATTTCAATATGAAAAATGTGAATAGGATATTAAACGAAAGAGAATTAATTAATTATAGGAGTTTCAAGTAAAAAATTTATATGAATAGAAATAAATTATTTGAGTGATATTGAAAGGAGGAACTTATATGATTTATTTGAGAAAAAGTGTATTGAATAAAAGAATAAGAGGTTATAAGTGATTGAAAGAAAGTATTAGAGTAAGATGGATATTTTTGGATAAATAACAAAAATACCCTTACCCTTTTATAAGCCCAACTCTAGTCCTAATAATTTATCTTCCTCTTATCTCACAAACCCTAACATTCTATCTCCTAACTCCCTATTTTTCTCCTCTTTCCCCTTTTTTAAATTCTTGCTCAATCATGCAATTAAGGAGTAATTTTTTATCAAATCTTTCATACAAACAAGTTAAAATCTTCATTATAACAAGAATCTTAATTATTTTCTTTGAATTTGAGCAATCGAATAAAAAGGAAAGATTGAACGCTAACTTAGAATCCTTGGTATTTTTGGATAATTAGGGCTAAAGAACATCAAATGCAACCTCCTAAATCTTTCTCCATACTAGGTTAGTGAACATTCTAAATATACTTTTATGATTTTGAATGCAGTGGATTGTGTTAAATTTGAACTCTAGTTTATTTTCTTGGTATTGTGGATATATGTTCATTTGATGCTATTGATATGTGTTGGATGATGGAAATAGTATGAATAGGATGTGGCATTACTACATTGATGAATTAGTTAAGAGTTATAGGGGTAATAAATGAGTTAGATGGCATTTACGACCATATAAATAATGACATTGCAGTAGAAAATCTACAAAATCTCAATCTTACAATCAAAATTTAATTAGTGATTTGGTGGGATCTCCTTCTAAATGCCATGGTTGATCATTAGACTTTCAATGGTTGACCATTATCCCATTAGTGCCAAAATTTAGTATCAAAAGTTGAGCATTTATTCTTATAAATCTAAAGTAAGTATCCAATGTAATGTATGCTTATAATGTGAAATTAATTATCAACATATAATTATTAACATAAAATAATGATTATCATCTCTATCATATGTGTGTGTGTGTGTAAATAGCTATGATATATTAAATTTGTTAAAGGATGACAACGGCTAAGATCAATGATATTAATTGAGATATATAAGTCATGCATAGTTTAACTTGAGTTTATAGATGTACATAAATATGATTTAATTGTAATTGTGTTACCATGGGCTTAAATATGATTTAAATATTTGATTAGACTAGTTGTGTCATGAAAGGATACTCAAATACAAAGTCTTGCAAGTGTTAAATTGTTTAAGGCCATGCAATGAAGGTATCATATTATTCATGAATATAATTATGCTATATATTTGTGTTGCTTATATGAGTTAAGGCAATCAATATCATTTTTTATTGAAAAAGGTGACACATAGGATGAGAATATTCTTTTGCACATGTCATCCCATTTTCTATAAATTAGGTTGCATAACAAAGTTAAATATTTCAGGCTTGCATGCTACTCATTTGGCTTAAATGAGTACATACTCTTTTATTAGGTTACTATAAGTCCAAACTAGTAAATTCTCTTATGCAATAATAAAAATTAATTATTTAGTTATTTTAATTCATTTATTAAAATAATTTTCTATGTAAGGAACTATTTTTTCACTTATGTTCTCCTCTAAAGTTAAAATAAATATCCTTGCAACATTTAAATATTAATATTATAAATTTGTTACTATTTAGTAGTTGTAAGCTTTATTAGAATTATAAAATCATTGATGAATTAACATTTTTAATCTCATTAGAATACTTAATTAATAATTTCAAATTATAAAGATGTTCACTAATTCAAACTTGAATTCAAAATATGTCCTAACATTTCTTTTCACTTTGGACCAAAAAGATTCCATTATGTGTGACCTATAAAGTATCCATGCATGTTAGCAATGAATTTATTTATAAATTTCTACAAGTTTAAAGCTCCTTTTAGTTCATTTACAATTTTCCTAAATTGTACAAATAATTTCATAGATCATGGTTGGCTAAAGCATTATGACAACCTAAATGCAAGAAATAGATTTTTGGAAATAAAAAATTTTCATGATAAGGTTTTAACGTGTAATTCAATCCTTTCATCTCTTGATATTCAAATTGGACATAGGATATACTTCAATTGTCAACCCTAATTCAAATGTCCAATTATAGGTGTATGTTTAATGATTATGTACTATCTCTTAATTGATCGTGCATGAAACTCCTTTTATGTATCAATAGATAAAACTCTTTTATTTATACATAAGCTTATGATTTTGATTATAGTACAAGTATTAAACTTCTTTTGAATATCATTCTATGTTACCAAGAAGGATGAATTCTCTCTTGATCAATCATCTATTCTTTAAGAAAGCAAGTCTATAATAATATTAAAGTATAAACTCATATGTTGACCTCAAGTCTAAGGATCACATACATTACCTTTCATATGAGAATTCCATTGACACATGTTAACATGCCATATGGCTTCTCATAGCGGGTCAATCCAATCATGTGTTCAACAATATGTACTCATATGTCTATCAAAATATCAATATATCCACCTTATATGAGATCACTACATTTTTCTAGAAAAATATGACATAACATATGTTGGTTTACTTGTGAATAATTACTATCCTATTTTAATAATAATTCAACAACTAGAGATATTTACAAATATAAACTATCTCATAATTACAATCTCAATTGTAATTAATATATATACAATTATATTTCTAGAATTTTATCTAATATAGTTTACATATATTAAAACTATGTTGATAAAGAAGCCATGCATATGAAATGTTTTAAGATATACATATAATTTCTATTTCTTTTTAACTAGTTGTTTTTAGGACATCTATACTAACAATCTCCCACTTGACCTATAGTCATTCACCCTTGTATCTTATCTTTATTCTTTCTAAATGAAGATCAAGCTTCTATCGAGATAGAAGTTTAATAATGGGATCAATTACATTGTCATATATGAGAGACAAAATCATCATTTTAGGCTAATAATTCATTCTATATATGAACATACAACACTATGGACATTTACATTTGATCAAAAAAAATAAATTATCAAATTATGATACTAAGTTTAGGCATTAGTTGGACAATAATCAACCATTGGGAGTCTAGTGGTCAATTGTTGCTTTATGGAAGAGAACCATGCCAAATCATTAGACCAATAGTTGACCTTTAAGGTCCAATGGTCAACCGTTGGATTGGATTCTATTGATTTTCCAATGCAATGTCTCTATCCATATGACCATAAATGCTATCTAACTCATTTATTACCCCTAAGTCTCAACCAATTAATTAATATGCTAATACCACACCCCATTCATGTCATTTTCATCATCAACAACATCAAATCAATACATTTCCACAATACCTAAATCCTATAGCCCAAATTCAATACAATCCAATCCTTCCAAAACCATAAAACTAAAGTTATAATATTCACTCACCTATTATGGAGGAAGATTTGGAAGACTAGATTTATTGTATCTTGGCCCTAATCAATCAAAATCCCAAGGATTTCAAGTTTGAGTTCATCCTTCCCCCTTTATAGGTTAAAATACTCCAATCTTCTCAAATTTAAAGTGATAATTAACCATTAAGAAAAATTAATTTTAACTTACCATTATGGAACTTGGTAGCATTTATCTATTTTCTGTTGCGTGTCCTTTTTTTTAATCTCCCAAGATAGGTTAGAGCTGCATGAACTCCATTGTATTAGTTTTGCACCCTAATAAATCCCTGCCCCTTCTGTTCTTCCCACAAAACCACCAGGACAATTGAATGGCCTTGAACTCAAATTGCCACCTGATGAAACCACAGCATATCCAACGTAACCATCTCTGCTCCTCCTATGTAAAGAAGAGCAATGACCTTCACGTCCACCGTAAAACACCATGTAACCAACTTGCAAAGTCCCTTTCCGACAAATTTCTTCCATTATAATCAATGTATTTTTCCTACCATATTCCAACACTATGAATTTATTGTTACCCGAACACATAGAAAGCTTGTCCATGCCATGCTTAATTAAAGTCTACATACTGCTTCAGTTATTGTTTCTCCATTTAACCTGATCCTTAACAGAGTGGAAAAGTTCAGTAAACTTATTTCTTCTATTCTCCTAAGAATTTCAAGAATTAAATTCCTTCAAAATATTCCAATCTAGCATATTGAGGTATAAAATTATATAAGCAAATTTTATGTGATCAGATTATGTCTAAAATTTTTCCAAGCAATCATTATGCAGAGCTTATATTGTGTTTTTTGTCTCATGCTAACAAGGAACAGAAGATCTCACAACTGCACTCCTCCTTGGTTGGGATAATGTAATGCCTTTGGCTAATATTTCTAGCTTTAGAAGTATTCTTTCTTGTCTAGTGATTTCATGATATTAATAAACTGAAATATGTCTATTGGCATTCCAGAAATACCCTGACAACCTTGCCCATGCTGCAGAACTTGCAGTACGAAGCTTGGAGGTAAAGTCATCACCTTGTGTCAAAAAATAAAAAAGCTTCCCTTGTATTTTGACATATTTATGTCTTTAGAACTTGTGTATCTTGGTTTCCATGCATTTATGTAATATAGGAACCGTTCTGGGTCTTTTTACATCTTCTGGTTCTCCGTTTTGGTCAAATTTCATGCTGCATTCCTACCCTTGCAAACTTATTTCTTGTTTTAAGTTGTGCCATATCCTCAAATGTAATTGTTCTAATCTAATTAATGTTTAAGGTTGCTTCCTTTGCCGCCATCTTATTTATTCCAGTTAGTTTAATGTAACAGAACACCTCCGCTTACACGGGTATACTTGGCATATATCCTGAATTATGTTAATATCAAAACTATAGGCAACTTATTTCAAATTTTCATTTTACTTTACATGTTTCCTGCGTTAGTAGTTGTTCCATTTTTTTTTTCCTTCTCTAGATGAAAAGTAAAGGTAGTTTATAGTGACAATTATACTCCATATTCAAGTGATTCAATGCACACATATGCAACCTAATTATTACTTTGAGTTAATGCTAACTATTGTACAATATAATTATGTTCAGTGAGTGCGATTATTAAATGATTAAAGCACTCTCTCTCTATCGCTAAGGTTTTCTAGTCCAATGCTGTCTTTATATTTCGATACTATTTCTGGTGGTTGTTTATTATTTCTTGTCTTCTTTAAGCCCTTGCAGGGTAATAGTTGCCATTATCAGCTCTTGTTGTTCTATCTGACTTTCACAGTGAGTAATTAGTGGGCATAGTAAAAGCTGAATGATGTGTTTATCTTTGAAATTTGTTTGTTTTCAAGGGGAAACAGATCCGTGAGATTTTTGAAGGAAATATAGTCAATTGTTAGTTTAGTGGGTTGGAGCAATTTTGAAGCTTTACAATGGGACATAAAATTTATGGAGAACCTTGACTGGTGAGAGATAGTTATAAAACTACGGACAGATTTAAGTTCAAGTTTGAAGGCATTAATGAATTAAAATTGAAAAAGTAATCTTTCACCCAAAACCCTGCATTAGAGGATTACATGTTTAGGTTTTATCATTTATGTGATTGTGTATAGTCATATAAATAAAGTGAATGCCAACTACATATTCTATGATGTTTCCCTCATGCATGGCTGAACTTTAAAAGCTAGTTTTGCCGATATAATCACATCTATTTTGCTTATTTTAACTCATTTTTGCTCCAAAATTTTAATTCACTATTTTCTTATATACTTTTCTGTTGGCAAAATATAACTTCTAATAATGTTTGGTTACTTTTTATAAGAATACAAAGTAACAATTACTCTGCAGGCAAGATTTATAGAATGGGTTTGAGTAATAGGTTAAACAAACCCACTGCTTGAGGAGTGGTCAACTATCTTTTCGAAGCTCCAATAAACTCCCAATATTGCTCATCCCAATTGTTAATAATCCAGCAATAAGTTAAACTTGTTCTTCACCCCATGAATTCTGCCTTATTCAGTTCCTTGAACCTTCCATCAGTGCTGTTGGCCGGGTCCTATCCATATCTTCAGATAAAAGCTTAACATAAACCCTTTCTCTTTCAGGATGTTTTCCGTCCATCTCCTGTTTCTCTTTCATGTTCATTCAGTAAACATACTTCTTTGCGTGTCAACGCATGTGAGAGCAACTTTGAAGCTTTACATATTTTTAAATATATGATAGTCTAAATGATAAGATCCAATCTATTCTAGTCTACATCTATCCAATGCATGCGTGAGCCTTAAAAACAAGACGGTTAGAGAATGAAGGAATTTTCTTTTTAAATTGCTCCATATTTATTCAGTATTCTGGTTTCCTAGAATGAAGAAAACTTTATTTCATGCTTTAAGTCTGCAATAGTTTTCTTCTTAAACGTGAAAGATGTCAAAGGCGCACAAACCATCTTATGTCAAATATATCAAGACAAGCACATATTGAAGTAGCCCTTTTATGACATTCTGCGTCCATATTTTATTGATGCTTTCATTTCTAGTTTGTGGGGTCTTTGAAATGTCTTGGAAAATTTCTGAGGTGTTAAGAGTCCAGAGTTGGGAATATAATTGACAGTTATCTTGCTACTTGTATTTGATTTTAAGATTAGATATGATAACTGATACTCTAGTTCTTTTCTCTCTTGATTTCCTATTGAACATAATAGTGATATGGAATTTTGTATTCTATGGGAAAGATTTTTTCCTGTTAGAAAATCTGAAACAAATTTTCCACGATAAATTTGTTCCCCGATTCAATGAGGGATTTGTGCCTTTGAACCTAAGCTTGGTTTGAGAACAATCAGATTCCTCTAAATCTTTCAAAAGATCCAAAAAGTGAAAAGGTGGGTGGAAAATTGGATTATCTTTTTCATGGATGTAAAAGTGGTGAAGAATTGGAGTGATATTTTCATCCTTTAATTTTGCAACAGTTTTCTTTTTTGCTATGTATTTTTCTGATAATAGCTAACATGGTTCCCTTTTATGCAGCTGAATCATTTATCAGGGCATGTCAAGGATCCTTTTGGTGTAACCCACTTGATTGCTAAGAAACCTTCCTCACCAATAACAGCGGTAAGCTGGGAAAAGCATGTCTGTGTGCTCTTTTTGTTACTGAAGTTGTTTTGATTCAGTGTGTCATGGCATAGAGTTACCCATTTTTTTTTTTTCAATTTCCTTTTTCTCTAGATGGCTACTTTTACATGTTTCCCTCAATATATAGGCATGTGGAGAAAGAATGTGCTTATGTGATCAATTATCTTATTTCCTATTCGTTACATTTTAATTAATGAATGGTTGTGTATATGATGTGCTTACTTGTTGATATCTAGTCAAATTGGTCTATAAGCCTCGATAGATTTATTAGTGACATTCGAAGTCAAACTGATAAAATGAGATAATGTTATTGAGCTATTTGGCAACGCCCAAACGTAAAAATAACCACACCACAACTGACTGATCCACACTCACTATATCATATGATCCACCTGACACAATTTTTGTTTTCATATAAACCTATGTTCAAGATTAAATCAACAAAAATAAAATAGAAAGGGAAAAGTAGCAAAGTGTGTTGGTCTACTTGGGCCATAAACATTGTACCTCATGATGAGATTCCTAGCAATTTTTATAGAAATAACTAAAATTTGGATATCATCGTATTCCAAGGAAACCAAAATTACAGAAACTGAAACAAACACAGAACTACCAGTAAATTATGCCATAACCCAAAATTAAAATAAATAATTGCCACCCTAATTTCGACATCCTTAAACCCAACTCATTGACAACACGTTCAAACACTAACAATCAAAGACAAATTAGCTACCTTCTTAAACCTAATTAGAGGTGTCAAGATGGCTTGAATTTAATGAATTGGCCTAAGATTAGTATAATTTTGTTTGATTTGAGATTAGGATTTGTATAAAAAATGATAATAATAGCCTAACTTGGTAAGAGACTAAAATTAGTTAAACCGATGTGATAAAAAACTGAGACTGATAAATGTCAATTTATCAAGTTACTAGATTTGCCTGTTAGTCTAGTAATAATAATAAATAATAAATAACTAATTTATTATTATGTATTTATATATATTAAAATAATAATTTTAGTATATTAAAAGTATACCTTAATAAATATATAATATTAAAATTAATACATTTATGTATTTAATATTATTAGTATATGTTACACAAAGTTATTAAAATAAATAATTACATTAAAATTAAAAAATTAATAAAAATTATGTGAGAAGTTCAATCTATCATCATAAAATTTGAAAATTAATAAGAAATTGTACAAAGTAATTATTATAATTAAACAAATATAAAACAATTACTATAAAAAAAATTAATATATTAATTAAAGTAATAAATTATTATTAGTACCGTAAAATAGTGATATATTCATATATATATATATATATATATATATATATATATATATATATATATATATATATATATATATGTTATGAATTTAGTTAAAATATTTTTATCTATTTTAATTAATATTGAATTTTTTTAGTCATGCTATAGTTTTTTATTACTCTTTTAATTGGAGATTTTTCATATTAAAAAATATTGTGATTTGATTTATTTTTTTACTATTTGAATAATAATGATAATAATAATAAATTTTTAAATAATAATAGTAGTAATAATAATTAATTTCAATTAACTAATAATATGAAATTAAAAATAAACAAATAAGTGATATAATAGTAGTAGTAGTAGTAATAATAATAAATCATAATGGGTTGCAAAACCCACCTAGGACCACCTAGTAAAAGTCAACCTAGGACTAAGATCGGGACTGGGATGGAATTGTACTATAGCAATTTGGCATGGCCTAACTTGGTAAAAAAAAGTAGCTTAACTTGAGACTGACTTGACATACAGTTTATATCCATTGGATTAGCCTATTTTGACAGTTCTAAACCTAATTCGTACTTAAATAACTTACCTAGCATATTTGGTTGCATGTTATCTCCTAATTTACCAAACTTGATTAAATGATATCAAATTTTAGATGCATTCATTCTCATCCTTATAATAATGCTTTTTTTAGATGACTTATTTAGATATAGACAAATCTTAGGTTGATTGGGGTAGGAATACAATCAAATACAAGGATAGATTGCAACATTTCTTAATTTCGCATTCACATTTGAACAAGCATCCTATGCCATTATCAACAATGTAAGAACAAAAAGTGGAAAACTAAAGCTAAAGCATTTGACCTAATTAGAAGACAATTTCCTCATGACTACATTAAGTGGATTTGACATTGGAAAAACAATATATCTAAAACTTTTGCCACTACATCACATGTAATAGAAATTTATCACAACATAATTGAATCTCTATAAAATTTCATAGAAGACATGCTGCATGATGCATTTGTATTCAAAAGTTTCAAATGCAATATTGAGCCAAACATATCATCAAAAATGTCTAAGACAATGATGAGTTGCTAAATAAAAGGATAGATTTAGATACTATTGAGTTGTATAAGCTTCTCAATGATAGAATTAAACTGCTTTACAATAGATGCATGAAGTTTTCCAAGCTTTCTTTTTTGTTGAACTTATACCATATTAAGTGCTTATGTGACATGATTAATAAAGTTATGACAATGATCTAAGATTTATTGAATAAAGTGTTTGAGCATGCTAAAATCCCTAGATTTTTTCATAAAGCCAAGAAAACCATTAATAAACTAAGGCTTAAGTACACTAAGACACATACTTACCCTAATGACTACATTTTTATTAGGGGAAAGATACAAATAAATGGCATGAAGACGTAATAAAGAATAAGAAGAAAAAGGCATCAATGATTCTGTGATACTTTCTACTAAAGTAGATGTTACAATGGCCATTTATATCTACTAAGGCAACAGAGCATATAAGACGGCATGTTAATGAAAGTAGTGAAGATAACAAAATAACGCATTTGAGAGATTCCAAAGCACGGAAGACATTTTATGCAACTTACCCAGAATTTATAGTAGATCCCTATAATGTTCACCTTGATTTAGCAAGTAATGGTTTCAATCTTTTTGGGAATAGAAGTATTAATCACAATGTTTTCCTCATAATTTTGATTTTATACAACTAACCCTATAGATGTGCATGAAGTCAACTTCCTTCATTCTCTCAATAATCATTTTAAGTCCCAAAATGGCAAAGAATAACATGGATGTCTCATTGTAACCTTTATTAAAATTATCATTTTCTAGAACCCTATCACATATTTCAATTGATGTAGGTTTGCTTTGATAAATCATAAAATTTTAGGAAACCCCAACCTATTGCCAAGCATTGAATATTGAATAAGTATAACACACTAATATTATATTTGGAAATCGATTTAAAGTGGATGCTAAAAGGAAGCTAGCTTAGGAAAAAATCATGCTATAAACTCACAACAATGGAAGAAAAAGTCTATATTCTTTCAACTCCCATACCAATAAACTAGTATGTTGCATCATAATCTTGACATAATGCATATAAAAAAAATATGCATAGCAGCATCATTTACACCATCTTGAATGAGAGTGACCAATCAAAAAACCATCAGAAGGCTCAAAAAGGCCTTAAAGCAATAGGAATAAGAAAGGATCTATGGCTCAATAACAATAAAAAATGCCTACCATGCCTATTTACAATGATAAATTTAATGAATGACATATTTTTTAAATATTTGAAGAAAACTAAGATGTCTAATGGTTATTCAAGTAATATATCTAGGTATACTGATTTGAAACAACATAGATTGTTTAGGTTGAAAAATCTTGACTATCATATACTTATTCAATGATTACTTTTTTATTTCAATATGGCATATGTTGTTAGATAAAATAATTATAGTATTGGTTAAATTCCTTTTCCAAACAAATATGCAATAAAGCTATGAATCTTCTAGATCTCGACCAAGTCCAAAATCAAATTGTTATCATACTATGCCATCTCGAAATGTTATTCCCTCTATCATTTTTTACTGTCATGGTCCATTTATGTGTTCATCTAGTTAATGAAATATATTTAGAGCCCTAGTTTGCTATCATTGGATTTAGCCCATTAAGAGATATTATGTCATTCTAATTGTTCAATTATATATTTGTAAGTCACAAATACTCTTTGTAACAGTAAACTCTTATATTGAATTAAATACTTCAAGCATATGAAGTCTCATATATATAATAAGGCATAACTAGAAAGGTTTATTGCAAAAGTAACCCTATGTAAAGAATGCCTCACACTCTATTCTAAGTACTTAGAAGGTATTGAAACAAGGTTTAATCATTCCTCATGTGTTAAAAATTAACCAAATGAACCTAATTATAGAGATGCATCTATTATATTTGCTATGATAGGTAAACTAATAAATGGCACTACTCATTTTAATCTAACACCTTCAGAGAAGTTATAAGCATACCATTATGTCTTGTTTAATTGTGGTGAGCATAAAGTAAGTGTTTGTGTAATATTGCATGATCTTTCATTAATGTGAATGTTAATGACATTCAAATTTCGATTTTTCCTTTCAAACAATTTAGATTACAAACCAAAACAAAATTTAAAGATAAAAAATAATAATTCACTAAGTTACATAAGTTAGTTAGTAAGAACTTTACTTAATGGTTTTTCAAACAAGTGAGTAGATGAACATATTGCATATTACCCTAATTTTGCATAATACATAATGATGAGTGAATGTGTCTTGCTCTAAGTATACATAAATGATGTGGTTGGTACCATTTTTAATGATTTGAAGCTTCTAGCATAAGGATCACAAGATATTATTTGAGGAGTTAATGTCAATGGATTCATATTTTGAACAATGACTCAAGATTAAGGTAAAAAAAATTAAAATTCTAAAGCTTTCATAACTTGTACAACTTAATATCTTTTAAGCTACCAAAATGCAAATAGGCTAGATATAAAACTACCATATTATTAAAAGTTACTTGATATTATTGAGCTTAATTACTATGGTAAATATGTTGTTTTCTTTAAATATAACGGGGCTAACACTACTAATGATAGAGAACTTGTCTAAGATTCATAGGGCTTCCATCTTATCAATTTTAATAGATTAATTCACACTGGTGAACAAGAAGAGCATAAGCCTATGTCTATACATCCTAAGTTTAAATGGTTTACTATATACAAGATCAAGAGTATCTTGAATGGAATGTTATAGTTCATATAAAGCCAAGAAGCCTATATGACATGAGGGTAAATTAGATGGTGGTCTGAGCAAGAATTAGATAATTTTTTTAAGGTGATGGCAAGAATATCAAGTTAGTAAGGGAAAAAGACAATGATAATGCTTTCAACATCATAAATGATGACATGAACAATGATGACAATTTGAGTGCATCAAAATAATGATAATTGAAGCCTAAAAAAGCATTTAAAGCTTCATGTATCATTATTCCATGCAATAATATTATGTATTAATTACTTCAAAAACTATTATGAATATTATTTGGTTTTATAAAATTGATGCGAATTTATTTAGTTTGTTAGTCTTAAGCATTTTAAATTTAATATATTATAAATTGAACTATGTATTATTTTATTATGCATATATTTTAATAATTATATGTTTTGCAAAAATACCAAAGCACAGGAAGCCAAAGGTTTTGGATAGTAAAGAAACATCTAGCTCTTAACCTATACTAGCTATGAAATAGATTATTCTAGATTCTTTTCAAACTACATGGTTAAACTCCACATACCCTAGTTAAACCACATAGCTCACTCATTCTTTCTAGGTCTCATAGCCTAGACATCCTCTATAGGCTTCTTACACTATTCATCCTTTTCAAACCAAACAACCTACAGCCTAAACATCCTTTTTAGACCCTATAGTCCAAATATCCTATATAGGCTTCCTACACTACTCATCCTCCCCAAACCATATTGCCCACATGCCCTTTGCAAGTCTTATAGTCTAAACACCCTCTGCAAGCATCCCATACATAACCTACATGCCATTTATATGCCCTACAACCTAGACACCCTCTACAGGCTTTCCATACCACTTATCCTTCCTAGATCATATAGTCCCTATGCCTTATCCAGCCTAGCTAAGCCACTTATCCTATCCAATTCCATATAGCCTATAGAACATGAGCAACTACCATTAAAGATACCCAACCTACTCATGATGATATTGACATGGAGGACCTAGATAAGGACATTGACATTAAAAAAGATGTCATGCCTTTAACATAAGTGCCGATTTAAAGTTGAAGAAAAATGGGTGGTAAGAGTGCAAACTAATATGTGACCATAATATATTAACCTTTTATTGTATATTAATGTCCTTTTATTTTAAGAAGAAGACATAATTTAATAATGATTGAATGTGGTCTCATGACTAATTATAGTGTTACATAATCCAAAATATCAATTATATTATATTATTACTATTGACACTATCTAAATCTTAAATTTGTTATATTTTGTACTTAAGTATTTTACTTATGACAATAGAAAATAATGGTGTCATTAAAGTGAAGAGATTGAAATTAGAGCACTTATGGTGACTAGAGAGTGAAAGGGTTATGATCTAGTTTAACCACAAGGGTTGTGCAATTAAAGATGAATAAGGCCTTTATGAACCTTGCATAGGCTAGGTGGCAAGGATAAAAGTCCCTTTAGACTATGATAATTGGTCATTTATGCTTTACATATTTAAAAACTCCCTACTAAAGCATTATACGTCAATATGTAATAATTCAACATCAATTTAAATCCTATATTTCTTTTATAATCAATTCAACCTTTAATCTTTTTTTCTTTTATAGTCATTTTCTACTTTCAAAATGAAGTGCATAGGAGATACCACACAACCATATATATTAGGATGAGATAGATGAATTATAGGGTTGGATTGTACAATAAGCACTATGATCACAACTTTACTAAGGAGCAAAACATTGAGTAGAACTACCTAAAAGGAAGGTTTAAGGAAAAGTGGGAAGGATTTCTTGATAAATTTAATAGGACAAAATGCTCAAATTTACTATTAAAATGTATGTTTCTATTAATTTATGATGCTTAAATTTGAATTCAAACATCCAAGAAATGACAAGACAAAATGCAATTAATAGGAGCAAGTAAAAAATTGTTCATACCACTGGTTTGATGTCATTTGCTAAGAAAAAATAGCTAATTGTATTACAAATCTTTCTATTACTTTAGATGTGATTGGTTTATGAACATATCCAAATTGACACTATTTTGTTGAAATAGCAAAAAATAGTGTAAGCATCATGACACATGTGCAAAAGTGTAGGATGTGACCTATAAGCATGAAAATGGTACATATATGAATAAAGAAATAGGGCTAATCAGAGTAAGTATTTAATCTTGTAAACTTCATTCACTCTATATTTATTAATTGATTTACTAATTTTTTTCATTTTTTAGGAGAGTCTAAATGAAATCCTAAGCCACCACGACCCATCTATTCATTATATTATATACCCGAGTGATGTCTTTAGTCATGTGTTTAAGAAAAAGCATATAGGTTGTGTTTATGGTATAGGAATGGAAGCATGCCCTTCAAGCTTGTTTGGGTCCAGTTTATCCACCATTAATCCCAATGGTCAAGATGAGATTGATAAACTAAGATTAGAATTAGTTTATTCATATCATGATATAGCTACACATAAAGAAGAGTTAGCTACCGACATGGTAAAATTAGCTATGGTTAAGAATGAAATTCATTCCATAAAGTAATTCGTACAATCAAAGGGAGGAAATCATTTAGCTTATTAACCCAATAACGCATTTGTAAATCATCATGTATGTAAATGTGCATAACAAATAAGATATAACCTTATCCTTTTTACTTAACATTTCTTCTATTTTTGGGATGTCTTATGTATGGCAATAGTCATTTACTTATATGACTTTTACTTTTTAAATGTACAAACACACAACATAAAGAACTGAACATTTGTTTTGTTTAGCTTAATGGTTAGTGTTTTCCTTCTTCATTTTTGGTAATTATGGTTTCTATAATCAATATTTGGACCAAATTTGAACGCTTCTTTTATGAAAAAGGTGTTTCTATTCCACTATTATATAGGTTTAATGGTAAGAAAAAATTTAATATTGTAATTTCACATTTTAGTTTAATTTTAGTGTTTTTACTATTAGTGTATATGCCCTAAAATCAATCATATTGATGATTGTAAATTTAAATCGTGTTATTTTAATGGCAATTTTAATTATTATATTTATATATATTGTCTGCATAATATATTTAATTATGATAATAACCTTAAAATAATTGTATTCTTAAATATCCCTAGTCGTATATCACTGTAGATTAGGTTACTTTAATATGTTAAGACTAGCATGTGTTGTAACTTATATGGGATATTAAGTTTACACATGAGTACAAGTTAGAGAGCTTGTATACTGGACCGACCCATCCTAAGAACACTACATGGATCGTTATATGAGTGTCATAAGTGATTCTTAGTGATCATTATTAATATGGTCCTTTGACTTGAGATCGCCAAGATTCCCTACATATGAGTTTCATATTTTGATATTATTCTATGCCATTCATGATTGAGTAAATGCAAGGGTAGTTATTGGATATGTCACATATCATGCGGAGGGGTTTATGTGATCAAGATAAAATTTGTCCCTCCTATATAATAGGAGTAACATCTGTGGGCCCTTTGATTAAGTAAAGTTGAGAAAATACATAGCCATGCTCAAATGAACAAATGAATTGACATGGGATATTAATTACATTTGCTTCAGTTAGCTTACTTACGATCAAAAAATCTCAAAATTGAGCTATACGAGAATGATACGGTCCATGTCTCGCACTCAATCTAGATGTTTAGGATAAAAGGACATAGATAATGATCACGTGTAAAGGTTTAGTTAAATCACTAACTTTTTCATTACTTCAGTAACGATGATATGTTGCTAGACACCGCTCATTATTTATGATCATTAATATGATTAATGATCATTGCCAACGTAATGAGAGCCTATAGGGTCGCACACTTAGAGCCTAGTGAATTTGGAATTAATGGACTAAATTATTTGAGCCTAATATTTGAGGATTCCATGTTATAATTATAAAGCCCAATAATAAGCCCATAATTATACATAGAACAAAGCCCAATTAGTTAGGATTTTCTATGCACCTATTTAAATATACTTGTTAGGTAATAATAGAGATTATTATTGATGCATCCCAAGCATGGACAAAAAATCCTAGCACCTCTCCTTGATCAAAAACCCTTAAAGAGGCGTAGCTAGCACTACGAGGAAAAGGACAACAATTCCAATCGGTGTTCGTATGGACATTCATTAGTGATTCGCGAGTTCATGTGGATACCTTAGAGTCTTCGATCAAAAGGAAGTTAAAGAGGTGATCAACTAGTGAGTTCTTGAATTATCATTAAAAGTTTTGAATGAATCCTTATTCTAATTTAATATTTTTCATGGATCCGTTGGCTGGGATCGGTTTATTCCGCTGCACTTATTTGGCTCCCAATCCCAACATTTACTTATTGTCTATTTGGAAATTTTCTCTCTTGTTGTTAGTTTATTTCATGTAAAATAGTCGAACCAAGTGTGATTTATTATTTTGAACTAGGTTTATAAGTGAGTAATTTTATGTGGTTGAATTTGTTGTTTAAAATAAAATTTTATAATGTTCTAATCATACTGGTAGAAAGCTTTTTTCTATTTTGAGAGGCAAGATCGGACTCATAAAATTAAAGAATTTAGGTAATCGAAGCATTAAATTTGGCTGCAATGGAGTCATTGAAGTTAATATAGGAGGCTAATAATATGTTATTGTTAATTTGACTATTAGAATGCAAAATAATGTATTTTTTTTGTTTCATTTAAAAAATTATCTTTGTTGCTAAAAATTAATTTTGTAGGATAGGTAAGAATATGATAAAATGTAACAAGTTCATATTTCTATTCTTACTAAAGAGATCTTACACAGAGTAACATGGCTCAACCCTATTTTCTTTTAACTTCAATTCAACATATTAAGTAGCAAATTATGGTACAATATTCTTACCTCCAGATTTCAAATAATTAATTAAATGGCTAACTACAATAGTTACAATTAATTTAATTAATATTTAACAATATTACAGTTACAATATTTCAGATGAATAAATTTGAAACTTAAATTGTGTTTGTAAGGCTCGAAATGAAACATGTTGGAAGACTTCCAATTTTTCCTTGGCATGATTTTTGTAAAATCCTAACAAAATTCTTCCCAATTTAGAATTGAATATATATATATATATATATATATATATATATATATATGTCAAAGTAGAATATAAATAAACTTTAATACATCACAATAAATATGAGTTATCTTGTCTTCAATCAAAAAGAAAATGAATTATCTTGTCATCTAATTAAATTTGAATGTGTCTTATGTTACTTAATCAAATATCAAGAAATAGTTCTCTATTCTTAAGTATGCTTATAGATGGTGAGTATTAGAACATATAAGTTAAATCCATAGACATAATGTGAATTGCAAATATTCACATTTATCACACACACACACACATATATATATATATTTGTGAATTTATTTATTTCTTGTTGAAATTGCCTATAAATAGCACTCATGTATTGTGCCTTTTATTATTTATATATATTTTTTCTTCTTGTAGGGTGATATTTAAGTCAATTTACAAGTTCATAATGACCAAAGTTCACCTTTAAGAAAGCTAAAGATATCTTTAGGAAGGAGCAGCAATGATTGGAATCATTATCAATCTTTTTAATTCAACTATATTTGTTCTTAGGTTTCTCGATGTTAGAAACTTGTATACGTAGACAATTAATTGAATCAAGTTACTCCTATGGTTATTTTTTATTAGATAATGTAATTTCCAACTTCAATAATTAATATTTTTATGCATTTTGTAAGTTATACTGTAAATTTTGTTTTTATGGTAGCATATGTCAAATCAAATTTGAAGTTATTATTATGACAATGAGATAATTTCATTATTAAAATTAAAAGGAAAAAAATTAGATAGAAAATTGAAATATTACTAAAAGATTTATTTTAAGATAAATGAGCATAAGAACAATTCATAATTACGTGTAAGGTAAATTTCATAAAATTAAAAAAATAAATGTAATATCCTAAAACAAGACTAAAAAATTTATATAGAATTTTTTTTAGAAAGTGCCCTTAAGTTAAGTAAAAATTTTAAATAGAAATTTTATTAGAAAATACTTTTAAAAAAATTAATATGAAAATTAGGTGAAATTCGAAAAAAAAAAAGCTAATTTGGATATGAGTCCAACTAGAATTTTTATGAAAATTTTATTAGGCATCAAAATAGATTAAAATCCAATTAAAAATCTAATAATAAGTTTAGGAAAATTCACATAGAAGTTTATTGGAATTCTAAAACTTGGGTATGCCAAAAAGTGATAAAGTAAGTCAAAAATTAAATGAATTAATTTAAAATTTTGGGTTAACTTAAATCAATTTTTTAGGTCCAAAATATGTATGAAAATTCAAAAATAGAGGCCCAAATCAAGGTCCAAAATGTTTAAAAAGCTTAGGGGAAAAAATGCAAGAAGTGAAAAATTGGAGCTAATTTGTAATAAACTTTATCTCCCTTTTTAATATGGCTTAATTTTTATTCATTTTAAGATAATAATTTTCTAAACAAATAGGGCCATTTAGATGCCCTATATAGTCAACTGCTTATCCAAAAAAATTTTAAAAACTAATAAATAATAATAAAAAATTGATTTTTTTTTAATTTAGGGTTTAGGATTGTGTGTGTTTGTGAACTAGTAATTTTGAAGCAAAAATTTGTCTCTTTAGCTAAGTTAAACTATGAGAAAAGAGAGGAATTAAGAGAGAAAATGAATCTTCATCTATCATTAAAAGGTGAATGGAAACTATCACGTCCTAATTTTTTAGTATTGTGATTGATGTAAGTATATTAGACTAGTATTAATATATCAATCAGCTATTTTTACAAGCTTCTAAAATATTCATAACTCTTCCTCTTTGATAATTTTATTAAAGTATAAATAGGTATTTACGGAAAATACTTGTAATGCGCACATGCATAAAAAAGTTCAAATATAAATCATATATATTAAATATTATTTATACAAGAATGTAAAATTTTTTAGAATATAATTATATATATAATTACTATCAGAAGATAAGACTTCCAATTAGGACACTATAAAATGCTATATAGAAGATTCCCAAAAGCTAGATGAAGGTTCATATACAAATGTTATTCATCTTTGGGATCCATGCTTCATATCTGTAACTGAAAATTTAACAGTAAGGTGTATGAGTATTAAAATATTCAATGAGTAGCTATTCTTCTGTTTTTTCTAGAAAGAATTCACCACATTGGGTCAGATATATATATAATTGCATAATAATTAATTAAAGCTCTTAGGTACCATTTGTAATTTCTATACACAAGTATAACTCTAGAATACTATCAAAAATTTATGTATATTTAGCAACAACTCTTATGTATGAACAATAGTTTTTAATGTGCATACAATAATTTTATGTGTATTATTTACAAAAGTTTTTTAGAGAATGGATGTAGTAATCACTTATAAAATCCACCAAATGGCTATAGTTAATATTTAGATTTCTTCTTATATCTTTGGTTTAGCCTTATCCTTCTAACATTTGCCACGCTTACCTTCCAACTCTTACCATGCCTACCTTCTTTGTGAATGATGTAAATCTCCCTTTCCCTCATAAATCAAATACAAGATAAGTGATTATATGCACAATGAGCATTAATAGGATGCCATAAGCATATATAAGCATCAATCATGCATTTCATTATTATATATTAGGGGTTCGGTCAAAATACCAACTATGCTATAAGGGTTTTATTAACAAAATATGTTATTCTCATATATTTAACCTTCAAAATCACATATCATTATGTCTAAAGTTAATATACAACCTTTCCATCCAAGATAAATAGCTCAAATATCATCAATTGTATCATAATTTTCAATCATAAAATCTAGCTGGTCTTATACACAATCACATTTTATCATCACATGACATTATACCTAAGGTTGATATTCAATCGTTCCATTCAAAATAATAGAAACTCATGACTCATATGAATAAATATCAACATGATTCCAATATTATTAATCATTTTATAAATTTAAATTCCTTTCATCGTTTCTCAAACAAATTTCAAACAACCACATTGCTTATTTACCTTGTATATGTCACGATTTTAGTGCCCTTTAAGGGTTTCAAATTAATTCAAAATTTTACCAAGATTTATCCTAACATTTCTTACATTATATTACATATCAAACATCAATTAATTTGCACTATTTATTCCCATAGGTATTGCTTACACATAACCAAAATAGGAAATTCAAAACAAGACAACATGTGAGCAAACTTAATAAAAGTCTCATTTCAATATTCAAATCACTTCCAATTATTACTAAATTTTGATAAAATATCCCTAACATGTTAATTAATGAAAAAATCAATTATTTCTTAGAAATTTTATGTGATTACTATTTATGTAGAACTAAAAACTTAGATTTTTTATATCTAGGTAGTTTTGAAGTTATTATAGCAAAAAGGCCTTCTTAGCATCTAAATTAACTCTAATTGCTACCAAATTTTTATTCAAGGTTACTAACATCTAACAGTCCTAGAACATCAATTACTTTAATTTTTCTCAATCCAATTGGGGCATAAATAGCAGCATACAAAACTCAATGTTCTATTTCATGCTATTATAACCAAAGGCCATTCAATTGCACTTTTTATAACTCTAAAATTTTTCAAAAATTACTAAATTTTCTCTCACATATCCTAGCACTACTTGTAGCATGATCATACCAAAAATTAAAATTTAACCAACTCCTAACCCTTATTTCCAAAGAGAAATTTAACATAACATTAAATCCTTGTTAATAGAATTTTGTTTTTACACCTTCCTATAGCTATTTCTAACCGCAATCCCGCAAGTACACGAGTTAAGTCGAGTTATAGTATAAAAGATTATCGTCTCCATAGGGATTGCACATCGAATACTAACTGAATTTCAAGTAAAATTATCTAGGCGTATCAATTGATAGTGTGAATTAAGGATAAAATGTAAAACAGAGCTTAGCTATCAGGAAAAGGTTTAATTCAATGAAATGAAAGCCTACTCAGCTTAAGGTTCCCTTGTACATTTCATTATGGAATGAATGTAATACTCTAACTTGGTTTATAGTTAATTTAGACTATTGGATTACCTAAATTAAGCTATACCTCATTGCAAGGCTACTAGCTACTAACTAAAAAATTAAGTGCCCAGAATTACTCTAGTAATCACTCATCTAGGTTGCATTAACTTGCTTTAGAATATATTTTCAGACATTTCATCCTGTGCAAAAGAATCCAATTAGCTTAATTCCTAAGTCTAATTGATATTCCCAATGATTATGCAAGGTCTGATTAATTAATTGGTCATTTTAACCTAGAATCAATTAATCCATACCACAAATCCAATATTCCGGATATATTGGTTTGTTCCAGCATAAACAGCATAATCAAATCATAAATCAACAGTAAATCAAGGTAGATTATATAAAATTCAAATCCATAAATCCATGAACAAGTTCACCCAAGCTAAGCACAAGGGTTTAGTGTGAAAACATTACAAAATCAGAAGAAAACCAGAAAACAGAGAGGGAATTCAAACAACTCATGAAGATCTACAAATTCCTTGCTTAAATCTTCAATTCCTTGTTCAAATCCACGTTAGAAGGTGCCCTTGGTGAGTTTGGATCTCTCCTAGGGTTTCTCCTAGCAGCTCTCCTTGTTAATTCTCTATTTTTTCCCTCTGTTCTCCTCTCCCTTGTAAAATTTCGCATAAAACTTATATTGGTGATGTACACGGGGTCCAACACGGCCCGTGTTTTACCCCGTGTTTCTCAGCGAAAGTTGAGCAGCACGATACACATTGTGCGACATGCCCCCATGTTCTTCTCCGAAATGTCAAGCAGTAATGTACACGGGGTATGACACGGCCCATGTTGTACCCCGTGTTCTTCTGCGAAAGCTGGTCAGCATGGTACACGGGGTGTGACACCCCCCGTGTTTATCTGAGAAGTGAAAGGCAGTATGATACACGGGTTATAACACGTCCCATGTTGTACCCCGTGTTCTTCTCTGAGCAGTTCAGTGAAGCCTCGAAGCATTCCAGAAGGATACACGGCCTTCAACACGGGGTTCCCATACCCCGTGTTCTTTGCCAGGTGAGCAAATTTACTTCGATTCTCCACAATTCGCATAGTTTTGCCTCCGGATCCATTTCTAATGCTCATATGTGTCCTTTCAAAGCCTGAAAACAAAATATCGAGCATCTAAGTATCTTTTTCAATCAATTTGCACAAAATACTAAGTAAATAAGTGATGAAACTCATAGAATTTATGTGCAATTGTGCATTTGTCAATTTCCCATGAGAAAACTTAATAAATCATCTCCAACTCAATTCACCATCATAATACAAATACCATGTATTCATATCAACATTTATACATAATTAAAATCAAATCATATAGAACCATCTCAATTTCACATCTAACATGGCCAAAATCATCTAATATTTCACCTTTCATGAGAAAACTCCATATAACAAAGGATAGTTACCACTTACCTCAGTTTCTTAACACTTTTAACTTTTAAAATCCTTTTGAAATAACAAAAGAGCAAATTCACTAAAATAAATCAAATTTTAAAAATTTAAGAAAGGAGATTATCATAAAAACTTGAAGAAGATAAAGAAAAAACTTAAGTTACTTTACTAGAATTGATGAAACTAGTTACAAAGCTTCTTGGAATTGTTTGAAGAGTTGAAAACCATAATGGAGTAGCCAAGATGTCTCATGATTTTAGTTAAGAAATTGGGTAGAAAAAGTATGCAAAAAGAATCCCAAGAGGCTCTATATATAATTCCTAAAATTTCCCTCACAAACTAACCTTTTTTTCTTTTTTTTATTTTTATAGAATTTTTTAATGACAATAAAGCAGCACATGGGTCACGATTTGCTAGCCTAAAATCAAAAGATTTTCCCTCAAATCCAATTAAAGTTAACCAAATATAATAATATAGCCTTCTAGAAATATAGATTAACAAATGCCCTTAGTTTACCATTTTTTTACTAATTTACCAAGGTTTCTTCTACAAGACTAAGCCTTGTTTTTTAGCCTAAATTTTTTGCTTTCAAAAATCATTTCTTCTACAAGATCGGGCCTTGTTTTTGGACCTAAATTTTTTTCTTTCAAAAATCATATTTAGGCTTAAAAAATTTGATCTAACTTAACCTAAATAAATCAGGGTGATTTATTTCAAATTTGAGCTCAATCTCTAATTTTTTAAGTTACTTAGGTCATTTTTTAGCTACTTGAGCCCTATTTCCTATTAAATTTTTATAAAAAAAATTTAGTCTTAATATTGGGATTTTTATGATATTTTAACCCATATTAATGCCTAATAAAAGTTCTATAAATTCTAGAAAGATATACCCTAAAATTATCCTTACAATTTAATTGAATTTTACTCAATTATGTTTCTAGATTTCTATCAGGGTGATTTCTATCCAAAATTTCCTTTATTAAATTTTTTTCTCTTGTTGGAATATTATAGAAACTCTCCTTTATTTTTTTAGGTTGTCCCATGAAAGATGATGATGATGTTGTTAAATTCTACTTCCTTTGATATCATTATAATATGATAGTGTAGGGTTCAGTTTTTAAAACCCTCCAAAGGATAATATGATGGCATTATTTTGGTATATTAATCTCAAGAATGTTGTAAAAAGGATTCATGAAATTTTCTTATGAAGGATAAAGTTAAAAATAGAAGCAAATCTTCCAAGTGCATCTAAATAAATGTTTAGTCACTCTATGTATTTAGGGGTTAGAAATTTTTAGAATTTTACTATTATAATTAATGTTAGAATGATTGTAGTAGAAATTAGAAATTTTTGAAATATTTTAGATATATTAAAAACTAAGTTATAAATAAAATACTTAAATATGCCAATTTCAAAACTCTCTTCTGTTGGGTCTCAGATTTGAAATTATTTAAGGCATCAAATGAATGAGAAAAATTATGAAAAATTTTATATATGATATTAGGGATATTATTAAGCTTGTGTTAAAATTTGGTGGCAATTAAGGTTAATTTTGTTGCACAAATGAACTATTTTTATAGCTCTAATGTTATCTGAATTTGGTAATTCTAAGTTTATGCCTCTTGTGCATTAGCAAAGCCATGAAATTTATTGTGGAACATTTATGTTATTCCTTATTCAATATACTAAAAATGCCTCGGCAAAGTTTGGAAGTAATTGGTTTCCATTTGAATGACAAAAAGTGGTTTGAATTGCAAGTATTCATATGTTGTCTTATTCTAGAAGCCTTGTTTTATTACTATATAAATAGTAACTAAAGGCTTAAAACTTGTAAAATGAATGATATTTCATGCTTATTAATGTGTTAGATATATAAGATAAAATTTTAGCAAAATATAGAATTGTTTTGGAGCTCTTGGGACTCTAATCAATAGTATGAACCCTTAATTTCCAATAAGTAGAATGTTAGTAAAATTTATAGAAAATCATTGTGAACAATGATAGAAACTTAAGTAGCTATTTACATGGTTAAGAAATATCATCATTGAGAGGATAGTAAGGTAAAAACCAACCTTGATAATAATGCTTTACAAATATAAGAATGAACATGAGAAAATAGCAAATTATATAAGACATTTATGGCATGGTTGATATTCAGTCATACCTATTAGAATAAATTTAATGGTTGATGTTTTATTATTCCATTACAATCTATTATTAATGATTGGTGTTTTATCATCCCATTACTTTTTATTATGAATTATGAGGTGGAGATATAATATCCTTCATAAAAAAGTAAAGGCGTAATTAGTAGTGAAGGAAAAAGGATGGTGGCTTTATGCTTAAGGTGGCGAGAGATAAAATTAGACCAAAGGTATAAGGTAAAACTTATATATCTACCATTATCATTTTTTATAAGAATATACACCAATGATATACATAAGAAAATTTCTTCATAAGACACTAAATAATAATTAAACATAAATAAAAGGTTAATTTTTTATGATAAAAACCTTCCCAAATAAGATGATGAGTAGCCATTCACTAGGTATATTTTATATTTATTCTTTTGTTAGTTTAAATTATAGGTACTAATCATGGATTTGATGGTGCAAATTAATACTTATATAGGGAACTTTTAGTCTCCCCAGGGCACCCATGAGATACTATTCCATTATATAGTTTAGACCTGTAAATATAAAGGTAGATTATAAAGCAATACTTAGAAAAATAAACTTAGAATCTAATCCTATTATAATGCATCCTTTTTATCAGGTACCTCTACCTGAAAGTTGTACCAGTAATGATGTTCTTTCTTCCCCCATAGAGATGGATCTAAAGAAATGGAACCCCAATGGATCCAACTAAAAGTATATATCATTTGATGTATTATGTGAATTATGTTTCCCTATGAACACTTTTTGGATATGTATATGTATATTTAACTTCAAAACTTTTAATGCATATAGTTTTGTATTTTAAGTCTTGATATTGGTGTCCTTTAGTAATATTAACTTAATAAAGATATCAAAATACTATACAAGCTTATGAAGATATCTATTTAGTACATTAATATTAAATAGATATTTTTATGATGGTCATGATAACTATAAGATGGATCGTGACAATAACAAAAGTGATTATAAACCACTTTCAATATATAGATTCAAATTTTTAAATATGCAATCTAGCAATGGTTAATAAGTCACTTCCAAATATGAATCACTTAACGGAGATTGGAAACCACCTCCATTAGAAAAACTAGAACTACAGTAGTTAAATTTAACCACTTCTAAATGTCACCAGCAACCTACTTTATAATAATTATGCAAACCACTATTGACATGCTCAATAGCAATTGGAATTGCCATAAAGTCCATGATGAAACCACTTTCATTTCCTTCCTTTTTCTATAGGGAATGAGCATTAATGGTAAAAAAAATAATATTTGGAACAATAATATCTTCTCTTCAAGTGACCAATTCTTATTAGCCTATCAAGATAATAAAAAAATATTTTAGGTATTCTTCACTTGATAGGAATGTGTTTTAAATGGCAATATGCTTTATGCATAAAATATTTATCTATATCTTAAAGTATACATTAAAAATTTTATCATTATTTACTTTGTAAGGACACTTGCTTTAAATCTTTTGAAAATTTAAAAGATAGGTAATAAAGTGAAAAACTAAGGACAAAATACAAATTAATTTTAAATTAACAAGAAATCATATTATCAAATATGAACAGTAATGGTATAAGTTTGAGTTTGAAAGTTAATAGGTTAATCTAGTTATATGGAAAGAACCGAACTTAGAGTTTTTAACATGTTTACCACACATGATACTAGAACTTTCATCATTTGCTAATGGAAGAGGAAAATACAAAACCTAACAATCATTTGACATGGTAAGCCCCATATAAGAACAAAAGCCATGTTGCATGCAACAAAATAATGTTAACTCTATTTAAAGCATGCATGTATAAGTGAAAAAAAAAATCATGGGCTTTATAATAAGATAAGTGGTAACTTACAATAGTATTCAAAGCATCCTTCTGTGAATCAATTGAAAGGAGGTTCCTTGGTTATGTGAAGAAGTTTAAAAACATTATATAATTTAACATAAAATATTTTTTAAGAGAAAATTCTAAATAAGATAGAAAACCTTTATACCAAATGACATCATTACCCTAAAAATCATGTAAGGATAATTACCTAGACCTGGATGTAAAAGATAAAACAAACAAGGTGACATATTACAAAGAACAATAACAATAATAATAAAATAAGCATAAAAATCAAATGAGATTGTATTCAATTAGATTAAGTCTAACTTTTCATTAGTCTCTTGTTACTTTACAATGAATAACTATTAATACTTTGACACCTAATCTATTGCCCATGTAAAAGAAAACAAAAGTAGCAAACCTACTAAGACTAATGGTAGCCAAACTACTATCTAAAGCTTTTCTATAAATGTGTGATCTGATAAATCCACTATTGCCCAACATGAGCAACTTGAAATATTCTTTTAAAGTATCTATAAAAATGATGATAAAAAAATAGTATTAAGATATGATTATGATTGTAGTATACCTTTTGTATCATAAAATATTTAGGTAGCTACAACCAATATGGAAAAAATACAGATGCATCAGACCACAAATATACAAGTATTAAAAACACTTCTTTTTCAAGTAAAAGACAAACATCATAAACATCACATACTCATTAATCATCACATAATAGGATGATAATATAATTATAACAAAATTAAAAATAGGACAAGATAGTGTTCATTCATATAATTATCTATGGATAATATGTTTTCATGCCTAAAAAATGGCATAATCCTTAAAATTAATCAAAAGAGTTTTAATGTTATGCTTATGAGCAAGAGAAAGAATAATAGCAACTTTAGCAATCAATATCTCTTTATTGGCCAAAACTATGTCTTTTTTAGACTTTATTACAGTTTTTACTAGCTAAAAAAGCATAACTAGATAAGTCCCAAGTATCGAAACAACTCTTAGCTTCATACTATGAGTTGCCATCAAATGAATAGATAGAAACAAAACTATTTAGAACAAGAGCCTAAGATCAAACTTTTGAACATTATCAAGTGTTGGTAAGTCACTAAGAATGTCAACTCAAGTCTTAAAAAAAATACAAAGGGCAATTATCAAATTATTTAGGACCTCAATAACTTATGTGAACTTTACCATTAAAATTTCATAAAAGATTTCTAAGTGCTCATCTTAATAATAGTGATTAAGTTCATGCTATTTGATGTGATATGACAAGATATAATGTGGCAAAACTTTCATGTTTCCTATCGAATTAAAAGGAAAAAGGTTAATGCACAAGAATCATGATGATACTACCTATATTAGGATTCCTATACATAACCAACAACTTGCATGTAAATAACTTGGTCAAAAATTTTGCAACTAGAGTAAATGAATCATGAATTCAAGGGTATCGTCTCATTACAAGGATATAAGAACTCAAACCATCAAAAGCAAGCCATACTTCAGTTCCTTCTCTAATACACAGTCTAAAGTTCTAAACAAACATAAAATTAAATATTCAAACTATATTTAGGTTTCACTTTAAACACGCCATTTCAATTATTAATTGATTTACTATGATGTTATGACTACTCTGAAAAATGGATAGGACATTTTCCTTCTTGACTAATCTTTCAAGAATTCATTGTCTTTGTGGTGATGGAACTCATTAGTCATTCTAATTGGATTCAATTCACTTTTATAAAAAATCACTTGATCAAAAGAATATAAAATCCATATTTTTACAATAAAGTATCAAAATATTTAGTATTTAGTTATTGATATGCTAACTAAATAAGAACCTTTAATTAGCATAATTCAATACCAAACATAAAAGATGTTTTGTAAATAGCTTATTAGATCGCTTTTACCTAGTTGTACTAGATTTGGCTAGTTGACTTGTGGAACCAACTAATTTGGCCATTTGGTGAACAACTATTCCAAATAGCTACTAGCCTTAAATCAGCTGAAATAGAAAATGCTACAACTTGCAGCATTTTGCTTTAACTACTATGTTATAAATTTAGAAAATGATTAAATTGTCCTTCAAGTTTTCTTATTTTTTGTGCATCTAGTTTGTGTCTTTTTAGGTTGTTATACTAGTTTTGATGCAACCGGTTTGCCCTTCTAGTTTTCCTGATTTACATGATAGACCGTAAAAGTAAGTACTTAAAATATTGCTAAAATATAAAAGGACATATAAGATTTAAAAGGAGCAATAAGCACTATGTAAGGAAGCTAAAAGAGCATTAAGATTTGTTATGGTAGTGAGAAACTCATATAATAAGAAACAAGCAAAATAGCCGGTCTTTAATTTTAATGCATCTAGTTTGCATTTTTATTGAAAAATTTATTTACTATAAAAATTATGTTAATTTAATTTAAAAAAATATTTAATTTATAATAAATTATAATGATATATTATTTACAAGAGATTTAATCTTCTAAATAATATATAGAATTTAAAATATTAAAAAAATATTTAAATAATTTATAAAATATAGTCATACCTTTATTTTTTATTTTATATATAAATAATTAATTAATAATAACTAATTTTACTAAATATTTTTATTCAAATGACTAATGCAGTTAGCTAGTCAAATCAGCTAATATAATCAATCATTAGCTAGCAGTGAATTGAATTAACTAACCGCTACAACTATTAGCTAATTGCCAAACAGGGTTATAATATGCCTCTAATTCAATATATTATGTAAATCTGTGTCATCATGATAAAAAATTAAGCATCCTTGTTAATTACAATGCTTGAGCTTGCATGCTTTGCACCTTTAGCTATACTTGTGGTGAAGCTTTTGTGATTGAATTTGTGGCCAATTGTTCAACTGTGCTTAAAACTAGTTAACGTCAACCATGATTGCAATGCTTCATGCAAAGCAAAGCTTACATGCTTCACCTCTTCAATAAGGAAAAAAAGAATTCAAGTATACAAACAGAAAATCCACAATCTTTTTTTACAAGAGAGATGAAAGAAAGACTAAAAAAATTAAAGAGAGAAGGCATTGAAATAACTAATTAAGATATAGATGATGATGGAGAAGGTTAGAGATAATATAGAAAATGAAAGCAATCTCAATGGCCCCCATGGTTGAGCATAACTCATTTTTCAAATCACACAAATAAACCGTAAAAATTAATTGAAATTTTATGTTAAAGTAATGGCTTTTTAAAATTTTTAGGTTTAAAGTCCTTTATGTTCAAAAAAATAAAAGTTATAGTTTTTGTGAGCCAAAAACTAAGATTTAGAAACTATTGGATATAAATTAAAATTGTCAAAATAAATTTATGACAAAGCCTTGTGCATAGTGCAAACCAATTTTTTTTACTATTATACACAGTCATCACAAAATAAGTGTTGATAAAATACTATTTTCTTATAGTGTCATAACAGAGATATAATAAGTAACTCACCATGAATACTCATGGCTTCAACATAGCAAACAACAATCAATTACAACAACATATATATATATATATATATATATATATATATATATATATATATATATAACAATGTTTTTAAAAGAAAACTAAAGAGAAAAAAAACTTACTTTCTTCATTTAGCATCCAAAGGATGATATTCAAAATAACATAAAATTGGTATGAAGTTTCAAGAAAGAAAAAATGAGAACCCAAAGCTTTACCTCTTCCTAGATGATCTTAAAAGCTAAAGTTCTACCAATTCTTTAAAAATCTCTAAAAAATTGTTCACTATCTTACTAGAATGAAAAAGAAGATGAAGTGTGTGTGAAAGAGTAATTTCTTCTCTCTTCCTCTTCTTCACTTTTTAGTGTCATGCTCCATTTCTTATTAGTGTGCATGAATTTATGCCTGCCTTTATCTATTTATAATGTAAACAAATGGTTGATCTTATACTTACATAATCAAGCTTTCCTGACCCATATAACATCACCCAAGAAATATTCTTTCTCTAATCCCAAGTTATGCTTCATTATCATCTTAATCTCTTAATTCATTTTCCCTAACATTTTTGTTTCCAATTTATCCTTAAAAATTATGGCTTGCAAGCCACTTTTCCAACTTAATCCCCAAGTAAACCCATCTTATTTTTGTAATTCCATTAAATAATTCCTTATGCCTTTCATTAATAATTTTTTTTCTTCCCATTTTGGCCTTATGTTCGTAAGTCCCATGTGGATTTATGGGTTATATTTCTCTTTTTTTCACTTTTGCCCTTTTGGCATTTTACAAAGTAATTTTTTAGTACTGACTTTAATTTAATCCAAAATTCTATCATTCTTAGATCTTGAATCACTTATGAAATTACTCTATTTAGTCATGGACAAGTTTATAAAATTCCCATTATACAAATTCATTTCACTTCCTTTGGAATTATTGAGTTCTATCAATTAATTATTGATGAATTCCTTTAATTCTCTCAAATTTTCATCTAAATAAATCTAAAATAAAATTTTCATTCACTATTATTGATAAATACTTTTACCATCATAAATGAGTAATTATGCTATTTACATATTCTTAGACACCTTTTTGTTTCATTATGTCAGTCTCTATTTATTAGGTTTTTTTTAATTAGTATTACAATTCTTCTCTTTTTAAGAAATTTCATTTTTGAATTTTCACTAAACCAAACAGAGTTATTTAGAATTGTTAACATCCAATGAAAACACTCAGGGGCTTATTTTAGATTCTCTATATCTTTTTCATATATCAACCATTCACCCTACCATTATGGTAAATCTAGAATAGTTTTTCTAAAATACTTATCATAACATATAAAAACCATTATTAATACCACCTTTGTCAAGGCCCTAATGTCAAGAATCACTATTGATATTGGGAAAATTTCTTTACTAATATCAGTTTAAAAAATTATTTACATTTAATATCACATTTAAACCATAATTCCCTTCCATGCTTTTGCTATGTTATGTTGATTAATTTTTTCCTTTAATCAATTCATCAATTCAAATTTTTTTCTAATTTTAATGATCCTTTCTTAAGATTACAAATTATGAATGATCACTACTTAATTTATTCAACTATCATCAATAATTTATTTTACCACAAATGCAAGTCTCTTATCAAGTCATCAGTACCTTACTTTTCAAAATATTTCTTTACCACAATTTACAAACAAATCCTTTCTCACTATAAGCCATAAGAGTTCATTCTTTCTAATTGTCCTTCTAATTCATTCATGTTACTAGACATCTTACTTTCCTACAAAGATTTCAATAATTCCTTCTCATATAACCTTGAAAATATGTTCTCAAATTATAATCTCATCATCAGCATTTTTGAAATTATTAGTATAATAGCCTATAGCAATAACTTTTGTTACTTTGTAATCTATAAAGTTTCCAAAGCCAAAAAAAATTCATCATAAGAATTTTTAATTCCATTATCAATGTTTCTCTAGTCATTCATCATCGGTTAACCAATACCTATATGCCCTTATAAAATATAGAGTTACTAATTCAAAAATTTTTCTAAAAGAACCTAACATATTTATATCACATATTCTTAAGAGCCCCTATATTAGTTTCTTATTCCATTAATTAAAACTTATCACTAGTCCTATTTTTCAAATCTTAATTTCACTTTTTAGAGTTTCATATACCTTAATTAATCCTTCAAATATCCACCTTGTCATTAGTTATTTTGTCTCCTTATTGCATAGACTCTCATTGATCATTGCTTGATAGTAAGCAAACATACTTTTTAATTTAGTACTACCAACTTTTGTCAATTTTAGGAACTATTTCAAGTCACTTATCTTATAAGCTTTCAATTAATATTGACACACTCTTAATAACTAATGTTCTAATAGAAACATCTTTCTTAAGGTCAATTTACACCACAATCTCAACCTCAATCGTATGATTATTCAAAAGTTATATTCATTCCATTAGTGGAATTTATCACATTTCGAGCAAAATTCCAAGATCCACTCATTACATTTCTCATTCTATTTTGGTTTATTATTTACAATATCATCTATAATTAGTTGACCCTTCTTAATACTTGTTACATGTTCATGTTTACCTTTCATCCTTCAAAATAGTTGATTCTCTTTGTTAAAACCTTACTAATTTCATATATAACCCCTATTTACTATTATTTATTGAACTTTACTTATTTTTATCCTTAGGTTTCCTACACATATACCTTAACCATTCTAGTTATACAAATATAAATCCCTTATTCTAACAACTCATCACAACTATTTAATCCTTATCACTACAATTTTAGTAAACATAAATCACATACTTTAAACTCAATTAGTCACAGTCATATTTGGGTTAAGATTTTATGATTCATATATATATTTTCCTTATTATTATATGTGCTCATTGGATCTTTTCTTAGTACTTATAAACATTTACTCTACCTATTACTTATATGATTATCTTTTAATCCATATTTCACACATATTTGTTTCTTTGTAAAATTTACAAGTCTTATAATTACTTTAACTATAAGTTATCCTTAAAGCCATTAGTTTTCTTTGTCTAAATCTTATTTATTATTTTTTTGGCTAGGTTTCCATAAGCCTTAGTAAGAAAACCATTCATAGCTTATGCCTTCCCCATTTATCACTAACTATCTATTCCAAAAATAATACCTATGCATCTTAACTTAACCAAGGATTCATATGCTCACAACTTATCTTTAATCTTCCTATATATGCTTTCCTCAATTAGGTTATGAACTAATATTTAGTAGTTATCTAAGTCAGCATTTCCTTTTGCCTACTTTTAACTTTTAGGGGATAGGACTATCACTTTTAATCTGTAACTCACTATTTCAATCATTAGTATTCTACATTCGCTAACTAATGACTTGCTAACTATACTCTTATAGATTCGTTATATCTTACATGTCCATCCAAATAAAGGTAAACTTGTTAGGTTAATATATATATCATGGCTTAGAGGCTTTAATTTCAAGAATTTGTAAACTAATTATAGCCTATCCTAGTAGGGCACAAGAGGAGAATGAGATTGTCTATTTTCTTCTTGTTTCTATCTCGATTTCCTTAGGCTAATATCTTTTTCTAAGGCTTATTGAAAAACTGTAACCCAAACCAAGGTTTTTGGTTCTTTTTGTTTGTTACATTTTCATTACTAAAGGAGTTTACGATTCCTTCATGTCCTGACTCTCTCAAACCTATCCTAGTTATAACTTAATTGAAATACAAACATTACTTAAACAAAAGATACATGGCATTCTTAATGATTCCATTTAGATCATCACTGATAGTTAGCATTGTTCTGACTACTTATGGTTTATAGTTCAACGGGTTTTCAAACTACACTTTTCCAAGCCTATAATCTTACATTAGCAAATGTTCCATCATTACCACAATTTGTGAAAATTATGCTTTGATACCACCTTTATCACAACCTAATTTTTAATCATCATGATTGATGTAAAGATATTAACCAAATATCTTTACAGAACTTTTCAAAACCAAACAAATTTAAAATTGACTATTTTCTAAAAGATTACAGCATGTAGAAACATAAGGTTGAAAATTTCAATAAAAGCTTGTTGTTTTGTTTTCCTCTACATCAAATCAAAAGACAAATCTTCACAATTAAGTAAGTTCAATCCTATTTATCATTAGATAAATAATATCAATTTGAAGCTTTACCCAAAAATTAGAAGTGTTCAAAATCTTTTTCCCATTTTCTTTCTTTTGAAAGGGATTCCTGAAATCTGGGAAATAGTAATTTTTTTAAGGTTAAGTCCTTAGATAAAATTGAAGAAGTTTATTTTTCCTAGTTTAGGAAATAGTTAAAATATAATTTCTAAAAACCAAATAGATTAGATAACTTTTTCTTGAAATTCCTTAACATATCAAAAAGATATTTTGGATAAAAAATCATTGAAGAAATATTATGAAATAGAAGTTCAAGCATGCAATTATCACAATAGAATAGGACCATGTCAATGAAACTTAGAAAATTGAAACTTCCTGTTCTATTTGTAAAACACTTAGAGATAACACACCCTACTTCAAATTCTAAAACATGATTTATTTTCTTTGAAATCTAATCATAAATAGTTTCTCAAATATTTATTAAAAACCATTTAATAATCTTTTTTCAAAATACATGTCCATATATTATTTAGTCAATTACTTTCAACTTAGAATTACAAGTTTACCTTTGATCCAAGTGAAACTCATCATCATTCTTTTAGTTAAAAACCATGAGATAACTAAAATGATGTCCAAAGTCATATGTATACAAAATCATATCCATAAATTAATTACATAGAAAGTTACATAAGCCATGTAGAAACCTAGTTATCAAGGTTTTAAAATAATTTTGTAAATGATATAGAAAATAAAACATTATTTCATAAATAATTTAAAAAATATTAAGATTATCAATTGGACTAACCATTAATGATGTCAAAGTCATGAAAAGAAGAGTTCTAAAATAACAATACATTTATCGGTAATACTGGTGGTATTATAAATATCTCAATGGTTATAGAATCCATTGCATAGTTTATAAGAAATTGGTGAACATCAAAATAGGACTCAGTAATATAGCTAGCAAATGCTAGAATTAAGGTCTCATAGGCTACCTGATACACATCTTGTATGTCAAAGAAATCCTTAAGAATCCTCGATTCTAATTTCATTACTTGTGCTCTGGCTATTAGTTATGCACTAATGTGGTCTATACCTATGCCAAAATGGAACCCAAGTCTATACCTTCCATAAGTGATCTCATAAATATGCCATGATATATTAGTGATTTTAGAAGAGGCCATTAAGTGGTAAAGTATCTAAAAAGAAATAGCCACAAGTAAAATGAATAATAAAATTACTAATCAAGGTAGCCATTACTGGATTAGTTTTAGCCAAGAAAGTGATCATATATAAGACATATATTAAATACATCATTATTACAACTTCTTTCCACATTTATTTCAAATAATTTTATATACTGTAGAATTAGGAAATCAATATAATACACATTGAACACATAAAACAATTCACTATTAATATAATATTAATATGGATCATGAATAATAATTATTCATAATGTCATGACCCGTCCTGATCGTGATCAGTGTGGATCGCATAACTAGTTTTCACAAGCCTTAGCATTTTTCACTCGTTTTATTTGATGGAGGTTTCCAAATTTCTAGAGGGATTTAAAATTTTATTTTAAAATTTTTACAAAAAAATGGACAAAGTCTCCCTTATTTTTAGGCACTACCCGAGGGCTACATGCCCTTAATATATAAAAACCTATTTAATTTTCAAGTACGACAACAATCAACATTTACATAATACTATATAAACTTAAACTTATTTATAAAGGAACAAATCAACACATCTCACACTAAATTATCGGTATTTATATTTTCAATGCCAATTTTAATTTCAAATGAAAACTAACTATCAAATCTTCATTTCAAGCAATCTTTTCTTCTTCATAGATGTAACTAGTTCAAACATGCTTATTTCAACTTAAAAATACTTAAAATAAAATAGAGTAAGCTGCAAGAACTCAGTAAGGATATATTTACTACTATTTTGTACGTAATCAATTATACAAGCAATATTTGCATACTAATTTTAAATTAGCAAATATTAGCAAACTCATTTTCTTAGATCTCCATAATATGCACAAATCAGCCTTAGATTGGAATTTCACCTGTATACAACTTAGATTCTGTACCTTGCGTCTTGAAATATCATAATCTTAACCAATCACTCACCGCTCATTTTGAGTGATCATCACATTTACAAATAACCATTAAAGCTCAGATACAAACAAAATATCACAATTATATTAAGTCTTTGCAATCCTAATAGACAATAATATCCAATCACAATCAAAGTTCTAATATCACATCAAATCACACTTTTAGATATAACCAACAAATATGTAACCATTTCCTGATTTCCAAATGTCACAACTTATCTTGATCATGACCAACGTAGATCCCATTACTAGTTTTCATAAGCCTTAACTATTTTTCACTCTAACTACTTAAGGGAAGTTTTCAAATTTTCATGATGCCTCATAAGGCTCAATTCTTAATGTAGTCAATTCGCTAGAGCTTCACTCTATCCATGTCACCAGATCCAATACAAGCTTTCATAGATAACTATTCGATAATTATAAACAATCAAAACATGGTTATGTCAATGTTAGTTATTAATTGACTAATTGTAATAGGATTGCACTAGATCATAGTGTAATTATGAATACAAATAGGTCATCATAATCATATCATGTATTTACATCCATGTTAAATAATGACATCTAATAATAAACAAATTTCTAATATCATTTCTAATTCCACATTTGATTATAGTAACCATATATATAACTGCCCTTTTTATTTCAAGATCAAGGCTATGCTTTTCTCAATCACTTACCAGTCACGATCAAGACGGCTTTTGACACCAAGGCAATACTATAATTTTTCTCAACTAATTGCCAAGAATTTCCATTCGACTCTTAAATTGTTCTTATATCTTTCATAATTATTTTGTCAAGAATTTTCCATCCGATTTTCACATTATAGTTCCATTTCCATTCATAATTTCCATCATCATTGCTCTGGCTCAATCCACTATTTCTAATACCATCCTTAGTAGGATTCATAAATACTAAACACATGAGAGCTAAACCCTCATATCATAACTCTTTGTAATACCATTAGTGTAAGATAACTCATTCATTATGAAGCAATATCAAGTATGCTATAGAATATATAACAATAATATGCTACAAAATATATAACAATAATACCATCATGCTCACCCATATAGCCATGACATATAGATATCATAGAAACTTTAGAAATTCTACTATCACACTTCCTCTGTGCATTCTGATCTAACAATATTCCTTTAATACACCACCAATTTAAGTTCACACATATGTGGTACTATCAATAAGAAAAATACATTTCATAACATCTAAAAAATATTTTATTTAAATAAAAGTTTAGTAGTGAGATATATACTCACCTGGCAACATCTATCCATATCAAGAATTCCTAACTATTTTGCTTTCAGTTTCTCCTTCTTTCTCTTTGAAATTTTACTAAGATAATTATAATTACATTGGATTCAACCATTTCCTGCTTAAAATTCTATTTAATATCTGATCATGGTATTTTTAATCTTCTATAATATAATTCTATAATTTTTTTCTTAAGTTGATTGTAAGAAACAAAAAATATATTATAGTATAAAGATTTTCAAGTCAAAACCATATAGGTGAAATATCAAAATATGATATTATGAAAAGTAACTATTTGTTCTACTTTATAATTCTATATCATTACTTCTTGTATTTTATAGTATTAGCTCTTAGTATTAAAATATGTCACTCTATCAAGATTTTCACATCATATCCATTCTAAAAGAATTATTAATACTTAGGAACCTCAAAGGTCCCACTCTAGTTATAATACCTTGTTTCAAGATATCTAAAATCTCATTTTACATGAATAAAGGGTTTTCTTAAACCTCTTGAAAATATTAAGACATAATACTTCATATTCACTTAGATTATTTTATCTTAGCATTTTTCAACATACAAGTATATTTTCCTATGTATTATTATATATATCAAAGAACATAAATTATCAATTTATTACTAATACTTTAAGAGTCTCTAATTATTTCCCTTAAGCTAGCCACAAACTTATTTTCACTATTTTAGAAACTATACTTGAATATTCAAAATATATGTAAAATAATCTTATGATTTAAATTTAATATAGCCCAAAATATTAAAGTTTTCTACTCCAAGGAAACTTTGATCATCTTGTTGTAGGATATTATACATTTAGTACTTAATAATCTAACTCTATCTCCAACAATTTCCCAAACCACATTCCCACATATTTAAGGCTCTCCATGTAATTTAGATTTAATTTACCCAAAACATTATAACATAATTCTCCAAGAAGACTTCATTTATGTTATTAGATCATTAGATAATGTAAAAGTCTAAACTTCAGAAGTATCACTAATAAATTTATAATTTTTATAATAATAATTTATTTTATTATTATATTTTTTACATGCTTCATTATCTTTTTCTAATATACAAAAATAGGGTTTTTTGGCTTAGCCCCACAATAGTAAAAAATATAAAATTTTCATAATATAAATTAGTTTACCAATTTAGGATATCCTCACTAGAGCTTCACCAGTAGGAAAAACTGGCCAAAGCACTAGGAAAAGCACAATGTTGAAAACCCTTGTCATCGCTGTCCAGTTGGTTTTGTTTTGGAGCTCATCCTCGCCAACTGCTTGCAACTTGCCAGAAATGGAAAAAAAGTACTAAAAATTGCATGAGAAACTTGCCAAGATGCCTTTTAGTGGGTAACTGTCAACTTGAGCTGAGCGCCTTCATTGACAATTGCTAACCCGAGCTGTTTCACACAGAACCCAGTTCATAATGCACATGAAGGTTGAATGATGTAGAATGCCAATGACATGGCAAGAGGAAAAGGAAGCCGAGATAGAGAAAAGAAGAGGATGCAAGTTAGTGAGAGAAAGAGCTAAAATAGAGAAAAGAGGTTGGCTCCAAAAAAAACAAAGAGAAATAATAGCCTTCATAAGAAAGAAAGAAAGCTGGCCACAAATAAAATAAAAAAGTAGTAGTAGTAGTAGTAGTAGTAGTAGTAGTAATAATAATAATAATAATAATAATAATAATAATAATAATAATAATAATAATAAGAAAGGATGCAAATTACTACAATATTTTTCACCCCAATTTAAGCTCATCGCTGTACATATTCTTAGCCCTTAAAATCTATTAAACCTAGTCTCAACCATTATTTTATCTCAAACTCATTTTTTTGTAAAATTAATTTTATTTTAAATCCATAACCATTTATTTTCAATTTTCTTTTAATATAAAAAATATTTATATATTTTCAATAATTCAATAAATTTTAAAGTTCTAAATTAATTATCTTAAACTTTCACAATTCTAAAAAATAATTTATTAACTTTACAAATTATTTTCATCAATCCATTCATTTTCAACTTACAAGAAATTTCTTATAAAAAATTATTTTAAGTTAATCTCAAATTGATATGGCCATACGTAAAAGTAAATAAATTTCAAATATTACCATAAATATCATTTTCAATATTTTAGAACCCTAATTCGGAAAATAAATTTAAAATCAAATATTAATCGAATAAATAAATAATTATTCATAAATATTAAAATTTATAAAACTTTAAATTTTAACTTGGGATATTACACATAATTACTCTAATTGGTAAGAAGGCATAAAAGGTTCCGCTTTGTTACTTTGGACTAACCTTAACCATATGCATCCCAGCCTTATACCTTCCTCTTCCCTCACATTATTTGTGTGACTTGGAATACATGGCACCAAGCCAACCTCTATAACTCTCCACAAGATCTAATAATTACATAAATATGTTACATGCCATATATGACATTCAAGTTAATAATGTTAAGTATAGCAATAAAACCTATATTCAACATATAGCCATAATTTCACATTTAGCATAAAATTAATTTCACATAGGGCTCTCACTAACCCATTTCACATAAACAGGATAAGGTCAAAATATCAACCATTGCCAAAAACATCATATAATAAAACATTATTACAATATAGCAAAGCTACTTAAAGCTAATTTGTCACTTTCCTAATGATCATATAAGAGAAAAGATTCACAATACCTTGTTAGTTCATAAGTGACCACATCAAGCTTTCTTGCTACTATTTACTAGATTATAACATTGCAAATTTTATGCAAGAGTTCATTAACATTCATAATTCCCTTGCACAAAATTCATAGTACACATGACCTCCATAAATCAATTTGCAATTTAAATCATGCACTAAATATCAAGTCAAACTCATAGTTTCATTATGAAAACATATGAAATACCTTATGACATTTGCAACATTATTAATCTAATCTCATACTATAAGCTCTATATTCTTATATGTTCACAAGTAAGATTATATATCATATAACAAATACCACACTTGTTTTAGCAAACTATGGAGTATACAAACTTGGATTCTTCTTAGTTCAGCATTTCCCATTCTAGAAATATTTAGACCTATATTTTATGTATCATTTTAACAAATATGAGAACCATGTTTCTATAATAACATAAAGTTTGTTTACCTTAGAATAATAGTAAATAAAATCACAAGAATTCAATTACTTATACACCTCAAATCTCTAGTATTCAAACATATACCTTAATTGAGTCCTATTGTTTATGCTATTCTTGAAATTTTCATTTAAAATATTAAAATCTGTCATCTAAAAAATAGCTTTCAAACTTTACTTTTAAACTTTTTCCTTGCTTAAAACAAGTCATATAAGTTATCCTTACATCCAATTGTCAAAATAATTCGAAGGAGGGACACTTAACTTGAAATTTTCATTTTAAATATCAAACTTTGATGAAATTTTTCCAAAATTTTCAAAAAAAAATTATCAGTGTATGATATGCAATATAACATAGCACAATGTCATGTATAATATATTCATTTATAAAATAAGCTTATATATATACATATTAAAGTTTAAATTTAGTTCATTATCAGTGTAAAACTATTTACACTATTAGTGAATAAAAAGATGATAAAACATTAAAAAAATCAATATTAACTAAGAGTTTTTCACCAACAATGAACGAGTTTAACAATTTTTTAATGAGATGGCAATACATAGGTTGATGATAATGTAAAATTAATTTATATTGATAGTCAATTAATTTAAATTATATATAATATTAATATAATTTTGATATATATAATTATAAATATACACATAATTTAATTATTGATTTATTTATTTTCTTGAAGGCCTTTGCCTATTAATTTACTTGAAAGTTTATTTTTATAAGTAAATTTTTAAATAAACTAACAAGCCAAGTCAAATTCTTTCAAATAGGCTAAGTTAAGCCTAAATTTTGGCCTCTATATAAGTTATTAAGCCACACTTAAGCTAATAATTTACGAAGTAGGCCCGACCTATTTAAGATAAAGTTTAATCCAACCTAACCTGTTTCTAACCCTAGTTATTGATAATAATTAGACTTAACAATTGTAACCTATATTTATTTACCTATGTATATTTATCCCTATTTTGATCTATTTATATTAGTTTTAGAATGAATTTGAGTTAAGTCATTATTAATTTTATTAAATAAGGGTCATATTATGTTAACCTATAATAATTTTTTTTCATAAACCTTTAAGTAAAAATTATAATATTATTATATGTTGAATTGCTGTACCATTTTTCAATGACAAATTTTTTTAGATAAACTTTTTTATAAAAAAAATTGAAATAACATTTTTTTAAAAAAAATTTTAGCAATAAAAAAACTCATTAATAAGTTAACTTTTTAAGAAGTGGTCAATTCATAAAATTACATACTAATTAGTTCTAAATTTTGGTTTAACTTTTTATCACCCTTCCTTATATAATTTTAAATATCTAAACAAAAGAAAAGGAAATCATGACTTAACCTTTCATTATTTTTCATTTCCTTACCTTTCATTCTTCTACATTGTTTTTTCTCTCTCCTTTCCCTCCTAACTCCCAAACAAACCATAATTTGAGGCTTCATTGTTTGATAATTCGATATTATATTAGGTAAGATTAGAATTGTACTCTATCCTAGTCAAAAGACTCTAACCTCTATATATAGGTTGAGAGAGCTTTTATATGTATGTTTTAGATGTTTCTAGTAGCTTCTAATGACATTTCAAAAGAAAACTGGGCTCATATCTGATCAAATGTTAAGTTCGCACAAGAGAACTTCTCCTTGGAATCTAGGCCATTGAAGTTCGTTAGACATTAAGCTGGGCCAAGCAAGATAGGCCAAATTTGCTCTGTTGTTTGAATAAAAAGGGTCCAGTTGAATATTTGTTATCACTTGACCCCGTGCATCTATGAATCACATCATTTCACATATCAAGGCCATTAAGTACTCCTAATAGTCATGACAATTCGAGTTCCCAAGTGAAAATTAGACAGTTGATCTGCATTTTTAAATTTTATTTTGGTTTTTCTAATTTTTAGATTGCTTTCTTTTCTCTTCTCAACTTCCTTTCTCATCTTCAATGCACTATTACCAGTTGGATTTTGTCCAATTTGCATGATGTGTTCTCAAGGATAAATTCATTCGAAGATTAATTATGGATTTTGAACTTGTCATAATGTAGTAATTATTTCTTTCTCCGAAGTTTCCTCTTTGAATCTCAATTATAACAGTTTCAATTAAGCTTTTAATATCTTTAGTTATTCGAATGATTACTTAAATAACTTATACTTTGTACTTTAGCCTTAGCTTTTAACAAGTAATTGATATGTCCACTTGAATGATTCTTTTTCCGATTCTAATTTTTCATCCACTGTCTATTCAAATAAGAGTTTTGATAGATTGGATGCATTCAATCATCTTATGGATCCTGTCATCTTTGAAGGATTATGCTCGAAATCTTCTATTATACCAATAAATTTATCTTGCATTATTTTGTTAGAGAACTTATCTTAGACTTTTTGATAATGCCTAAAAGATATCTTTTAGGCTTTTGGCTAAGAAATTTATCATCAGTTTATGACTAGAAAATATATCTTGTACTTTAAAAATATAGCTCATATTTGAAATGAGCCCAATCTTACTTAATCAAACTATTATCACCTTTTTCCTATGGATTTTGATCCTAAAAACAAGTAAATTATATCTAGGTAAACTCTTCCATGCATTAAGTTAATTTATATATATTAAGTATTTAATAACTTATATAATTTTTATATTTTTTTAAATAGAAAATGTTTAATATAATAATTTACAATTTAGCAATAAAATCAACTTACATATACATTGAATTTTACTTTATGTATAGTAAAATTGCCTTCCATTTTAATATCGTGCCAACCCATAAATCCAATCCATTTCCAAACCTCTGCCATTATCGCTGAGGATGGTTGTGCAGGGACGACATGAGTGACAGTTAATGTCAACCGCTCTTATTACTGTTCTAACTTTTCTTTTTCACAGTGAATTGCAGCAATGGAGCTTTCCTCTGCATTCCATGAACGACTCGAGCAAATGGAGCGCACTCGAAATCAACGTCTTTCTATACTTCAGGTTCAGTTCAAATCTCTCTCTCTCTCTCTCTCTCTCTCTATATATATATATATATATATTATTTATTTAGTTTCTATTGGAGTTATTTGTGGATGGAAGTTTTGGATTCCTAATATTTGTTTGGTTAGCCCATATGCTGTGCCAATAATGCTTGCAGGCGGAAAAGGAGTTGCAAGCCCAGAAATCTCAGATTTTGGCATCAAAGCTGGAAAATATCAGGTCATTGGAAAGAAGATGCTTGGTGCTTGATCAGAATATAGCATCTCAGAACTTCAAGATTCTTGCCCTCAAATCCGAAATTGACAACGCCGATGCCAAATATGAAACTGTTTCACAAGAACTGAGGTAATTCCCAAGCCAACTGGACTAAAATTTAATTCTGAGTTCGAGAGTTTGATTGGAGTTGGGTTTCAGGTCTTTGCAGTGTGAAGTGGAGGAGCTTGAGGAGTTGGATGAGAAGAAGGATGACTTTTATGAAACAAAGAGGACAGAAATGAAGAAATTCAATGAAAATGTGAAGAAATTTGTCGGGGAATGTCAAATGCAAGTTGAAAATTTGAGGCATACAGTGAATGAGGTAACTGAATTCCCATGTCCTGGATGATTTTGTTACATGCTTGCTGGTACTGGAGGTTACAGAAATTCATTCAGTTTTTGCTTCTTGGTCATTGCATGAAGGAATGTGTTGGTGTTAGATTGTTTAGTTTAATTGGGGGGAGTGGGGGAGAAGAAGGAAGAGGAAGACCTGAAGAAATTTAAGGATAGGGACAGTATACTGGAGCGACCTACTAATCTATGAATGTTTCATTATGCAGCTTGATGAAATACGCCTTTAAGTTTGATTTTCTAGAGCACAAGTCATGCTTTGCACCTAAGTCCAACTTCCAAGAATCATATGTCAGCTTTAACATTCAGCTATTGACTAATAATTGGACTTGCTTATGTATTCAAATCACTTACCTTGTCGGAATTGGACGTAGAAGAGAATGTGAATATTCTTTTGCAAGAACTGGTGTATTGAGTGGAAGACAACACACTGAATATTGTGACCTTTTTGAACTCCTATAGAAGAGTAAAATCAAGCAATCAACTAAACTCTAGCTTCCACTGTTCCACTACCTGCAATGATTTGGTTACTTACCTTTCTAGAATATTGATCCTCTGTGCAATCTGCCAAACAGAATTTAATTATAAATGGCATTTTCTAATTGACATTTTCAGTTTTGGGGAGCTCTTTCACATGCACACACATTTAAATAGTGTGATTATGATTATAGGGTTTTAGCCATTTTTAAGACATAATGCAGAATTGAGATTTTATTTTTAGTTCTGATGCCCAAAATCAAAAGGTGTTTTTTTTTTACTGAATGAAATCCCATAATTGTTATCAGGAAGTTTACAAAATTGCTCGAGGGCCTCTTTCTTTCTTTCTAGAGAAGTTCTCAGGTCTATCTCCACTTGATGGAAAATTTCCTTTTATATGACACATTGTTATGAAAGTTACAATTGGCACTCAGGTCATCCTTTATCAGTCTATTCACTCTTTATTGAACACATGGAGCTGTTTTAAGAATTTTTATTTCCCCGGCATGACAGGCTTTTTGTGATTTTTTGTTTGGATGGAATTTGGGCTTTCTGTCATTTTTGAGATAGCCCAAAAATTTGACATGTTTATTTGTCCATGAGAGATAGTTTCTTGTCCACCCTGCATGTCCTAATTTGTACATCCTAGAAGCAGGCATTGCACTTTGGCTTTCTGCAAGTTTGACTGTAATTATTTTGCATATCATATGAACCTCAATTTATTTTGTCATTGTAGACACATTTTAAGAGGTTACAGAACAAGAAATCTTCTGCTAATTCAGGCTTGGTTAGCTTTAACACTGAACTATGTTGCATCATGCATGTCACCCTTCTCCCAGAACAACTGCCAATATAATTTTGCTTGAAGTTATGAGTATCAGAGTTGTGATCTTGGAGTGGTAATTGATAAACAATACTGTAGGTATTTGTGGTATGAACTTATCAATCTTCAAAACCAGACTGACATGTGATGAGTAATAATGTTAGTGAATATGGTTATGCATATCTCCGTCCTAGTGGATAAAAGTATGCATTGTCAAGAAATTTGAGAATATGAAAAATGTAATCGTGTAGAAATCAAAATCAGAATGCATATTAATATGTCTATGTGCATTTTCTGTACCAGAGTCCAGGGGCTTTTGGATATTACTGAATACTTTTCATGTTTGTCTTGTTCTCAATGGCTATGTTTAGTATCAACTTATTCAGATATATGTTTCACTTTTTCTTTTTTTGAAAAGATTTCTCTTTATTTATTTCTCACATGAAGCTTTTGCTGATGAAAGTTCTATCATTCCTTTCATGCCACGCTGGTCTCTTTTTCAGCTGAAGTCAACTTTCATGGAACTTAAGCAGAACAACAGAAGTTCTTGTGATTTTGAGATAGCTTCTGCTGAAATGAAAAGATCAGAACTACTTGCTGCCAAGGAAAGTTTGGAAAGGAACTTGACTTCTAATTACCAGATTAAAGCACAATTGCAAAAGCAGCTCCACAATATTTTGATGACACAGACAGAAGAGAAAAGGAAGCCATCTCAGCTTGCCTGCCCACTGGAATTCGACCAACAAAATTCTGATCCAAGTGGACAGTGACAACAGACAGGTAATTAAATAATTGTTAGTTTTACAAATTACGGGAACATTTTATGGAAATAGAGCATCAGATTCGGGCTTAGTTTGGGAGTGCTTCTCCAAAGTACAAGTAAATTCTAGAAGCATCCGCAAAATGACGAAAAAATACAATTTGAGTTACCAATAGTGCTTACACTAAGCGGTAGCTACCCACAGAAAGCAATTAAGATTTTCTTCTTATAGGAACTTTGATGAATGTATTAGGACCAAGCGTGATGTCCTGATCGTCCCCTACCTAGATTTGTTCAAATGAGTTTTTCTACATCAAACATAATGAATGAATCAAAATTTTATCTTTTCAGAGTCTTCCTTGTCTGGTCCATAGAAAATGCACCTTCATAAGCAAACACATCGTTGTTGCTTATTGTCACTTGAGACGTCAACATTGTCAGCCTTAGCTTTTGAACTATACAGTCAAAAGAACCAATACGTAGGGAGTTTAGTTTGCAAACCAAGTTTTATGGCATCCTATAATCATCATCCCATCTCTGAAGATTTTTAAACCCAAGTAATACCTCATTCTCTGTCTTGAATGCTCACGTTGGTCACCTTTGTTTCAACACTCCCAGAGCCCCAAAACCATTCCTTGTAACCACTGCACTACACATTTTCCTTATAAAAGAGAAGCTGTTTTCTATGCTCAAAACTCCTCCTTACAAATGAGTCCATAGTGGAAGGCCGTGACCACAATATAATGAGTCATATTCCATCCTTGATTGGCAAATTGAACCATATCTTTGTGTGGCGGGATTCTATGTCATACCCAAAATTAGGCACTTGCATTTAAATTGGGCCCATGTTAAGTACAATTTTTGAGAAGTGGCTCTCGAGGACCCACACAATTCATGCCTTGAGGCAAAATGGATTTTGAACGATTGTACCTGTTAGAATTCTTAATTTCTAGAATGCTCCTCTTTTGAAACTGGTTTTTGGAATGTCCACTGTCTTTTAATTTATAATTTTCAAGTGATTAGTGCACAGACCTCGTTGTCTCGGGCGGTCAGGGCAGTTCGAACTGATCAAAGTCAGTGCACTGACGTTACCGTTCAGAATGGCCCAGTTTGAATCGATCAAAATCAAAATCAGTGCACTGACCCTGGTGTTTAGAATATAAGGTCGCTAAAAAATTTTAAAATAGGACAAAGTGGGACAGTATGAGAACTAGTTTTAAAAGTGAGGCATTTGGAATACAGGGCCAGCAGGAGCACAATAGTCAAAAAGCCGATGCAAAATAACGATAATATTACAAGTTGTATCGAACATAACTGGCATCAAGTATGTCTTTATCTGTTAGGCGAAGCTCCTATCCATATGAATGGCTTAGCAGATAATTCAAATTATGCAAACAATGTGGAGGGATAAGAAGTTGAAATTCCATTAATTTCGTATGCCGATTTGTTGATTCTCCCCTTGTTTATTACTTTTGTTTAAGATTGAAGTAATGATTATTTGTTAATTGATGCTATACTTGCTGTAACTAGTATTTTAACCCGTGCTGTGCACAGCTATATAATTATTTTCTGCATAAAATTAATACGTATAAATAAAATTAAAAAATAAAAATATTAAAACTCAACTTATTATAAATATTTATGATCATATATTTAAGTTTGTAAATAATAATTTTATGAAATGCAATATAAAAATTAAAAATAAAATATGTAGTTAAGTAATTCAATTTAACTATATCTTTAATTTATTTAAAATAATTTTATAATAAAAATATTTTGCATGGTATTCATACTATTTAATAATGTCAATGTCTAAATTATAAATAATAAAAGTGCAAAAATTAAAATATACAATAAAATACATAAATAATAGAAATAATATGTAAAATGTAAAGTTTTAAAAAATTTTCCAGAAAATATTTAAATATTTAAATAAATAAATTTTATTTTAAATTTTTAAATATTTTTATTAAAATAGAATATGAAATTATATGATTTGATTAATACTTTATACATTAAATTTCTTTGTGATATTAACATCTAATATATGAATAACAAGATTGAATATAAAAAATGAAAACAAGAAAAACATGAAGTTAAATGAATAAAAAGAGGGGAATGTGACCCTAATATTAAGAAATATAGGGGTTAATATATATATACACACTTAAATAATTCAATTAAATTAAAATTTTAATTTAAATAATATATTTTTATAAAAATAAAATTTATCATATTATATTTATATTATTAAGTGAAACAGGTGTTGGAATTATAAATAACCTTGGTGACATATAAAGAAAAATGAAAAAATTGTAATGAAACAAATAACAGAAAGTAAAACAGCATATAATTATAAAATTTTGATAAAATTTCAATTGATTTATATTTAATTTGAAATATGACACTTAAAAATTAATATTAATAAAATATTAATAAAATTTAAATAAATAAATTTAATTTCATTTTCAAATAATTTTAATAAATAATAGAATATGTAATTAATATTTTAATTAATAATTTCTATATTAAAATTTTAACTCATTTTAAAGATTTTTATTATAAAATTAAATATATCATTTTATATGTATACTATTTAATGATAAAATGTAAGTTATAAATAATGATATTAAACTTTAAAAAAAATATGAAATGGGGTAAATAAATTACAAAAAAATAATGGTTGAGTTATAAAATAATATGAGAATTAAAATAAAAAATGAAATATAAAGTTAAATAATTTAATTAAGTTAAATTATTTAAAATATTCTTATATTAAAAATAAAATATATGATATTATACATTCAATTATCAGTAATATGAACAATAAACAATAGCAATGCATATGAAAACAAAACAAAGAAAAGAAAAAATATGTAATTGAACAAATGATAAAGAATAATGGGTGAATTATAAAGTAATATAAGATTTAAAAGTAAAATATGTTATTAATTAATTAAATTAAATTAAATATTTAAATTTATTTAAAATATTTTATAATAAAAATAAAATATATTATGTGGTACACATATTTCATAATTATATTAATATTTGTGTTATAAATAATAAGTACAAACATGAAAAATGCAAAGAATAAAAACATGGTATGGAGTAAATAAAAATGAGATATATAATCGAGGAATTGTGAAACAATATTAAAATTAAGAATATAATATTTAGTTAAGTAATTCAATTAAATTATATCATTTAATTTTTTAAATATTTTTGTAATAAAAATAAAATATATTATATTGTATGGATATTTCTTGATGATATTAAGGTTTGTATTGAAAATAATACGAGTGTACATAAAAAAATAAAAGAAAATATATAATTGAGTAAATAAGAAAAAGTGGAACAATGGATGGATAAGTTGTAAAGTAATATAAAAATTAAAATGATGATATGTAGTTAAGTAATTTAATTAAATTAAAATTTTAACTTATGTATTATATTTTTATAATAAAAATATATCTTGTTATATATACTATTCATTAATATTTGTAAGCTTTGACAACTCACACCCAAGAGGGAGTAAATCGGTTATCTTTAAAATTTTCACTATTTTTGAATTTTTGTTTAAAAAAACTTTAATTTTAGAAAATTATAAGAATAACTTTAATTTAAACAATTCCAAGAAAGTTTTATAAAAATATTTGTACTCAAGATATGACAATTTAAAGAATTAGTACAAATTAACTCATTCAATTATTCATAAACAAATCATCGAGAAATAAATTCAAGAAAATTCAATAAAGAGGTTTGCATATAACATGTCACAATTCAATGCACCTATACAAAGTCACATATTCAAAAATATATAGATAAATAATAAAAAAGCACATGCATAGATGGATTTTTGTTTCAACTATTCAATTATTCAAACATCAAGATCAATATTGAAACATTTCTCTTCCAATCATTCAATTATCCAAGTAATAACATAAGCATTACAGCATAATATATCGATAAAAATAGAGCATGTAAGGCAATAAAAATAAAGTATAATACAAAAAGATAAAAAAAATAAGATAGAGAGATCAAATAGAAGAATTTATAATAGTTTTTCTTTTGAATATTCTCTCTAAAGTATATATCCACTCTCTAAGTTTTTCAAGCTTGTATTTCAATTCATTATTCCTTTGAGCTTTAATCAACACTGGAAGAAGCTTTACAATACTCTTACTCTTTTTTAAGCCAACACTCTCTCTGAGATTTTTCAAGAGATAAATCACCTTTTACAATTAAGAAGTTATAAAAGATGTATATCAACTTAAACAAACTTTCTTACAAAATAGATGAAACAAATGAAGTTTTTAGAATAGAGAGATTTCAAATAGAGAGCTCAATCCATGATTTGATTAGAAGAAGGAGTAAAATGATATTAAAAGATGAAATTCAAGCATTCCCTATTTTGTATTTGATATTTCTTAGCTTATATAGAAGACTTATGGTGTATTATAATCATTTGGGGTAGTTAAAAATAAAAACTAGTTGCTTATAATTGTTATATATGTATAAGAACAATCAGAATTGATTAGTTAATCAATTCTAATAAAAAATTTCACCTCTATCTGTTTGGAATCGATTGATCAATTGATTCCCAAAAATAGAATTACATACTTAATTCTAAAAGGTCATAATTTTTTTATTTTAAATTCATTTTGAGCAAATGACCTATCTTTGAAAAGCTATTCAAGTCTACTTTTAAATAAAACAAGTTTCATATTCATATCTAATGTAATTTTTAAGATATGTTTAAAATAATGAGTAAAAGTTAAAAGGAGTGAATTGTGAAAAATCTAATTTTGAAAATCAAATTGTAAAATTCATAACTCTTTTATATCTTAATTATTTTAAGCAAATGATCTTTTTATGAAAATTTCTTTAAGTCTATTTTCACATAAAAATAATTTCATGCTCATATTATTTGTAATTTTTGAGATATGGTCAAAGTAATGAGCAAAAATAAGAAAAGACTTAAATACAAAAAAACTTATTTCTAAACTCAACTTGAAAAAATCATAATTATTTCATATATTTATCATTTAAAACAAATGATGTCCATGGAAAGATATTTAGTTTTATTTTCATATGACAAAAAGTTTGATAGTCAAATCACAAGTATTTTGTGAGATACGATGAAAAAGTGATTAAAGGTCAAAATTAAAAAAATCAAAACCTCATGTTTCGTTAATTTTTGAAGTTTTTCCATAGATTATTTCATAAAAATATGATTGTAGGCTATCTTTTCAAAATATTTTGATCCATAGATTATCTTATAAAAATATGATTGTGAGCTATCTTTTTAAAATATTTTGATCAAGTTAAGATTATAAAAATATGTTTAACTTCTATATTATGAAATATGCTATTTTACAAAAAAAAATCTAAACCGAAAATAAAAAATTATACTAATAAATTTCTTCAACTTTTATTAATGTTTTCAAGCTTTTAAAACTTGAATCTTATCATTCTTTAATACCTAGATCATATCTTCTTTTTTAGATTTCTTCTTATTTATTTTTGAATTAAGCATGACAAGATCTTTAGTTGTCTTACTTTAATGCTCACTCTTTTTTATTTTATATTTTGCTCTATAATAGATATAAATTTTACAAATTATATATATAGTTATTCTAATATAATATATCAAGATATTGATATGTATGATTCATATATATAATAAATTAGTATAAGAATATACATAATCATCACATCATATATCTTACTCAATCATATGCTGAGTCATATCTATATAAGATATAACTCTTTCAACATATAAGCAAGCATTGCTATTGTAACCATAATGTAGCATGTTTATTGAATATTTTATAACATTTTGGTATAAAAACATGCAATATTATTGTAATATTCATTTATCATCATCAAAACTCATTATATAAAACTTAGGGTTAACAATATTGACATCTGAGCTGTAAATATTAAAAATGAATATGAGAAAAATATGCAATAAAGTAGATAGTAAAATAATGCATGAATTGCAAAGTTTTAACAAAATTTTAATCGATGTATGTTTAATTTCAAATATAAGTCTTACAAAAGAAATAATTTGTGAGTTGTAAAATAATGTATAAGTTAGAAATAGAATATATAGTTAAGTAACTTAATTAAATTAAATATTTTAACTTACTTAAATTGTTTCTATAATAAAAATAATATATATTTTTTATTAATAATAATGTCTAAATTGTAAATAATATGAGTGAATGTTAAAAAAAAATATGGAATGGAGTAAATAAAAAGAAGAGGTATAATGGGTAGGTAGGAAGTAATATAAAATGCTAAGATAGAATAATATAAGTAATTTAATTAAATTAAAATTTTAAATTGTTTAAAATATTTAAAATATTTTTATGATAAAATAGAATATATACTTCTTAGTGATATTAGTATTTAAAATAAAAATAAAAGAGTAAATATTAAGAAAAATAAGAAAAGAAAAACATGGAATAAAGTAAATGAAAAGAAGATGGTAAAGTATTATAAGAGATAAAAATAAAATATATAATTTAGTAATTCAATTAAATTAAAATTTTATTTATTTAAAATATTTTATAATAAAATAAAATTATATTATATCATATCTATACTATTTAAATATATTGGCCATTAAGTTGTAAACAATATGAATGAGTGAAAAAATAAATAAATGGATGAATAAATAATACATTTATGTATATAATGTAATAGAATAATATAATAAACCAAAATAAGAGAAGCTTTGTAAATGAAAATAAATAAGTGTACACATAAGAGAAAAAAAAAGAGAATAGCATTGGGCGAGAGCATGAAAGTTGAAAAGGTAGGAAAAAAATGATGTGCTTGATTTATTGAAGAAATAAATCCCTCTTTTCCCTGTTCAATAATAATAATAATGGATCTAAAAAATGAAAGCCCAAATGCATAACCAATTAAAATAAAAATATAAAAAGCTATAAGCTCAAAAGGAAGCTCAAAAGGATAATAAAATTAAAAAAAATAAGAATGAAAAATGGAAATGAAACAACAATAACAATAAGAAAATACGTGGCCATATGTCAGAAATAAAAAATGAGGTATTAACCCTGGGTTATGAAAGTTGAAATAATTTTAACAAAAAAAAGGAAAAAAATCAGGTCGGTGTCGTTTAGTATAATTTATTATAGCGAGGTATCCGAAACTCACTTTCTTTCGTCTAAGTGCACCCGTGTACAAAATTTTACCACGATATCCAAAAGACAAAAATGACACATTTACAATGTGTTTCAATAAGACTAAAATAATCAAAACAGAAACATCTTTTACTAAACATTAAAATTGGAGAGTTTTTAATTTAATACAAATAAAAAAATAAAAGACTAAAAATTTATAAAAATTAAAATTGCAGGACTTTTTACTTTATAAAAATTAAATTAATATAAAATTTTAATTATAAATAAAATTTATAAAAATTCAATTTTTTAGGAATTAAAATAAATTTTTAGTTAAGATAAAAATAAAAATAAATAAGAATTTAAAGACATAATAACATATTGTTATTTGATAATTTGGATGTTTATTAGACTCGATTTATCTATTTATTTGAGTTTTTTAGTTGATGTTACTGTTTAGAGATGAGACAATAACATATTATTATTTGATAGTTTGGTTGTTAATTAAACTTAATTTATTCATTTATTTAAAGTTTTTAATTAGTATTATTGTTTTGAAACGAAACAGTAACATGTTACTATTTGAAGAATAAACATTACAATTTGATTATTAATTAGAATTGATTTATTCATTTATTTGAGATTTTTTATTCATGTTGCTATTTTAAAACGAGACACTAATATCTACTTCTTTAACAGTTTGGTTGTTAATTAGACTTGATTTATCCATTTATTTGAAATTTTTAATTAATGTTATTATTTTGGAAGGAAACAGTAACATGTTACTGTATAGAGAATAGACAGTAATATGCTATTATATGACAATTTCATTACTAATTAGGCTTGATTTATCTATTTATTTTGAGTTTTTTTGTTGGTATTATTATTTTGGAAGAAAACAGTAACATGTTATTGTTTCGAGAACAAACAATAACATGTTATTATTTGATAGTTTAGTTGTTAATTAGATTTGATTTATCTATTTATTTTAAGTTTTTTGTTAGTATTATTATTCTAGAATGAAACAATAACATCTTCTTTTGCAATTTGATTTTTAATTAGGTTTGGAACAAAATAGTGACATGTTACTATATAAAGAATAGACAGTAATATGTTATTATTTGATAATTCTATTATTAATTAGACTTAATTTATCTATTTATTTCAAAATTTTTATTAGTGTTACTATTTTGGAAGGAGTTATTGTTTCGAGAATAAATAGTAACATTCTGTTATTTGATATTTTGATTATTAATCAGACTTAATTTATCTATTTATTTGAAATTCTTATTATTACTATTTTGAAACGAAAAAGTAATATGTTACTATCTGAAGAATAAATAATAATATATTGTTATTTCACAATTTAGTTATTAATTAGATTTAATTTATTCATTTATTTAAAATTTTTTGTTTATATTATTATTTTAAAACGGGATAGTAACATTCACTTTTTTCATAATTTGATTGTTAATTAGATTTGATTTATCCATTTATTTGAGATTTTTTTGTTAATGTTATTATTTTGGAAGGAAATAATAACATGTTATTGTATGGAGAACAAACAGTAACATGCTATTATTTGACAATTTTGTTATTAATTAAGCTTAATTTATTCATTTATTTCGAATTTTTAGTTTGTATTACTGTTTTGGAAGAAAACAGTAACATATTACTGTTTCGAGAATAAATAGTAGCATGTTATTATTTGGTAGTTTGGTTGTTAATTAAACTTAATTTATTCATTTATTTAAAATTTTTTATTAGTGTTACTGTTTTGGAACAAAATAGTAACACCCTCTTCTTTTATAATTTAATTCTTAATTAAATTTAGAACAAAACAGTAACATATTACTATATAGAGAATAGATAATAATATGCTATTATTTGATAATTTTGTTATTAATTAGGCTTGATTTATCTATTTATTTCAGGCTTTTTGTTAGTATTGTTATTTTGGAAGGAAACAGTAACATGTTACTATTTCAAGAACAAATAATAATATGTAATTATTTGGTAATTTGATTGTTAATTAGACTTAATTTATACATTTATTTGGAGTTTTTGGTAGGTGTTATTATTTTGGAACAAAACAGTCACATTCTCTTCTTTTGCAATTTGATTCTTAATTAAGTTTGAAGCAAAACAGTAACATATTACTATATAGAGAACAAATAATAACATGCTATTATTTGACAATTCCGTTGTTAATCAAGCTTGATTTATCCATTTATTTCAAATTTTTTATTAGTGTTTCTGTTTTGAAAAAAATAATAATATGTTATTATTTCAAGAACAAATAGTAATATGCTATTATTTAGTAGTTTGGTTGTTAATTACACTTGATTTATCCATTTATTTAGAGTTTTTGGTTAGTATTATTATTTTGAAATGAAATAATAACATCCTCTTCTTTTGCAGTTTGATTCTTAATTACGTTTCGAATAAAATAATAACATGTTACTGCAAAAGAAGAGGATGTTATTGTTTCGTTTCAAAACAGTAATACTAACAAAAAATAATAACATGTTACTGTATAGAGAATAGACAGTAATATACTATTATTTGATAATTTTGTTGTTAATTGGACTTGATTTATCTATTTATTTCGAGTTTTTAGTTAGTGTTACTGTTTTAAAACAAAACAATAACATATTACTATTTAGAAAATAAACAGTAACATACTATTATCCATTTATTTGGAGTTTTTGCTTGGTGTTACTGTTTTGAGATGAAACAGTAACATGTTATTATTTAGCAATTTGGTTGTTAATTAAACTTGATTTATCCATTTATTTAGTATTTTTTATTAGTATTACTGTTTTGAAATGAAACAATAATATCCTCTTCTCTGACAGTTTAGTTGTTAATTAAGCTTGAAATGAAATAGTAACATGTTACTGTTTAGAGAAAAGACAATAACATGTTATTATTTGGCAATTTCATTGTTAATTAAACTTGATTTATCTATTTATTTCATCTTTTTAGTTAGTATTACTATTTTAAAATGAAATAATAATATGTTACTGTTTAGAGAACAGACAATAACATATTATTATTTAGCAATTTCATTATTAATTAGACTTGATTTATCCATTTATTTTATGTTTTTAGTTAGTATTACTATTTTAAAATGAAATAATAATATATTATTGTTTAGAGAACAAACAGTAACATGTTATTATCCATTTATTTAGGATTTTTACTTAGTGTTACTGTTTTGAAATGAAACAGTAACATCCTCTTCTTTGACAATTTGATTGTTAATTAGATTTGGAATGAAATAGTAACATGTTACTGTCTAAAGAATAAACAGTAACATGTTATTATTTAATAATTTCGTTGTTAATTAGACTTAATTTATTCATTTATTTAGAATTTTTATTTGGTGTTATTGTTTAGAGAACAAACAATAATATACAATTATTTGATAATTTGGTTATTAATTAAATTTAATTTATCCATTTATTTAAAATTTTTTGTTGATGTTATTGTTTTGGAAAGAAATAGTAATATGTTACTATTTAGTCTACAAATAGTAATATGTTATTCTTTATTAGTTTTATTTATTAAGAAAATTATTATGGCACTATTAGACATCAAAAGGGTTAGGGAGTAAAAATTTAATATAAGATTCAAATGAATTTGAATTGATAAAAATAAGATCAAAGTTGAAAAAATAACAAGAAAATACAAAAAATTAAGAAAAATTATTGAAAAAAGCTTTTTTTATCAAACCAAAGCAGGCAAAACGCCAAAAACATGAAATAAAAAAATACTTAAAACGGACAATCGAGTACAAAATTATGTTCATTCAAAGTTTTGAACTTAATTTACATGTTTTTAATCAGATGGACTTCATTAAATTCACATTTTTTTGCTTTCTGTTGAATGATTATATGAAAATAATTGAAAATGAGTGGTCATATATAAAAATTGATTAACTAATTATGGATTTATAACTTTTTAAGTTTTCTAATTCACAACTGCATTCTTAAAGTTAAAAAAAGGGTAATTTCGATATATAACATTCATAAATTATAAAATCGAAATTTATTTGGAAAAAAGTTCAGCACTACCACTTCTTTAAAATAAAGTTTACGAAGCGGTACCTTATTACAATTTACTCAAAAAAAAAAAGGAAAAAGCTCAATTATTAAGTTTAAAATCAGGCCATCTTATGTAAGCCCAAAATCAAACTCGTGGTTGCTGGTACTGTAACATATTAGGCGGGAAACAGAAATATTAAGTCTTTAATATGTTGACACGTCAAAAAAATGAAAAATGGAAATGCTATTTTCTGGATGTTAATGTTAATGTGTCATTAAAAAAAGAAAAAGAAAAAAAGACACTCAGATTATTGATGTTCATGATGTTAGCACCAACAATGTGACTCAAGCTTCACGCGGTTTTTCAAGAATCAAAATGGAACTCGAATTGCCAAACGCTCACCAAAGTTAAATAAAAGAGTATACCTTTCTCTCAATTTCTTTTCTTTTTTTTTCTTCTCATTCAAACAAAAAGGGAAATATTTTTTATTTTTCATTAGTCTCTATCTCTCTCCTTTTGCATCCAAATATATGGCTAATGTGTACTGTTTTAATCAAGTTTATGTGGTTTGTATGAAGTTATTTTTATTTCTTTTTTTCTTTTATGTATACTCGTTTAGAATTAAATCTGATAATCTTAACTCATATCCATTCTTATTTTAATTCATTCATATTCATCCATTTTAAGTTTAGGGTAAATATAAATTGGGTTATTATTGACTCATTGAAATAAATATCATATTGGGTTAACACATGAATAACTATTTATTTATCCTTATTTTGACCCATGCATATCTATCTATTTTAACTTTAAGGTAAATATAAGTTAGGTTATTATTGACCCATTGAAATAAAAGTCATATTGGATTAATACATAAATAATTATTTATCATTTATATTTATAAGAGGTAGATTTGTACACTCTATAAACTAATATTATAAAATAAAAAAATTATAATAAGATATTTTTAAAATTTTAATATAATTTTAATATTTTAAAATTAATTATTTAAAATAAAATATTATAATATTATTATATACATGATAATATTAATTTTTTTATAAAAAATAAAATCAAGTCCAATCTTTTGTACTAAAATCTATATAATTTATTGTTTTTACTTTTAAAACTTAAAAATAATCACAAATTTATCTTTTATTAATTTTCAAATAAAAAATCTTATAATGTTACATATCACACATAATATACCATATAGCTGTATGTTAGATTCTTAGTTATACTTTACAATTTTTAACACATCAATAAGGTCAATTTTTATTTTTTAGGTGGTACCACATTTAATGTATATTAAAATTAAAATATTTAATCAACAACATTTAATATTAAAATAATTTTTAAAAATTAATGTTAAAAATGAGATAAAAAATTATAATTTTAAAAAGTAAATAAAAATAAAGGATAAAAATTTTGATAGCATAAATTTATTTTGTAATAATACCAATGAATATAAAATAATAGTAAAAAATAATGTCAATAAAAATGATAAAATATAAAACAATAATATAAATGGATGGGATAGGTTAGTCATATATCCAATGGTTATAAATCATAGGTCATGGGTCATTCATAACCCATTTAAAATTTTATATTGGATTATAAATAGATAAATGGATCAATAATAATCTATCCACTTTTAACTCAATCTATATCCATCCTAACCCATCCATTTGCTACCTCATTTAGAATATAAACAAGCCCTTTTTTTAATCAGTGGACAAGCAATCAACACTATTTAACACGTACGCAATATCTTTATTCGAACCTAAGACATTAAAAAAAATTAAGGTTAAGTTAAGTTTATGAAAATTGTAGTGTTTAATTCTCTGAAATAAATATTGCATTCTTTGATTTTTTTCTATTTAAGGAAGATTGCAAACCAATGCTCCCTTTTATACAATAAATAGATTAGTTTATAATTTATTAATTTAGTTAATAAGTTGTAAACTAATTTATAGAGATATTTTATGTATTAGCTTATTAAAAAATAAATTCTAATTTAATTACTTATTTTGAGTAACTTATAACTTATAAATTATTTCATTTTCTAATTTTTTAAATTTTTCATTACTTTTTTATTAATTTACAATTAATACCTTTCATAATATAAATCTAAATATTATTTTTTATAAAATAGAATTAATTTAATTTTAACATAACTATATCCTAATTTTAAATTATAAATATATAAAAATATGTATGTAAATAAATATATAATGTCATAAAATATAAATAATTATGATTTAAGTAATTATAATTTTATTATAAATACTAATAAAATAAAAATTATATAAGTAAATAAATATATAGTTCATAAAATATAATTAATTAAATATTATATTTTTATTTTTAATTTCTTAATTACGTTAATATAATTTAATCTTTAACTAATTATTAGTTATTTTAATTATATATAATATATTTTTATATTATTGGATCATTTTAATTAGTTTAACAATTAATTTTATGAAAAATTTCTTACACAATCAATTAAATTATTAATTATCAATTAATTTATTAATTACTTGTATGAAATAGAGCTCAAAATTGACAGGCTATTAGTTCTTAGAAATTTAAGCTAATAACTATTCATAATATAGGTTTAATGTTCCTTTCTTTTTTTCTTTTTTTTTTGTGTGGCTTGGATTCTATATCCTATGAATGAAGTTTATATACATATTTACGTATAAGCATACCATATTGGAAGAAAGAATTATTTGGTCGTGTGATTAACTGCACTAGGCATATTTCAACGCAAATCTGATTCTTTTGCACAATAGTTGGATTGCACAACATCACCATGCAGATTTCAAAGCAATCCCATCAAAGCTAAGCTTGGAGACTAAAGAGAAGAAATGAAACTATAGCAAACTTGATGACGGACTGGTGTAATTAGTGGTAATGTGAAATGCACAGATATCATTGGTTGGGGATTTGGATAGAAAAATAGGGAAGGGGGTAAATTTTACCCTTAAGTGTTTGTGTTGAATTGCTAATTTAAAATTACATAGAGTTTTGTGTATTTAGATTCTCTCCAATTAATCATTTTTTTTTTCATATTAGAGAGTTAAACATAAAATTTTTATCGGATCCTATAGACAAAAATTTAAATACTAAGCTCATTAAAAAGATGTTTTCTTTTTGGGCTTAATGGTTGGTGCTTCGCATTCCACCCTAAAAGCCAAGGCAATGTTTACAAGATTAAACCAAACTTTGAAGCCCAACCCTTAAAGGTGGAATACAAAGCAGCCCAACCAATACGTCACTGCACATTTTAGTTATATACGTACAAATTTAATATATAGCAAATTTCAATGATTAATAAATAACTATTTAAATTTTAACTTATTAAATTTACACAATTAACCAATATTTATAATATATTAAATGATTTTTGTTATATAAATATTTAATGAATTTAACTGCTTTCATATTTGAAGTAAAAATTTAATGAGATTATATTATATGCATGTATAATACACACATAGCATATATTTGATTAATATAAAATGATTTGACCATTGGTATAACTCATCAAATCATCATTTGCTCGTTTTTTGGCTTTGCTGTTTGATCTGATTAAAACATTGGTTTGGCGTTTGACTCCCACTATTCGCGTTTTTAGCTGAAAAAATAAAATAGTTAACCGACTCTACAAAATTGATTCTGATTTAGGAGTCCCATAAAGTTAGTTCGGTTCAAAGTGATTCTGGTTTGTCCAACTCAGACTAACCGTCGTTGTAGATCCGAGGCATAAACCAGATCAAAATTAGATCTGATTCCTGTTGATGTAGTTGGATTGATTGGTCTGGTCTGATTTTCCGAACAGTAGCCACTGCCTTAAAGTTCGTGGAAATTCCATTCGTAGGATCTATATGTATTCTTTTTTTTTTTTTTAAGGCTCATTTGACACGTATTATTCAATAAGACTTAACAGTACAGGTTAAAATATATTATCAGAACTAATACTATGATCGTAAATTTTAAGTACATTGTATAATTTACTGATACTTATATTTTGATTTGATATTTTTTTAAATTTTTATTTAATAATATCGGATTATATTTATGACATCAACATGTATATTTTTTAATTTTTTTAGAGCAAAATAAGCATACAACCCTTAACTTATTCAATGATACACGCACTTTTCTTTTAATTTTAAAATATACACGAATCTCTCTTTAATTTTACAAAAACATTACTACTAAGCCTTTTTTAAAAAATTTCATTATAGGACTATTAACTTTAATAGTTGGGTCATAATTGATGATCAAAATGATTATTTTGTAGTCAAACTACTCATTATTTATCTCATGGGTTTTTCCTATTAGGATTTTTACGTAAGCTATCGAAGATATATTATTTTTGATAAAACTAGCTGAATAATAATTCAAAAAAAAATTATTATCTGAAATTCATTTTGTTAAAGTAATATATTATTTAGGCTTGTAAATGCTTGATTATATATTAATATATTTAACAGTTAAAGTGCAAGTATATGCCTTTCCTAGCCTATAATGAAAAAACTTAATAGGATTTATTTATATTAGTTAAATCCCCTCACCACTCTTAACTTAATTTAATATTTCCCTTATCCTATTAAAAGTTGCAAACCGGAAGAAAAAGGAGAGAAAAATTTATGATTATAGTATTTATCTGAATACTACCTTATTCAAGAAAATTAAATCCATAATAAAAGTATGCTTCCGCATTAATTTTATTGTTATGGTATCCAAAATTCTATATAAATTTTAATTTAAATCCTTATATATGGTATCAAAGTATCCTTATATAAATTTAAGATCTAATTGTATGTCATTATGTGTACAAAATACTTAACAATAATTATTATTTATTTTCAATTTTAAATTATTCATAAATAGTAAATCAATCATGATGAATGGCTTTTGATTTATGATTTTATTTTGACAAAAATAAGAAATTTTGCCCTCCAAATATATTTAGTAATTAGAATTTTAGATATTACATGTGTATAAGAATGCATTAAATTTGATTGTTAATATACAAGGTATTTGTGAAATAATGATTCAATATTCTTTATTTTACTTGAATTCAATTTTTATAATTAGATAACAGTAAAAACAAATTCTAAAAAGGATGATGAAAACCTTGTGGGTTATATAATTCTTTTGTTTTATATTGAACACTATACGTTCATATGATTAAAATAATAGTATTGTCATATTTTCTCAAATAAACAATAATTATTACTATTTTGAATCAATTATAAATGTAATTTGTATAATTTAAAAAAATCAAATCTAATTGATTCAATATGATTAACTCCTATTTTTATATGTTTATTTTATCATTTATTTTGATCTGATTAATTTATCACATTGTTTAAAATTATCTTTTATTTTAATTTAATTATTTTTCACTTTTGATATGATCAAATTTTTTATAGTTACTTTTGGATAATTTCATAATTATAAAATTACAACAATTTGAGATTGCTATTATTATTATTTTTTGAAATTGATTGAGTGATGAATATGTTCTAATTTTATAATTTTACAAGTTTGTTTAATTTTATTGGATAGTTTAAAAAAAATCTTTTAAAATTATTTTGTGATAAATTTGGATTTGAATAATTTTTATATATGTTAAGTTCATCAATTATCACTTTTATTTTGTGATTTTTATGAAACTTATTATACATATTTTATCCATTAATAATCTTGAATGAATTGGATGAGTTAAGTTGTAAATATATATATTTGATATTTTTTTGTTTCTTCATTTTAATGTATTGCTTGTCATTGAAAATTGTATTTTTTAATCAAATTTTTTCATTTTTTGGCTAAAATGAGTTATTTGGTACTTGACTTTAGCCATCATCTATTGAACTTACTGTTTAAAGCTGACTAAAATGTACTAAAGAAGCTTGATTCATATTTAAATGATAGAAGTCAAAAGAAAATGAAAGGCAATATATTAGAATTACTCTCATCTTTTTCATAAAAGTTGAATTTCACATATCTTAATTAGTTAAGAAGCCTTTGTATTACTTTCAAAGTAGACAACTTGTAGCTAATATTGGAAATAATAGATTAATATTGGAATATATATATATATATATATATATATATATATATATATATATATATATATATATATATATCATTCAAAATAATTATTTAAATATTATTTATCAAATGAAATTTAAAATTGTGAATTTTAATGCAAGTGTAATTTGTATAGCACCACATTATGAAATGATCACATTTTATTTATTATTAATTTTAAAAGTTATTTGAATGATAGTTTTAGGACTTTTTCCATATTATCCCTTTTTTATTTTATTTATAAGATTTTTAGATTAATTTTGAATAATTATTACCAAAGTAAAATTATTTTATTAATTTATACAGTCTTCAGATTACTAATTTTTGTGAGATTAATTTCTGATTATTTAATATAATTATATGTCCAAAAAGGGTAGTTGTGTCTTTTAAATAGAAATTGGTTTATTGAAATAATTTTTTAGACATATTTTATTATTGAGAATTTATCTGCCTAAAGGGAATAAATTACTAGTATTAAAGTATTGTCTTAATTATCTTTAATGATAAGAAAGTCTTTATATATTATGTTCTCTAATAAAAAAGGATGGAATCTAACAATTTTTTATATACTCATAAACATTTTTATTATCTATGTACCCACAAACTACCATATTCCATTTTTCTATAATATTATGCACAATATTTTTTTTGGCTTTAGCAGTTATTTGTTAAGATTTTTATTTTCTACTTTTAAAATTTAATGCTAAAATAATTATTATATGGAGTATAGGATAAAGAAAATATTATACCTTAAGTTTCTTGCTTGATAATAATTTATCATTAATTAATTTGATAGATTATGGGTTTTTATTTCATCGTTATCATAATTAAGTGATGACATTTTATAAAAATCTTTGTTTAAAATAATTTTAGTAAAGTGGCATTTTAGAATCCAGCAATATTTTTTTATTAAGAAAAAAAATTAATTAAAATTTAAGATTATGTTAAAATACAATATGATTATGATGATTAGTATTGATGCATATTATTTAACATCCCTTAATAAAATGATCATGTTATTATTATTTTCAATAATTTAATTTGTAGTTTTAAGCTTAATTTTAATATCTTGATTCTTTTGGAAAATTTATTGGTTAATTTAAATAATTTTCATCTAAGTGAAATTATCATATTGATTCAAAGGCTTCCAAATTATTAATAAATATTTATAAGATTAATTTTTAAGTATTTAATATATTTTTTGCCCAAAGGATATAAATGTGTGTTATAATTAAAAATAAGTTTAATAAAATAATTTTTAATTATTTTATACAATGACCTATCCAAAAGAGATTGTTGTATGTTGTAATTAGAATTTGATTTAGTAAAGTAATTTTATTTTTTCATTTATTTTATTATATATTTTATCTACCTAAAGGAAATAAATTTATAATAATAATATATTATTCTGATAAGCTTTAATTTGAGGAGAGACTTTACATATTACATTGTTTACCCAAAAAAAGAATGTAATGATATTTGTATACTCCTAAACATGATTATTTTGCTCAAAACTAACATATTATGTTTTAATAATTATTATTTTTACATTATCTTTTTTACTGTAAATATATGTTATTGAACACATAGTATTTATAAAAAAATTTTAATATTAATTTTACATATAGTGTTTATGTTCATCAATATTTTATTTTACTATCGATCTTAAATGAATCAAGTAAGGTGCGTTATTGAATTATATTAATATTATTTTGAATATTTTTATTCTAATTTTTTTAAAAAAATTAATTTATTTTTATAAAAGAAACATGTTAATGAGATTTGGTTATAATTATAAATTTATTCTCATATTAATCTTTATTTAATAATAACTATAATTTTTAAAATAAATCTACATTTTAAACCTTATTTTTTTAATTACATAGATTTAAGATGTGTTTATATGCAAAAGGATTAAAATTGAGGTAATTTCAATCTAATAGTATTTTGATTTTGTAATGATTTATTATTTTATATTAAGATCGATCACATATTATTTGTGTTTAAAAAATCATTGTCTAGACAATTTTTTATATCTTGAATATTTTAAAAAAATTATAATTAATTGTGAATAATTATCATCAAAGTAAGAATATTTATATTAATCATAAAGTCTTTAGGTTATACTATATGAGATTAAGTTATAACTATTATATGCAACTGCTTACCTCAAAGGGGATATTACATATTTTAATAAAGGATATTTTATGAAGTATATATATTTTTAGAATTATTTTGATTTTAAAAGCTTGTTTCATGATTAAAAGGAATTTTTATATGTTACATTTTCTATCTAAAGGGAAGACTGTAGTAATTTTTGGTGCTTTTATATCTATAAACTAAAAATTACATTCTTACTTCCAATATTGTTACTTTTACTTGTATAGTAAAAGTGTTACCTCTTTAATTAATTATTTTCTTTCAAAAGGGATAGTCTCTTGAATATTATATTATCTTTTATGTGATTGAATTAATATATTAAAAAAGAACTTAATACATACTATATGTTCTACCTAAAAGAGAATTTATAGTTATGTATTAAGAACTATTGTATAGATTTTGTTAATGTATAAGAAAGTTTTCTTTTTATTTATTATGTGCTATTAGATAATTTATGCAACTAAATTTAGCTATCTTATATTTTAAAAAGTTATTAGATGAATTAATTTTGATAATACCATATACTGTTGTGTAACTTTGGTTATATGTTAGTAAATTGAATTTTATATTATTATGATACATTAATTATCAAATATAATTTTTTTGAAAGAAATTTATGTATAAAATTTTGTTTGCATTACAAAATATGATGCCTATGTTCAAAAAGCTTATTTTAGTTAAAAATTATTGACGATATTTAAAATTGATTTACTTTGTAAAAGTGCACTTAAATAATGAATTTTGTTTATATAGTTTAGTTTATAATGAGTTATATGTTATTATATATATATATATATATATATTTGTCAAAAAATATGCATCATAAAAAATTGAATATTTTTTCTTCCTCTTATATATATATATATATATATATATATATAATATTTGAATTTTGAAGTAATTTTTTTTATAGTAATGAATTTGACATATAAGTAATTGTGTGTTTCTTTAAACATAGTATAAAATAACTTATAAAGTTCTTAACACATATATTATGAATCTATTTTTCTAATTTTTTTATGAGATGCTTTTTTCTCAATAATATATATTACTATCATAAGAATTTTCCAAATTATTTAAGTCTAATTTAAAATTTTATTAATATATTGTTCAAGTGACCTCTAGAAATATATTTGAAAAATTCTCTTGTGACATTAACTTGATATTAATTTTAGTATTTAATTTTGATAGTCATACTAATTACTTATTTAGGATATCAAAGTGAATTATATAATTCATTTTTGTTAATTATTGATTTTTTATTTGCATTATATCAAGTTAATAAGTTAAGAAATCATAATTTTATATACCATTAAAATATACATGTGAAATTTAAACATTTTTCTCCTAAGCCAAGGTTCTTATATTTGTAGAATGTCTAAAAGCCTATAGAGGTATGGACATTCAATTTTATTTTCTTATAATATACTTAGTTAGTGAGAGTTTTGTATTATATAAAACCTTTCATTTCAATTGATAATTAGAATATATTTATTGGAACACAAAGTGCATATATCATATATATTATTATACAATTTGCTAGTTTTTATTTTATATATTATTATCATATTTGCTCTTGATCATATTAATATATTATTGTACCTTCATATATGCAATTTATGAATTTTTTATTAATATATGTATCTCCATATTATGAAATGTACCAATTATTGTAATTATAAAGATTAAAACTTAATGCTAGTCATTAGCTCTTAAGATTGTATATATGGCCTATATAGGCACCATATTACAATAATAAGAATTGCCTTGATAAAAGTTAAGTATCATGTTTAACATGTTATCTGTATAATATTTTATTAGGATTAAGTTTTGTTATTTATTAGTTTATGATATATGTGCTTGTCTCTTAGTTGACACCATTTTTTAAACTTTGACACATTCTAGGTATAAATTTATAAGGACAAAGATTTGGGATCAATCGTTAGTTTTTGAGTTATATATATATATTTTTAGTTAGTATCATTTTAAATTTTAGAGACATTCTGGCTAACAAATTTATGAGAATTAGGACTCAGTATCAATTGTTAACTTTTATATTTGATGTTTGTCTCTTAATTGATATTATTTTAAAATTTTGAGATAATTAAATTTATTGTTACTAAAAAAATTTCTATCTTATTATTAAGCTTGTTATAAAGAAACTATTGAAGATTGACTTGAAAAATAGCATGTTTATTAAATCATACTTTTGATGCTATTTTTCTTATTACACTTTTACATTAATAACTCATATTTAAGTAGTTGATAATATATGTAACTATGAAAAGTATTACATTGATAATAATGTAATTACTGCCATAATTCAATATTGTTAGTTGCTTAAGTGTGAGTCATGTTTCATATACCATCTTTTGGATGGTGTGTTTTTAAAATAATGGCCATGTATTCAACTTTTTATGTTTAACTTGAGATTCATTTTCATATAAAATATTTTAAAATAAACTTATAATAAATGTGTTAGGATCAGGAGTCAAACAAATGCAATGAAAATTAACTAATCCTAACCAAATGATCCATGCAAGACGTTAGATTAAAATAAAGATTCAAGGAATACTTTTGTGATGATTTAGGGACTCGTTCGTTAATCACCTTTTCGACTTCCTTTTGGCCGAAAACTCCGAGGTATCTACACGAACTAGCAGATCACCAGTGAACGTCCACACGAATACTAATTGGAATTCTTTTCCTTAGCCTCGTAATGCTAGCTACGCCTCTTCAAGGGTTATAGTCAAGAAGGGATGCTAGGATTTTTCTATGCTTTGGGATGCATAAATAATCATGTATTATTACCTAACAAGCCTATTTAAATAGGTGCATTAAAAATACTAACTAATTGAGCTTTGTTCCATGTATAATTATAGGCTTATTATTGGGCCTTATAATTATAACATGGAATTCTCAAATATTAGGTTTAAACAATTTGGTCCGTCAATTCCAAATCTACTAAGCTCTAAGTGTGCGACCTTACAGGCTCTAATTATATTGGTAATGATCATAAATCACATTAATGATCATAAATAATGAGTGGTGTCTAGCAACATATCATTGTTACCTAAGTAATAAAAAAGTCAGTAATTCAACTAAACTTTTATACATGATCATCATTTATATCCTTTTGTCCTAGACATCTAGATTGAGCACGAAACATAGACCGTGTCATTCTCGTATATCCCAATCCAAAGGTTTCTTGATTCCTAAGTAAGCTGACTGAAGTAAATATAATTAATATTCCATGTCAATTCACTTAAGCATGACCATGCATTTTCTCAGCCTTACTTAATTAAGGAGTCCACAGATCTCACTCTTGTTATATAAGAGAGACAAATTCCATCTTAATCACACAAATCCTTCCATATGATATGTGACATATCTAATAACTACCTTTACATTCACTTAATCATGAGTGACATAGAATAATATCAAAATATGAAACTCATATATAGGGAATCTTGACGATCTTAGGTCAAAGGACCATATTAATAATGATCACTAAAAATAACTCATGACGCTCACATAACGATCTATGTAATATTCTTAGGGTAGGTCGGTCTAGTATACAAGTTCTCTAACTTGTACTCATGTATAGATTTAATATCTTATATAAGTCATCAGACATGCTAGTCTTAACATATCAAAGCAACCTAATCCTCAATGATACATGACTAAGGACATTTAAGAATATAATTATTCTAAGGTTATTATCATAATTAAATATATTACATAAAAAATATATGTATAAATATAATAATTAGAATTGCTATTAAAATAATAGGATTCAAATTTACAATCATCAATATGATTAGTTTTAGGGCATATACACTAACAAAATGTTACTCAAGTAGGAAAATGTTAGAATTTTTATGTAAGTAATCATTAATTGTAGATATTGTATTTTTGATAAAACTAATTGAACAATAATCTAAGAAATTTTTATTTTTTAAAGTTTAATTTATTAAAGTAATCTATTACTCGAACTTGTAGATACTTGATTGGCGGTTAAAGTGTAATTTATATCTTCCTTGACTCGTAATGAAAAGCCTTGATAGAATTTTATTTATGTTATCTAGGTTTCATCTCCGCTCTTAATCTAATTTAATTATTGACTTTCCCATTAAGAGCCATACACTCTAGGAGAAAGAGAGGAAAATTCATGCCTATGGTATTCACCTGAATACGACCTTATTCAAGAGAATTAAAATAACAGGATTCAAATTTACAATCATCAATATGATTGATTTTAGGGCATATACACTAACAAAATGTTACTCAAGTGGGAAAATGTTAGAATTTTTATGTGAGTAATCATTAATTGTAGATATTGTATTTTTGATAAAACTAATTGAACAATAATCTAAGAAATTTTTATTTTCTAAAGTTTAATTTATTAAAGTAATCTATTACTCGAACTTGTAGATACTTGATTGGTGGTTAAAGTGTAAGTTTATATCTTCCTTGACTCGTAATGAAAAGCCTTGAAAGAATTTTATTTATGTTATCTAGGTTTCATCTCCACTCTTAATCTAATTTAATTATTGACTTTCTCATTAAGAGCTATACACTCTAGGAGAAAGAGAGGAAAATTCATGCCTATGGTATTCACCTGAATACGACCTTATTCAAGAGAATTACATTCATAATAAAAGTATGCTCTTGTATTAATTTTATTCTTATAGTATTCTAAATTTTATACAAATTTTAATTCAAATTCTTACATTTTCTACTACAAGAAGGAACAATTATGTAAAAAAAAGGAAATTGGATTAATTTTTAACATAAACAACTTTTTCTAAATATTACATCGATTCAAGTTTTAGAGATATAACAAGACCCTCTCTCGACTAAATTTATTAAGTACATACACATACGTGTATATATACATATATGATGATGTATTGGGTTTATTTCTTTTTACTACTAAATCACTACCCTTTCTTCCCTTCTGGCTTTTCAAAGCAAATTAATAAACTTATTATTAAATTAATGAATAGGTACTTCTATTTTCTTCATAAGAAACTGCATAAATATTTTCGACAAATTATTACTTGGAACATAATTTCTCTAGTATACAGTACAACAAAATGTGATCTAAAGTACCAATTATGTATATAACACTTCTGCATAACTGTCTAACCTAATATTAATATAATTACACAAACTCCGACATGCCAATAACATTTTATATTGGTTATACAATTTTATTGTTGTGATTTAGTTATACCTTAAACCTTAATATAATCTGCATTATATACATAGTAAACCTGCAACAACTACGTAATGAAGTTAAAGTAATTAAAATATCAAAATTAAAGAAAATAAAATAATGATAGAAATAAAACAAAGTTCCATATTATATTACCTAATCTTTAAGCATATAACACCGTGTTTTAGGAAAAATTTAAAATATTTTCCTAATATTTATAGGTATTTTGATAAAATGATAATTAAAAATTTAAAAATTATAAAATATAATTAAATAAAAGAATGTCAAATATTGTTTAAAGAATATTTCTAAAGGTTATAGGTTAGTGGGAAGGTTTGTGTATACTCTGAAACCAGAGGAAAAGCTTGTTAAATTAAATCTAGGGCATGTCCTTTTTTTATTATTTAAAATTGTGTACAAAGTACTTATTAGATTTTAAATTCTTCAATTGATATATTGTAAATTTTTTTAACTAATTTATAATTATACATATATATGCGCACATATATGTATACATATATATATATATTTATATTTACATTATAAATCTTTAATTGTATTATTATACTTTTTTTTGAAAGATATTATTATTAACAGATATTGTGGTCTAATCAGGGGCGGAGCCATTATCAAGGGCCTTGCCCCCCTAAATTTAAATAATAATAATAATTTGTACATGTGAATCATTTTTTATAAAAAAAAAAGTTATTAATTCGTCCCCTCTAAAAAATAAAATAAATATAAGAGACAATATTTACTGTAATATTTTTTATTATTATTAAAACTAATAATTGAATATGGCAGAGATCATGTAATAGTTTAAGCTTAAATTTTACAAACTCAAACTATTTAAATTTAAATCTATTTATTTTTTTAATTTAAATTCAAACAAATAGATATTCCATTTGACTTATTTTCTACTTTATAAAATATTGCATTTTTTAACAATTTTTGGTCCTGCTGAAAAATGTCTCATATTCCGCCAGGTTTAATTATATATTTCAAATTCATCTAGAATTATTTTATTAATTTTTTATACATAAAGATATTTTAGTTATATTAAATAATTCTTAAAACTATACATTTTTGTTGAATATAATATATCAATAAATAAAAAATAAAATAATTTTATTACAAGTTTTTAACTTAAATAACAATCGAAATTTTTTTAAAATTTTATATTTTACTTCAATTCGTGTTCTTCATATATAAATTTAATAGTTTAATTGTTTTTATTATTAAAAAATAAAAAAATTTATATAAATTTTCAATAATAAAATAAATATAATATAGCATATTATTTTATTCTAAAACTACCATGCAATATTATTCAATTGTCCTTGTATTACACACACTGGCACGGTGAAACGAGATAATGTGTAAGGATCTGAACGCTATTACCGCATAAAATGTACAGTATTGTTCTATTAAGACTATTAAGATTAAGGTTACCACCAAAATGATTATTCTAATAGCTTCACATTATTATTTTATTCTAATGATCGCAAATTTAATTTAAAAGGATACTAATTTATAGTTAATAAAAAATAATTTTTTAAAATCGTTAATACATCATGAGAAGTAGTACTGTAATGAGATTACTCCTATTTTAAGATTAAATGCAGCCAAAATAAGGAATAAATTTTCGTGCATCATTTTTGTAATGTAATACTAAATTTAATATTTTATACTTATTAATTTATATAATATTAGACAAATTAAATTAAATCTAATAATTTTTAAATAATGATACCTTTTAAAATGATATATTATAGTCTACCCCCTAAAGTAAGCATGCGTGCGGTGCGGGAATTTCCTCTCTCTCTCTCTCTCGCTCTCCAGAATCTTCTCTTGTGAATGGAGAGATAAAAACCCTAATAACGAGGGAACGTTAAAATCCTAAATTGCCCTCCGACATCCTAATAGCTTCTAGCATTTTCCGCATCCACGAATAAACCGTCCATTTTCATTTTCGCTTTTTGCTTCTCCAACTTCTCGACTCTGTTGTTCTTGATTCCACGTAATAGCAGCATACAGCACAGCGAATCGATTTCGAAGGAGCTCAAGAAACGGCAATGGCGGAAGAGTTGACATTGGATTTGGAAGAGCTTCGTCAGTTACAGAGCATCGCTAAAAGGCCTCGAACCCTTTCTCTCCTCTCCTCCGAGATTCGCAGCTTAGAGAAGGTTTCTACACAAATAATTCTTCTTTCTATCCAATATATGTTTTGTGTGGTTGCGGATGATAAATTTGCTTTCCTATGAACTGTTTTAGCCATAGCATTAGCAAATATTTTTACACAGTTTAATAATATTAAATATTAGACGCTGGGCCTGATACTGTGTTCAGTAAATGGTATTTTGATTATCTGTTTGGAAAAAATCCTTATTTTCCCCCGATAGAAATGGAAATGATTCAGTTTCGTATGAATAATACTGTGCATGATCATGGAATTGATACTCTTGTGTTGATAAAAATGGGTGCATTGTTAGGCTTATGGGTTTTCTGTGTCAAATTGTGCTTATTGATCTTAAATAGTCATATGGGCTGGTGTCTAATGTTGACAAAGCCATATCTAATTTAAAACATCCTTAGTTGCAAGGGGCAAGCAAAATTATTACGTGCTCTGCATTATATTAGCACATTATCATATCTAAATTCTTGTGATTTTTGGTGTGAATTCTTTACATTTCTTCATACGGGAGCAAGCTACTTGATATTGTTGGTAGTAAAAATTTCTTGACATTTTCTTCAGTACCGCACTGGAGTAAAAATTTATAGAATTTCATTTTGCCTTACTTCTTTGATTGGATAGAACATATGTACTCTAAGAAGCATAGTTTAGGGTTTATCTTCTACAAGAAAAAATTGAATTTCCAAAATGGCTAATCCTTGCATTAGCCATACAAACAGGACAGCCTATATTTTTCTAATCAGACATACTGTGTTTTAGCTTCATAATAAATGTTGGCTTTAGTTTAGTACGGTTAGAACATATTAACTGATAGTTCGATAGCCATTTCACTATTGGCGTTGTTACTAGTGTATAAATATTTATACACTGGCATACCTATATTGACCTTGTCTTTTTCTAAATTAGATCACTTGCTTCTCCCTGTTGTTTTTTTTTTTTTTTTTGGCTGCGTTACTCACTTAAGAGACTGACTAAGCCCTGGAGACCTGGCAGCACGACAGGGAGCTGTCTTCTAGCTCTGTTCTGTTAGTGATTGTGGATTGCTAATTGCTATAAGCAATATACTGTGCCATTTTCCATTTCTTTCCCAATTAATGGTCCTTATGGAGGCATGTTTGAACTCATATGCAAACCTACTCTGAGTTTACGAATAATGAGACATTAATGACTCATGCTTGGCTAAGTGGAAAGGAAAGAAAAGTGGAAGAAAATTTTAAATTGTGAAAATTTCTTTTGCTTGGATAGGTGGAAAATGGAAAGAAAACATATCAAAACTTGTTAAAATTTCAAAATTTTCTCTTTATATTTTCTTTTCTAACTAACTTTCAATCCCCCCCCCCTTTAATCTCCATTTTCTTAAAAAACAAGCATATAGCCAGATTCCCTATATCCAGATGCTTGCTTTGGTGTTATAATGAGGAAATTATCAGAGTTTTTTCAGTTTGGCGCATCCATGGAATCCAAGCTTCTGTCTAGATTTGTCTTGCAGAAGCAGTCTCTTTGATATTTCTATAAAGGATTTCCTCTCTTTTTTCTTTTTAATAATTTTTGGGTGGTCTCAATCATTTTTCTGTGTCCATGGAGAACGCCATGTTGGGTTTCAGGTCATCGTGATTAAGAGTAGGGGCTTGATGTATTATAAGATTTATCAATTTAGTTTCTGGACAATAATTTTTCTTGTCATCTCATTTGCAGTTATCAAAGGAGGCACCTTCTGCCCCTGCATCCCAGATTCCAAATCCAATTTCTGCTGGACCTAGGGTGGCATCCATCCCAGCACTTAATTATTCAACTCTTGGATCCTTTAGTTGGGATCAGGATAATGACAAGGTTAAGGTAAGAGGAAAGATTTCTTGGTGATAGTCGATAGAGTCATCTTCCTCTATTAAGGATGTTTGGTATTGGAAGGGACCTTCATGAGTACTGGATCTATTTTATTTTTTGACTGATCATGATCATACCATGAATTCGCCTTTCATAGTTGCTAATCTGTAAACTTCTGAAATCTTAGCTTTCAATAAGCAAAAATAGAAAAAATAAATATTGGCTTTTTGGGGATCTGGCTAAATGTTTCTTTTCTTTTTTCCTCTGGCAGATTTATGTATCTTTGGAGGGAGTGGATGAGCAGAAGATTGAATCTGACTTCAAGCCCATGTCTTTTGATGTTAAATTTCATGACATTCAAGGGAAGAACTACAGATGTGCAATTCCAAAATTGCACAAGGAGATAGTGCCAGAGAAATGTAAGGTATTGATCAAACCTACAAGGGTGATAATCACACTGGTAAAGGCTTCAAAGGGAAATTGGCAAGATTTGCACTTCAAAGAAGACAAGGTAATGAAATTCCAGGTGTTAAAAAGAAAATGGTGGATTATATTTTCTAATGAGCAAAATAATGAACCATCGTTTTCCTATATGAACTTACAGATGAAGCCAAATTTGGATAAAGAAAAAGAGCCAATGGCTGGAATCATGGACTTAATGAAGGTCAGATTCTATTTCTAGTAGCTGGGTTTCCATTGATTCTCATTAGTTCTTTTTGTGACACTTTTTATACACATGGGAAGCACCTTCAGTTTTCCGAGCTTTTACATTTGTTATAATGAATGTTGCAGAATATGTACGAGGAGGGTGATGAAGAAATGAAGAGAACAATTGCAAAGGCATGGACTGATGCAAGATCTGGAAAAGCAGCTGACAATTTAAAGGGTTTCTAAAGATGTGTAATTGTTCTGTTATCCCTGTTAATGGGTTAAGTATGGTGGTATTTATTTTAATGATTTTGCAGACTCAGAGATTGAGACATACAAAGGCTGTAATGATGAAATCTTAGGTGACGACACTTGTAGACAGTGCGTGTTCGACCTTTCTCTTCAAAAACTTATGATTGTTCCTAGCTAATAGAATGCCTTTTCTGTTTTTTCTTCGGTTCCTGAAGTGACTAACTACTTACACTAGTTTACCAAGGAATGCAAAATTGCGGACTCTTCTAGAAATGATGATTTTGATGATTCTAACCTCGTATTTTAAAGTGTCAAAAAGTAGTTGATTATTACCAAGCCGAACAGAATAACATGCGTAATGTGCAGCATTATATATTTTTTTTAACAAAGTCAACCTTGGTGCCGAGGGCTGCTTCTACAAAGCAAGAGTGAGCTAATTTGTGACGGTGTCAAATTGGTCCGAGGAGGACTAAGTTTATGAAGGCTTCGTCCAACCTCATATCCTAGACAGATTACATTTTAGATAGTTTGGTTCTGTCCGGTTTGCGATTTGGGTGTATCAGTTCATGATTAGAAGAAACCGAATTCTGAGTGATCGGATCTATATAAATTCGTAAATTGGTTTGCAAATCAATATCCATTTGACAATTTTATTATATTGACCGTAACGAGCTTTTGTTACCTAGCCCATCTCAGTTCGCACAATGTTTTCTCAGAGAAAAACTTTGTGGAAATACTCACGACCTATGGGGATATTTGCCCGACCCTTTATGTCAATATTTCTGCGGACCATTCTTTGACTAAAATGTTTATAGTGCCAATTTTTAGTAAGCAAGGTTTGATTTATTTAATTTTTAGATGGGTCATATGTTAGTTAAGCATAATTTAATGGTTTACTTATAATGACGTGCATTGCATCGACAGTCGAGATAATGCACATTTGTGGTAAAGGAAATACGTGTTAATTAAGTTGTAAATCAGATTATCACAATTGAACTTAAACAATTCAGAGATGCTTTTAGTAATGTCGGTAGCTCTATTATAGTAGATGCTGGGGGGGGATTTAATCCGTTGTCCTTTTTTTTTAATGTTTTCTTCTGCCCCTTTTAATAATTAAGAAAAAAAGTTGGTTTGTATTCAGTAAGAAGCACAAATTAGTGTATGACTCGTTGGCTTTACTCTTTTTTTTTTTAACAATAGAAATGATGAAATTTTTAATGTAAAATCGGACAAGATATTGAGAATGAGCATGAAAAAGTCCTCGAAGATTCAATTGGCTAAGCCTAACAAACTTTGCCTTAGTTCATTATTTGAATTATGAGATGATTTATTTAATAAATTAGACTTTCATAGATATACATATATATATAGTGAGCTAAATGCTTGAATTAAGTTCAAATATAATTTTAATTATATTTATAATAATTTTTAAAAACTTTTCATTAATAAAACAAAGTTAATTGAATATATATATATATATATATATATATATATATATATATATATATATATATATATATATATATATATATATATGCATATTAATAATGATAGAAGTGGTTAAATTATTAAATGTATATATATAAAAAATAAAAATTCAAATTTTAGATATAGTAGAAGATAAATTCTTTTTAAGGAATATCAAATGTTACTTGAGTAATAAACTCTCGATCAAAGCTAATTTGACTTGATATTTTCAAAAATTACTCTACGTAATTTATCATAATGTATAAAGGTAAATATTGAATCTCCATTAAATTTCTCTCACGAATTTTAGTATCATTTATTAAGTCATTTTATAGCTTTAAGATAATATTTCTATTTGGTTTTGATGAAAGGGCTGGTAAGTCATTTACTTATAATAATTTTCTAAAAAAATTAATGATGTAGGATATGTTTGGATATGTTTTTACTTTTGTATTTTCAAAAATTATTTTTAAAAACTATTTTTGAATTGAAGGAAAATAAAAATTAAAGGATGGTTGATATTATAAATAAGAAAATATTTTATTTAATTATAAAATTGACATTCAAAATAAAAAAATTTAAAAAATAATTAAAAGTTATTTTTATTTTCTTATTTTTAAATTACATGCTTAGAGAATAGTTTTTAAAATAGATTGATAAGTAATTTTTTTATTTTTAAAAATAAAAAATATTTTTAAAAATAGAAAGCAAACAAAGCATAATCTCTTTGTGATATATTTTTTGTGGCTCTTCTCGAGCATTCATTACTAAGGATGGCAAAAAAATAAATTGCAAATTTTGCTTGGTGGGGCATGGATTTGATGTCAATCGTAGGGCAAAATTTTGCCCTAAATTAATTACGTAGGAGCAATTACGCAAGATAAGACAATATTACCTCACGATGCTTAGTAGTGCTTCAAAATAATAAATTATTTTTATTTTTTATATTATACTTGAAAATATATATTATTATAAGCTTATTGTAGTAATTTTATAATTAAAAAATACTTATCTTAATTATTTTTAACTAATATTTATTTTAAATTTAAGATTAATTGAATAAAATATGTGTAATTTTAAATTAATATTATATTAAATATTAAATGTTAGTTATGTGTATATTTAAAATTTATAAATTTTATTTTTTTAATTTTTTAAATTTTTTGAATTTCTTTGCGAATCATTGATGCCTTGTGAATCATGAAGACAGGATACTAACTTGCCCTGCAATCGGGGATGAGACAAGGACAAGGTAAAGCTTTACAACTGCAGGGCGGGATAGTATACCACATATCTGTCATTACCTCATCCTATTGCCATCCTTACTTATTACACTACTCATTACTCTAATTTTGGTCCTGTTGGCGTGCCCACAACTCGCCAAGGCAAGAGCCAATGTTCCTTCCTCTTAGGTGTGCCGCTCTCTATGATAAAAGGTGAAGAAGATTTTCTTTTTTGCACAATTTTCTTGATTTCTTGCCTTGATTTACTACTTTTCATAGATTTGTTCCTCCAAGTCTAGCCCATTACACGGTGTAATGAGATCCTCTACAAGTGTGAGTTCGGTGCCATAGTAGCAACAAGCATGAGTGTCTGCTTCTCCAATCTAGTTAATCATATTATGCAATGCTTAACTTTATAAGCATAAGGCTGGCACCAACAAAAGTAGTAAACGCCCTTTTGACAATGGCCCACCTCTTGCCATAAGGTTTGATATCTATAATTTCATTATCTATAAAATCCACACTCTGTAGATTGATGTTATAATGGTGACTTTTTTATTCTTTATTGTGGAATTGTGTAATAAGGAAGTTTTTAGATTAATAAAAATTGCTTTCATTTGTTATAATAGGGAGTTTTTTATTCTACTATTTTAGAATCATGTAATTATGCATAACGAGCTCCAATCTAGGCAATTGGAGATTATAGAAAGATTGAGGCTAAAAATAAAAATTATGCATTTAATATTTTGTTTTGATAACAGTTGTGATCTGTGGTTTTTTTATCTCAGGCAAGATTACTTTTTTATTTTTTGTCAAAGGTAGGTATGGTTTTTCAAATTGTTGTGCAAAGTGAATGTTTTGATTAGTGGTGAAAAGTGAATGTTTTTTTCTAGGATATTATGTTCATGCTTTAATTAATGGAACATTCAGATGTAGGCTAAGTGGCTAGTTGTTTGCAGTTTGGACAGTAGTCTTAGCTGATTTCTATCAATTTTATTATTTATTCAAGCAAATCTACATTTGACAAATCATGACACATTGCTCTAGAATGTCCATGATTTAAAAGTAGGAAATATAGTCTAGGTTCCAATGATTTCAAGTCCACTTATGTATAGGATAAAGGTTAAAATCCTAGCCATCTTATCTATTTTTTATTGGCATACATTTTGTTGTACTTATTAGTTATTATAGATGACTTTCAATTGGAAGAAGTTTAAACTTAGATTAGTAATTAGGCAACACTAATTATGAGGAAAACTAAAAAGAAGAGAGAAGAAGATGATAATATGATGTATTCTTTTGAGTAATAAATTTTTGTTTGTTGATAGATATGTAGCACCATGCTTTTTATTTCTTATTAGTTGCTTTTAGTTTGCGTTATGTTTAGACCTCTAATAGTTTTAATGTAAAAATATCCAATTTACATCTGAATTAAAAGCCAAAATTAGATTCAATTGATTTGCAATATTCCATTACTTCATTTGGCTTGGGTTTTTTTTTTCATTTTCACATTTTGTGCACCTTGATAATAGGACAGTTAAAGTCCTAAGCTCCTGTATTGTGATCATTGAGGGCATCTATGCTTTAAAGAGGCTATGTAAGCTGTCATTCTCTTCCTAAACCAACCCCATTTCTCTTCCTTACTTACAGTCTCTTTTATTACGTATTTCTCTTTCATTCCTAACATCCACACGTTGATTCTACTTCTAACTATTCTCTTTAGTTTGTTACACTTATCTCCCTAATTATATATTAGCTGTGGCATTTGACCAAGCTTACTACTGATTTTCTTTTACCATGCACCACAAATGACAATTAGAAAGTCAATTCATGCTCTAGTGAGGCATTGCACAACACTTACTAATGTGAAAGTTAGTGTTGCACACCATGTAGTGTCTCTCTGATTTGTTTTCTCATTTATTGTATTTTTATAATCTCTTTGATTTGTTTTCTTGATTTATTACATTTTCTAAATTTAAAACTACATCTCTAATCTCTAATTTCATTGGTTGTATAACCTCCATATCAAACTATAATTATACAAAGTAGCTAATTTGTTTCCCTCATTTATTGCATTTTTCCAATCTCTCTTATTTGTTTTCCATATTTATTGCATTTTTGTAATTTATTTTCCTGACTTATGCATTAAATTTAAAATTTGCACATCTCTAATATTTAATTCCATTAATTGTATAACCTCCGTATTATACTAGAATCATAAAAAAGGATTGATCTTTCTTGAAATTCTAAAGCCTCCTTAACCTTCATATTAATGTCCTTTTTGCATTGACTAAACATCAAATGTTGCTTCTAACTTGCTTTGATCACTTTGACATCGTTTAGTTCATGTAATAAGTCGAAAGTGTGTATTTGAATTGTTTAATTTCTATAGTTATAGTATGATCTTTGCACATATGTTTATGGTGTAGACATCGTGGCCACAAAGCCAAGAATTGTCATTAGGTGAAAGATGATGCTAAGGAAGATAAACTTTATTATAATTATGGGGAATATGAGCATTCACTAGCCAATTATCCATATTATCTTTAAGAAAGTGCGTTGAAATACTTATGTTTTGTACAATGTCTTTGCTTTGCCTCTTCATATGAAAAATTTCCATTTTACAGTTTTTAGCAAAAATTTACCATAATGACAAACACAGGTCTGTATACATAGGCCATGAATATATATACCTTGCTTAATAAGCACCAAGTCACTGATTTTTTATATCTTTAATATTGTACCTTACTAAAAATATCAAAATTTTTTATATACTAGAGTTTAGAGAATAGAGATTACAAATTGCTTTTAATATTTGGACTCTGGATATGCTCATGTGAAACTTTTATGAAACTACTGAACTTGTTTAATTAAAACTTAATGCATTTTTTTGACATGGTATATAATATGTCACTTTAGAATGAGTTTAAAACTTGGTGTTTTTTGAAATGATATATAATATGTCACTTTGGAATAAGTAATTTTACACATAATTATTTCACTCAATCATAGTCAATACCAGAGTTGGACTATAGTCCTAACAGTTGCTAGTTATGTGCATCACTCTTATTCAAAAAATATTTTTACATTGTATTTTCGTATATGTTCATTTGAATGAAAAACCAAATTGTTAAGATATTATTCTAACAATTGAACTTGGTTTATTGTTGAAATCATCTTTATATTATTATATGGAAGGATTGTGTATTATGCAAGATCTCTCAAAGTGTAGAATTTTGGGGACTGATTGAGTTCTTTAATCATAGATTTCTTTCCATTAATTTTAATTCATTGTAGGAGTAGCAACTTTGTTATCCAAGAATCTTGTCTTTTGTTTTAGTTCATGTGTTAAGTTTTATTAGTATTTGCTTTTATTATTCTTTAGTTATTTAGTTTGTTAGTTAACTATTATTTGATGTTTTAGTCTTCTTTTAATATTGTGCTTAACCAATAGTATACTATATGTAAACGTGTGTTTATCAAAATTTTGTAATTTGAATATTTATGTTTTTATTATCAAGTGCTTGATCAATACAAACACTAAATATTGACAAAAAAATCATCTAGGTGTGGAAATCCACATTCAATTTTAAATGTGAAAATAAAATTAATTTTTTTTACTTCATAAATATAACAGGAGAAGGAAACAAAGCTTTTTTTCCTTATAACTCATGAAAAGATAATTTTTTCTTATCTTTCTTCATTAATATTATTTAAGCACTCAAATTGATAAATAAAGGAACAATTCTTTAATTTGTGTAGGATAATTAATAAATTATTATAATTATTTACCTTTTAGCCCTTAATTTCATTTAGCCTTGGATAAGGAGACACCTTACCATTGAAAAGAATTAAAAAAAATTGAATTGTTTGTAGATAGTTATTTATTTTTTAACTCTTAATTTTATTTAATCTTTAGAAAATGGTGTATATTACAATAAAAAATATGAGGAAGATAATTGTTGATAGTTTAAATTAGGAAAAAAAATCAGGCCATTATTGTGCATTACAATTTATTGCAGTGAGGTACCACATCCTCACTTTCTTTTATTCAAATGCACATACGTACAAAATTTATCACAATACCTAAAAGATAAAATGAAATACTTATAGTGCATTTTGAGAAGATTAAAAGTACTAAAACAAAAATATCTTTTATCACATATTAAAATTAAAAAAATTTTAATTTTATAAAAATAAAAAATAAAAGACTAAAAACTTATAAAAATTAAAATTGGAGAATTTCTAACTTTATAAAAATTAAATTAATATAAAATTTTAATTATAAATAAAATTAATAAAAATTTAATTTTTAGGGATTAAAATAAATATTTATTTAAGATAAAAATAAAAATAAATAAGAACTTAGAGGCACAAAACTTTATATAAAATTATAGAATAATCTCTTTCTTTTACTTTTTTTTTAAAATAATAAACCTGGATAAATTACTATTTAAAAAATAAATAGTAACATATTATTATTTGATAATTTGATTGTTAATTAGACTTAATTTATCCATTTATTTTAAACTTTTGGTTTGTGTTATTGTTTGAAAATAAAATAGTAATATGTTACTATTTTGAAATGAAACAATAACATCCTTTTTTTAGCAGTTTCATTATTAATTAGACTTAATTTATCTATTTATTTAAAATTTTTTATTGGTATTATTATTTTAAAATAAAATAATAACATGTTATTATCTAAAAAATAAATAGTAGCATACTATTATTTAGTAATTTAGTTATTAATTAGACTAAATTTATTCATTTATTTAAAATTTTTAATTAGTGTTACTGTTTTAAAATAAAATAGTAATATGCTGTTATTTAATAATTTGATTGTTAATTAAACTTAATTTATCCATTTATTCAAATTTTTTTGTTAGTATTGCTGTTTTAGAACGAAATAGTAACATGTTACTATCTAGAGAACAAATAATAACATATTATTATTTAACAATTTGATTATTAATTAAACTTGATTTATCTATTTATTTAGAGTTTTTAGTTGATGTTACTATTTTAAAATGAAACAATAATATATTACTGTCTAGAGAACAAATAACATCATCTTCTTTTGTAGTTTAGTTATTAATTAGACTTAATTTATTCATTTATTTAAAATTTTTTATTAGTGTTACCATTTTGAAATAAAACAGTAACATATTACTGTCTGAAGAACAAATAGTAACATTCTCTTTTTTAGTAGTTTAATTATTAATTAGACTTGATTTATCCATTTATTTAAGGCTTTTAGTGGGTGTTACCATTTTGAAATGGAATAGTAACATATTCTTTTTTTATAGTTTGATTGTTAATTAGACTTGATTTATTTATTTATTTAAAATTTTTTGTTAGTGTTACTATTTTGAAATGAAATAGTAACATATCATTATCTGGAGAATAAAACAGTAACATGCTATTATTTGATAATTTCATTGTTAATTGAACTTAATTTATTCATTTATTTAGAATTTTTAATTGATATTACTATTTTAGAATGAAACAATAATATGTTACTATTTGGAGAATAAACAGTAACATGCTGTTATTTGGTAATTTAATTATCAATTAGACTTAATTTATTTATTTATTCATAATTTTTAGTTGGTGTTACTGCTTTAAAATAAAATAGTAATATATTACTATTTAGTCTGTAAACAGTAATATATTATTTTTTGATAATTTTATTTATTAAGAAAATTATTATACTACTACTAGACACCAAAAGAGTTAGGGAGCAAAAATTTTGAATGAATTTGAATTGATAAAAATGAGATCAAAGTTGAAAAAGTAACAGGATAATAAAGAAAAATTAAAAATATCAAAAAAGGCTTTTTTTTACCAAGCAGAGCGGGCAAATGCATTTTGCAAGCACGAAGATCTCGAAAAGTTATATGAAATAAAAAAAATTCACCTAAAATGAATAATCAAGAATAAAGTTATGATTGTTCAAAGTTTTAACTTCAATCTACACATTTCTGGTCAGGTAAATCCCACTAAACTCAAATTTTCTTTTTTCTTTTTATAGAAAGATCATAGGAAGATGAATAAAAACGAGTGATTATATATAAAAATTAGTTAACTAATTAAGAAATTATGCCGTGTCGAAATTTTTAATTCACAACCACATCCTCATGATTAAAAAAAGAATATTTTGAAAATATAGTATTAATAATTCATAAAACTGACATCTCTTTAAAATAAATATTAGTGTTAACATCTTTTTAAAAGAAAGTTTAAAAAGTAGCACAACAATAAAATTTACCGTTTAAATTAAAATTATTTGAAGAGTATATGCTAAGAATATAAATAGATAAATATCTTTTATAAATACTTTATAATTAACTAAATGTATTTTATTTTATCATCATTTATCTAAATGATTTTGGTTTTGAAAATATGTTATATTCTAATTATGAGAGTTTAAAAAATAAATTTAAAAGGGATAAACATGTTTTTTAAAGCTTTTTGAGGTAATGTAATTATGTAAATGATAAAAAAAAAGTTTAAATTTTTTATATACGACAATTTATATTTAACTATGAGAAAAAAATTGTATCTCATGCATCACAGGGGTTACAATCTAATTATTAGCAATAGAAAACATAAAATAAATAAATTTTAACATTTAAAAATAGAGATGAATTAAATGAAATTGAGTAAAATTGCATGTAATTAAAGTGTAATTTAACCCGTAAAAAATAAAATTCAAGTTTGCAGTTAAAAGTAATTCAATCCTGAAGCCCCCTCTGAATTCCATTAACTAGAAAATAGAGATTACTGATGCAAGGTCGCAAAGTGTATTGTCAAACACGCTCCGATGCGAAAATCAAAGAGGCTTCCGCGTTCATCAACGATAAAGCATTAGTTCCAAGAGATTGTCCATGTGCCTAGACATTGTGACTCAAGGCCTTACTTATGTGATTCTCAAATTTTCCCTCATTTGACCGTGGATTCAATGCTTCAAGAGAAGATATTATATCCTTCGCCTATAATACATATTTAGTTTTATTCAAGGATCCAAAAGTTTTAATTTATGAGAAATACGTGTATATATACACACACACATAGAGATTAGGAAGCTACCTGTGCATTATACAAAAAAAATTTAATTTAATACTATGTAATATTATAAATATATGTCAATTATTTAAAAAAAAGATATGATTATAATAATATAATTATTAATTAATTAACATTAAAAAATATAACAAAGTATTACAAGTGGCTAAAAATGGTTGCTTTTGATTGCAAGTTATGGAATAAAATATCCAATCAGATTACTTACATTATAATTCAATAAGCTTTTATGTTATTAGTAATGCATTTATAATAATAGGTTATATATATATTATATTGATACTTCTTTTATTATTTTCAAGTAAATAATTGCATATCTCTTTGGAAATGATTAAAAAGACCCAAAAAAAAGAAAGAAAGAATTTAGATCTCATCTTTTTTAAATTTATAATAAAAATTTAATGATAATATATTATTATTTAATAGAGGGATTAGTACATTGTTAATATTTATTCATTCATTCATTCATTTATTGAAATATAAAATATATGATTAATCTCATAATTGAAAGGCAAAATGCAAGTCAAGTTTTTAATTGATTTTGATACATGAATCTAAAATGCAAGTGAAGTTTTTTTTAACTAATTTCCAATGTATGAATCTAACTCTTCTAAATTGCAAGATATACTTTAAAAGTTATAATAGATAATTTCACTTGTTGATTAAAAAATTAATAAATAAGATAATTATAAATTAAAAAATTACTTTTTCTATAGCATGTTCTTTATCAAATTCTCAACTTTTGATTTTTTTTATTAATAGTTGTGATTATCTACTTTATTCTTTAACTAATTTCTAATTTACTATTAAGAATGAAATAATTAAGTATACATTGATATAATAGATGCAAAATTTTATGTAAATATTTGTGTGTTATATTTTAATTATAAAATATTACAAAAAATTGGAAATAAATTTAAATTGATGTTTCTAGCTCTTTGTGATTGTTTTAAATAGAATGAAAAGATATTTTACTTATTATAATTTAATATTATTTTTTAATCGTCTAAAGAAAAACTTTGAGAAGAGGTAAGAAGGAAAAAGAAGAAAGTAATAAATTTTTTTTGGAGCAATTAAGGAGAAACTTAATGAAGAAAACATATCACTACTCTAAATTAGTAATTGATTTTGAATAAGAATTGAAAGATGAATTTCATAATTTAATTAGATAGCTTTTTTAATATCAATAATTAATTTTGAATTTAGATATTAATTTTAATACATCTTTTTTCAAGATAAAATTAAGTTATTTTAATGGAAGATGATGGTAGGTAGAATTTCAAAATCAAAATTTTATTGGAAATTAATTTAATATTGAAAAGATAAATGAAAGATAAATAAATTAATCCTCCAAGTGGAAAAGAAATAATAAATTAATTTTTTATTAAATAAAATGACAAATTGACATGTGACAAATTATGAGAATAATATTTATCATAATAAAAGATAAGAAATATCACAACTAATATACAATATAGAGATATATATATTTAAAAATAAAAATATAAATTATCACACTTGTATATTTTATAATTGATAAAAAATAATGCATGATATCATGAAAGTAAAAATAATGAATTTTTTTATCATTATATTTTTTATGTATAATATTGAATAAATAAAATATTTATTATTATTTTATTATTTTGAAACTATAAGTATAAATAAATGCATAAATAAATAAATAATTTTTATAAAAAAATTATACTTATCTCCTTTGAGGACCGTGAGATCATAAAGTAATTGAATTACCCCTTTCCGCCAGCGGTCTGTTTAAAAATTCTGTTAAATGCCAATGTCATCGTCATTCTCGGGGCTGTAATTCTCAAAGTATCCATTATACAGACTAATGGATAATGAAAAATTCTACGGGAGAAGCTGTGTATAAAAGCTAATACAATGGCCCTTACTTACTTTCTTATATTATTATCCCGTATGTTTATTTTTTAAATTATCAATTTATCAAAAATAATTATAATTATTATAATCTAAGATAATTAAGAAAATTATATTACCTACATAAGAAATAAATATAATTTTATTAACTTATACATTTATTTTATAATAGTTAATGATTATTAATTAATAGAAATGATACTCATCACTTTAATTATTTAATAATTTATTGTATAAACACAAATTAAATTACAAACATAAGAACAAAATATATTTTTATTATTTGCGATAATAAGTTATCAATAATTTAAACTCATTGAAAAGATAAACGTCATGTAAATTATACGGGTGTTCCTTAAAAATCATATTTCTTTTTATATCTTACTCTTCTCTCTCATTGGGTATCCTTATAAGAAGAATATTGCCATCCTTATTAATAAAATGAAAATGCTAATTGCCCCGAAACAACTAAGAAGTATAAAAACACCTTTTTCAATATAGTTGAATTTTATCTCATTTAATTTTAAAAATTTGAAAATCAAAATCTTAAATTGCATAAAATTTAAAATTAACACACATCATTCATTTAATTATTTATTTTATTAAATTGAGTTTTTTATGAACTTTACAAATAAAAATAAAAATCACAATACTATTGTTGTATGTTGTTTTATCTTATAATTTTTGTACATAATTTTTACATTAATTATATTACAATAATAAGGAATAAATGTAATTAATTAATTTATATATTTATTTTATAATAATTAATAACTATTATTTGCTAAAAATAACGATTATCACTTTGATTATGTGATCATTTTATAAAAAAAATTAAAATACAAGCATAAAGACAAATATATTTTCATTATTTATATTTGGTAATTAATAATTTATAAAAAGATAAGCATCATCTCAATTATTTGAATATCTTTTTTTCAAATAAAATCAAATTTTCTTAATATCAATCTTCTTCCTCTCATATTAATTATTTTTAAGTAAGAAGATAGCTATTAATAAAAATTAAAATAATTAAAATGAAAGAGATAAAAATAAAAAAAAACTGATTATAGAATTATTTAGGGTTTTTTTTCAACCTTTCCCTTCGTCATTGATACAGCCATAGCGTCCGATTTCCTCTCAAGCGTCTGTTTCAGAGTGTACCGACAATGATTAGAGAAAAGGTGAGATCATCAATTATCAGAATTACATTACCTTCTTTAATCTTCTTCTCCTCTTATCTTTTTCAATTATGATTTCCCTCTCTCTCTGTCTCTAATTCATCTCTCTGAAAATGGTTATGGTTATAAAAACTAAAAGTAGATCAGATTTTGAGATTATATATTTTGGGTTTTAATTGTTTCAAGTTCCAGATTTATATTCATTTCGAATTTTAGATTCATCAGAATGGATTTTATAAATTTGCCAAATTGATTATATAAAAATGATTTTGGAGGATTTGAAGGATGATCTTTCTCGTTAATTTGATCTGGGTATATTGTAATTTTGAGATTGATGGGTGTGCCTGTGTTTTTTATTGATGGGGTTCGTTTGTAATGTCTTCTACAATTTAGATTATTCTGTAATGGTTCTGGATTTGTTGCTCCTTCTCCTACTGTGATGAAACCAAACAGCCATTAATGGATATTGAAATTCCTCACATCCTACTTGGAATTGGATCACGGTGGCACCAGCAGGGTTGAAGGAAGATTTTGGCACAGAAACCACAGCGGAACCAGCGGTGAAGGAAGAATTTTCCTGTTATTTGCAAAAACTCAGGCAAGAAGGTAATTTGCTCATAAAAATATAAACTTCACACCATCTCATACTGTTTATTTTGAAGAGTGGACTGTGCAGGAAACAGAACCGAAACAAGCGGTGAAGGAAGAATTTCCGTGCTGTTTGCTGGAACTAATTCACGAGGGCAATCTTATCCATAAAAATATAAACTTAGCACCATCCCTTACTATTTACTTTGAAGTGGGGCTGTGTAGGAATCTACATGTATTTAGCCTAAGTCTTAAAGGTAATGAGAGTAATTTTTTTCAAAAAACTGTTTTTGGTTAAGGAAAAACCAACCTTGACATCCGTGAGAATTTCTTCGACAAGCTTAACGAATTGAAGCATCCCAACAAATTTGAAAATTTACGCTTTAGGTTTAGTTTTTGAAAGAACAAGAAAGAAAATGGATGGCTAAATAAAATTATATAATTAATAGTGTTTTGTTACAAATTTACCCGTGGTCAAGTAAATTAACTTGTGAGTAGAAGGGCAAAATTATCCTTAAATGATTAAATTACATCAAATTAGTCTTGAATTTATTTTGATATTAATTTAATTCAATTCTATTAAATTTGATATCAAATTAGTTCTATTGTTAAATTAATATTAAATCAGTCATAAAAGATTATATTGATATTAGATTAATCTTGTTATTAATACTTTCATTAATAAACAAGAATTTTTAAAGTGAAATAGTACTTCATACCTTTACAGATGTATTGGGCAAAAAAAATTGGGAGAAGTTGTAGTTTCCTTTTATTTGGATGTAGGTAGAAAAGAAGAGAGATAGAAATCAAAATGAAAATTTTTTATGGGGCTTATTGAAAATTTTTTCTCCCAATAGAGATGAGGAGAAAAAAAAAAGGAGAGAAGCAATTGTTTTTTGGATTATTCTCGTGTATGCCTTCATCCTCCTCTGTAGAGGGGCTTTATCCCTCTTTTACATCTTCTCCAAGTGCTCCTCAAAATTTGTGTATAGCTCTCCATCCAAGTAAATTTTTCTTCATTTTTTCCGTCAAATTAGTGAATATTTTTGTTTTTTTATTTGAACTTGATGGAATTTGCATACTATTTTTTTTGGTCTAAACTCACTGGAATTTGCATATTATTTTTTGTCTAAGCTCACGAGAATTTGCAATTGCCATTTGGCCTCTTATTGATAGTGGATGTCCTTCACATCGATGAACAATGTGTTGCTAAATGCATAGATAAGCACTTAATGGCATCCTACTAACTAGATCTGCTACACTAACAAGGTGTCTGATGACATTGCTTGATAAGCTTTGATCTCACTTGTACTAAATCAATAATGGATTTTGTGGATCTGCAACTGGGTCACACAAATCGGAACTAGTTTGAAAAGAAATAAACTTGGTTTTACTTTTTTTTTAGCCTTTTTTGTTTATTTCAAGATACAAAAACATATTTTTTCCTCCTTAAATTACCTTAGCCTTTTTTTAATTTTAATTTACATACAAAATCATTTTTTAAATTACATGACCATTTTTTTATATTTCCATTTACAAAATTATTTTTTCCAAATAATAGAATCATTTTTTTTAATTTATAGAACCATTTTTTTTCCAAATTACATGACTAATTTTTATTCTTTACATTTAAATTCAAATTACATAATTGTTTTCTTTCAAATAAATTTTTTTCTTCACTCACATTCAAAAAATTTTTCTTCACCTTGTTATGTAAATGAATTTTATATGATCTATTAAATTTATATTTAATCTATATGATTTAAGTATTTTACAAGTACATATTTAATCTACTTGAATTAAGCTATTTAATTTTCCATCCTCATATTTTTTAGATGCTAGTTTCCTTACCTTTGTAATTTTTCTTCATTATTACAGATTGGTACACAACAAGAGAGAATGGTTTTTAGCTCCTATAGTGAAATTTTTATAAATAAGACTTGATTATTAAGTTGCAAAGTACTTAACTCTACATTATTATTTTATTATACTTTATTATAGACAATCTTATTGGTTCGTATGTTGTTTGCATCATCATTTTAAAATAGCTATTATTCAGTTGTTAATGAAAGGTTGTCTATGATAATTGTGTTAAATTTTAAAAACTGGACACCTAAATGTGTAATGTAGAAAAAAAAGTTTCAAACAACTTTAATATATTTTCTTAATCTTATTTGTTGTGGTTACTATCAATTTTGTAAAAGTAGATGATAACATAAATTTGTGAAATAATTATGTCATAGTTGTGTTAAAGAGTAATTCTTATTTAAATACAATAATGATAATGAGTTTGTTGATAAGTAAGTCTATGAATAGTATGGAGTTAGTAAAATTTTCCTTCATATTATAAATGATAATTTTCTTATTGTTTGTAATTTTTTCAAAAAATCAATCGGATCCTATTAAAATGACTCTTCCTCATTTACCGTAAGATTAATAATGGAAATGAAAAAGAAGATATATTTGATAAGTAATTTGAATTAAAATAATTGATTAACATTGATATGATAGAAGAATGGGAAATATGTTGGTGAACATGCATTGTGTAACTTATATGCTTCATTATACATACTTTGCATTTATTAACTTTACAAGCAACACTTATTCATGCATTAAGTGATGGTGGAGTTTCTAAAAGAGATGAAATGTGACAACAACTAATTTAAAATTCACTGAAAACTGATAAATGTCATGATGTGATATATATGATTCTGCATGCTTTCTTTCACTTATGCAAGAAATTGAAAGGAACCGATAGAGTTAGGAATTTTGCACATGCTATAGTAGAGAAGTAAATAGCTAAAATTTTGCACATTTTAGCGTATAATTAAAAAATAAAATTATGTCCTTCTTCTTTCACCAATAAGAGAAAACAATTAGTTATCATTTCTATAATATTTATGAGCCATTATTTCACTAGGGGATGAGTATCTTGTATAGCTCTTTGGATTAGAAGTTCCTGCACAAATACTTAATATATATAGGTTTAAATACTTAATATATATTAATAATCTATCATTAGAAAATTCTATCCTTACTTCAAGGTAAGATAATAATGTATATAGGTTTAAATACTTAATATATATTAATGTTTTTAATCTATCATTCATATAATCAAATTTAAAATAATCAAAATATATAATTGTGTTAGAGCTGTAAATGGGACACATTTATAATTGAAAGTACCAATAAAAGATGTCCATCATTTTCAAGAAAGGAAAGACTTCCTAATACAAAATGTGTTAGCTACATGTACTTTTGATATAAAATTTAGTTATATACTAGCTAGTTGGGGATAAATTGTATTTGAGTCTACAGTTCTCAACTATGCATTATCCAAGAAAAGAGATAAACTTAAAATTCCTAGAGGTAAGTAAAAACATTAAATTAGTCTCCCACAAAAAAAAGAACACTCTAATAAGGTTACTTCATAGTAATCCAAGTCTATGACATATATTCATATAATTCTTATATTTGCTAGGTAAATACTACCTAGAAGATGCAAGTTTTTCATTAAAGGGTGGATTGCCTTCACCATATAAAGGTGTATGTTATTACTTAAATGAGTACTTAATGTGTGGTCCATAAAATGTAAAAGAAAATTTTGATCATCAATATGCTTCATTGAGAACTGTTATTGAAAGAGCATTTGGTGTCCTAAAAAATGGTTTTTCCAATTGTAGTTGTGGCATAGAACCATACTATTCTTATAAGACCATGACAGACATTACTATTACTTGTTATATATTACATAACTTCCTAATGGATATTAATTTTGATGAGAATTTGATTGAGGAAGTCGACTATGAGCTACTATATAATGCCATAGGGATCATGATGCATGAAACACAAAAGAAGACTATAAACAAGAATTCCTTTTAAGAAAAAGCACAGCAACTCGTATGTGGAATGAATATTAATAGGCTTTATCATAAATTTCTTTTGTGTACTATCTAATAAAATGTAATTTACTATTTTTCTGATGAACTTGATGTTCCACATTGAATTGTGAATAACTATGTGTTTTTTATATAAATGTTGTGTAACATGTGAAATGTTTTTTATTTTGATGTTTGTATTGTACAAAACATTAGATATGTTGCGTATGCCAATGAAGGATGCAGGTTTATTGTTTCTACAATAAACTATTTTGTTACGGATTACATACATTATAATAATTAATTTGACACTTTGTAGATTGAATTATGTCTCCAGAAAAAAAGGGCAAATTTCTTCCAAAGACATACTGCACTAAACTCTAGAGATGGATACAATGTTGTTAGATATTTTGCTAGAGGAAGTCCATAAAAGGGAATAGACCAGATAGTACTTTTATCTCTCTAGCTTATGTTACTATGATGAAAACATTGAAACTAATGATAAGACCTAGAAGCAACATATCAAAAACAAAATGAAAACTCTAAAAGTAGTCTTCAATGAATTTTATGATTTGCTTCATATGTGAAGTGAAATTGGTTAAAATCTTATGACACAAATGTCTAAGACAGAACTAAAAGTTTAGGATGAGATCTTGAAAGTAGTTGTTTATATATGATTATTGCAAAAGAATAATGAAAATTTACTTTCAATATATTTTTTTTAAGGATATTGAATGTAGAATTATTTCCAATATAAAGGCATGACTGACAAAGGTTGCATTTATAGGAGAAGTTTGAAACACAAAAGTAAAAATGAATTCTAATATATAACTATGATAAATTGTTAGATTTTTTTAGTAAGGATAGAGCAATTGATTCTTATGCTAAAAGTGCAAAAGACAAGGTTTAATGGTGGGAAAGGGAAAATATTGATTTTCAATCAAATTAATCATTACTACTTTGCATTTGAAGCCCTTTGAAGATGATGTTCCCTGGGATTGATTTCCACAAGATTAACTAGAATTACCATATATAGGACTATATGCATCCATATTGCCTACAAAATTTGTGCTTTCATTTCCCAATGAAAATTAAAATCAGACATAATATCAAAATAATTATTCATTACAAGGCTTTTATTCTAGCATGTTTTAGTAAATTTTGTAGTTAATATATACTATTGTGATTTGTTAAAATGACTATAAATTTTGTAGTCATAATAATAGTTGTGTGATGTCAATAATTTTTAATTTTTATAAGTTTTTTGTATTTCAATTTTTTATTTTTCTATTTTTTATAATATTCTTTAATATAATTGGTTTGATTGGACTTTGAATTGGACTCTAAAAGATGTACAGAACATAAGGTACTCAAGCGCCAAGATTAGGTTAATTAGAAGATAGGATGATTGAGTGGTCCTACGTAGGAATAAAGGTTTCCCAAATTTATTTTGTGCATTTACGACCCTAGTTAGATTAGAAAATCTCTGAAAGCCAAAACTTTATTGAGAAAGGTCTTGGCATTTTGTCTAAAATGCAAATTTATGGCAAAATTTATCAATTAAATTAATCATAAGCATTTTAGAATTAATTCTCTCCTAGTGATCTAATTCCTTATATGCATAAATTGCATGGTACATAATTATGACTCACTAGGCCTTGTAGTTAACGAAAATAAATATTCTAAGATTAATCAACATGATGCATTCATCCAAGTGAGTTAGAGTTCTTCATTGATTAACTTCCCTTGCAAAATTATATTCATACATATATTTTCTACCCAAATGATTTTTTGATTGATGAACTAAATTCACATATGATCATAAAATGAATAAAGGTTAATTCATAATTATTACATAGGAATTAAACAATTAGGATGAATGCTTATATTGTGTTCGACTGCAAATGTTGCTAGAATAAGTTGGGTTGGATGAGCTTATCCATGAGAATTCTTATAATCAGATGAGAACTAGGATAGGTAAAGAAATCCTATTGATCAGATTAGAGCTCGAGAGGTAGACACTATTATAGAATAGCAATTATGCATCAATTGATAAATGCCAATTAAATGCAAAACTAATGTCTATATTGATGCGGTGATATTTTTGAAATTACTAAAAAAATAAGATAACAATTAGTAAATATAACTAATATCTATTTTAAAGTAGTGGCATTTTTTTAATTTATAGGACACTTACAATAACGATTAAAATTATAATCAACATCTGTTTGGGAGGTAGCTTAGTTATAACCTAATTTTTGGACCATCATGACAAGTATAAAGATATTAACTAGATATCTTAACAAGTCTTTTTGAATAAAACCATTTTATAAAACTTATTATTTTTTGAAAACATGCAAGATGTAGAAATATGTAGTTAGAAATTTCACTTTATTTTTTTTTAACTTGCAACTTGCACATCCATTTATACTTAAAGAACAAACGTTATGAAAATATTAGTAAATGAGTTTTAGAAAGTCCTTTTGATAGAAAATACTTAGTAAATTATTTTTAATAGATAGAATCTCATCTTAAATAAATAGAAATATTGAGAACCTTTTTCTTTAAAAAGAAAACTTTAGAAACAAATTTATAAAACTATTGGAATTAAAAACTTGAGGAAGTATAATTATCATTTTCTTTGAAAATCTCTTAAGAAAATAAATCTTAAATAAATAGAAATATTTAGAACCTTTTTATTTATAAAGAAAACTTTAGAAACAGATTTATAAAACTATTGAAATTAAAAACTTGAGAAAGTATAATTATCATGTTCTTTGAAAATCCCTTGAGAAAATAAATATCTTTTTATTTTCATTTCAAGAGAATATATCTCAAATACAATAATTCAAATCATGAAATAAATACAATAAAATACAATCAAGTCAGAAAAATTTTAAAAAAATTAAAATATATTATTCATTTTATAGAATATACTTTAGAGATAACATACTCTCCATTAATAAAATATCAAATTTCTTACTTTCAAAATCAAGGAAAGCAATAAAACTATATTTTAAAAGTAAATCATTTTTTTCAAATTAATAATACTTTTCTTTCAAAAAGAAATGGCCTTACATCATTAATAAGAAACTAAATAATTTCTTTTGTTTGGAAAAGCCTTTCATAAGTAGCCATGTACTAATTTAAAAACACATACTTCTTTATAAATCATTCTAGTTCTCAAAAGCAATTTCTTTCTTCTTTTTCATAAAGTGATGCACAGCCAAGTATGCTTTCACAAGTCAGAATAATAACATTAGTATGTCAAAATATGAAATTATGACGTTCAAGAGAAAGAAGAGAAAAAATACAAGTAACCATGCATCTGTAAAATAATCCATAGGCAAACATTACACTAAGCTTAAAATATCCACCATAAAATTACTTCTTTGGAAATGTGCTTGAAAAGTAAATTTATTACAAACATTATACTAAGCCTAAAATATGCATCATAAAATTAGTTGTTTGGAAATGTGCTTGAGAGATAAATTCATTACAAGCTTTTTAAAAATTCAATTTCTATCTTTTAAGCCTAAACATGGTCATTATCATCTTCTACCAATAATCAATCAAAGAAAATAGGTCCCATCATGTGGTGAAGTATTTGAAAAACATCAACAAATGGAGTGTGAATAATAAAAGTGAATAGTTATCACACTAATTTTTCGATAAGTTTTAGCCATAAAACCAAATATGTACAAGATATATATTAAACATTTTCTTACCAAAATACTTTCCAAATATTCACACACATTTTATTTTTTTTCTACTTGCTACACTTATAGGAGTATAAGCAAAATATAATTTGAGCACATAATTCAATCGTAGCACAATATTTTAATATTATCATAAAATAAGAAATGGTAGGAGGTATTTAGGGTTATTAGCTTGTAACTTTGAAACTAACCTTATCTCAACTTATATTTCGGTATAGTAAAGATAGTCTTTCAAGCTTCAAACACTTTTTCATGAGTTATTATAGTGAAGACAACCTTTTAGACTTCTGATACTATTTCATATAAATTGTTATAGTGAAGATAGCCTTTCAAGCTTTTGACACTTTTTCATTTTGGTGAATATAGATTAATGGTCTTTCAATACTTTCATTAGTAAAGGTAAACTCATGTAGCCTTTTGACACTTTTTATCATATTTGAAATCATCATTTTATGATATTATTGGGGTAGGTTCAAAATAGTTCCATGCCATAAACATTACATAAATAGTATATAATCACAATTTTCATTATATAATCTAATAGAAAGATTTCACAATTAATCATCACATTTAAAGTGACCTTTTTCAAGCATACATGCTTTTATATTCAAATGATAGATTTATCAAGGGTTTAATAACTCTAATCATACCTTTCATATATCATGGTGCTTAAATATATCATCCATTTCTCAACATTTTAAATAACTTTATCACATCATATTTCACATTTAAGAGTTTATCAAGAGTTTAAATAACTCTATCATATCATATTTCACATATAAGAGTTTATTAACTCTATCTCAATATTTCATACAATTTTCTTGGGGTTTTTTTTCCAAACACCTTTGCATAATATTTTACTAGTGCATGTAAAATAAATTACAATATATTTCTACACTAAAAGCATAACATGCTTATGGTTTTCAACATAAAGCCATGTGACATCATTTCATATTTTCACCAACATTCTTCTACAATTGAGCATTTTTCAAAATCGTTGCTTTCAAGGTATTTTACATTATAACAAAGCAATATTTGCTTTAAAAACAAGAGTGTACTTACACAATTTTGCACATAAACCATAGAGCTCAACTTGATTTTTCTAAAGTTCTATTATTCTCATAATTATCCTTAATCAAACCTACACCTTATATATTATTCTATCAAGCAAGGAAATTATTTTCTCTTACTAAATCAAGCTATATACTTATGGTTACAATAGTGTAAAACTATAACAAACACTTTATATTTCAACATTAAATAATCATGTATTCAAGTATAAACCTTTACCAGGTTTTAACATACCACCTTTACTTTAAAATACCAACTTTCAAATCAAACTTCTATAAAATTTCTTGAAAATTTCCATCCTTAAGATAATGACACTAAATGCTACATTTTAACCATTTTTTTGCTCAAAATATTTTTAAACCACTTTGTAGGAGATAAAACTTAACTTGAAAACATAATTTTTGTGTTATTTTCTAGTATATAATTGTGAGTTTCAAACCACTATTTCAACATGTTTTTTCTTTAAAAACTTTGATATAAATGTTTATTAACATTTCCATTAGAGTTTGGAACAAAGTATGACAAGTTTTTCTCATAAAAATAGAATTTTCCTCAGAGAAACATTAGGAAACTCAAGAGCTTCCAAAAGGATTTTCAAAATCATTTTTTGCTTAAAAATTTGATGTAACTGACATTTAATATCTCTTTTAGGCTTTAAAAACATTTGTACAATGCTTTTCTCACAAAAATGAAAACCTTGCTCAAGTTTTCATAGTGAACTTGTGAGCTTTCTTATTACTTTTCAACAAAATTTTTGTTTCTACTTTTACAAACATATTTGAAAGGATGACCACCTCAAATTTAAAATAGAATGACCTTTTTCTTGAATCATTTTCAAAGATCTCATTTTTACTTTCTTTGTGAATCCTTTCTAAAAAATTCTTTTTGTCTCTTTGTCTTTCAAGAAATCCTTTTTCCCCCTCAAAACTTAATCTTTTCAAATCATAAAAATACTTTTCAAACATAAGATGCCTCAAACATTAACTTATCTTTTTCTTTTCAAATCCCTTTGTTTTTAACAAAATATCTTTCCAAAATCATAAGATAACTATTTAAAACCTATGATGGTTCTAAAATAAAAAAACTTTCCTAAAACATAGGATGTTTCTAAGAAAATAATTTTCAAAAAAAATTTTCTTTTGCAAAGCTGGAAATAAAAATAACCTTTCCAAAACCTACACTTTTAAAGTTCAAAAGGACAACTTGTTTTTTCTTTAAGAAAACATGTTTTTTAAAAACTAAAAAAAAAATATCCACTGTACTTTTTTAAAGATCCAAACTTTTGTAGATCAAAATAATAATGTGTTTTTCTTAAAGAAAGCCCTTCTTCAAGTTCAAAAGAAACAAGATCTACTATGAAAATCATGGTTTCAACACGCCATCAAACAAAGCACACGTACATTTCATACATGAAAGATTTTCTTAAAGAAAAATTTAAGGAAAAATAGGTAGATTTCCAATTACTCTTTTAGAGCTTTGTTCCTTTACTTATGCACCTATAGATTCATGCTTTATTTTTCCAAAACAACACAAGTTAGTAAAGGATATTTTAAAAGAACCATGAAAAGAAATAGAATTACTAGAGAAGGTGATTCTTTACCTTTCCTCCAAAGATCAAAGAGCTTTTTCTTTAAGAAACTTTTAATAACAACTTAAAACTCACTTAGGAAAGTATGAAAAAGATGAAGAACTCTAGAGAAATGAAGAACTTTCTCTCACTAGCTTACTCATTGCCTCACATACTCTCTTTCCAATGGCCCTTTCTCTCTCTTTTTTTTTTTTCTAAATTTTAGTTTGTAAAGTCACTAAATGGGCAAGGTTATTTATAGCAAAAATGTGGAGTGAAGTGTAAGCTTTTAATGTTATCCCCTACATTATCAAACTTGGGCTTCAAGTTATTATAGGCATTAGCCTCCTACTATTAGGCAATATCTTACAAAATCTCACAAAGCTTCATTTTTCTTTTTTCTAATATGATCAAATATTCTTTCACTTAATGAATCATGTTCTTGTATTCTCTCTATTAAATGCCCATGTACTTATCAAGCTTTTAGTATGATGACATGGCATAAGCTAGCTTACTTGGCTTCATCATATTTTTTAATGATAAGCTTTAATCCAAGTCATTATTTTTAATTTTCCAACAAAAATTAATTTAGGGAAATTCTTCAAAAGCGCTTAAACCAATTTTTTCAATCAAATTATTTTCTTAAATAATTGGAATCAAAATTCATAAATTATATACTAAAATGCTCTCTTTAATTTTCACAATAAAATTTCCACTAACTTGAATCCACAATGGTTTCAAGAATTAAGCTCAATCTAGATGTATTAATGAGTGTTACATTATTTTCTTTACTAATCAAATTAAATCATATCTTTTATATAATATAATATTCATTAGGATCTTTAGACAAAAATCCTAGAAAAACCTTTTAATTAGTCCTTCTAATAAGTTATCAACTTTTTCACACTATTTTCTTAAAGGCACCCTTAGTTTATTCCTAAAATCACCTTCCTTTGCCACTTTTTCACATATCCTTGGACACTAACCTTGATTTTTCCAAGATATTACTACTTTTTTCCATGTATTCACAAACTCCATGTTTTGACTTTTCCAAAGCTAGGCATTGCTCATTTTTCCTCCAAAAAAATTCTTCATGTTAATGGCTTTGGGTTTCTATTGGGTGCTTAGAGGTAAAAATCTCTCATTACTCTAAGTTCTACTAATCTTTGATTTTAAATGCTTTTTGAAAATATCTAATCTCTTCAAAACAAATACTAATGGATTTTCATCCATTAAAGATTAATGAGTCCTTTTTTCTAATTACAAACTAATAATAGCATTTTAATTAGCTTCTAGAGATTTTAATCTATTAGATTTCTACTGTGTATTGTAAATTCTACCTTTTAAAGAAATTTATCGTTAAATTTTCATCAAATAGGATAGAATGGCACAAAATTATTAGTAACTTGTGTAAATGCTTAAGGAGTCTTATCAAATAATCTAAGATGTTTTTCTTTCATGATTGAGTCTTACTAGTCCTTTTATTAGTAATTACTATATCTTTCAATTGGCCTTACTTGCACAACCTTGAAGAAATGTTTATTATTGTAAAAATAGCATCTATCCATTTGGATTTAATTTCACTACTAGTGTATCATCAAATGATAAATTTAAAAACATAACATTTTGTAACTATAATTTTAAATCTTTAACTATCTTACCACTTTAAGTATGACTATAATCCATAGAGTACAAGACCAAAAGCATCTCCATAGAGTCTAACACAACGATTCATATCATATGTCCTTAGACACATATACTATAAACTACTTCACATTCTATTCATAAAAACTTTGTAACTTATGATTTGAACTTATTTGTAGAGTTCTTCCATCTTTTTAATTATTTACCAACTTAGCTTGTATTGCTAGTCTCGTGTCTTATTAGACTTATGGTTCAATTTTAGTCCTTATATTTTCATATATCTCATGATATTTCACTAATTGATCCTCTAGTACATAACTCAAAATGAGTTTTCCACCCTTCTAGTCCATAAAATGTGATTGGCTAGCACCAAAATTCATTCCTTAAACTATGGAATCTTTCTTCTATTCTCTATATACTATCCAATTAATCCTCAATAAATTTTTATGCCCACAAATCCTACTTATGCAATTCTTTCTTAATTTCATAAGGTATGACTTAAGAATCATCTGAGTTCATATATCTCAAAAGATTTCCATCTAACTTTATCTCTAATCCTTATTTTTAAAATTCCTTATATAAATGGAGACATCATTTCTAAAGTAAACTCATCCATTTAACTATGCAATTGCAAGTTTCCTTCTTTCAGTTATTCTAATGTTACAATAAAATTAACTAGTTCCAATCATTACCATTTTAACAAGTACAAAGAATTATAATTACATAATTCTTATAAATTCAAATACTGAAATCTTCTATATTCTAGTTTTCTTCATTTATTCATCATTTTTTTCCAAAAATGCTTATAATGCTTAAGATATACATTTATTTTACTAACACCAAGACTTTCATCATCTGCTAACTAGTTTTCCTATATCACTTACGATTCTAACTACTTATTCATCATTTTCAACCTAATATGTTCATCAAAATTAAATAGAAAAGCTTAAGTCTTGAACCTTCTAACTTGCAATTTGGCTATTACTATCTTTTCCTATTCCTTGGCCAGGTACCATTAGTGACCTAGAAATTGTATTTTAGGATATTTGCATGCTATTTATTGTGACATTGCTTTTATACTAAGTTATCATATAGTTTTGAGCCTTATGACCTTGTTGTCGACATCCATAACATGCTCTTTATCCATATGGTCCATAGTGGCTAAATTTACATTGATTACACTAAGATAATTTATTTGGTGGTTTAGTACTAAATGAACTAGAGACTTTCATGGTAAATTCAAATCTAAAGTTGGTGTCATTGTAATTTTCCTACTCTTGAATTTTCCTTCTACTAGATTATTCACCTATGATAATTTTACTTACCTTTGTACTACCTTGACTTTTAAATGCCACTCATGTTTTTTTGAAACTTTTATCTCTTTTATACCTCTCTTGGGAATGCAATTCTACTTTCATTGCTAGGTTTTAAACTTGTTTGTAATAGTGTTATCAGTGACATTAACTCTATTATAGTAGTAATTATGAAGTCCATGTAAAAATCAATTGACCTTTGTCTTTTTAGTTGCCACCAAATGTTTAGTATACTATAAGAGTTGCATGAACTGGGCATCATGCTATAATACCATCATCGATCCCGGAGTCAACTACTCAAATTCTCAAGCCTTTGTATCTTTGAGACTAGGTGGCAAGAATCAATCCATAAGTTTTTCTTGGAATTATTTGTATAGAATTTAAGCATAACTCATTTATTCTTGAAATTATTTTAAATCTTGTTAAAGCATCTTATTCACGATTCTAATGTCTTTTACTCTCAAATAGTAGAAGGCATTAAAGTCTTGGATGAGATATGTTCATAAAATTTAAAAAATTTCTAAATTAAGAGTAAGAATGAATGAATTGTCCTCATATTCCACCTAATACTCTAGAGTTAATAACAAAGGCTAATGCTCATAAAATCTTGTGGAGCACTTCCTCTCATTCTTTGCTTCTACATGACTAAGAAACTACTAGGTTCTAACTAAGAGAAACAAAGCTTTCTTCCAAAATTTTCAACAAAGATGAGGATTTCAACATTTGAAAAGATGTAAACTTAATTACCTAATGATTTTTCTGTAAACATATATTAATGATTTATTGTAGTTTTTAAAGTATGTTGTTTTACAATACATACATACATACATACATACATACATACATACATACATACATACATACATACATACATACATACATACATACATACATATATATATATATATATATATATATATATATATATAATGATTTGGAAAGAAATAAAATATTAGAATAAATTCATAAATATATTTATTATGTTCTTATCTATTTATAATTTTGTAACAAAATGTTTAATTATAATTAAATTTCAATATAAATTGTTTATAAAGCGTAATACATAGAAGACATCAAAGCACAAATAACTTTTTGTATTTATAATTTGATTGTAGATAGAGTAGAAAATAAAACAAATGTGAAAATGTATATGACATCAATTGTTAACAAAATTGACATTCAAAGATAGATCAAATTTCTTTGGTGGGAAGATGCAAAATTTAACATTTCAATTTGGGAATTAACTAACATCCAACTTTATGGCATTTATGATGTTTCAAGAAACAACAAAAATTAAACACATTAGTATTTTATATAATTATCATCTAAAAAGGATTTCAAAAATATCTTTAGAAAATGTAAAACTTATACACATTAATTAGGATACAATGATAAGAAAAATATTTATTATGTTATTTTCTCCTATTTCTTTTTAATGAGATACACATGCTTAATTTCATAGAATTGGCCTTATTTTATAATTTAGGGTTGATTTTATAATATTCTAAATTTATTTAGTTAATGCTAGATTTTGACATTATCTCTATTTTTTAGTTATATCTTAGGCTACTATATTAGATCAAGGTAATCTATATATCATTGGAAAGCTTAAAGAAAAAGTTACAACTTTAATATTTTGGTCAAAGTTCAGTTCAGACTCCTTTAAGCCCTTGTTTAGCCAAGAAACTGAAGCCTTATCTTTGTCCTAACTAAGCTAACTTCAATTTTTAGGTCATATCTGGAGTTATAAGGTCTAATTAATGTGAAACTAGTGCTTAATTCTTCACAAGAACTAGCTTTATAATTTTTGTATTTATAGATTACCTAAGTTATATTGCTTTAGTGGTTTTATACTGGTTGAAAGTTAGACTTATAGGAGTTTATTATTGTAACTATTAGAGTTAATTGCCTTATAAAAAATAGGTTTGGACTTCTAAAAATTAAGAAAGCCCTATTCTTGTAATCCTAAAAGGCATATAATCCATGTTTAATAAGGTTTTCAATTAATTAGGTCAAATAAAAGGAAAGAACTCATTAGATACAAGAGACTTTTACACATTTAACAAATAACTTTTCTTTCTTTTCTTTTAACTTGTGTTCTCTAGCCATGGAAAGCTAGTTTTGGGAGTTGATTTAAGGAGTTTGAGGCTTTTTTCTACCAGATTATAAGATATGATTTGTAATGTTGACTTTATTTAATTAATTTTTTTTCCTAATTACTTGTATTAATTTCTTGAAATTACTTATGTTGAATGTTGATTTGGTATAATTGATAGTTATCCTTGTGATTCTTGATATTTTACCATTTTGATGTTGAATTGCGATTGATAAATCTTAATTTTACATATAAGGGTAGAGGGTTAAGGGATTAATTTAGAAGTTTTTAACTTAATTTCTTAAATTAATTAAAATTTATTTTTAAATCAATTTTAATCTAACTTAGAAATTATTCTTAAATTAATCAAAATTTATTTTTAAATTAATTTTGATCTAACTTAGGAATTATAGCAGTTGCTTAATTCAGTTAATCTTAATTGATCAAATCTTAAATGATAATCTAGCATAGGATTCATGAATTATGGCAGAGGTTTTGTATGATTCAAGATTGAAGAATCAATTAGAAAATTCAAATATCCATTGATCAATGATTAATCGAAACTAGAGCATTTCAATTCCTTGAATCGGTTGCTTCATTATATTGATTTTCTTCCTTGTTGTTTTGTTCCTTTGTTTTGTTTTGTTTAGTTTAATTGCTTTGATTTCAAATATTTTTGATTCCATGTATTGCATTCATACAACATACTGCATTTTGCATTTTATTAGTATTCTGCATTACATACTAGTTTGCTTCAATTTTGCATTTATTTTCACTTTGTTTATACATTATTTTGCATTTGTTCTTGCATTTTGTTTCTACATTTTGTTAGTAAACCATCATAAAGGATAATATCAAAGGATCATTAGGGGGAAGACTTAGTTTATGCCACTATACTGCATCATTTTAGCAAACTAATTTTAATATGATTTTGGTGCATTTGACGTGCCTATCACATGACCAACATCTAAAAATCATATATTATACGTTAATTTTCGTTTCATAACCCATATCTAATGTTTTACTTATTACTTATATATTTCATTTGCACTTCTAGTTTAAATATATTAGTAATGCCTTTACCTCAATTATCTAATTTTAGAATCTATGTCAATTTTAAAAATAGCTTTTATTTTATCTTGTATAGCACATTTAAAAATATTGTAAATCTTTTTAAGGAACTTAACTCTCACCACCATAAAATAGGATCCTCCTTTCATAATAATTAAGCACATGAAAGCCTAATTTTTCAATTTTTCTTACTGTATATATGGTATATAATTTTAACATGAAATTATATATTAGATATATAACAACAAATTGTAAAATAATATACTACATACACAGTAAGAAAAAATTGAGTTTAAATCACCTACACCCTTAAGTTCTTTCATTATATACTCTTATGATTAAACTAGGGATAATTGAGTAATAAATTGGAGTTTGCATTTAGGACGATGATTTTGCTACATAGTGGTTCTACTATACTTTTTGCATATTGAAGTAAATACATGATGTTTGTTTATTGATAATGCAATGTAATGTTGTGTAAGTTATTTTATGGAATACATATATATAGGGTAATGATTTAAAAAGATAAAATCATATTATAAATTTACAGAATTATTTTTCTTTACTCATTTATTTGTATTTTCAAAATAAATTGTTAAGTGATAATTAAATTTTACATTGAAATTGTATAATTGACATTTAGATTACAAAGATTACTAAAAAGAAAGGATTAAAATAAATTTAACTTTTAGTTATAAATAGTTCAAAAATAATTTTTTTTTATATTTGCAATTTCAATATAGATATATAGAAAAAATTATATAAAATATCATCACAATGATAAGACGTCAATTTTAGGCTTAACCAACATCTAAAGTGATTTTAATTATGAATTTATAAGGAAAGCGCAAAAGTCAAAAGGAAAATTAATGAGATTTATGAGGTTACATGGAAATACAAAAACTAAAATGTCATTTTTTTAAAATGACCATTATCTAAGGTTATTTTAGTCATTGTGATAGTTCACAACATGATTAGATGTTAGTTAAATACTTTATTGATATCTTAAGGTATAATAATAATCATTTTCTTGAGAAATAATGAAACCAAAGACATCATATTTTATTAATAACCAATATCTAAGGTTTTCTAAACTATTTATAAATATCACTATCCATGCCTATTTGAAATAGATTAACAATATATTAGGATAACTCACCTTCTGACTAAAAGAGTTTTTAATTTGGAGTATGTAGATTATAGTATTTAGGCTTATCATGCTATTGAAATGTTTCTTAAATCGATCAAATTTCCTTCCAGAAACTTATGCCTACATTTTGGCCATGAACACAAATATTCTACAAAGTATTTGAAAAAACTCCAATAAAAATCCTTGTAAATGCTTTATAGAATCTTTATGCTCATTGTTGAAGTATAGGTACAAGCCTATGGAAGGAACTCTAAGAGATTTTAGCCCATGAAAGGAACTCTAAATGATTTTAAAACTTTTTCAATAGACTTGGTAATGCTAAATATGATAATTTATGCCTTTTATCTTCAAAGTCATCTTTGTTAATGAATTCTAGAAGCTATTAACTTACACCATTCATTAAAAAGAGAGCTTTTTGATTTAGAGGATATAAATTGTCATATTCAATATTATCAATGTTATTGTAAAGTTTTTGGAATCCATTAAAATTTCTTTAAGGATTTTCTAATTAACTTTAAAATCTTAATAACCCTAATTAACATTGAATATGACAATCTACATCTTTCATCTTAAAATTTGCCTCTTTTGATGGATTCTACAAGCTATAAATTTATGCTTTCTATCTCAAAAGTTATCTTCATTGATCTTAGAAATAAATGGAATTGCATAATATATTTTCACAATTGTCCTACTTTTTTCTTATTTGTTTATACACTTACATTCAATCTTTTATTGCTTGTATCTATTTAATTATATAATAAAAATGTAATAATGCAAAAAATTTTTTTAATGCTATTAACTTTGCTAAAACTAAGTTGAATTAAAAAAATTGATCAATTTATAAAATCATAAATTTGTTAAATTAGTGTTCTTATAATATTTATACTCATATTATATATTTGTTGCTTGATACCATTTGTAAAACCATAAATTGAATTATATGTTTTATTTATTTTGATATATGTTTATGCAATAAATATAAATAAATTTTGCTTTCATATGAACTTGTATAAATATATGATATAGATAAATTATGTTTTAGATTTTGGTTTGAAATGTGTGTATATGTAAAATTGTTATCCATCGATAATTGAATCAATTTCATTAAAAAATTGTTAAAGCAAAAGAAATCAATTTTTTAGATAATTGACTTTCAATTATTGTGACATTAGTTCTTATTTAGCAACTGATATTAAATATTAGTTTATAAAATAACATCATCTTATCAAAGATAATGGTATTTTTATACTTAATTGACATATAATATCTAACGTGGTTCACTTAAGTTAACTTTAAACATTTGTGTTTTGTTGTAATTGACATTGAAACTTACCTTAGTACAAGTTAAAAATATAAAAAGAAGAGTATGACACAAGTTGAAAATGAAAAAGGTAAAGCATACTGTGAGTTGAAAATAAAAGGCGTAATGCATGATGTTATTTGCAAATTTCATCCTTAAGCTTTTCTAACCCTAAAATAATTCTCTATTTAATGAGATATGTTTTCCTTCAAACCTTAAGATGATTTTTTTTTAATTTCATATTTACAATTACTAATTATTTTGTAAAGCTAAAACTCTATTATCCTATGACTAAATATGTGAGGTTTAGCATTCATTAGGAAAGTACAAAATATAAATGTAAGAATTTATTTAATCTTTTTTGTTTGTTTTTTGAAATTTAGTTTTTGATTTTATAATCAATCATATTTTGTTGCTTATGATTTTGATGTAGCTTTTACAAGTTTATACAGGTAAAAAATTTAATTTCATTCATCTTCTTTGGTATTTGATGTTATTATTTATTATTTATTTATATGAAATATATAATATCATATATAAATTTTTCATAAATGCTCATTGCAATTGTAGGTACTGAATTTTAAAGTGTTTTTTAGGGAATGCAAACATCAAATATTAAGCAATGGTATTAAGACAAATAGTGATGCACTTATCTTTGATTAAGGTATTGTATATAATTTTCATCGATTTTAAATTTTTATTATTCAATTTATTCTTTAAAATTATTAAAGTTGAAATTTGTATAGTAGCTTATTTCAAAATTCATGTTTTCATTTAAGGTGTTTGTAAATGATTTTTTTGCATGACAAAAGAATAAGTCTTTTTTAAGATCATAGGAAAATGTTTTAGATATACATGATATCAATGGATTCTTAGGTCATCACTCTAGTGAACTAAGCTTGTCATAGTCTAAGAAATTAGGGTGTAATGTTTTTTCAAAGAAAAGTTCATAGGGTTTCTTTTTTTTATTTTTTGCATAAAAAAACCTTAGAAAAAGGCTTTCTCACTTATTTTTTTATGAGAGAATCCTTAGAAAATATTTGTGGGAAAAGATTTCACATGCTATGATTTCCCAACGACATTCCTTAATTTCATATAGATTTTTTCAGGGTAAAACTATGTTTTTTTGTAGTGTTCTTATATATTTATTTTCATTTGTTATTCTAGATTTTAAACAATCTTGTGCAAACTTATACTTTTTATATTTTATTTGAATTATGTATTGTTTATTCTATTTATAAAAATTTGTTTTAAAATTTTTTTTATATGATTCATACATGTAAATCTAGCTCAGGGTTCTTGGTTACCACTAGGGTGAGCCAAGCTAATTATTATTAACTTAGTTCAATTTTTAATTGTTAATTTTAGATAATAAAATATTTTAAAGTGATTTATTTTATGAAAAGTTCATTTGATGGAAACTAAAGAATGGAAGAACATTAAGATTGATTGAAATTTTTTAGAATAGGATACTAGTTTTTTTATATGTACATGAGTTATTCTTATTAGCTTTTAACTTTAAAAGTTTTCCAAATATTTGTCTTATATGTTGAAATTATTTTTAAAAAGAATTGAAAATAAGATTGGCTTAGTTTTTTAGGTTAGAGACTTATTAAAAATCTTAAGTTTTGTTTTAGAAACCAAATTTAGGGCATAGTAATTGATTACTGATTTCCAAAAAGTCTCTAAATTGAAATTTAGCTATATAAAATTGATTACTTAATCTATTTTGTTAGTCCAAGAGCTTACTAGGGTTATTATAATCAATTATAGTTCAAAATTTTAAAAGGTGAACTCATATAATTAATTACATAATCGATTACTCATAATTATGTTTTCAAAATTACAATAATAGAGATTTTATCCTTTCAACTCCTATATAAAGCTTCAATTACCTTTGTGAGCATATGAGACAGATAAAAACCCTAACTCCTACTACACTTCCTTTCTTTGAAATCAAAATCTTCATTTAAGCTAACAACCTTTAAGAATTTCATCATTTAAAGCTTACTTTGTTAAAAGCACTTTTCCTTTGATCCAAATCCAATCCTAAACACTACTTATTTTATTTTTTTTGGGCTTAAGTGAGGTATTCTAAGCCTTATAGAATGAGTTAGCCCTATAGGTGTTTTATTCTTGTGTGAGGCACCATAAGAGAGAATTTATATGCTACCTATGGATTTGTAAGGCTTCTTTAGAATTATTAACCTAGAAGGATAGTGTTATAGCCAAAAAAATAAAGATCATTTGATTTTGGAGAATGGATGTACACTTAAGAATGGATATTCTTCTTAGTGGAACGATTATATATCATTTGCATCTTCTCTTCCTTTATCTCTAAATTTTTATTATTTTATTATTCCTGAATATTTATTTTTTTAATATTGACTCATGAGATATAAACTTTGGTCAAGTTAGAATAGACTAAGTTAATTGTTTTGCCTCTAATCACTTTTATTTTATTTTTCAAGACTCAATTTTTTTTCAACATAAATGCAAAAACCAATTCACCTATCTCTGGGTATTTCCTTATTTTACAATTATGTTTTTGCAAATTTAGAGATGTAACTATTAGGTTTCAAATTAATAAACACAAAGGAAAAATTAAAAAAGCTCTTCCAAAAATTACCAAGGATTCATGCTAAAGGTCATAAATTAGTGGCATAATTATACCTTTATATTGTAAATTAAACTTATTACAAAAAAGTTCGATCCAAATCAACCATGCTATGTTTGAATTCACGAAGGTGCAATATTGATTCTACTTTCAACAATTATCCAAAGACATAAAAGTTCTAATGAATCACAATGTACAATGAATTTGCAAAATTATAAATGTAGGAAAAAATTTCATTACCAATGTACGATCTAAATGATGAATTACAAATGTCATCCAAGGGGAAGTATTTCTATGATATCCACATAAGCAGTTAGAAATTTTGATTAAATTGAATAAAGTCATTCTCTATTCAATGCAGTATTAGCTAAAGGTTTCTTTAGTTCTTTTTGCTATTTTTAACCTCACTTAACTTTATACTACCTATTTGATAGGAAAAAAAAAGGTTTTATGGTCTTAAAAATATTTTTCTCTAACTAAATAATTAATAAAGATATGTAACCTTGGCACCTTAAGTAAGAAAATAATGGGCTTTGATTATTGACTAGGTCCAATAATGATTTTGGTCAATAATAAGTCAATCTCTAATGTTAACTAAGTAAAGTCCAATCATATTATGCTATTACTTAGTGAATTTCAATCATATTAGGCTTATCCTAACTAAAAGCTTTATTTTGACTAAGAATTCCTAATTACACTATGACATACTATTTAATCATTATTTGTTTATGACCTTGGAGGTTTCTATTACATTGGCAGTGATCCTAAAATTCTATTTTAATATTACAAAAAGTAAATGGCATCTAGCAATACACTATTGTCATCCAAGTAGAGAGAATGTCAATAATTCAATATAACTCTTTTATAACCAATGTTTCATGTAGCTTAGTCTTTTTTGTTCTAGATATCCAGATTAAACTCAAGGTATGAAATGTGTAATGCTCTTTATAGTTTAATCTATGTATTTCTTGACTCATGAGTAAACTATCTTAAAATAAGTAAATTAATATTATATATTAATTCATTTGAACATAGTCATGCATTTTGTAATCTTATTCAATAAAGGGTCCATCAATATCACTCCTTCTATATAGGAAGGATAAAATCCTATCTAGATCATTCACATTCCTTTGCATGTTTCATGCTATGCCCAATCACTACTACATAATACCCCTTCAACGTTAGTTCTTACTCGACGTATATACGAGCATTGTTATATATCTAGCATATTTAACATTGGTTTCTAACTGATGTGGAATATAAATAACAATGTCATCGTATGATCAATATAATTACTATAACTAATTGACATGGAATCCAAATGGTTTGGGAACCACTATTGAAAGTTGATGTTCTACCATAACATAAATATGACTTATAATGTCGGTTCTTTTAAATAATCAGCATCATTTCCCATAATAAAGATGATAATCTTTTTTAATAACTGATGTTATTTATTTTTTTCAATCTTTATTCACCTATATCTCACTACACCCAGGCTATATTTGAAGCTACTTAAAGAATCTAGCCATTATATATTATTATTTAAGCAGTATTACTATAAAAATGTTATTTATTATAAAATTTTTACCTATTATAAATAGATATTAAAAACTAATTAATAATTTACAAATTTTATCTATTATACATATAATATGAGCATGAGAAGTACGAACACAATTACCTTTGATCTTTCCTAACATGTCTAGATGGATCTTTAACTTATATCCTTTCAGTATGATCATCTCACATATAGAACTACTTCATATCACTTCCATTATCTATTAGAGGTATTCCTATGGAGAAAGGAGGAATATTCTCAATATCATCCCTTAACTTTTCTTCATTCTAATTACTAATAATTTACCTTTTTCTTAGTAAAGCTACATGCTATTTATGATTAGATAGGTCTATAACATAAAACACTTATATTGCTTAGGATGCCATTTATGAATAGATTTTCTTTGTGACCTTCCTGATTAAGATCCACTAGTGTAAAGCTTAACTTATCAACTTAGATGTCACTCTTATTTTTAACCTATTTACATTAAAACAAACGCTCCCTGAACATAACATAGTTAAGCTCTAAAATATCTTTAATAATGTTGTAATATGACATATTAGCATAAATTAGGTTTATATATTTAGAACTATTCACATTCATAACTTAAACTACTAAAGTAACCCTACTATTTTACATAGTACTCCTATTATCCTAACCCTTTGTATAGAAAGAATACCCATTAATGATATATCCATGATAAAAGATAACTTTTATATGTTGCTCCCATGCTACCTATCTAATGGTTTCAAAAATAACATCCAATGGTCTTTTTGCCATCCAATAACAAACTTAACTTGCGAACTAATTAAGGAATGATCAATTATGTGTACTTTAGATACATTAATCATTCTTTATATGGTGTTATCCCTTTAGAATGGTTATATGCCTGTCCACATAAAGCTAAACTTCATCAATATTATACAAGTCATAAAGGTGGGCCTACATATATATTTCAAGACTTATGTTCACCACTTAAGGTCCTAATATGCCCTTACCTATAATCCTACCATTGTAAGAGACTTTGAAAGTTTGATAGCATTTGTATTTGATAGATTGTCACTAGAGAACTCTGCCACCTCCTTAGTAATATTGGCTTCACTAATATATCCGTTTGATCAATGTTTCTTCCTTATATATCTTATTAGAATTTTCACGTATCACTTAAAAGAGTACTAATAAGAAAAATATTTATTATTTTATTTTCTTTTACTTTATATCTTTTAGTGGGTGTCACATGTTTAATTTCACAGAATTAGCCTTATTTTATAATTTGGGATTAATTTTATAATATTATAAATTTATTCAATTAATATTGAATTTTAATACTATTCTTATTTTTTTAGTTATATGTTAAGCTTTGGATGTTGGATTGAAATAATTTTTATATCATTAGAAAGCTTAAAGAGAGATCTATAATTTTTATCATTTAGCCCAAGCCCATTTCAAGCATTTTGAAGGTCATACGTGGTTAAGAAATTGAAGTTGTGTCTCTATCTCAACTAAGCCCACCTAAATTTTTAGGTTATATCTAGAGTTATAGAGGTTAAACTAACATGGAACTAATACCTAAACATTTATAAGACACAGACCTAAAATTTTGATGTTTATGGATTACTCAAATTACCTTACTTTATTAATCTTAAACTGCTTGAAAGTTAGACTTGTAGGAATTCACTGATGGAACTATTAGAGTTAATTATCTTATTAAAAATAAGGTTGGGCTTCTAAAAATTAAGAAGGCCTTATTATTATAATCCTAAGAGACATACAATCCAAATCTAATAGACTTTTAAGTTAATTAGATTAAATAAATAGGGAGGACTCATTAAACTTTAGAGACTTTTATTCTAACTGCATAGCATTCAGTAACCCAAACGCTAATCTCTCTTATTTTCCAAAATGTCATTAAGGCATTATTTTTCCTCTTACTAGCTCCCAAACCCTAATTTCTCTTATTTTTCCCTACTTTTCCATTTCTCCCAACTCTCTCCCTATGCAATTTCTTCTATCAGTCTACCAATCAAGCAAGAAATGGTTTTTTTTTATTGATTTCTTCATCCAATCAAGGTAAGAATATTGCTTTCATAAAAAATCATTCCTATTTCTTATTAGATGATGAAGAAATTTAAGATTTATTTGGTTTTGTTAGATTTTCTAAACCTTGACACTTTCTTTCATAAAAAGTGAATGAATGATCTACCTAATTTATGGATTTTATGGCTATATGATGATATTGAAGGAATATTAGTTATTTTGTGATCTTGCTTAGATCTTATTTATTTTGATGTGATGGAAGTAATAAATAATGAAGAGAAGTGATATAATATGTTAGATAAGTATACTAATGATTGTGTCAAAATTTAATGTATAATATATGTGTTTAAAGGACATTTAGGATTAGATGAACAATGAAACATTCCCAATAAACTATGATTTTCATGTGTGAATCAAGTGATTAATTGATTTTGAGGGTCTAAGGAAAATTTAGACTTTAAAATCAAGTGATCAATCGATTCAATGTATCCAAAGGCAATTTTAGGATAGATGAATTAATTAGTCAATTAATTCATTGAGCCTAGAATTTTATGCCAACTTTGAAGAAGGTTTGCAATCATGATGTACTAAAAGATAAGGATAGAATTTGTCAAATTACACTAGGGTTTACTATTTTATTGGTGTTATTAATTATACATGTATTGGTTAAGGTAATTAATTAGAGGTTAGGTTTATTGATAAAATGAAGAAGTGGTTTAGTTTAGACTTTAGGGTGCTTTTTTTTGTATCATCTAACTTACATAATACTCTACTTGAGAACCACTCTTGATGTTTATGCAATAAAAGAAGAAAGTTTCCATTCTATATTGTTTATTTTCAACTAACTTAGTTGGTTTGGTCTTTTTATCCAAAAATGATTTGCCAAATCAATTCTAGTAGAATAGTTTTTGCAAATTTTCCTTTCCTTAAACGCAAAAACCTAACAAATGCGCATAGTATTTGAATTTTGAAAGAAACACAAATGTTGATAGATATTATTTTGATAATTTTATTCCATTAAGAAGTGTTATATTTGGACTTGACTCCTATTACAAAGAGTGTATTTTTAGTTCCATGAATTTTGTTTCTTAGAACTAAGCTTTAGGTGATGAAATGTTTTAGTTTAGAATTTATTATATAAGTTGAGACATTTTTAAATATGTGATGATTGCTTACAAACACTATTGCTAACTTTAAATTTTGAAGATAAATATTTTGATGGGGGAAAAAATAATGTTTGATTGAGACTATAAATGGCAATTGGCCAAAGATGTAACCACACCCTTAGAAGCGCATTTTACTAAATAGATACACACTTGCTCCATCAAAAAAAATATTTTTTAAATTAACTTCAGACAATATAGTTTTGAAAATCCAACTAAAATGACTTATTATAAATAACTTAAACAAAAACTTACTATGTGCAATTAATTCGAGAAAGAATGATAAGCAAAAATAAGGATTACAAACTCATCTTTTTTTACCACAGCTTGCTCTAGTTCAAAAAGCATAAACTAATATAATTCCAAGGAATTATAATAAAACCTTACATGGCAATAAAGTACAAGCTCATAATGTATTAGGCTACAAAGCATTCTTACATAACATAGTTGATTGGATGATTAATAAAAGTATACTGCATGAAACCACAATTATATAGATATATAATCAAGAAAAAGACATGCATCTTTTCTGAAACACATATCTACATAATTAAGTAAAGGACATATGTCCTTTACTCAATGATAAAATAATATTATATACATCACTTACAATATTAGAATTTTTAGAAAATGTTTAAATGACATGTGCCCTTTCTTTTAAATCAATTGATGATGGCATTTACAATTTATAGATGATACAAATATAAACCTAAATATAATCAATCTTGAAATTTATCACTTGTATGTCTATTATCAATAACATAATATTTTTCAAGGAAGAAAATATATATAAATACATAACAATTCTTGCATAAATCTTACTAAACAAATTAAATAAAATAGAAAATGAAAACCTAATCACAATAAAGTTCTTTAACAATCCACCATAATTAAACTAAGACACTAAATTCAGTACATGTTAAGAAATGAAAATGTAGGGGTACATATTCCATAAAGTAGATACATTAGAAGTGTAACTTTGTAAAGTAGGATTACTGAATAATGCAAGGGAGAAATTATGCATTCTTAAAATAGTTTATTTGACAAATTCTACTAAATATTGTGATATAAAAAATAAAAATTATAGGATAATAAAAAAAAAAAGCATTTCATTGCAATTTAGTTCAAGATAGGTCATATTACTTTATTCCCATATGTAGGCTAAAATGTAAAAGCCACATCTAACTTGCCTTAAAAAATAATATATCTTTTATCCTAAAGTAAATACACATAAGCAAATTCATTTTATCCCCTTCATGTGACACTTGAGTATGAATAATCCTATTTAATCTTCCATTGCTTCCTTCATCAATAGCTTTTAAAGTTTCTTATCACAAATTGCTTCCTAGCATATAAGAAGGATTTCTTCCTTATTTCCTTTGTGAACATTAAAGCACTAGCATTTTTCTTGAACTTTGCCTTTGAAAGTGTTTTTGATGTTAACTTAGATGTTGCTACTACTGCTTTAGATGTTGTTGCTACTAGTTCATCTTAGGAATATGTAAAAAGGTATGTTTGTGAGGCTACCTTTCAGGCTTTTGACATTAGTTGTGAGGCTAATTGTGTTGTAGTTTGTGAGAAAACTTGTGTTGCATGACTTTCATTATCTCTTATTGGGATTTCTCTATTAGCTCTAGTTTTCCCTTTGCAACTCCTAATATATGGTCGAATTTATGGTACCTTCTACACTTATAAGTTGAATGGTGTCTTGGTAGCCTATTTGAATCCTTTGGCTTTTCTTCTAAGTCCTTCTTTCTCATCTTTTTGGCCCTCTTAGTTATCTTCTAACTTAGAGGGATTGAGTGGATCTTTTTGACTCTTTGGCCAAAGTTTAAGATCATTAATAGGTTATATTATATGGTTGTAATTTTCAATATACGTTTTCTTACAACACAACATAGATTCAATAAGAGAAATAAATTAGTCTTCAAAATTTATGTATATAGCATATAATTAACATAATAGGAAAAAAATAAAAATTAACTTGTAAAACTTATGCATATAGTCTTTTGGGGTATGGTTTTTATAAAAGCATGTTTTAACTAAATTTATTACATATTTTTTAGGGTTTTTCTTGACCTTATACAATGCACCTTGCTCGTTCCTAGCCTATATTGGTATCCATTCATTACTTGCTAGTTCTTTTCCTTTTTTTTTAACAATGTCTTGTATCTTTGGACATAAGATTCTAGAGTTCCTCATAACACTCTTCTTATTATCACTAATGCTATTCATAAAATAAAGTCTAATGTGTTTTACTAATTAGATATTAGGTTTATCTTTATATTCTAAAATTGCTTTATTAAAAGCCTTACATATGTTATTCACTTGTAAGTGACACTTAGTATGAATGAAGAAAGTAAACCTCCTCCATTGATTTAGTGGGAATTTCTACATATGCTTCCAAGTATTTTCATTAAGCTTTTTTTAGCTTTTCCATTGTTACTTTAAAATTTGGCACTGTTGTTACTTTTATAGTTTCCCACATGATAATCTTTAACTCCTTATCTGGAAATTTCTTTTTGAAGTTAGCACACAAATGCTTCATAAAGAACCTATGTTCAATACCTTCCTTTAGGGTAGTAATAGTATGGTCCAACCCTTAAAAGAAAAATAATAATCAATTCTAATGTCTTAAACTATCAAAAAATATAAAATAGAAATAAGTATAAGCACAACAAAATCGAATATGAAAGACCAACAATGATCTTTAATAACACTTAAGTCTTTAAGTAACCTATCTACAAACCATTTCCATGAATCTTTCCTTTCAACTTCCATAATTGCAAATGTTATAAGAAACATTTGATTATTTCCATCCTTTCCTATAGTAGGTAGAAGCTATCCCCTAGAAAGGTCCTTTAGAAAACATCTATCGAGGCCTATCAATAGCTTGCAACAAGACAAAAATGCTTTCTTATAACTTTGAATGCATATATACATCCTCTCAAACTGGGGAAGTAAGTGGGGTGTTAATTTGCTAGCCTATATGACAACATTGCTACCTTTATTGCTTCTAAGTAACTTAAATTATAACTTCTCAAATTGATACACTAATTTTTATATATGCCTTTAACTAATTCAATAACCTTCTTTTTTGCTCTATATGCTTGCTCTCTTGTCAAGTGTAAACCTTAATCTTTCTTGGCATATCCTTAGAATGACTTATATTAGGATTCTCTCTCACTTTATCCATAAACATCTTACCAATAAATTTTATCTTTGCTTGAGGGTTCTTAAAATGTTTAGGACATGTGTGTTTGTTTATCAATTTCCTCAATTGCCATACTTGCTTATGTGTATTTAGGCTTATCCTTAGGTAATATGGGCACCTTTCCCTACACCTTACCACTAGTATTTTTTATCATCTTTATCCATCCAAATAGGTTTGCTTTGAAAAAGCCTATTATTATGCACAACATCCTTAGCTGTCTTCTTATTAACAAAGTCCAACCTAATCTTAATTTAATTAACTTTCCATTAGAAAGCATTTTGAATCTTGGAAATTTGGAAAAATTTGACCTCTTCCCAATATTATTGCTATCACTATCTTTAGATTCCACTAAACTATCTAGGCCTTTAGAATCTTTATCCTCGTTTGTCTAATCACACCATCTTCATCTGTAACTTGCTAAACTTGTATAGTTGGACTTAATGGATGTTGTTTTGTAAGACCATTTGCATTCTCAACTTTTACCACAGTTTCTACTTCATTAATCAAATTCCATTCCTTCTTGTACTTATTTTCATTTATATCTTCATCATCGGTATCTTTATCACTTGCATCTTTATAAAGCTCAACTTAAGCTTCATGAAAAAGGTTTGCCTCTACAACACCAAATAATTCTACATCTTTAACTTTATGAGGAATATTTTCCTTTATGCCTTAAACCCCAACTTGAACTTCATGAGGGTTAATTACCTTTACACTATCAACATAAACTTAGACTTATAGTACTCACGGTCTTCCTTACCATTATAAGTTTGGTAAAAAACATGCTCAATATATGATACAACACTCTCCATAACTTTTTGGTAAATCAATCATCATGTTCCATAAGCACCTCAATATATGTCTCTCACTTCATAGCATTAATTAATTTTGTTACATGTAGTTAAAGGTTTAATTCCAATTGCTAAAGTCTGCTCAAGCACTTTCCACATAAGCATTTATAAGTCTTATAATTCAAGTCTTTAACCATAGCAGTTACCTCAATTGATGATAATTGGTCTAGGTCAATTTTCTTCAATTTATTTTACTTTCTAACTGTAAGATAATTGCACTTGGGTAACTTTACAATGTAAATTAAAATAAAAAATTAATTACCTTAGTTGTGAATTAATATTTCATTAAAAAAAATAAATAAAGTTAATACATCTTTTTTAAAAAATAATTAATATAAAACAATCAAAGAACAAAAAGAGACTCAAGCATATGCATTTAGAATAAAAGATTCCATATCTTCAAATGAATAATATAGAGAATAGGACCATAACCCACAAAAGTCTAAATACTCCAAACTTAAAAAATAATTAGAATAAAATTCCAAAAATATACAATTTATCTATATCAATAAATATAAAGCATCATTTAAAAAGATATAATTCAATCCCTTACCTTGAGCTTATACCTAGATGAGCCATTGAAGCAATAATTCAAACTATTTTTATTAGCTATGGCACATAAAATAGTTATGTCAAAGATTGCTTTGTATGGCCAAAACATATGGTGAGATAAGCAATGCTAGGATGTCAACAATATTACTTTCCTTGTAATGCCACCAGTGACTCTGTTAGATAGTTGATGGTTTTGTCTATTAAAGTTAAGGTTATTTTAAGGCAAATTGTGGTTGACGTAAATCAATTTGGATAGAGGTTAAGTTTTAATCACATGACTTGCATAATCTGCCACATAACCAAAGTAGTTACCACATCATATTAGTAATTTAAGCCACATGAGATAAGTAAATGCTGCATCATAAAGCTGTTAAAAGGGCTATCCTAACCCTAGTAGGCTAATTTAATGGCAAAAATTGTATACTGGACTAATTCTAGGTTGAGCTATTTTTTCACCAAATTGGGTTAGGCCGAATTGCTATGATACTAGTTTCAATTCTAATTTTAATGTCAGTCCTAATCCTAATCCCAAGTCAACTTTTATCTAGTGATTCCAAGTGGGCTTTGTAACCTATTATGCTTTATTATTATTATTATTATTATTATTATTATTATTATTATTATTATTATTATTATTAATATATCACTTGTTTGTTTATTATTAATTTTACATTATTAGTTAATTAAATTAATTATTAATATTATCATTTAAAAATTTATTATTATTAAATATAACCAAAATAGTAAGAAAATAAGTCAAAGTACAATACTTTTTAGTGTAAAAAACCTCTTATTTGAAGAGCAATTAAAAATCATGACATCATGACATTTAGACTAAAAAGGTTCAATATTAATTAAAATGGATACAAATATTTTGTTAACTAAATTCATAACATATATGTAAATAAATATATTACTATTTTATTGTACTAATAATGTTTATTATGCTAATTAATATATTTATTTAGTTATAATAATTATTCTATGTATATTTAGTTATAATAATTACTTTTTGTAATTATTTTTATTAGTTTTTAAGTTTTGTGATGATAAACTGAATTTTTTGCATAATTTTTATTAATTTTTAATTTTAATAAAATTATTTATTTTAATAAATTTGTGTAATATATATTAACAATATTAAATATATACTCATTAATTTTAATATAATTATTTATTTTGATAAACTTATATAATATATGTTCATAGTATTAAATATTTAAATTTATTAATTTTAATGTTAAAAATTATTTAATATTACTCATATATATAATTTTAATTTTATACATATATATATATATATTAAAATATAATTTTAATATAATAAAATTATTATTTTAATATATATAAATATAAAATAATAAATTAATTATTTATTATTTACTAATATCACTAAACTAATAGGTTAATCTAATAATTCAACAGATTAATACTTATCAGTCTCAGTTACTTACCAAATTAAGTTAACCAATTTCAATCATTTATCAAGTTTGATAATTGTTATCATTTTTTATACTAATTTCAATTCTAATAAGATAAAATTATACTAATTTTAAATTAACCCGTTAAACTTAACTCATTTTAACATCTCTATTGCACCATTCATTTCCATTAAATTTTGGATGGAAAGCTAATTATGGACAAAAATTTAGCAAACTAAATATTTAATGAGACCAAAATCAAGTAAAATAAATTACAAGAACTAAAATCATTTGATTTATATTTTAGAGGACCAAAAGAGCATTAAGCTTTTGAAATATTGCAATTTATTTTCTTATTATAATTTTTTTAATTCATTGGGATTTTTTCAGTAGAGATAGTATATCACCTTTCCCATTGTACAGTATAATTTAAACAAAAAATTTTCTTGATATCATTAAAAAAAAATTCTTGATAAGCACCATATAAACTCATGGAACATTCTTTTGAACTTTTACTGGAAAAGAATAATTAAAAAGTGATTGAGTAACCCTATTCTATATTATTTTAGCTGTGCCCATATTTGTTTATTATGATGTCTTTGTGTGTGTATGTGTGTCTTTATATATATATGTATATATGTATATATAATTCACTAAACCATGATTCTATCTCCAAATTAGACACATAAGGATAAATTTTGACATGACTTTGAGAAAAAATTGTATAATGCTCTTCTACAATGTTAGTGAACTAAAATTAAATATAAAAAATTATAATGTTATTTCAATAATTAACCAAATTGAGTATAATTAAATATATAATTATGGCATTTAAATAATTTATTTGATCTGAAATACATAATGTGGATATATAATTTATCCTCCTATCAATTCGAATATTATAAAATGAAAAATAATGATAGTAACTATAATATTCAAACTAAAAAATATTCAAAATAACTTATAGTTGCTGCATTGAATTTTTTGTAAGATTAAATCCTGAAAGTTAAAATGAAGGAGTAAATCTTTAAGTTTATAAACTAATTGAAGTAGAAATATAAGTTCTTTCTCTCAAGTTATCAAGGATTAACTAACGGCGAGAGATTTAAATAGTATACTAGAGGTTTTAGATTTAAAACTCTTCATCGTCAATTAATATATTAAAAAAAAATCCTTAGTCTTTACTAAATGACCGTTCTATGCTTTCCCCCTCTCTTTATCAAATACTTGACATCTTGCAAAAATTTTCATATATAAATTTTTGAACCATACAATGCAGGTTTTGGAAATTGCTAATGAAAATAGGAAGAGGATGGGTCATCCTTAATGGAATATATAATGGAGCAGGTATTTGACCCTGAAAATTCCTCTACAATTGCTTATGAAAGTGGGGTAAAGGATGGACCCGAGCAACTAGTGTCCAAAGGACTTGGCCCTGCCGTCGCTATGAAGATATTCGCACTGATAACTGCACGAAGTATGCACATTTAACCATTGTGGCACCACAATCACCTCAAAATGGAGTAGAGGACCACTTGGACCTAACGTAAACTAAACATTGTAACAAAATATTAGATACTTTAGTTACAAAAAAATGAAAATTAGATACTTTGGAATGGAATTGTTTAATAATTGATCGATCAATCTTAATCACTTATCAGGATTACAATTACATTTATTTCATACTTTATAAATTTGATTATCGCATATATTTGATGAGATTAAATTTGATTGATTGTTAATGTAAAATAATTTAAATTATTAAAAAATAAGAAGAAAATATGTCATAAAAATTAATAGTAATTAAAAACTTTTAGCTATAGTAAAAAAAATTAATATTTTTTATTAATGTTATAACATATAAATAAGTGATAGTATAAAATTAATTTACCTTGTTAATAGATGAAATTTAAATCCATATTTGAACAAATATATTTAGGATAAATTACACTAAAGTTTAAATTAAGAATTTAAAGTTGATCTACTGTTGGTGTAAATAAATTTTATATGTCACCTATTCATATAATGCTATATCAATAAAAAAATTATTAAAATTATTTTACTACTGTTAAGAAAATTTTAATTACTATTACTTTTTTTATCACATATATTTTTTTATTCGTTACTAGTGTAAAAAATTTTATACTAATAATATATTAAATTTAAATTCTTAAATTAATTGCACTTACATGTGTTCTATTTTTAAAAATATACACTTGTTTTCTTATTATTCAAAAGCAGCTTGAGAGTATGTATTTAAAGTAAAAGAAAAGGAAAATAAAAATATATGAACAGGGATGTTTAATTATATTTTAGAAAATAAAAATGTGAATGTATTTATATTAAATCATACATACATATATATATTAGTAATATTGTCTACAATTTATATTTTAAAAGAGGAGCATGTAGGCTCTACATGCAGCACCCACATGCCTATTTTTGTTGAAAGCTATGTACGCATTTGTATTGTGGAATGTGTATTGTATTTTCCAAAAAATATAAATGAGCTATGTATCTGGACTTGGATTCTAAATAGTGTTGTTTGTTTTCTTTGGTATTCCTTTCTCTTCGGACACTCTCCAATACTTGCGGTATCCGGTACAAGAATCAACTCAACAGAGGCGGGGTCAACCCTAACGATTGGAATGCCGCTGGAGCCCTTAACTATGGAAGGCGGTCTTAAATTTGGAACTGGTTGGAATGAAGACTTTATTTTATTTTATTTTAATATAAATAATTTTATTTTATTTTTAAATACAATTTATTATTTAAAAATTATATAAAAATAATAATTTTAATTCATTTGTAAATAATTTTTTTATTTAAAATATATTAAAAATACATGCAATTTAATTATATTTTGATAGTATTATAATAAACGTAATATTAAGGATAGGATAAAAACTTTTGATATAAAATGTGAAAATGAATTCTAATAAAATTCTTGATAAATTTAATAAATTTTATAATGGTACAAATAAACTTAAAACAAAATTTATAAACAAAACAAAATATCTCTTTACTTAAAATTTTAGTACTATTTAAACTTAAAATTATTTAAAAATGAAACAAAATCTTAGAGGACGACTTAAAGGCATATGCCGTGAGCTTGGGCCCTTGGAGTTGATGGTACTTTCTTTTGCTTTTTAATGTAATAAAAAGTTATAATAAGGTATCATTGAACTATATGCAACATTTTTAGTTTTTTTTAACTAAGCGGCTCAAAGCTTAAAAAAAAAAAGCCCACTGAAACAACGTTATGGTTCTGACCAAATAGACCCTTAAAGTATCAATTAGAAGTAGATGAGAAAGATCATGAGAAGGGTTTGTAAATATATAAAGACCCAAATGAAGTCTATTTTCAAAATTTGTTGATCAATCTGCACATGCACAAATAAACTTAAAACAAGATCTATAAATAAAATAAAATACCTCTTTACTTAAAATTTAAATAAAATTTATTTAAAAACGAAATGAAATCTTAAAAGAGAACTTAAAGTTATATGTACTTGAATTGTGAGCTTGGACCCTTGAAGTTTATGGCACTTTCCTTTGCCATTAGTTGGACGCCTAAATTTCTTCCTGCAAACAATCAAATACAAAAAAGGTGATAGGGAATCACTCCCTTTATGGAGACTATATTGCACATTTTCCAAGGAAAGAAACTCTTTTTTACGCTCTAATAAGAAAACTACAATTTTATGAAGTTTCTAAAAATAAGGACTACTAATATGATCAGTTAATTAAGCTGAGTTATAAATCTTACCTTTCATAAAATTTATACCTAGTCAACATAAATTAGGCCAAAATACCATATAAAATCCACAACTTTATAGTCACTAACAATTTGGATATTACACAATATTAACAATAATAACAATAATAATGATGAAGATGATATATTTATAAATTAAGTGAGGTTCAAAATTAAATAAAAATTTTTACAATCTCCCACTTGAGCTCATATAATTTATAAATAATGGTAAGTTGAAAATTAATATTAATATTCAATGGTATTATTTCACTCATAAGATCATAAGCATCCACTAACACTAAACATTATATCCAAAAGGATATTAATATCAAATATACTGAATATCTATACCTCACCTACCAAAATAATTAATATTTGATAGCGATATTTACTTAAATATAAATGTACATGATGTGCATACTTTTATACCAAAAATTAATACTAAACCTATTCTAACATGTAAATAGCATGAGTTTAGGTTGAACCCAAAGGAATAGCATTCAATTGATGATAATAGAACGTAAAATTTAATAGGTTTTCAAAAGCAATTTAAATGAAAAAAATAAAAACAAAATCAAATGAGAATAAAATAGAATATAAAAGCTTAGTCCAAGAAATTTTACACTCCTTATACAAATTTATCATCTATATTAATAAGATTACTCTTGATTTAACTACTTAACAATGGAATTACCTAGACGCCCTCTAGTAATAATTCAAATTAATCACCCAATACTAATTAAGATAGAATTGGTGCCAATCTTTGATCAACTAGCAAAAGTAATTAATTTATAAATAGTTAAGACAATAATCATACACATGAAAATTGATAATTTATTCTCCTACTCTTCTAGATGATTATAGTTTTATCTATACACTAGAATTAATTGTAATCAATCATTTAGTTACAGAATTAACTGATAGTTCTCATTAGCTAATCACCCAAAATAATTATAAAACAAGTGTAGAACATAGAAGTAAGAGATAAATGAATCAAGAGTAATATGAATTAAAATAGAGTCTCAAAATCAAACCAAGTTTTAAGTGATTAAATCCTTGAACTAATGTAGAAGAATCAACCACTTATGGTGGAAAAAAAAGGAAAGTTAAAAAAGAGAAGAATTGCTATCTAGATATGTGTTCTTCCTTTTGGAAGCACAAAACCTTAAGTTTGATTTCTCTAAACTACAAAACTTAATTAATTAAGTAAATATGTTTCCTACGGTTACAAAATATTGAGGCCTTGCCTAGTTTGAAAGCTCATAGTCTAATTTACAGTTAAATCTACTAACAATATTTTACTATAGTAATTTTCATAACTCAAATTGTAGTTCAATTTTGATCACCAAAATAACATAATTTTGCTAAACTCAAAACTCAAAAATTGTTAGGTTAAGTCTTAGCTAACTTTGGACATTAGTTTCATCTCAGTTGGACCTTTGAAGTTACAAATAAAGCCTAAACATTAAGACTAGTTTAGTTTAGATAAAAAATAAAGCATCAATTTTAGACCACTTTTGACTTTCCAAATGTCCAAACTAGACTTTAGCTAAAACATAAAAGTTTCCTCTAAAAATTTTAATAAAAAAAATATCACCTAATTTTGACATTTACAACTCAAATTATAACTAAAAATCTGAAATAGTATAAAAATTTAGTATTAATTAAATAATTTCAAAATATAGAAAAACTATCAACTAATCATATAACAAGGTCAATTTCATAAAATTAAGCATATGTAACATATTAAGAAGCATAAAATAAGGAAAAATAATATAGATAATATTTTATACATTAAATTTCTCCACATTTAGTTTTTACACAACCTCAAACAGGCATAACTTCATTCAAAACTAAAAACAAATAATTTACTTTTCAAAGATTTCAAAATAAAAAACTTTACAAACAAGAAACAATCAAATCTATTAAGAGACATAGCATATCATGAACAAAAACTCAAAATAACTAACATAGAAACTTGATTTAAAAAGGGCAAATTAAAATGGTAAATTCTCTTAAAACTTTCTTTCCAACTTTTAAATGTTTTAGGATAAATATTTCACTTATGTTTATTCGATGAAAATTCTGTACCATAACCTTGTTTGTTATCTAATTTCCACTACTCAAATTACATGCATAAAATAATTTAAAAAGATTTTATTCAAGATTCTAATGGGGCTAAAGAAAAGGGAAGAAAAAATTAAAGATATAAAGCTTATAAAACCAAATAAATTAATAGAGAATTTGAACCATAAATATATAGGCAAATTATAAACACTTATAACTCAACACAATAATTTAACTTTAAATTCAAGCACTCATTAATCTCTTTCTTTTTCAATTCTTTTTATCTTATTCTTCTTTTTCACCTTTTTTTTCTAATTTTTTATTTTCATCATTTTTTTCTTTCTTTTTTTCCTAACTAACTCTTGAACTTCAATTTTATGAATTTTTACAACACACACACGCCGCTTATACTTATTTAAGAACCTATCTCATCAAGATTTTAAATGCTCTACTAATCCCTAAAGTTAGGTAAAGACACTTAACTTTCACTAGGAAATATGTTCATGAGATAATCAACAAAGAAAATATAATTAGGCTTAAAGGGGCTCAACAAAAAAAAAATTCTAGATTGGCTAGTTAGTACTAGCTTGAACAAAGAATGTCTTTATCATTTTTATGCATGCGTGTACAAATGTAATCTCAAAAAGAATTAAAGTAAGTCCTATAGAAACAACCATGGATGAACATCACATATAAGAAGGAAAATGCAAAGTATAAATCTTTAACAAAAAAGCTTAAAATCTCACAAGGAAAGTCATGCTACCAAATTTAACCTACTAGTTCAAAATCAATCACTATACTCATTAATTTTTTGAAGCATAATAATTCATTCAATCATGCTATAAACTCATCAAACTTCTATTGATTCCTATTAATGAAAATTTAATGAAAATTCCATTAAATTTCCATCAATGGAAAGCAATTAAAATGACTAAAAAAGACTAGAAATAAGTGAAAAGCACAATTTTTAAAATTTTTTTTAGTTTTTTAAGAACTCAAAAAACACCAAAAGAAATATGAAAACTTAAAAGAAAACATTAAAGGAATCCTAAAAATTCTCTTATCCATATTTAAAATCTATATTATCCTCAATGTAAATCATATCATTAATATAAAAAAAGATAAAGGATAAGTAAAATAAAAGAGAAGGGAAAGTGAGCAAATTTGAAAACTTGGCTTACCTCCTAAAAAGCAACTTTCTTTAATGTTTTTAGCTAGACATTGTAACTTTTTCAATTTGGGTTCAATTCCTAAACAATTTCTTGAAATGGTTTGAATGATGCATACTTCAAGTGGTTATGTAATGGTTCCACTTCCAAAACTAATCTAAACATAAACTCTTTGATAAGTACTAATCTTAAACCATTCTTTCTTGGCAATTCAAAATCTTCCTGCACTATGAAATCAACTTAATCAATAGAAAAAAATAATGAACTTCAAGAGGATCTTTTATAACCTTGAAAAAATTGAGTTTTTCTATCACTCCATCATGCATACTAATTTCTTCTTTTTCTTATTCTTCATTAATCTTCTTTTAGGACATACTGAGTTCTACCTTAATAAAAGTCTCCAACATCTTTTATTTTTCTTCTTCCTTCTTCTTAATAGTTTCATGGCTATTAGGGAAATGAAGCAAGAATAAAAGAATTAGTAATAAGAATGGAATTAGGTACAAATTGGACCAATCTCTAGTTTCTTTTTCTTTTGGTTCCTCACTCATTAATTCAAAGATGGAAGGTAGCTCACTTGTATATTGGCTTTCCAAATTGCTTACAAATATGGTAATTTAGCTTACTTAGGCTCACCTTTATTTCTTGTTGGAATTGGATAATGTTTTATTAAATTTGCTCAATAAGTTCTTCAAGTTCCATCATTGAAGCTTGAGATTTATATATTGATGGATATTTTTCACCAGGAGGTTGATATTGATTGTGACTGACTTGGTTGCCATAGCTAAAAATTGAATAATTTTGCTAACATGAGTTGTAGGAATTATAATATGGAGTATAATAACACTGAAGTTAACTTAGAAATTTTCTTACACATGTTTGAGTGTCTTGTAATTTTGTTACAACTAATTAACTAATTAGAGAGATTAGCTTAAAAAGTTACCACTCAATTCTAGATATAGGTACCTTATTAACTTATAATATGGAGTTATAGGAATTATAATATGGAGTATAATAACATTAAGGTTAACTTAGAAATTTTCCTACACATGTTTGAGTGTCTTGCAATTTTTGTACAACTAATTAACTAATTAGAGATATTAGCTTAAAAAGTTACCACTCAATTCTAGATATAGGTACCTTATTAAAACCATCATAAAAAGTCATTATTTTGTAAAAAATTTTAATCACTTAATATATGAAAATTCGTCACATATTTTAGATTAAAATTTAAGACAAAATTATAGAAGGAAATATTCATACAACAAGAGGAACAAAAATTAAATAAAAATAAAAAAATTAAAAAACATAAAAATAAAAATAAAAAATTGAAAAATAGTGCTAAATAGTATTTTTTGGCCAAAAAATGTTGGGGTCAAAGCTTGAAGGCATTAGTCTTGCTTAGAATGTTGAAAAACCTTAGATTAGAAAGTTCTCATCCCTATATTCCATAGTGAATTTTATTACCTAGCATTACCAACAAGTTTGAAAAACACAAAAAATTGAATAGAAAAAGGTGAAAAATAGAGAAAAATAATCACAAATTGACTAACTTATTCCTTAACAATAGTGCTAAAATTTTGATACATGTCATTTCATATCAAAAATTAATTTTAAACTTGTTCTAACATGTTGATAAAGTAAGCCCAAGTCAAACCTAAAGGAATAAAAATCAACTAATGAAAATAAAATATAAACTTTGAGGGTTTTCAAAAGTAATTTAAATGAAAAAAAATCAAAGTAAAATAAAACTAAATAAAAAAGCTCATTCCATGGAATTTCATACTCTAAATACAGGTTTATTATTGATATCAACAAGATTACTCTTGATTCAACTTTTTGCCCATGGAATTACCTGGATGCCTATAATAATTCTAATTAACATTACAAATTAATCACCTAATATTAATTAGCATAAAATTGATGTCAATCCTTAATCAACTGGCAAGAGTAATTAATTTACAAATAGTCAAGACTAAATTAACAATCTTGCACACAAAAAATTACTAATTTATCCTTCGATTCTCCAAGGTGATTATAATTTAACATACAAAAATTAAACATTTAATTATTATTAATTATGATAAGAAAACTAACCTAAATGTGAGAATTAATTATAAACAATCATATAACTACAAATTATAAATAGTAATTAACTAACAAGCCTAATTAACTAATCATCTAAGATAATTATAAAATAAGAGTAGAATAGAGAAGCAAGAGATAAATGAATTAAGAGTAATATAAATTAAAATAGTGTCTCAAAATCAAACCAAGTTTGGAGTTCTTAAACCTTTAAATTGATATAGAAGAATCAGCCACTCATGGTAAAAAATTATAGAAAACTAAAGAAAAGATAAATTGCTACCTAGAATGTGTTTTTTGGCTCTTGGAAGCACAAAACTTGTAAACATGATTTCTCTAGGCTACAAAACTTAATGGACCAAGTAAATATATCTCATAAGGTTACAAAAAATAAGGCCTTGCCTAATTTGAAATCCTATATCCTAATCTATAATTAAATCTACCAATAGTATTTTACTATAGTAATTTTCATAACTTAAATATCAATTTAAGTTTAACTACTAAAACAATGTAGTTTTTCTAAACTTAAAACTTAAAAGTTATTAGGTCAGGTTTTAGCTCACTTTGGGCACTAGTTTTATCTTAATTAGACGTTTGAAGCTCCAAATAAAGTCCAAAAATCAAGACTAATTCAACTTGGATGGAAATAAAACATCAAATTTATGAGCACTTTTGACCTTCTAAATGTCTAAATTGAGCTTCAGCCAAAGCATGAAAGTTTTAAACTTCCTTTAAACTTTCCAACAATAAAAAAGTCACCCTTACATATGGAACTCAAGTTATAGCCAAAAATATGAAATAGTATAAAAATCTAGCATTAACCAAACAATTTCAAAACATTGAAAAACTATCATCCAATCACATAACAAAATCAATTCTATAAAATTAAGTACATGTAAGACACTAAAGGGCATAAAATAGAGGAAATAACTTACACAATATTTTATGTATTAGTAAACAATAGAATTTACATACATGACTATATACAAATTCCACATAATGGTTTGAGCATTGGTTCAAAATATGCATTGAGAGTCAATATTCTTAATGCAATACTAAGATAAGGTCTAAAAGTCTCTAATCGTATACCATAACCTAGAATGTACACAAAATGTTTAGCAATAACACAAATATTTGATTATAATTATTTCATTTAAATATATCTTAAGATAGCAATGAGCTTATATTATTAAAACTACTATTAACCCAAAACATTAAAAGGCTGTAGCAAATCTACATTCTTTACAAGATCATAGTTTATATTAACTCTTAAGAATTTAATTAGTGAATCCATAAGCATATAATCCTGAAAAAAAAAAGTAACATGCGTATGTATCTTCTTTCTCTCACAAACCTATACTTCATACCAATATCCTTTACATGGGCAAAACATTTATTACTTAAAGAAAATATCATATCAGTAATATTATTGTGATAAAAAAATAATTAGTTAAGAAGGAAAATACCTTAACCAAACAATTCCATAAGAATATTTATATTATACAACATGCCTTACTCCTATAATAAAGGTTATTATAAATGATTGCTCAACATTTTTCATGACATAGCTTCTTTTAACATATGTCTAAATACAGATTCATGATCACCTTGACCACTAATAAAAGGAGTTTAAGTAGCCTACACCTATAAGATCTTTTGATTTCTAATAGGTTAATATGTAATCATTTGCACCACCTAGGTACCATGCTAGTAGCAATCTAGCATCATTGACCTAAATATATATCAAGCTATTTATAACTTATGCATCTAGGACATTTCTTATCATTTATTTTCTTTATCCCTTTGAAAAATATTGGGTTTAATAAAACCTTGTCCTTTTGAATTAATGAACAAATACGATAGCATACTAACACATGGAACTTTTTTATATGATTATTAAGATAAGTTTAGTCTTTTTAGGACCCATGGCAATGGACCTTAATACCCAGGATAAAAAAGACTTTGCTAGGTTTTTATCATTCTTATTGCTTTGTCTTAGCAAATATGTATACTTTATCACTAACTAAGAAAATATTATCATTGCATAAAACCAAAATTAGAAAATATTATCATTGCACATAACCAAAATTACCAAAATAACCATATTAATCACCATACACTGGTCTTCATTGCTTTTCTTGAATCTGAGAGAAGTTATAATGTCTTTAAAAATTGAAATGCAACTTGTCTAGGTGGACCACTTTATTTTGGACACAAGGTGTTCTTTATCCTTCTCTTAAAACAATCTGGCTATTTCATATTGCTTCTAATAGGTCACCATCCAAGAAAGTTATTTTAATCTCTAATAGATGTAACTCCTACCAAAATGAGCTACTTAAGTCACAATTGTAATATCCTAAGAAATATTATAGAAAAAAATTCAAATAGGAAATCTGCTTAATTAGAAACCTAATAAGATAATCAGATGAAATTCAAGTAAATTAAAAAAATTTGGACATACACTAACTAGAATTTTTATGAAAATTTTATTAGGCATTAATATAGGTTAAAATATGTTTAAAAACTTAAAAATATGTTTGAAAATTTTTTAGAAAGGCCTAATAGAATTTTAGACCTGGGTAGGCTAAAAATTAAGAAAAATGGGCTTAGAATTGGTATAATTTAACTTAACCCATTTGGAATGGCATTAGGTTGGTTTAGCCTTATTTTTTGAGGCCTAAAAACAAAGGGCTTAAGATTCTAAAAGAAGTCAATGACATAAGTGAAAAAAAAGTAAAAATTAGGGGTAATTTTGTTAAAAAAATTTCTAGATATTTCTAATATTATTTTATTTATAAAAAATCTAAAAATGTTAAATTTTTATCTAAGGAAACCATGGCACTTTATGTGCAAGTCATCATCAAATTTTTATAAAATAAATAAAAGAAATAAAGGAAAAAATGTAGCCAATGAAATTGATTCAAGGATTTATATAAATAGAGCTTTTAAGAACCAAATTAGCACATTTTGATGCCCTTCTTCCCCAGCAAAATTATGACTTTCTCAGCCTTTTACTAAGATTTTTCATTTAATTTTCTTATATAAAAATTTATCTAAGACCTTTTGCCATAAAAACCTTGAAGGTAAATATGTTTTCTTCTTCTTCTCTTCATATTTTCATAGAAAATTCCTTTTTAAACTAAAATGATGTTTATTATTTTGGTTAGAGTTCAATTACCCCTACTGAGTATCAAGCATATTAGAAGGTTTAAAAATTCAAGGTAAGTGGTAACTATCCCTTTTTCTTTGAAATTTTCTTATGGAAAATGATGAATATGGTAATTTATAATGAAATTATTGTGATTTTTTTCCATATGGCCATGTATGAAGACATGGTTCTAATTTCATGCCTTTTTTTACTATTGTTTGATTATATTAGGATGTTATTGCATTGATAAAATTAGCAAAAGAAGTTTCACTAAAATAGATTGGAAGATGATTTTAAGGATTTACTAGGAAGAAAATTCTATTAAAGGGGTTTTAGGATATGTTTCTATTTACCTTTGAAAATCATGGTTAAAGCTTATTTAAATCCTAAATTTTGATGTTTTAATGTTAAAAATGATATTAATATATGTGAGGAAACATTTGGAAATTTTTGGAAAATTCAAAAAATGTGAAAGGTGAATGATTATAAGCCTGGGTAAATGGAGTTAGAAGCAAAATGCTAGAAATTTTGCTTCTATTTTTAGGGTATTTGGGTAATTAAATGATTGAGAAAAATTATGGAAACTAGTATCATTATCATTCGATATGTTAGAAAACTTATGGCTAAATTTGGTGGTATTTGAATTTCATTTAGTTAAACAACAAAATTTTTTATTTAAGGTGTTCTAATGCAATCTTAATTCTAAACCCTCAGGAAATAAAATTATTTGACCACTGAAACCATGAAATTTTTTAGATATAATTAATGTTTTATGCTTATTAATATTTTAAGGATATTATATCAAAATTTTGCAATTTGTAGAAGTGGTTTGAATATTAAAAATGACCTTTTTATTACATAACACTCCATGTTAGCATTGTTTTGAAAGTATGTTTTCATATTTGTGTGAACAATACCAAGGAATCATATTGCTTAAGATAATTGCCCCTTAATAATTTATAATAGATTAATAAGATGTCATGAGTCTTAGAAAAAAAAATTTAGTGAAAGTTTGAATGGTAAAAAAAGGGGTTTACCATGAATATTCTTGTATTGCTTAATAAGGCCTTTGAGTTAGTAAAATATATTTTGAATTGATATCACACACTTAATATTCAAATTGCTTTTACTCTTGAGACATTCATATGCCATATTTGTTGTTAGAATATTTAATAAAATACTTATGACTAAATTAATATTTTAACCGTACCTATGATATGAGATAATGAAATGCATAGTTGATACTTACAGTATCCCATCATGGTTAATGCCTACGATGTCTTAACATGATTGATACTTATAGTGTCTCATTAGGGTTGATGCCTATGATAGCTTGATACTTATTTATGATGTGTGAGGAAAATATGCATCTACCGTGTAACTTATTCTTAGGGTGAAGAGGTATAAGGCAGGACCAAAGTTATAAAAGTAAGGAAAGGTATAAGGGAAGACTAAAATTATAAAGGAAAAACATGAATATCAATTATAGTCATTTAGCTTAATAATTTAAATAAACATCATTTTAAAGGAAATATTGTTAAAATTTATTATATAATGATTGTTTAAATGTGTTAATACATATATGATCTTTTATAGGAAAAACTCTTTAGAAAAAGAGGAAAGTAGCCATTCATTAAATATTCTTTAACACTCACACTCATTTCTATTGTTTCTTTTGTAAATACTGATCATGGACCTAACAAGATAAATTGGCGTATATATTGAATCTTTCTCCCCTTGCACACCGAAGGAATAGTTTATAAGACTGTTTGGTTTATTTGGCAAGGAGTATTCCTATCTATAGTGTTATATACTAATAATAGTATATTTTGTATATTTTCTAAACTTTTATATATGTTATCCTTATTATATGTGTCAATATAAATTAGTTTTCTTTCATGTCTATATATTTTAATACTTATATAACTGTAAGTATTTTTTATTATATTATAATAAGTAAAAGTGGTGCGAAATTTATAAAGTGTCAAAGCTTGTAAATGTATTAGTTAGTGGATCTACACTTATTAAATATCTTTATATAGGTTACAATATCTAAAAATTAAGTCATGACAATAATGGTTCAAATTGATTCTTAAATGTCACTTAGTGAGGAAACCTCTTTACAGTCTATGTCTTCCTTCTTAGTGTAATCTTTTGACTACTGATCTGATCTTGAACCTTTAATTTCATTTATGCATCTCTTTTAGAGTCATAGTTATATCTAATTTTTATTGGCTTACTATTAATGAGTAATTCAACTTAATCTTATATTCAACCTTATATGATAATACTAACTTATACTCTGTTGCTATAATCCACTTAAAAAGGTTAGGAAAACTTTATGGGATATCCCCAAAAGAAGTTTCATAATTATTTTTCTCTACTAATTGTATTAGATTGGACTATGGGATGATAAAAGTGGATTTATTAGTTCATATTTCTAAGGGAGTCACTATGCTTTCTAACTCCCTCTGTCATGGCATCCTATAGCTTCCATTATCTTAAAGCATTCTCTAAATAAATGGTAAGCCTAAGGCCTAAAGATGGTTCTAGTGTTAAATTTCAAATGAATTTTGTAAAATGCTAATGTAATTCATCAAATCATGTACCTAAAACAAACACATTAAAAATAAATTTTATTTGTCTAAAACAAAATGATGAATATCCATTATAATAAAATATGATGATTAAGAAATAAGCTTTTCTAATAAGAAAGATTATGTTTTTAGTACAAGGAAAACCATAAATGTAAACAACCATTTCTATATCTAATGCGCTTCTGCAAGCTTCTTAGGCTTGAAGTAGTGAAGATATCCCATGGTTATTTCTCGAAATGCTCTCCTACTCCTTGTTATGAAGTCAAACCATGAGAAATAAGGTTAACCATTTATACCTTTCTCTTCCTCATATTTTCTAATGGATATCAACCTACTAATTATTGACTTACACTTTTAAGTGTTATATAAGACCTTTGGAACACAAATTATAAAGGAAATAACTCTAATCTCCTAGATCAACCTTCATACTTTTAAGCTTAAAATACTAGATCAATTTCAAGGTATGCTCCTGTACTTTACTAATTCCACCAAATGTTGTTTTCATGAATAAAGAAAGATAGTGGCTTTTTTCTCACTTTATTGAATTTCATGAATTTTCCTCTAACGGAGTTAGAAAAGAGATCAAAGTATTCACAAACTTAAGGATGCTTTGTTTGATGTTTTAATCCATGATATGCTTAATTACTATTAAATTAACTTAATTTGAGTGCATCCAATTTTTATGCCCTTTTTTTTATCTACACTTGAATTTACATTAATAGTACATTCCATTTCTAAGATTACCATATTCACATTCGCAATCACTAAATACAATTTTAAAAATTCAGTTCAATTATCATAATTTATCTTATCTAATATCTTTATAAAATCTTGTTGTATAAACATAAAAACTAAGGAAAAATGTATCAACTAGTTAACACATGTAAATACTTTAATTATGCTAATATTTTTCTCACATAGTAAATTATGCAACCACATTCAATATTATATTATAAGATCTAATGTCAAAGTATATTTAAAATCTTACAATACAATAAAATATAAGAACTATATTATACTTTTAAAACTAACAATGAAAGGGTGTTTAAAAATTATAGTAATATAATAAAAATTTATATTAATAATATGACACTAAAGTGTATTTAATATTACTAATAAACCATTTCCCTGAACATGTTAAAATAATTTTCCTTGCAAAAAATTTTCAAAACAAAATTTCATGTAACTAGTCTCATGAAAGGCAAGTACACAATTACATAAAAATTTATGATATAATATATGCAATTAGTAATTGCTATATAACATAATAATATTCAACAAAATTATTACATCTTATAAATGATGTCCAAAAATTGCTATAGGATTATAAAAGATAGTTTACATAATAGGAATTACATAGGAAAATTTTTTACTCAAAATAATTTCAAATGCACATATAAATAAAATAAAAAAATAGCTAAAAGATTTTTAATTCTAGAAAAATATCCAAAAAAAGTACTCAAAGAATGGAGTATAGTGATATATTCAACATCATCATACACCACCGTAAAAGCGGTATGTGGGTCACACATATTGAAGGCATGCGTGTATCACCCTTATAGTCACCTCCTTCACTCGATTTACTATAATAGGAGTAAGGTTGACTCATTTATGACTTGCATTGTTTATTCACTACTTTTGAAAGATTTTGATTCTAAATCACCATAAAATTTGTTTCTCAACTAACCCATTTAAAATTTAAACAAAAAATGCATCCAAATTTAATCTCCAAAATTTTTCAGAAAGTTTGAAAATAGCTCTACAATTTTAGTTATTCTCTTGCATTTTTTTTGCTTTAAAATATTGTTATATTTCAAAAATTCAATTTCCAACTAACTTAGTCTTTATTTAATCTAAAAATGCTTAAAGGTTTAGTTTTCAAAATTTTCAAAAAAAGCTTGGAAAATATCATTAGGATTTTCTTGCATTTCCTTTGCTTTTTCTATTTCAAATCAACTCAAATATCCCATAGATCACTTTTCCCACTTAAGATAATCCTTATCTTCACCTAAAATGTGATGAAACAATTAGCTTCAAAATGTGAAGACATTGAATTTCAAAAAAATTTAAAATTATTTAACAACATACTAGTGATTATTTCGAGACTATTTCAAATCATTTCTAACATCCAATAGTTCCACTTAACCTACAATCCATATGAAAGAGAGTTTCTAGAATTTTAGTTTAAAAACTAGTCCAACAAACCAATATGCATCCATTAAAGAACAATACACTTATCAAAATATACAAAAAAAAAAATTCAATGGATATGCAAACCAACAAGCATATAAATACACACACACATACAAATACAGTTGAGCCATGACACACCTCTTGCTTAGATACCTAATAATATTAATCATATAACATTAGCATGCCACCACATATTAGAATAGCATAACACAAACTTAAAGCAAAAACATATTTGTTTCTCATATGATTCATATGCAAGTTTCCAAAAACAATGCCTCAGGGTACCATATTGAGCAAAACTACTACCTAGGGGTGGAAATTAGTCAAGTTAAACCGATTAGCAGGTCCAATCCCAATCGACCGCCCCTAATCATTTCTGTCCAATTCTCAACCAAAATCGACCGCTTGAAATTCCCAATCTGACATTAACCGATCGAGTTAGTTTAGAGCGATTCCAAACAAGTTCGATCAGTTTAAAAGATAAATCCAGTGAGTTAAGAACTAAAGTAACACTAGTCCTAGAAATTTGAAATAAAATACAAATGGACATGTTTTTGTCAAATAATAAGATTTTTGTTTTCAAGGGTGACGATAATTGAAGTGGCTTAGTTTTTGTTATCACTATAGGAGGATACTGTCATCAATTAATCATGAAATTTTTTTTGTGCTATTTTTCTCAAAACTTTATCTTTGGATAGTCTGCATGTGGCCTATTTATGAAAGACTCAATAAACATGCTAACTAAAGTAAACATTCAGTAACAGTCAGTTAACAAGAAGTCAGAAAAGCTCCACCTAAAAGACTTCCAATATACAAGGTTATTGTCTAAGAATATTGTGAAATGCCATATCATGAATTTGAATTGATATTAAGGGTCAAATAGGATGCAGTATAAAACATACCAACCAACAAAAATCAAGCACATAATTCCACATGTTGTGGTACAATTTTTAACAAATTTGAGAGCAGCCAACATACAAGGCTTAGGAATTTAGTGGAATATATTAATAATAAAAGGAAAAAGTACCAAAACAAACACGTTAGATTTAAAGGTTAGCAATATTAGTACTAATAATTAGTAACTTAGCTTTCCTTCGTAATTGCTTCACCTTCGGCTTTAATACTATCAAATTTCAATAATTGCCTCATAAGCAACTTTGATGAGACCAGAAACTCTTTTTTAAAAACCTTAGTGCCACTATTCACAGCCATTTCTAGGGCAACAACCTACAAAAATAAAAGTCAAATGATCATTTTTTAGCAAATATGCTTCTACAACAAACAACAATGTAGAAAGTATTAGCTCACCCTTACTAAAAGCTTGTCCACCTCTGCTCTCCAACAACGACTTCAAAAGCTTTTAGCATCTCATTGTTCATTCTAATCTCCTCAAGTTTTCTCGTTTTGTTAGCTTGGTTCTCCAAAGCAAAATCTTAGACTTGTCCTTTGCACTTTCCAGGTGCAAACGCTCTTTATTGCCTTTTTCCTTGCCTCTAAAGAAGAGTCGTTAATCCTCAAGCTCCAAACCAATTTTCTGAGCAAGCAATTTCTTAACATCCTTTGGCATTGAGGATCACATAAGAGAAATAAATATAGTAATGAGAACAGAATATATTCCAAACTATTTCTTAAAAAGGATTATACATTAAGAATTTAATACTGATATAGTCTAGACAAGATGAGACTTTTAGAATTTAATCTGATTGAGACATAAATAGATATGCAAAGAAGTTATGTTTCCCTTCCCCTCTCACACCTACAAGTGCCTCAACCCTCATCCTTATCTCTCTTTCTACTTCGATTGAAGTTCTCTCCTAAAATTAATGTATACAGCATAATGCATAGTTTACATTATATGATCACCAAAAAACATTAAATCCAATCCCCAGAAGTTCCCATCTTTACCTTTTAGCTTCAAACCAAGCACGACTTAAAGACCAGTTTGCACAACTCCCTTTATTCCCTAAACAGCAAAAAATGAAAACCCACTACTCAAAATCATATGATCACCATCTGGAGCTAATTGAACATTTCAACTTATCAAATCAACTAAAATAATCCAAACATGTAAATAGAAAAAAATAAAAATAAAAAAAACTTATTGGGTTACCTAGGGTAAGGATTCTTCATTGCTAAACCTTCATAACCTTCAAACGGAGCTTCAACAAATCGAAATAGATGTTGTATTTGCTGACGAAGGGATAAACTTAGAGAATCTGCTGGTGAGGCAATGCAAATGGTGGCGAGGAACTGCCAGAGTCGAAAGTTACTTTGCTAGGGCATTAATTTTAAAGATTTGGAGAAAATACACGTATGCGTATGGCTAGCTTTATTTGTGTGTATGAGAATGAAGCTGCAATGGTATTAACCCTCGCAAAAACAATGTTATTTTGATATCTGAAGCGGTTAAGCCTAATCTCCATTAGATAGGATATTAGAGATTTGTATCCAACCAAAAATTTTATTTTAACTAATTTATCTATCCATGTCTACTCGAAATTTTCATCTAATTCGCACTCGCCCGAGAATTTTTGGATCAAGTCGGTCGGATTTGTTCAGGTCGGATATTTTTTCCCACCCCTGCTACTACCCATCTTTGAAATCCAAATAGTGGTATAAACCATTTCGTGCTTTAAGAATGACAAAACTTTAACACCATGCAATTTCCATATATATGTGGGTTGAGAAAGAGAAGCTTATATACCTACATTTAACAATATTATTTGAGCCATATATAACTGAAACAATTTCATACAAACTAAAATGTAAATGCTTTATTTGAAAATATTATCTTAATATGCAAAGCATATGTTTACATTGGCAGAAATTTACAAAGTCACAATAATACCTATATTTATAAATATATGAGATTTTGAGAATGTAAATTTAATGCATTAATACATAAGTTTAAAACACTGGTTGGAAAAATTATACTCCATATGCATATTCTCATAACAAAACTCATATATATAAAATATGAATTTTATGGGTTCATACATAAAATTATCAATTTAATGATCACACGCAAGAATATACAAAAGAATCATATTCTCTTATTTGAATCATTAAATTCAATCATAAAACACAATCATTAGGACTTTGATATTAATTGTAGAAAAATTTATATTATTAATAATTCCCTAAATCATTGATTGCATTTCACAATATGAATTTAAGAGCAATTGTGGAAAGAAATTTTCAAAAGAAGTACACATATAAAATATATTGAGTTTATAGCCATAACCTAAACCATTCATGAAATTGATGATATTTTGAAAATAAGCAACCACCTATTCCTAAGGATTGAATCAAAACTACCAATTCTTCTATTGGTTGGATGCCTAAATTTCTCCTTACAAACAATCAAATACGAAATGGGTAATATGGAATCATTCCCTTACACTATATATTCTTTAAGGACAAAAGCTCTTTTCTACATTCTAATGGGAAAACTTCAACCTCATAGGATTTCTAAAGGTAGGAACCTTTTAATATAATTAGTTAATTAAGCTAAATCATAAATTCTTTCTATCATAAGATCCATACCCAATTAACTTAAATTAAGCCTAAATATTATATAAAACCTACAACTTTATAGTAACTAGCAATTTAGGTATTACATAATGTTAACATTAATAACAATATATTTATAAATTAAGTAAGGTCTAAATTTAAATAAAAATTTCAACATTAGCTTTTCTATAAGTATGCAACAATTCAACTTCCTAATCACATTTTTATAACTTTTGAATAATTTGAATTAGATAATACTTTTGATTTCCTATCTTGGAGAGATAAGTAATAATTACTTTAGAGTCACTCTCCATCTAAATTTTTTTAATCTTATATTCTAAGCAATCTAAAGATTGCAAACAATGCCCTAATATTCAACATTAAAGGCCTTCTAGACTCTAAGAGGTTTAGCAAATCCATACACCCATCCACCAAATATATCTCTAACTAGTCCTTTGTAACCAACTATGTTAGAATCAACCTTTGCTACATTATTGAAATTTAACTTAACCTATCCTTGTTGAGAAAGATACCATCTAACTTGGATGGTTGTCAATTGTTTGCAATAGAAATCAAAATTTTTCAGCATTTCACCAACTTTTTTGAAGTATTGAAACATTAATTATTTTGTATGAAAAGACTTTGAAAAACCTTCATGATACAACTTTTTAATCCTCTAATTCAATATAAGTAACATGTAATTACCCTAATATTAACTTAATTTAAACTATACTAACAAAATTCCTATTTTCTCAAGTTAAAATTGATCCATTCATCCAAATCTAACATTATAAACTCAATAGAGAGGAACTAAGCATCATTTGCTTTCGAGTTACAAAGGCTTTAAGATAGTCCCATAAAGAATGCAAAAACTAAATCTTTATGAAGTGGATAATTCAAACAAAGCTAATATTTATATCTCTGCTTAATTATTACCTTATTAATAAGTAATTTTTTGTGACCCATTTACCATATAAAAACCTAAATATGTTGAGGGACAACTAGCTTCCATATTCTCTGCCATCTTCCATTCTCTTTCTCCCATTCATGATTTATTAGAGAGGAATACACACTAGAAATAAAGAATATATTTACACTTTCAAACCAAGCTTTCTCGTTAAGATGAGCGTCATCATTTAAAGGGACTACAAGCTAAATTTATGCTATTATATCAAACATTAATATCCAAGTTAATAAGCTCCAATCCTAATATAAATAATTAAAACCAAAATGATTAACTAAAGTTTCCTTCAAATTATCATTTATAGGCTCTAAAGCAAATTTTTCTAATGATACACCCAATTGTAACCAATTAACTTTCAAGAAAAGGGTTCATATACCATTTTTTATCTTCTAGTTGTATCTTCTTTTAATATCATCCCATAACTTAGAAATCTCCCTTTAGAAGACATAATTTCTATAAGTGTTCCTAATAAGCCCTAACTATGTACTCTATTTCCATACTTGGCCTTTCAAACTTCAATCCATAAACTTATTTTGTTAATACATATTTTGTAGCAAAACTTCATAAGCATGCTAAGTTCATTTTCTCTAACGTCTTTATCCTTAAGCCTCCCAAACTTTTAGGTTGACAAATAGTAGCCCATTTAATTATATGGACTCTCCTAGATGAATCATCATGCCTTAAAATAAAATCATGCTATAACCTTTCAATTGCATTGCAAACATCTTTAGGAATTCTCTTTACTTGCACATTATATATTGAAATAGCTGATATTATTGAGTTAGCTAATGTTATTCTTCTTGCCATGGATAAGCATTTAGATTGTCACCTAGCTAATTTCTATCTTACTTTATACATTAGACTAGTAAAGTGACTCCTATTATTACTAGAAGAAACCAAATTTATTCCAAGATATCACCCTAGATTCAAAGTAGAAGAAATCTTACTATAATTTGATGTTCATTAATCATCTTATGACAAACATTTCTAAAAAAAAGATTTTTTTACTTGAGATTGTTTGCTTTTTATCCAAATACTTGATAAAATTTATTTAGGCATTTAATTATACATTGAATCCGGTCTATCAAGGTTTTAACAAAAAGAATCAGATTGTCCACAAATATAAAATGAGATATAAGTGGGTCTTTCTTCCTAACCTTCATAAACTTCCAATTGCTAGCATCAACCACCTTCATGATCAAGTAAGACAATTTGTCCATACACATCACAAAAATATAAAAAAGGGATATGATCTCCTTGTCTTATTCCTTTTAATGGCTCAAATTCTTCTGTTTCAATACCATTCCAAAGAATATTCATAAATGTAGAATAATTCTTTTTAAATTCAAAGGAATACCAATTTTTGTAAGGGTATTAGCCCCAAACTCCCATTTTAATCTATTATGCTCCTTCTTTAGATCAATTTTAATGGTCATGTAACTTGTTTTTCCTCTTTTCATCTCTATTGAATGGATCATCTTACTGGTTATAATTATATTATCTTAGATGCTTCTTCTTATTATAAAAATATATTGAAAATGAGATATAAAAGCAAATAAATAAGATTTTAATATATTGACAATCACTTTTATCACACATTTATAACAAAATTGGGTGAAAAAGTAATTTTTTTTAATCAATGTAACTATGGTCTGATTCACATTTGCAATATTCACTCTAACTTTGATAATAACTTGAAACAATTTAAATAAATTCTCACCAACCAAGCCCCAGTTAGCTTGAAAAAATTATTTATAGTAGTCATTGTCTTTTAGAGCTTTGGTTATGCCTATATTAAAGAGTGTTTTATGAACCTCATAAAACTTAACTAATTTTCCTAAGATCTTGCAACCCTCTTTTGGAATATGGTAGAATTTCATATTTGTGTCAGGAAGGAGATGTATGCTTTCATCTTTAAAGAATGGATTTTTAAAGAAATAAATTAACATTAAGCTAAGTTCTTCACCATTACCAATTTATCTTTCATTCTAGTCCCATAACATTGTTAGTTCATTTTTCCTTCTCCTAATAATTATTTTAGTATGGTAGAACAAATTTTGCATGTTAATGAAATATTTAATGACATTGTTTTGTTACTATTACATAGTTGTTATATGGTTTGCTTGGAAATTACACATATAAGAGTTGGATATCAATAAAGTGAAAATCTCTATAAGGTTCTTTAACAGAAGCCCTAAAAAATATTCTTATATTCCATCAAAAAATTATTACTTTTTATGTTAACTTTTAATTTTTGAAATAGCTTTAAAGCAACTTATAAACACCATGATAAGCTTTAGCTTAGCTTGTATTAGCCAACAGCCAAGCTAATTCAATTTTAAAGCCTAATAATAGGCCCTGAGTCAAATCAAGTATCAAAATTTGAAATTTAAGCTGATTCATTTTAATTGAAGCTTGATGTAGCTTGTATTATTACATAAGTTTGAATTTTTTTTGTACATATAAAAGATATTCTTTGTTTTTCTTATCAAAATGATTCAATTATAGAAAATATTCATACAAATTGTTCTTTGAAAATTTTCATTTTTTAACATTTACTTGAATTAAATTTTTACGTCTTTGATTAATCAAGCTAATGAATGAATAAAAAATCTTCCTTTTAGTTAAAAAACAAATTAATCATAAAATTTTTTACTTTTTTCAATAGTTTTATGAGAAAAAGCACATACTTGTGACCTATTAGGCTATAATAGCTTACAACTAGGGTAATTTGATTTAGTAATAACTTAGAAATGGGGTATTTTGATTTATTCATTATATTATAATGGAACTAAACCTAGTTAGACTAAGATTTTAGGCCAAGTTGGCAGCTTGGACTTAGACTAACTAGTCGATTGGTTATTTATGGCTAGTCGATCAGCTACTTCCAAAAGCTTATAAATTTTAAATCCTTTTAGTATGAACCATAATCCCATTTCATATTGAGTCACTTTAAAAAAGAATCGATCAAATCTCAAATTTTAAGCATATGGTTGGCTCTAATCCCTCTAGTGGTGTTCCAAGAACTCATAAGCATTCTTCCTTCTTTTAAGATATTTTCTTTATTTTTAATTGAAAATGAAGTATTAAAGATAAAAATATGATTGCATTCATTTTCAATAAATATAAATAATTGTTAAAATCCTTTAACATAAATTTGGCAATAGAAAACATGACTTTGAAAATATAAAACTACTTTTCTTAAATTGATTTGGTTAGGACATATGCAACCAACACTCAATGAATAGATACCCTAACCTAACCTTAGGTGAAAATTTTTATAAGTTGTACATATAACATATTCATTTAACATCATGTGTAATTCTGTACCTTGCATTTGCTATGAATACATATATAAATATTGATACATATTCATCTATGAGAGCATTTGCATGTGGTTCAATGTATTCATTTGTATCATCATTCATGTATTATCTTGTTGCCATAGTTTAGTAATCATGTCATCATAAATTATTATTCATATTATCTTGTGATAAGCATGTCATCATATCATAATCACAAACCTAAATTGATCATCATACAATCTTATAAGGTATAGTGGAAGGTTAGAGAAATTAGTAAGGAAGTCTAAAGTCCTATAACTCTAGAATTGGATCACACCACACACTAGCTTGCATTATAATACATCATATCCTAATCAATTATGTCATACTAACATAGTAAACATAGGGAGATTATAATGAAATTCCTATGATTTTGTAAAATATTCATAATTTGTAACTTGTAATATAACTAGCTTGTAATTATAACATCTAGAACTTGTTTTTATGTGGTATGGAACATTTCAAAATCAATATGAAGGAAAATATATTTATTTTTAATAGTAATTTTTTTCACTTGATAGTAATCAATACATGAGCACAATAAACTATCTTTCTTTTTGACAAATAACATAAATGCACCCTATGGCAATGTACTTGGAGATATGAACCCTTTATCACTTAGATCTTATAATTGCCCTTCAACTCTTTTAATTTCTCCAAAGTTGTCTAATAGGGAGGTAGGGATATTAGTTCAACTCTAAGATCAATAGTGAACTTAATTTCTCTATCCATAAGTAAACCTTGGTAATTTCTCGGGAAGCATGTGGAAATTTCTATATTATTGGAACACTACTCATATTTGGAGTTGGTTATTCCATATCTTTTATTACTACGAAATAAGCTTCACATCCTTTTGAGGAGTTTTTGAGCCTTAACACTTGAAATCAAACTAGTTACTTTTGCTACTTGGTTTCTTTGAAAAACAATTGCAAAAAACCCTTCATTTTGTAACTATTTTGTCTAAATAATTCATACACATTTGGTGTCTAGATAACCAATCCAATCTTAAAATTACTTCATAGTCTACCATACCCAATAAAATCAAATATGTGAGCATTGAATCCATAGACAATGATGAGGCAAGTTTCTATTGTATCAGTAGTCATCGAAATTTACCAACGATAGTTGGTCTAAGTGGATAGGAGCTTGGTCCCCTTAAGCAAAGTCTGAGGTTCGAGTCTTGTGAATGGAGAAAACTATCACTGGGAGAGCTTTACCCCTATATTAGGTCCTCCTAGCTCGAATCCAGATTAGTCAGAGGTTCAATGTGGTCTATTAGATACCGAATGGTTCTTACCAAAAAAAGTAGTCACTAAAATTTTACTAATAGGAGTCATCACAAATAAAAAGAATTCTAACATGTAATAAGTTTTTTATCTAGCATTGTAGGAGAATTCTTTGAAATAAAGGAATGCATTGCTCTAAGGTCAAATAATATTCAAACTTGTAAATTAGCTATCGATGATTTATTTGTCACCACTATAACATTTAATGATTAGACCTATTATGAGGTTAAATTATAGACTGTTACCTTGCTTTTCATTAGTCTTCTCCCCTTACCACTTCTTCCATCCTTTCCACCAAGTACTGTTAAAGCTCTTATTGTTGTTGCCTCTATTATACAGACTTGAATGTCGACTATTACAGTAATTATAACATGGCTTATTCACATTAGAGCTACTTCAACTTGAAGTCATATTTCTTCCATAAACCAAGGTAATGGCAAACCTATCATAGTAGTGTATTCTTAAAAACATTCCATAATCAAAATGATCTTATAGTTAAAGCATTTTGAGAAAGTAGAAATCTCCCAAGAAATTTGGAATTTGAAACCTCCGTCTAGTTTCACTTTTTACTTCCAACAAACGTCTCCCATTCCTATTTTTCATTAATTATTAATTGTAGCCTAAGTTCTTGATTTAAAACTTGCTAATAAGTCATATTGTCATCAACTCCAACTTGTTTAAAATAGTAGTCTTACAATCCCTCAACAAATATTTCCACTTTTAACCTCTTTGCATGAATCAAATAGTTTGCATAATGTGACAACCGTATATATTATGCATTATATGCACTTATAGAGCAATTCTCTTGTTTTAAACATTCAAATTTCCTATCTTTGCCCTAACATATGGTTAGAGGCAAAAAAAAATTATCTATAAAGCTTTCCTTAAAAGCTATCCAAGTTATCAATTTAGTATTTTGACCCTTTCTTGCTACCTTTTTACTAAACCAATATTGTACAACATCATCTAACTTATATCCCACTAACTCCACTAACAACATTCTCTCATATTACTCAATTCGGTCCAAGAACTGCTATGGATCCATAATTAGATCGATCCTAGAATAAAGTGGGGGCTCGAACTTAAAAAATTAATGGATTATGTATAACCTATTTCTTAGAACACCTCTAGAGGGAGCTCGTGCTCACTCACACTCTTATTCTCAATTTCAATCTGGATTTAGATTTGAATTTTGGTTTTAGGTAATAACTTGAGCCAAACAATCTAGAGCCTACTAAATCAAATTAGTAGCCTAGGCATTTTCTTCTAGTCATTTGCTTATTCTTCGTGTCAAATACTTTCCATTTGCAGGCCTATTGAAGACTCCTCAGTTTTAGGACCTCTAACTTGTTGTTCTCTATACCTAACTATTTCTTATATTCAAAATCTATTAGAAACTTGGATAGCAAAAGAATTTTATTAGGAAATTCATTCCCAATGTTAGTAGATATGTAAGATTTAAGGAATGATATTGATGATATGTATTCTTCTTGGACAATTATTATATTCATATTATCCGATTCTTTCTGAAGACCTTGTACTATGAGTAACTTTGAATCATTACTTTGATGTCTACTTTGTCATGCTTTGACCCAAAGTTGTGATCAACCTAGAGCTCCACTCGCATTAAATTCCACAAGTTTAACCTTATTAACCTTACTCATAAATCTCTAGCACCTATAACATCTTCCCATTTTAATATATCTTATGTAAGATACTTCAACTTTCTAAATCTTATTGACATTGTTGAAATAATGAAATCATAAAAAGACTCTAGAAGATACAAAGAAACCCACTTGCTTTATATTACATCTTCAAAATATTTGGATACAGTTTCTACAACCTAATTTCTTAAATTTACATATATTTGCATAGTTGATAGACTTGCTTTTATGTGAGCCATTTTTCAGATATTCTGGCAGAAGATAGACCATCTTCAACGACGTAAGATGACGGACCCCTTGCACATGGATATACCCGATATTTGGATGAACTAATGTAGACAGTCTCCATGGGCCTTATATCATCCAATTTCATTGTACAATTATTTTGAACTTCTCTAGTTGTCAGGTGCTCTATGAGGTCGAGATCGGGGTCCTAACACTTCGCCACTAATGGCAATGAGTTGGATAGACCCATAATTAAGCCTTGGATGGCAATGGACTTAGTGCAAGAATGGGCAAATTACGAATAGGCCTTGGACTAGTTAGACCAGAGTTTTGTGTGGCAAAAGTGACACGAAACCGAACCAATTGATTGATCGCCCGTTCACAGCTAGTCAACTAGCCGATCTCCAATACAAGCTTCAATACAATTCATAATCCTGGATTTTCCTTTAAGGTTCTCTAAAAGAAGTAAACTCGTTGTAAAAACCTATCCTTAGTTGCTCGCTAGTTGGATTACCTATAAAAATTGGTTGAAATCTTATAAATTTTTTTTTAGGTAAAGATTAGTAACACTGAATAGTAAAGAGACACTAATATAAAATGAGTACATATGCTCCAATTTCTCGGACCGTGATTGTCTCAGCTCACTAAAGTGGTCATCCAAGAACAATTGATATCATGCATTTCTTAAACATGTTTTAATATTATTTTAAAAAATAGAAAACTTGATTTCCATTTCATGCAAATGCTTCAAATAATACATGAATTTTTATTGTGTAGAAAAACACCTTGCAATTGAAATATTTTTCATTTGCTTATGATTATGGTCACAAAAACTATTATTCAGTTAAAAACTTTTAATTTAAGTGATATTTGATATCTCTTAAAAATTTTGTGTTTCTCTTTACATTTAGAATTTCATCCTTAATTTTTGTATATGTACGTTTAATAGTTTAAACATTTTTACCACTACAAGAAAATAAAATAAAATAAAATTACTATTGATTCAATGTCACACATGGGTAATGTAACAAAAAAAAAGCAAGATTCACTATGTTGGAGAAATTATCTCCCCACTATCATAATATTATTTTATTTACTGTGACACATAAGTAGAATAAAAACCTTCTCGATCATCTCTTTTTTCCTACTATTATGTTTCTGTGATATTCCCCTTTCTCAACGTGTACAATAGAACCCACAAAAAAAAAATTATGCCTATTTCACTTTCATATGAAAGGAAAATAATAATAACGATGATAATGATAATACAGGGGAACGTAAAGATCCAAATCCTACTCCCTACTGTAATAGCGTTACAACATACTGTAAGGATATGCAATGCTGTCTAGCCTCGTACAACCAGAGAAACAGTAGCCACGACTGCCATGACATTGGAATTAACCCTTTTTAAAATCTAACTAGAAAAGTGTACCTAGGTCCAGATTAAATATTTATGAATAAAAGTTCAAATATATTTTTCGAGTACATTTTATTGACATGTACTCGAAAAAAATAATTTATACATATGCACCCTTCCACCATCTAAAAAATAATTTTATATGTTTCCAACTATTTTATTAGAAGTTGTAACCTTTTCACATAAGAAAATAAACAGAAGTTCATGCAATTTTTGCTAATAAGTTCATAGTCTTTTGCGTATTTGTTACATACAAAATTACATGTTTCTTATGAAAATAATTATATAATTTTATATTCAAAATTACAATTTTTATGTTGCAGTTTCATAAAAAACTTGTTGATTGTACGGAAGCATTGACCAATAAAATATGAATTTCAAATCAATAAACGTTGATGAAGTCGTACAAGGCGTTTATTAACTAATTTACGATCCTCTAAACCAGAGCTACAAATAAAGTCTACTTTCTGGTTAGAGGCATTATCGGCACCTTTTGTTCTACCTTCCATTGTCTATGCATGCATGCACAGATAACAGGGTGAGCATGACAAATACAACCAGTAGAAATCTGTGACTTGAGAGAGCTTAGAAAACTGCTAAGTTAGCTGGTTGTACAAATAACAATCTTATGACAATCGAATTCCGGGCTATCTGCAACTTAGGACTCTTCATTGAAGTATTTGACTTCCATAATCAGCATTGAACTTTTCATATCTGTGTGCAAGGAGATGAGCGGATGGTCTGGTGTTCTTCAGGGCTGTTTCTATATCTTCAGGTATGATTGGTCCAACTTTTGGCAAATCTGCAGGTCAGAAACGATGTTAGTTCGTGAATGAAAACTTGGTAATAGATTTGCAGGAAACAAACACATTCACCAACGAGAACTGCTGATATTTGATATATCAAAGTCACTCTTTTAAGGGGACAGAGAGGCACTGTGTAATGGAAATATATAGCTTGACATATCTAACCAGAAACTTGTTCAGTCAAGAACCTGATAAATTTCTTCAGCTCCAAATGTAATATGCAATTTATCTGTGTTCCTTAAGGTAGTAAGTCAGTCATGGAAACATACGAGTTCTGAACAACGGAGTCAATATTTGATTAAACATTCTTTTCGAGAAAGATTAAATGCCCAAACACCAAGTTAACATCTTCAATGGAAAGAATGATAATTTTTGTTAGCATGCCATAGGCATTGTAGTTCTTAATGAATCAGGAAGAAACCCAAGTTTTCTCCCACATGAGCATCATACAGGGCTTGTCAAGAATTTAGGGTTTTAATTGGAAATGTGTTAAAGAACAGAGGCTAAAAAAAGATTGGAGAGAACATCAACATTATTGAACAATTGACAGATGAATAAACATAAGACTTAACCTAACACCATATCTACGGAGGCCCTAAGACACACAATGACTCTTGTACCCACTACCCTAACACCTATCACTCCCACCCACGTACACGCTTATATAAGCTTTTTCTGATGCTTGCCAGACATCTATTCACTACTGATCTTCGAGATGTCACTGCCCACAACATTAAAGTGATGACTGAGATCAAAGATGAGAGCTCAAAATTGCATCTCTGGAAACTGCCACTGCTGAAATCCCAGACCTGGAGTGGTCAGACTTCAGCTGTTGTGACCACCCCTTGGTCGCTTCCTTCACATTAGATATGACAAATAGATGAGTTATGATGGATACGGATTGCGTTAAAAGTGAATGGATCATTATAAGTCTATTTATTCATTTAAAACCTAATACAGAATTTTAAATGGATTATGAATAATTCACAATCCTTGAATATATAATTAGCCTAACACATACATTTACCCATTAAATTATTACTATTTTATATTTTATCATTTTCCTTAAAATTATTTTTCATCATTATTTTATATTTATTGCTATTATTTCAAAACAAACTTATATTATCAAAATTTTTATTCTTTATTTTTATTTATTTTTTAAAATTATAATTTTTTATATCATTTTCTTAATATTGATTTCTTAAAATTATTTTTTAATATTAAATATAGTTGATTAAATACTTTAATATTAATATACATTAAATAAAACTTAGTTAATTTAAAATAGATATTATAATAAAATTAAACAATTCCAAATTATAAATTATATAAATTTTTTTTACAATGATAAATTGCACTTTAAAAATTGGATATATATCAACAATTAGATTTAAATTTGCAAAATATCATTTGGAAAATAAAAACTAATATTGTTGGTGTGTTGATATTTGTATAGCATAGCTAAGGATCTGTTATATAGTTATATGAAACATTACATGCGACATATAATATTGTAAAATTTTTTATTTAAAAATTAAAAAAAATAATTTTGAGATTATTTTTAAGTTTTAACCATAAAACTAGTAAATTATATGAATTTTAGTACAAACAATTAGACTTGGTTTTATTTTTTTATAAAAGAAATTGATATCTTCACGTATATAAAAATATTATAATATTTTATTTCAAATAATTAATTTTAAAATATTTAAATTATATTAAAATTTTGAAGATATTTTATTATAATATTTTCTTTATTTTATAATATTAATTTGTACAATGTACAAGTTTACTTTTTATAAATATAAATAGATAAATGGTTATCCATAAATTGATTCAATATTATCTATATTTCAATGAGTCAATAATAACCCAACCCATATTTATCTTAAAGTTAAAATATATAGATGGATCAAAATAAAAATGAATATGGATCAAAATTGCCAGATCTATTTCACATCACCTATGGCTCTTCTTGAACTGTGGTACTAGCACAAATATTCTAACTTTCTCCATGCATGACTTGTCCCTTAGCTTCTTGGACCATTGTACTAGCACAAACATTCTAACTGTCCCCATGCATGACTTGTCCCTTATTTTCACCAACCCAGATATTAACTTTAAAATAACAAACAACAAAACATAGTGATCCAACTATAACAATAGCAACTTAGCTCTGTTGTTGGATGCACAACAGCCCACAAACTTCAAAGCAGATGTACTGCTTTCATTCCATGTCAGGAAGTTGGGGTTGAAGTAGGAAAGGTGTTAGAGACTAAACACCAAAGTCTATAGAATGACTAGGCAACAATGACATTATTGAATGATGGACAACTGGATACACAAGACTTAGCTAACTCTCTATTTATATCAAGGCACTAAGACATATACCCTAGTACCCTTTATGGCTTTACCCAATACATTCTACAAGACTCAACAACGCACGAAAAAGAAGAATGCAGTTAAAATAATGTCAAATAGCTTTTATAGTACTCCACATTGCACAAGTATCTGTTGGGCGGTGAACTCACCCAATGAAAGTAGTTTGAGATCAATGTATAAACCAACCTAATAGATACGATCTTAGAAAGTGCTGAACCAAAAAATCACCATCTGATGGCTCAAAATGAGAGATACTTGTGGTTTTCTTATCATATATGTTGGACAAATGCAGGGGAAGGCTTATACATTAGTAACAGTAGACAGTTCACTCGTTAGTACATGAACATCAGATCATTCACACCAAAAATTTACATCTTAAGTATGTGTCCTTGCAAATTATTTTAGCGAATCAAGAAATTATAGTAAACCACGTACCTTCTTCAGGTACCACGTCTTCTCTCTGTTCAAGTTGTGCCATCAAGCGTCTCAATGGCTGCATTGCTGCCTCTTTACAAAGTAACCGGATATCTGAGCCTGAATATCCTTCAGAACACTCTACCAGTAAATTATAGGGGATCTGCTCCTCCTCAGGTTGTGATGGAAGGAGTTCTTCAAACATTGATCTTCTTGCTTCTGGTTCAGGGAGAGGTACAAGGATCTTTTGGTCATGATTAAGGAATTACCCACTGGATTAGAATCACCAGTACTTTCAGTTGATTTTGGAGATTGCCAATTGTGTTTGATGCATATATTTATTGAACCGTGATCTCTATCATAGAAAAATAATTATCACTTAGGTGATTGATGAACATCAATAACAAGATCTACAAAACAATCCAGCATAAACTCTGCAAATTCTATACTGAGCAGTAGGAGATTTATATCTTGCAAATAGCAGTCATCTAGCAGCTACTTTGTCTATAGCACAAAGAAAATTGTGCTAAAGACATGCACAATGAAACATCACTTCCCTAAAACATAACATGTGCTTATAAGATGCCTGCCAAACTACATTGAAAAACAAACAGATTGGTGAATGTCCCAAACTTCTTAAGTGGCCCAATAGACTATACTCAGCATCATGCTAACCAAGCAAACTAATGCTTCTGTACATGTTGACCAACAATCATCTGGCTAGAGTGGCCATGAAATGCAAAAAGACACTGACCTCAAAACAGTATTAGTTGTCCTTCCTCTCCGATAGGAAACAAAATAAGCAACCTAGTTAAATGCTAGTTTTATTTGTGAAAAAAGATAATTTTCAAAATTTGATCATCTGAAAAGCATGTGCTATGTCTTAAATTGGCTTTCTATGCCAATATAAATTTCTAATCAATTAACATAAAATATCAGTTAGAGGATCAAACAATTTAATCTATTCCATTATAATGGCAGAGAGAAGGATACTCGCTTCTCCAAACGGCGGAGCATGGCAGCATCCAATTCCCATGGAAGATTTGTTGCTGCCAGAACAAAAACAAGTTCATTGGTCCGTTGCAAGCCGTCCATCTGCAATTTTAATTATCCCATGAGAACACACCCCAGAATACATATCTCACTTTATTATGACTATATTAAGCATAGTAACATGCAATCATTGAGTTAAATTTACAGAAGGCCCAACTTGCCAAGGAAAAATTAGGCATATTTCAAATTACAGCCATTGAAATAACCTTAAGTAACTATATAAGTGAATCTTGACCACTAAAAATGTAACATTTAAAATATTGAATAGAGGAAATTCCGCGTTAATCTTTGTTCAGCATTCCCTAATAATGTATCAGATTGTAAAGGTGCTTCCAGCAAGCTGCAAGTAAATTAAAGGACACCAGAAGTATGTGTCTAGTCAGAGTATATATATACAAACAATGGAGGTGTCAACACTGAGACGAATTTGAAGCTTATTAATGATTTTATCAAAGAAAATGATATGTTGCATTCCCTCATGTGTTCTTCTTTCTTCAAGTTTCTGAACTTATTTGATTAGAGGATAATTACATCTTATGTAGTTAGAGTCAATTACAGTCCCATTCAGTGGTTACAAAAAGGATATTATGACAGTGATACAGGCATTACCAGATTATGAATGGAAGACAAATCAGGAAGTCCTGGACTCACCAAGGTTTGCAACAAAGATGTCAAGAACCAACTTTGTGGAGGCCCAAGATTGGGCTTTACCAGTTAACACACCCAATCAGACAAAAGCCACCCAGGCTTACAAATGGAACAAAACATAGATCCATCAAGCATTATCAATTAAAAAACAACTAGCAGAATGGGAGCTGAAAATATCGAACTCCTATCACTTTGGTGAAAGAGTTTCTTATACCATGCCATTTTATCAAAGAGCTTAACTTTCAGGTGGAGGCCTATCCAAGAATGGCTTCTATCACTCGATAAATCATTGACAGAATAAGCAAAAGTAAATTTCTAAACCAACTTATGAGCTTCACCACCAATCTGTGTTTCATTATGTGTATTTGTGAATTTCTTTAAAAAGCATTAACTGGTTATGACTGTGAAATAAAATCCTGAGAAGTCCTGAACTGACTGGGGTCTTAACAATGTTAACATTCACCCATGGAAAAAATACGAGATAACAGTCTAGTTGCCTGCCACTCAAGAGGCTTATTTTGGAGTTCACTGCCTCTTCAAAGGTGAAGTCCTCCATTCCGACTCCTGCTCAAATAGGATAAATGAAATGATTTATTGTGTCTCTGAGACTTCTAATATAATCAAGTTTTGGCATTGCAGGGTAAACACATTTGAGTCTTTTATGGATATTAGGTCTTTCCAGAACACTTTAGAGTTCTTTATGATATGTCATTTTAGTGGTTTGGAAGAAGGAAGGAGAAGGCTCTCTGGAGATGCAGATCTTATGGTTGTTGCCTTCTACAGTCGGAAGGAAATGATGATTCCCAGGGAAAAAGCTTTATCAAAGCATCTTTTACAAGAAAGAGGGATTTTGTTTACAACTTACAATGTACAGCTAATGACCATCTTACACGAGTTTCAATGGAGGATATCCAAATAGCTTGCCTAGCCTTACAGAACTGGTTTTTCATTCTTACACATCTCTTTATGTGCTTCCCTACCATTCTTTCATAATAGCATGTCTTTTTTAATAAAACATAAAAAGGAATACCGATTTTTTGAACTCATCACTACACAGTAATCTGTAAACATGGTAACATTTATTCACAGTTAGCCTACTATGATCTACCACATAGTGATATATCTTCATGTTCTTTGCAAGATAAAAGGCATCACCTGTATGAGTAGCTCAGTTTTTAACCGTCTACTTGCTTCATGCTCACTGCGTGCTTCACCACGTTGACTAATGATTGCATCAATTTCATCAAGAAATATCGTTGAGGGTGCATGGTGCCTAGCGAGCTCAAATAATACCTTCACTAACTTCTCTGAATCACCTGCAATGAAAGAGAAAAACTACGTGAATGGAGAGAATTGAAACCATCTGTAAGAAGTTATAACAAATAAAGAATAGGAAGCACTTCAAAAGCCCTCAGTCTTCAAAAAAATACAAGCAGATGCAAGACTAATTAGCAATAGAAGCAAAGTAGGCAAGAAGCCACATCTTTGTGATAGTTTTCATTCAGTTAATAATTGTGGGAAAATCTGGACCACTTTTCAATAGTACTATATGTGATTTCTCCTAAAAATAAATAAATAAATAATAATCATTCTTGAGGGAGTTTGCACTGAATAAGCCAGTATTCAAATCAGCAGTAGTATTAAGACAGGATGTATTATGAAAGGATGTTAATATGAGAGTCTTGTATAAGTCACAGAAATGTTATAATCAACCAGGAAACAAAGCTTCCTTAAAATAAACCAGTTTCACAACATATACCAAATGTTTACATAATAATTTACCAAAATCCAGTATTAGTGAAAAGTTCTCATCATAAAGGTAATACTAATCTAATTTAATAGCATGAAGAATACATCTCACATGGTATTTTTGTTTAAGAAGATATCATCAAATAGATTGAATCAATAATGATAAGTTCAATGCATGATTCTCACATGATTTCATTATATCCAAGGGTGAGATCTTGGACCCAAAGGCTATTAATGTCACAAAGGCATCATGTGTATGGGCACATGCATAATGCTTGTCACTGTTGTTAAATTAGCAGAAAGTGATCCACATTCCACATTAAAGTTACACGTGGTAAGTCATGTGACCAATTATTTTGATCCAACACATCATTCCCACATTACAACAACTCACCTCTTCAATCCTTTTAGGCAACCTTAGCAGTCTTAGACAACTAGGCTACATCAGCAACAAGTAAGAGTCACTGTATAGCTATCACCTATTTGCATCATATGATTTTGGGAATTCATCTTAAGGAAGTGGTATCAACAACCATTACCTACTAAAGCATGCTGATAGACTTACTCCAGCTTCTACTAGTTCAATCCTGGTAAAAGGAAAATTACTATGTTTTGTGCCTAGTCCCATTTAACAAAAATAGCAACCCTTGAAAATAAAAAAAGAAAAGAAAAAGATGCTTTTAACATGCCTCGCCATTTGCTGACAACAGATGATGCTGAAATATTAAAAAATGTAGTCTTGCATTCTGTTGCAACTGCCTTTGCAAGCATTGTCTGCAATATTTAGAATAAAAGTTATACAGTTATCCAGATATTCAAAATACCCAATGGAGCCAGGGGAAAGACGAGTACAATCACCACTTGTGAATCAATCTTCACTTTTAACAGAATTTGCTAGAATATATGATTTACTCTCACATAAAAAATAGTCATTTATAGTTTTTATTAGACATGAGAAAGTAACCCTTAAATTAATTAAGAAAAACATTACACCTACCTTTCCTGTTCCTGGTGGGCCAAAAAGGAGAATACCTTTCCATGGTGATAATAGACCAGTAAAGTACCTAAAGAAAGGAGAAAGATCAGCTTCTTATTACCAAAGGATTTACTACTCTACATTTTTAGCACCATAGTTTCACAATTTCAAACAGTTCAAAGTTTCAACAGGCAATACTCTTATACAAATATTTTTACCATTGTTCCGATTAATATTTTGTGTGCCCCTTCAAGATATTATGTAGTTCATATATCTATGGGCAAAGAGAAAAGATCTAAATATTTTGAAAATAGTGAAAATAGATACCAATTGCAGTTGTAAAATTTAAAATTAGGACCATGCTTCCGGTGCCATTTTCAAGAGAACTAGCTTATTGTCTCATTTGACAAAATAATGTTTTTAAAGGAAAAAAAAAATACTAAAGTGACCTTATATGGTACATGCAGCAAACTACCAGGCATTACACAGACTTTGAGGCACAGTGGCAATGGATTTGCCAATCTAATTCTCAAAGGACTGATTCAGAGTGATATTTCATATTGTTAAAGCCCAAGGATAGATGATTAAAAGAAAAATTAAATATGGTATGCCTTGGTCATTTGAGATTGGAACAGAAAATAGAAGTTATGTACAATCCATTGCAAAATTTCTAGATTTTTAACTACACACACACATACAAACACACTACTTTTGAATTCCAGCTAAAATAGTTTATGCAGAAGAGAAGAACACAAATGATAAGCCATCATAAGTTTTTTAAAATTAAAGAAAATATTTTAATGCTTTCATTATCACTGCAGCCAATAAACAGAGGAATCTATAGCAGAAACCTTTTTATCAATTTAAATGACTTTGTTATCCTATAGAATGACCACAATTTCTGTAACATACGAGATTATGATGTGAGGTGAAACAAAAGAGTAAGTAATAGCTACAAACACCATTAGGAAAATAATTTTCAATAAAGATACCAACTTGGGATACTTGATTGGCATCACAACAGCCTCTTTGAGCAGACGTTTGGCATTCTCTAACCCTTTGATGCTCTCCCACTTCACATCTGGACTTCCACGAATGATATCCCTGTGAATGGTGGCATGATGTGAAATGAGATACATAAAGCATTGTGAGATCTATAAAATTATAGATCATGAAAACCATGCTCAACAGACAGTGGAAACCCATTGAAATTGCTAACTCCAAATAAATCATTTGTGTTAAGAGAGAGGAAATTACCTACATAAGCTCTCACCTAGAGTACGCATTTCTGCAGATTCAAAAGGTGGAAGCAATGGCTTCTGCCTGAGGATGTTAAAAGGAATTATCAGTGTGTCAAAGGACATGGAAACTCTCTAGCAACAACTGTTTAGTAAAGACAGTCCATCAGATGATAAAACTAATCATTAGAGTCGTAAGCAAAAATTAATGGATGTTTTCCAGCATGTACTGCCTGAATCTGCCCTTTTGTTATGGTGAGAACCTTAAGAACAAGGCTATGCATAAACTCCACAGTATAATAAACATTTAGACAGAAATTGCATGTTCCTCATGGGGCACAGTTTGAACCTGATTTGACTAACTTCAAGTAACAAGGCTTTTGGCCGTATTTGAATTGTTTAATCCGTTACATAATTGTAATTTATAACCCAAAATTCCATAAGACTTGCCGTATTCTAGTTACAAATGTTTGAAACATTTTATGATCAAATAATTTTTTAAAAATAAACTTTGAGGTATGAAAAATCATGGATGAGGACAAAAAACATTTGCAGACGCAGAGCTTGCAAGACCTGGAAAATATAAGGCTTGCCAGGAAAGGATTTCTCATAAACTCTGCTCTTGTATGCCACTACAATATGTGATATACCATTAAGATACACACCATAACAGCAGCACCAGTAACATAAATACTGATATCAATCAACACAAACCAAAAACTTGTAAAGTTTATCTCAGATAAAATATATAAATAAATGGAACCAATCATAGCTTAATCAGTTATTTGTTATGCAATCATAACTTGATGCACAGTTCAAGTTGGTTAATATCATTCATTTTATTTTATTTTATTTTTACCTAATTAATCCTATGGAGAACTGAATTGCCTTTAAGTTAGTAGCATGCGATGCCCAAGAATATAAAGTGACGAATAAAGGAATCTTACGGTCTCTGATCAATGGGATTTAGTGAATAGCCATTTGTGTGGGTTGAATTCTGCCCCTGACAACGGAGAATGAAAACTTTTTAGCATTCATACAGTCAATTTAGAAAAGTAAAAAAAAAAAAATTCACTGATTCAAATCCCATGCATCTAACTCAATCCAAGCACCTGAGTTTGAAACTGCTCATAGATGGCCATATCCGTTGTGTTTCTGGTCTGCTGATTGCCATTGGAAGTAACGGAATTCCCATTGCTGTCAGCTTTACCATCAACCTGGCCGTTCTCAGTGATTTTCTTCCTCCCAAACTTGTCCTCGTAAAACAGTTTAAAATCCTGATGAAGTAAGAAAGGAATCAAGAATTTTCGTGCAATTCTACCAAAATAGATCAACGTTCGGAATGTCTCAGCTCGACACAGGAAAAAGTGCAAGAAACGCAGTTGAACTTTCATAGTATACGCTAGTAAGAAAATTAACTAACAAAATAATCGATTCAAATAACGAGTTCACCTTCACTTACATGAACCACCGACAATGGAAGAAAGAAGAAATGAAATTAAAAAACGAATTGAAACCAAAAACTACTCCCTCTACTATAAGACAGTTCATCAAATTATCGAAACCACTTGATTCACTAAAATTAGTTAAATGCAGCCCTAAGGTTAATCAATCAGAGTTTAATAAAACTAAAGCATAGAAATTCACGTAGATTCAGTTGTGCATTCGCAAATGCGTTTTACCGGGAAACAGAGATGAAGAAATGGAACCTGGAACGACCAGCGCGTCGGCATAGGTTCGTTGGCCATTTCTGAGATAACAGAAAATGGAGAAAGAATGTTTCTCTTTCTTTCTCTACTTGTAGCTCCGTCGATCAACACCAGACGACCAGTCCCACAACATTCTGGGGAGCCAGCGAAGAGAATCGTACCTTTTTTGATAAATTATAATTATAATGGTAATGGTAATTAACAATAACAATAATAATTTAAGATACTTGCACAGTTGCACAGAGACTTGGAGAGGGCATCGCTGGCTGGACGTTTGGTTCACGTGCGTGAATATAGAAAGAAATTAAAAATTAGCTTTTATTATTGATATCTCTATGTTTACGGACCTGTCTCTTTTATCGCCCCTGCCCATCAAAATGGGATCGATGCAAGCACGAGCAAAGAATTCTTTGCACTCTTATTACCGTTTTTCTTGCCAGTCGCGCATAACGTTCTGGATGATTCCTCCCTTCTACTGAAAAAAAATATATATAACTAGAAAACTTCTTACACAAATTTTTTTAATATTGCAAATTAGTTACTTTTTTCGATTTTCACGTAGATTAAATTTTTGCTTGTTTTCATAAAAAATAATTTTTATAAAATATTAAAATGAGAGAAAATATTTTATTTTTTAATATTAAATATAAAATATTTGAGAAAAATAATTTTTATCTTTTTTTTAAATTGCTTTCCTCCATTATATAATTTTAAGTGTCATTTTTATCACTACAAATATAAATAATATGTCACTCATGTATTAATATATTATTTTTTTAAAAAATACTTTTCAATAAAATAAAATGGAGGCCAAGTTAAATTATACACAAAACCCTTTCCATATTTTTTCTCACACATGATTTATCTGGTATGCTATGAAAATTTGCTTGTTAGCTGATTCTACTGTATAAATATGCGAAGTAATCTCCTCCCTCAATTTCTCGTTCGATTTACTTACAGTATAAACATATTTTTAAGAAAATGAAAGTTTTTTAATTGTGTAATATATGTAGCTTAATCAAATACAAATATAAGTACTTTTGTTCAAAACAAAATTTGATAACATGTGGTTTATATTTATGATTTGTAGATTTATAAATTTGATAAATGCAATATTTTACTATTTTCAATTTGATAAAATACAGTTTGACAAGCTTTCATGCAGTGCAAATTTTATGCAATGCAGATTTAAACAATGAGTATTTGCACAGTACAGATTTTATATAATACAGATATTTTAAACGCAAAAGTATGCAATGCAGGGTTGAAGTGCAGACACGTGCAGTTTGCAATTGGATTAAAATATAAATAAGATAAAATTTTTCCCCAAAATTCTAACTAAATTTCATCGCTAAAACGCCATATAATACATTTCAATTTTCTGCAATTACTAGAAAATTATGCAAAACACCATTAAATGTGTATGGCAGCATAAGGAAAATTCATAAACACCATCCTTTGATATTCAATCTTTGTTTCCACTTGGAAAGGCCCGAGTGATTTCCTTTTGTGTGGTCAACAACATTTCATGACTTGAGTATGTTTGAAACGAACGATGAAGAGAGTTTCTGAAGAGAATTTCAGGGGTAAGATTTGTCTAATGGAAGGATTCCGTTTAATTTTCAAACGGATATTTGACCAGCCTTAGGATTTTGCTTTCCATTCTGATATATGCATTAAATAAATTATTAATGTTATTATTATTGGAAACAATAAATATTTGATAAAAGGGTTTTCTGTATCATTCAACAAGTGAAAAAGGGTTTAAAAAAACATATTTTCATCACATAAGAATAAATCACATGTAAAACAATGTTGAAGAGGGATGTTTGTAGTTTATCCTTTAATTTATGTGGGTTATTAAGTCAATTTGTCTCATTTTTATTTACATTAACCAAGATTGACAATTGTAACTCATATCTATTTATTCATTCATATTTATCTATATTTTAACTTATTCATATCCATTTATATTAGCTTTAAACTAAATATGAATTAAGTTATTATTGACCCTACTAACTAAGAAGTATATTAGGTTAACTCATAAATAACTATTTATTCATTTATATTTATAAAAGATATACTTACATGTTATACAAATTGATATTATAAAATAAGAATAACATTGTATCAAAATATATTTTATAATTTAATTAATATGAAATGTAAATATTTTTTTAAATTATTTATTTTAAGTAAAATATTATGAAATATATATGATTATTTAATAACATCTAAAATTTGTTTCCTTCCTTTAAAATTCTCTTTAATATGTTATTATATATTTCAACCCCCTAAAATTTTATAATACTTATAGTTATGATTAAAAAAATTATATCACTCATATAATAAAATTAAATTTTGTGAAAGAGATAGAGATATAAATACAAAATGTAAGATCATAATTCTTCTATAATTAAAAATTATATATAATTTATACTTTAATTTATTTATGTTTCTCTCTTCTTGCTAAATATGATCTCTTTTATTGTATTGTACCTTAAAAATACTTCATATATATTTAGTTATAATAAAAAAATTTACATGGTTTACAAAGTATTTTTCTAATTTGTCTATCTAACTCTAATTTTATTTTTAGAAAAATATTACATGTACTAAAGTTCACTTGCATTTATTTAGATAATGTGCATAATATAATTGTACTACTTATTTGTTATGCTATTTGATTTTATTGTCCTAAATTAATTTGCTGTTGTTTAGCCTATAGTTGTTGAAGTAAGACTTTTTTTTCAATTATTTTAATATTGTATGACCAAAAAGAAAATTACTTTAATATTATTTATGAAAAAGAGAAAAAAAATCTTTAAGAACCACACAATAAACATTAAACTAAATCATTCACATCTTTTTTTAAAGTTAATTTAATTATACTTATAATTTTCTTCTTTTAAAAATATACTTATCTTTTTTAAAAAAGAAAAGTCAATGTATATTTAAAATGTATTATTAAAGAAGTAAAATATATAAAAAATTAGTATTTTTGAAAATAGAAAAATGAATCTATTTATAATCTCAATTAGAAAAAAAGTGAATGTAATATCTCCCTTCACATATATTATGTACCCAAATGCCTAAAAGGTGAGAGGCCATATGCATGGCCTTGCAAGGAAAGCGTAGCATCATGGGGATGCTCTATGTTCTTTTCTGCATTTTTCTGTGACATCATTTTTTTTTTAATTTTGGTTAAGGGGAGGGAAAATTACATTTCATGTACATATAATTTTATTAATTTTTATTTAATTCATTTATATTTTAAAATGTTACAATTTATTTATCTTTTATTTGGTTCGATGTTATTGTTTATTTATTAGTATTTTTTAATATTAACAGTTTGCTTATTTAAATTTTTTATTAAATTTGTAACAAAATATTTTATAAAAAAAGTGAGTGAAGTAAATTTAAAAGAAATTATAAGAAAATAAATTATATTTTTTTCATATTTATGTGAAATAATATTTAGTATACTTAGGATTAAAAAAATATATTAGTCATATCTCTTTATTTTAAATCACAATTATATACTTTTATAAAATCATCAGTATTGAAATACATAAATTTTATTATTTATAAATGTCAATAATTTTAGTTATTTTTTTTTTACTCGTAGCATGTATTATAATAGATTTTTTTTCCTTATTTAAGATGCATTATCAACATAGGGAGACAAAATTGATATATTGTAATCCCTAATTTTTGAATCAATTTACATAAATAGAGAAAAATGACCTTTTTTATATATAATTTCATCCGAATTTATTTAATTCATTTATTACTGAATTTTTATTAAAAATTCAATAAAATTTTTTTCTATATATGCAAAGTGCTAACAGTAAAAAATATATGTAGACAAATTATAGTACATAAAAATAGAGATAATTTAAATAAAAACTGAAGTAAAATGTACTTTTTTTCCTTCATTAATGCTGGGCTCCCTCCTACATTGGAGCGTAGAGGTGGGTTTTAGATTTCTTTAATGGTGCTTGCTACGGTACCCCGGAGAGTTTCAAACCCGAGGTGATGTGGCACAATGCAAGCCATTGGATGAGATTACTAAGAATTTTGATAATCTCATCAAATGGTCCAAAATGCACCACATCACCCCAGGTTTGAAACCCCCGGGTTACTATAGAATTGGCCTTCTTTAATTTATGGAGGGAGTCCCTTGCCTTTTCCAGTTTTGATTCAAACTGTTACCATTTCACGCCGGCCTAATCGCAGGGCTTGACTGAAATTTTTGGAGGCTAAGAATCGTTTTTAATATGTAAAAAATTAATGTTATACGACACATGCAATATGATTTTTAGTATTTTTAAGTATTGCTAAATATCTTAAACATATTTTTATAACTAATCATTGCTAACAAAAATTTAAGAAAAAAAGAATAAACTATTGAATTAGAACATATTAAAAATTATTTTCATTTAAAATGTGTTTTTTTCTCTCTTTCAAAAATTTAAAGTCATCAATAATGGACAAAATTAAAATTTTTGTTATTTTTTGTTAAATATGAATTATCATATTTTTTTAGAGATTTTCATTTAGATTTTTTTCCTTCTTTGTCACTAATTTTCCTCTTAAAATATCTATAAATTGTTTTATTCATATTATTTGCAAATTATTAGTTGTATCTAGACCAAATTAACTCTTATAAACATTAAAGTATGAAATAATAATATAACAATGTCTTGCAAATGAAAAATCAAAACATTACTATTTATTATGAGAGTACATAATAGAAGATGTAATTATAATTGTTCATTGTTATTTTGTTTCTATTTGAGCGATTTAAAATTTTTATGATTGTTTTACGTTTTACTTCTCCAAAAAATGATTTAAGGCAAAAATACTAGTATATATGTGAATCTTTTAGTTATTTATTATTATTTTCAACTAATCAACTTGCATTTTATTTAATATTTTTTATTTTACAGGTTTTAAATAAGTTTTTGATATCGTATTTTGAACTTCAACTTTATAAAATTAGTTTATATTTTTTGAACAGTTACTCATTGAGTTAGCAAAATGTTATAATTATGTATTTTAAACTCTATAAATTCAAAATATAAAAAGAGTAAAAATATTTTAAGAGGTCAAATAATATGTATAGAGAATTTTTACCCATAATTATATAATTCTATTATAAAATTACAAAAAAAAAAAATTTGGGGGCCATAGGCCCTTGCCTCAATGATATTATGGTTTGGAAACAGCCACATTTGAGGCTATTTACCAAATTTAGTCAAGAAAATGGCTCGGTCAAAGCTTCTGTAATGGTCGAAAATAAGGTATTTCCAGTATATCAGGACGGAGGATTTGAGTTTTGGGAAGTGTAAAGGATCCTAGAGAATGCTTTCAAGGTTGTCGATACACGGACCGGAATCACTTTAAAAGTAAAAGTGTGGTATCACAATTGTTTATGCTGAAATCAATGATTAATAATTTTTTTATTAAAAAATTATAAATTATTAATTTTAAAATTAATGGTTGTGATACTTTTAAAGTACTTTTAACACTTTAAAGAATTCCCGTCCGTCGATACACTTTCCACAACTAAGGATTAATAGGGGAATATTTATAAAACAGAGCAGTCATGTCCAAATCCAGCGGCCCCGCAAGAGAGTGTGGATTGCGCAAATTGATAGTATTTCTCATTCGGTCGGATTCGGTTAAATTTAATTAGCCGCCTCACATCCGAATCTCATCAAAACCGATAAACTTTTCCATTTTTTCTACCGATACACACCGATTCAAATTTTATAACCGACCCCGACCACTTAAAATCGGGCAAAATTATCATATTATTATTTTTTGAAAAATTTATTTTCATTTTATCGTAATTTGAAAACATATTATCAAAATACGTACAAGAGCCGGAGGCGCAAGAGTGAATGGCGCATACGAGAAGGAAGCGCCACTTTGGATGGTGCCCTAGGAGACCTTGAGGGCGCCGTTCAAAATGGCACCCTCACTACACATTGCTCCTTTTTTATTTTCTCGCAAGTTGCTACTATGTTTACGATGTCAGGCTTGTTTGTTTAAATGAAAAAATCTTTAAAAAAGATATTCAAAAAAAAATTAGTCAATGAATTTTAAGGATAATTATTCTAATTTTAACAAATTAAAAATATACAAAAACAACCATTTTTCTATTTTGATTTTTAACTTTCATCAAGTATCATCGTGAATGGTGCTGCTATGGTGTAGTTAAAAAAAATACTCCTTTTTTAATTTAATATAATTATATATATTTTTTATTTATAGAAATATATATTTCCATTCCTTTTTCTTACATTTTTAACATACTGACTTCCTTTATTGGAAAAAAAAGAGAGAGGTAAATATATATTTCCAGAAATAAAAAGGAATTTAAATTTAATTTATTATTAATGTAAAATATTTTACATTAAATAAGATTATATATTATTAAAATAATAATAATAACAATTAAGAATCTATACCAGGAGTAAGAATTATTTTAATAATTCTTTATTAAAATTATAAATAGTATAAAATTTATTTATACTAATTTAATAGATCAAATTTATTTTTTAAAAAATATTAAGATAATTAAATAATTTTTTTATAAAAATAAACGTAATTTCCAACGGGAACAACGAAATTTAGGCCAACACTATAGTACGTTCTTGTAAAGTATGCCAACCTCCAATTTTAAATTAATAAAATCTTGATAGAGTTCATTTTTAAATAAGTCTTGCGACGCCTGTGGTGAAAGTGCCGTTCAAACTGACACTTCCAAGATTTTTTGTAGCTCCTCGGCGCCAAATCGTTTGACGCCTCCGAGTTTGAAACAACGATAAAATAAAAAAAAGTATACAAAATTATCGTATATTAGTATTTTTGCCTTAAAATCGCGTCCTACAAATTTGACCAGCCCAAGCAAAATTTATAAACACCTTCTTTGATAGTCAATCTTTCTTACCAATTAGAAAGGCCCGAGTAATATATATATATTTTATGGTGGTCAACAACATCGTATGAATTCAGTATGATTGAAACGAATGACGAAAGAGAGTATCATGCGTAAGATTTGTGTAATTGGAGGATTCTATTTAGTTTTCAAACTAATATATGACAAGCCAGGCATTTTTTCCATTTTTCTTTTATAATATGAGATGCCAGACTTTACTTTTCATTTTATATGAGATAAAAAAATAAATCTTTGATAAGAGAGGGTTTTATGTTTACCTTTCACCTAAGAAAAGAAAGGAGAATTAATTAATGTAAATTAAAAGGAAAATATTACTAAATTATTGCATTTATATACAGAACATAAAGGTAAATGCAAATAAATTCAAATTCAAATTATTTATACTTGTAGAAACAAAAAATTAAAATCATAGGAAGTGACTAACTTTACTAATATTACAACTCATTAAACATTAAAATTTGACTGTTCCTACTACCATCTTGATCCCTAAGAATTTGTTTTACTTTTATTATAATTATTTATCTTTCTCTCTACTTATAATGCTAAAATAAATAATGAAAGACAAAGAATGAAACTCAAAATCTAATATCTATATTATCATGGTAAAGTTTACCAATGTATTTCAATAATTTAAAATTTAAAATTTAAAAGGAATTGACAAATAATAATTATATTAAAAGTAAAGACAATGGACTTAATAGTCAAGATTTTTATAAAATGAAGAATTAAATAATATGTTTATTTTCAATAGAGAAAAGTATTTTCATTTATATTAATAAAAATTTTGTACAAAAACTAAAAATTATTTAATTTTGTTCTAAAACAAAAGAGTAAGTGGAGAAATATTTAAATTTTTTATAAAAATTAAATTAAAAATTGTTTAAAAATTAACAATTATTATGATCTATTAGTTATATAATCAAATAGTTTTGAAATTGCAATTCTATATACATCGAGAATGAAATTCAATATTGAATTTTAATTATAAATTAAAGGATGTCAATTAATATAAGATGATGTGATAAATTTGTAAAATTTAATTTAATAAATATAAAATATTTGAATCCTATTTTTTATGCATATAATATTTTAATTTGGAAAATGATTATTTATTTAAAATTAAAATTTTAAAACATTTAACAAAATAAGAATAATATTTTAAGCATAAACATTTAGACATACAAGTTTAAAAATTTAAAGGGCCTCAAAATTTTTTTAACGCAATCAAACAATTAAGTAAAATGCTGCTAAGCTATAAAAATATAAAAACACGAGTAATAAAGAAAGTTCTTTGCTGATTTATTTGCATTCAATTGCATCGACAAGAAGAAATATTTACCTGTATTCAATTGCATTCGCAACAAAAAAATTATTTGCATTTTGTATTTTATATGTATCAAATCACATTGAGTATATGTGGTATCATTATAGTTAATATAAAGAAATTTTTTATATCAACATATTTATTCCTTCTATATAAACTCCGTGTTGTTTTATATATTTCATTAAATTTTTTTATCTCCTAATGAGTAGAATTAAAAGTTCATGAATTATTTTTTGATATATTATTCACGTAGAAGTAATAATTTAATAATTTAATTTAATGTTTAAATATCAAATAATGCGGGGTGATAATATGTAAGTCCAATTGTATAATAAAAATATAAAAAGAATGACTCATTAATTAATTAAGTGTAGATCATTTTAGAATTTAAAAATCACATAAATAATATTTCTATGAGGGGTTTGGTAATTAATAATCTTATTATCTAAAACTAATAAGCATTATCAATTACGCATAAGTATAATTTATTATTTTTAATAGATAATTAATAATTAAATTACCTGTATAAAGTAACTATTTAATAATTATGTAATAAGAATTAATTATCATTCATTAAAACCCATTAATATATTGTTTGTAATCTGCCAATGTGGGGTGATAATATGTAAGTCCAATTGTATAATAAAAATATAAAAAGAATGACTCATTAATCAATTAAGTGTAGATCATTTTAGAAGTTAAAAATAACATAAATAATATTTCCATGAGGGGTGTGGTAATTAATATTTTTATTATCTAAAACGAACAAGCATTATCAATTAGGAATAAGTATAATTTATCATTTTTTAATAGATAATTAATAATCAAATTACCTGTATATAGTAACTATTTAATAATTATGTAATAAGAATTAATTATTATTCATTAAAACTCATTAATATATTGTTTGTAATCTGCTTATTACTTTTGGGCTGAAGTCACGTGGGCTTCTTTCGTTTCATTTTTCAATCCAAGAGGCCATCCTACAATTATTCAATTTTTTGGACATCGATGTTGACATAACAAAAAGCACCGCATCACCCAATTTTTCACCGTTCATCTTAACTATCCATTAGAGTAGGCATAATTTTTGTGGAGTTTGGATGGCCGCCGTTGTGCCGCGTGTGTAGGACAAACTCACCCTAGTTTTTTACTAGGGCGTGATAGTACTTACCAAATTATCAAGTGAATTTGCCTCATTTTTATTCGCATTAATTGGAATGGATAGTTGTGTATCATATCCATTTATTTAGTTATTTTTATTTTTATTTTAATCCATTTATATTCATCTATATTGGCTTTAAGTTAAATAGGGGTTAGATTATTATTAATCCTACCAAATAAATATTATATTGAATTAATACATGGATAATCATTTATTTATTTAAATTGGTAAAAAAAATTTCTTGTATATTATATAAAAAATTTAAATTTATTCTATTATCAGTATAAATCAATTTTACACTACTACATATTTCTGTATTATCATGTCATAAAAAAATTTAAATATCTTTTACTATCAATAAAAATCCTTAATTACTATATTACATTTGTCATGGTATGTTAGGTCACATCGTTATTGGTTCCACTAAATAAATATCATATTGGGTTAATACATTATAATTATTTATCTATTTATATTTATAAAAAAATATGCTTGTATAATGTACAAAGAATTTAAATTTGGTCGACTATTTATGTAAATTAATTTTACACTATTATATATTCTTGTGTTACTATATCATTAAAAAATTATTAAATATCTCTTACTATTAATAATAATTCTTAATTACTATTATATTTTTAATAACATATTATTTTTATATTTACTGATAATATAAAATATTTTATATTAATAGTTTATCAAATCAAAACTTTGTTATAAAATAAGAAAGATATTGTATTAAAATATTTTTTATAATTTAATATAAATATAAATATCTTTAAAATTATTTATTTGAAATAAAATATTACGCTATATATATATATATATATATATATATATATATATATATATATATATATATTCTTGTTTTGTAACATTTAAAATTTGTTTCCTTTTTTAAAAATTCTCTTCAATATGCAGAGGTGAAGATAGAGGGGGTAGTAGCGGCCTGGCCCCTCCCAAAGTTCCATAATTTATTTTAACATATGCAAGTTATTAACACTTTCTTCCTTTTAAAATTTTAGAAAACTCTTGCAGGTATGATAAAAAAATTTATACACTCATATAATAAAAATAAATTTTATGAAAGAGATAGAAACAAAAATTTAAAATACGACATCATAATTCTTCAATAATTAAAAATTATGTCTAATTTATATTTTAATTATTTTTATTTTTAATTTTTTGCTAAATATAATTTTTTAATTATATTGTACCTTATAAATACTTCATAGAAACGTGTTTTTAATGGAAATAAAAAGTTTACTCGTTGCAAGATCCACCCAGAATAATTGTTAGCAGCCATTCGACGGAAGCGGACAAAGTCGCAGGTTTCAGTACAAAATCTTTCTCTACCGCGCTCTCGGAAAAGACCTGCCTCGCATAGCCGAAGTAGTCACTCAACAATGGCCTTCATGCAGTTAGCACCCAAGGAACCAATGTTAATCAACAACTCACACTTTGTACCACGAAAAGCCAGGACAATGATTTCCTAGCAAATGGCTTTTCCTATCCAGTAGAGCTTAGACCACTGGATCTCGCCTTTTCCCCTTTGCTATTTCATTAACTGCCATTGAATTTGAATCAGCTGTTGGCGCATCCGCTGTTACTCTTACAGCCCTCCTAGTTTATAAAGTATTTTTTTAAACCGTTCTATCTAACTCTAATTTTATTTTTAGAAAAATATTATATATACTAAAATTCACTTGCACTTATTTGCATTACATAAATAATATAATTACATTAGAATTATCACTTATTTGCCATCCATTTTAATTTTATCATTCTAAATTTTTACTGTGAAGCCTTTATTTATGTCTAAAGAAAGTATGTATACGTATAAAAAATTCTATTAAATTAATTATCATTTTACAAATTTTATTGATTTTTATAGTTATTTTTTATAAAATTTTAAATAACTTGTGTACCGAAACCTCCATTAATAGACATTTGCTTTTTTTTATAATGTTTCATAAATTTATTTTTAATTTTTTGAAAAATTACAATATCTTTTATTAAAATTGTAAAAATAGGATTACAATTTTTTTTAAATAATCATAACATTTTTAATATGTATTTCAATAAAATTTTGCCTCAACCTAAAATTTCGCCAGTATCAATATATAAACACTGGCGTAAGAGTTATCAAGTTGAAGAGAATTTTTCTGAAAAAAAATAATAAAGAAAAACAAATAGAATACATGGCAAAGTCCTATAAAATAGCATGGACTAAATAACGTGACATGCGTGACGACAGCAATGATAAGTAACTGACCGGGGTGGTACGTTTTTACTTCAGCAAAATTTCGTATTTTCTATAAATTTGTTAAATTTTTTTTAATTTCTACGAGAAAGCTTAAGTTATAGAATTTCTCAAGATATGATGCAACTGTTCTCACTAAATCATTGTAGATTTTTACATACTGTTAAATGCGAAATTTGTACTTACAATAAATGTATACCTACACTCATATTAGATTTATAGAAGAAAAATATTTTATTTAAGAACCCTTTACGATGTGAAATGTGAAACAAGGCAAGTGAATTGACTGCTAATTTGATATATAAGGCAAAAACATTTTTAACCCTAATGAATCAACTCTCTATTCAATTACAATTAGGCAAAAACATTTCTAACTCCAATAAATTAATTGCTTATTTGATAGTAATCATGCAAAACCATTTTTAACCTCAATGAATTAACTACCTATTCAATTACCTTAGGCAATTTTGCAAAAATCTTACAAAATTTACTTACCTACCATCTTATGATCAATTTTTATCCATAACATACCAACTAATAATCAAATTACCATATCTCACTAGAAACACATTATAACATTCAAATCCTACTTAGAATTCATAAATCATGAGCAATTCTACCACAAATCCACTTATAACTTTTCCAAGCCCTAACTTATCAAGTGCAAAATTATAATATAAATTAGAATTTTAGGTAATGTTACTTATAACTCTTAAAGAAAGAAGCTTGAAGTGACAAATAAGACAAGTGAAACCCCTAAATATCATAACAAGGATCTTAGGTTGAGGTATATTTTGTCTAACTTTCTCTAACTAAAACTAATTTAGGATTTGGTAAAAGAAGAATAAATTGATGAAGTAAAGAGAGGTTGATGATTTAGAGTTTTCTTCCTTATAAGGAAAAGGAATGGGGATGGGATGAAGTTCTCTTCTTCTTGGTGTGAGAGTGCTAGGGTTAGTGAGGGAGATAAATGTAAGTAAATGAAGGAAAAGGAAGATGAAAGGAGTATTTGTGTAGCTAACCTTACAGAGATAAGATAAGGGTTGTAAAGGATAAGGATTAAGGGAGACAAGATGAGGATATTTCATTTATGATTCTATATTTCATAATCTTTTATGTTGGAAATTTCTTTTTGTAATCTATTTAAGCAATAGGTGACTTTGAAGGTTATAAATAAGCTAAATGTCTTATGTGGTGATTATAAGTTAATCGTTTTACACATCTTAAGATTTTTTTTTAGTTTAGCAAAAAGCTTAGGGTTTCTCCATTTAACTTAAATGTCTATATGATTTGTCATGCTATTTATCTTAAGTAGAATGTTTAGACTTACTTTTCTGTGGATTTAACTTTTTAGATATCTAGCAAGACACCTTCTTATAAGGGATTCTTCCATTCTTCTTTTACATATTTTGTAGCAAATGAAATGATATATATATATATATATTGATAATTTATATTTAAGCACATTGAGTTAGCCCAAAATCACCTTTTTATTAGAGTTAATGGTTAGAATTAGTGATACATAGTTTATTTGAGCCAATTTATACTTGTTTGGAAGAAAAGCTTATAAGTTAGCTTAACTATTCTTTTAAAAACTAAACTAAACTTGTGATGAAATCACTAAAAATAGAATATATCTTAATTCTCTTAATGAATGGAAATAAAGAGAGGATAATTTTTTTGTTAAAATGTTGAAATGATATAGGTGAGATTGGTAGAACTATTCAAAAACAGTTCTATATTGGTCATAGTCGTAGTAGATCATATCAACCTTAATGCCCTTAAGCTAAAGGGATTAGATCCATATGATTTTGGTCAATCTTGTAGAAAGTAAAATTTAACAAATCCTCCTTGCAAATAGCAATATAAAGATATTTAAATTAAATGATAAATTTAGTTGAAACAAAACTTAGGGGACAAGATTGGAACTCTAGTAAAAGTTAAGAAACCAAAAGTGCCTTTTTGCCCTAAATGAAAAAATGACTTATTTAAATCATGTTGGATGTCAAGTTAGATATCATATAAGCATTTCCATTAGAAAAAACAAATAGCATTAAATTGCTAAGTAATATTGCATGTTTTTAGAAAGTTAAAGAATAAATTTGTTCCAAATAAAATCTTAAGAAACAAGATTAAAAATTTAATGAAAGTTTGAGGATCAATACAATAAATCACCACTTATGTCATAATTAAAATTGTGATACAAGAACAAAATTTCCATTAAAAAAGGAAAAAAAACCTTAGTTTTATTAGAAACTTGCCTTCTACAATTCAACTCACAATTCCTAAACTAAAAATGCCAAATAGGATTTTTTTTAGGACAAGTTAATTCTAAATGAACATTAAATTGAGTTAAAATTTGGAAAAGTAAAGATCATATACAATATATATGAGTTTTCTATTAAATTTTAAATGGAAAATAGTTTAAATGGGCAAAGTATTAACAAATGAAAGCACTAATGGTAATTATAACATTTAAATCATAAGTACATTAAGTAAAAAAGGATGAACCCAAAGTTAGGTAAAATATGTTTTTTTCTTAATCTAATTATCTAATGTTTATATGTTAAAAGAGGGGTTTTTTTTTTTTTTTGCAATTGGCACTAAAGTTTGCTCCCATGACAAAGTGGTAATTTAGAATAGCAAATCTTGCTTTATGTCACATAATGATGGTGATGATGATAATGATAATAATAGTAGTATTGAAAATGATGATAGTAATGAATAATGACGTGTAATTTGATGACTAATGACACAATTATGTGTGAGTTGAAGAGTGTAATTGGTTGATGTAATGAATTTAGATATTTCAACTAACTTAGGCAAGATAAAAAGAAAGTTTGACATCACCCATCCCAAGGCATATAATTGGTGTAAGGAGTCACTAAAGGAGCATTACAAACCAATTAAATTGTAATTGGCATAGAGTTTGATATTTGATTTCCACTAGCCCTAATGACAAACAATGCAAACTTTGACATAATAAGAATACCTTAATTCTAATGATAACTAATACATAATCTAAATTCTAAACTAAACAAATAGAATTCCCTTTTTTTGGATGCTTAAGAAGAAATATTTCCTTAAAAACCATAAATTTATATCTTGTCTAACATAAACAAGGTCTGTATCAAAATAACAAAAAGCTTGAGTACAATGACTAGTATCACCCACTTTATAATAGTACTTTTTCCCTAACTGTTAACTTCAACTCTTAAATTCCTTAGACTTCCATGGTTGCGTCTCATCATATCCAACATGCTTAGTGGCATTCTCACATCATATGTTACCAATCAATATTACGATGATTCATTGCACATATAATTCATATCAGTATATAATCAACAAGTCCATGTTTATTTTGTATGGCAAGAATTCACACATTCACTAATAGGTATTACTTGATAAAATATAGCCATTATCTAGCTCAAACATATGTCACTAGCCTTTATTATAAGGCCTCAAAGGTTTAAATGGAAATATTCTAATAGCATATATATATATATATATATATATATATATATATATATATATATATATGTATCAGATTTAACAATGACATCATTACAAGTTAACCATTATACAAAATTAGAAATTCTCACTCACAGTATGTCAGAATTGATAATCATAACATTAAGTAGGTATTTTATATAAGATTACTAAAACATTATATATATAACAGGTAACAACATAAAAATTAACTAAGGTACTAAGTTTAAGTATATGTCTGTATGTGTGTATACTCACCTTGTGTTATTATTTCTAAGAACACTTAAAAATCCTTACTCTAGTTGACCTTTTTCTCATTTATTAACCAAGTTTGAGAATAAAAATATAAGTAAAACAATCCTAACTAATTTTCTTTTCAAGCTTTCTTTTATTTTTAATTACATTATACTATTAATTTTAAACATTAATTCTTAATATTTTTAATTTTGGAGCAAAGATTCAAAATGGATAAAATGACAAAATTTTCAAATCAAGCATCTATAACCTAAAATATTAAGAATTTATGCTCTACGATGAGTCTAATCATATTATTATAACATCCTAATGCATAAATTTCTTATATTTTCAACTCTATATTAAAGATTCAAAAGCCACATAAATTAAGGATTTTCTAAATTAACCTCATTCAACTACAAATATTAAGATCTTATGCTCTCAAAGGGCTTACCTCCCTTTGTAGGGGCCGTTGACAACTTGATTGATGTTGGAGTAGGAAGAACACATAAGAGTTAAGGAGAAAATAGCACCAACTTCTGCCATTAATGTAGTTGTGATCTACAGCTCCTTGCAACTCCTATACATATGATGGCTAAAAGAAAAGTAGAAGATGATGGCATAGCCATCTAGTGGCCAAGAAAAGTAAAAAAAAAAAATAGAAGAGGAAAGGAGGTGGTTGTGTGATGGAGGAATAGGGAGAAAGGGGTTTGGTTTTATGTCTTGAACAAAGGAATGGCCAAGAGAAATAAAGGGGAAATTTAGGAAATCACAAAGGTCCTCATATATGTTGTGAACTTTTGCCTTGTTAAATCTTGACCATAGATTTCTATTGGATTCAATATGGAATTAAGGGCAAAAACCCAAGTGAAATAAGGTGCATCACAATGTGATCATAAACATTAAATCTTAATGATTCTTTCTATTCTCTAATCCTACTAAATCAATGCCATACAATGCTAATTTTCTCTATCCTTATTTTTTCCCAACAATTCCGATAATTGTTTAAATAATTTAAGTACTCAAAAGTAATTACTCTAAAATCATCGAATCATAAGAAAATTATTTCTTAAGATATACATGAGTAGTTCCACAAATCAATATATTCATAATCATTATATATCCTTCATTTTATGAGAATTACACTATAAATATCATTTAAATTATTCTAAAAATAAAATCTTAATCAAATAAATATAATTTTAATATTGTTGAGAAAATATTAAATACTTGGATTTTACTATAAGCTAAAATAAATAACATTTAGACAATAATGTACATATTAATTTTATTTATTTAATAAAAATCTAGTTAAATAGGAAAGTTTTTAAATGATATAATTGTTTATAATAAATATTTCAAAATTACCAAGAAAGAAAGAAAATTAAGTAAATAGAATTTAAATATTAATGTAGATGCTATAAGGAGATAATGTACTAGTCTATCCTACAATATGTTTAGTGTAGAATATCATATGCATTCGTGCCTTACTTTTATAGTAGTATATGATTTTTAAAATCAACCATGAAATGCATTAATAACTAGCATGCAAAACTATCCTAACTGTTGCCAATGCTTACCTTGGTGCCAAAGTCTTAAGTTAGCCCACTTCCAATCCATTTGATAACAATTAGGTAACTAAGGGGAGAAAATCCCCAAAGAAAGAAATGAATAAAAAGGGAGTGAGTTTCTTTGAACTTTGAGTAAACGACACATAAAGAAAAAAAATTAAAATTTAAACATATTGCAAAAAGAAACTTATGATCAAACATTATAAAGATTAACATTTATGTCTTATATAGGAATTAGCAAGCTTTCTATCCTTCTTAAGGAAAAGATAAGGATAAGTAAGGAGAATAACTTTTTTGTCAAATAATGTATATGGAGGTACTATATATAGAGGATCCAATCTGAATCATTTTACCCAATTTTGAACTAGTTCATTTCATACTTATATTCCCATAACTTAGTCTTAACATTCCATTAACATTTTATAGTATAACAATAAGAAAGGAAAGGAGATAAATCTTCTTGTGACTTCTTTTATCCTTATCCCTTACAACCTTAACTTTGTTCCTCCAAAGTTAACATTATCTTTTCACAAATGGACACATAGATCTAATGCAATAAGTCATAATATAAACATATATATATATATATACATATATATATGTATATATATGTATATACATATGTATGTATATATCTATATATATATACATATATACATACATATGTATATACATATATACATACATATGTATATACATATATATACATACATATATATATATACATATATATACATATATATATGTATATATATATATATATATATATATATATATATATATTATCCCCCTAACATTATTCAACACATTCAATGCATCATTTACAATAATAGCATAAGTGCTTCAACTAGCACTTCAATTACTTTGTCACAATGATAACAATATTCATAGTAATAGTAATATCTAGTCAAACACTTTAATTCCAAATCCATAAGTCAAGTACTTATACCTTATACATATACATACATACATATACACTACTACGGAATAACTAATTTATGTTAGTTGATTTATGTTGGTTTACATTATCACCAATATTTATTTTGATATAGTGATATTTTTAAAATTATAGCCAAACTTAAATGATGGATAAAGAATATAAATAACATTTATACTAATGCGATGGTATTTTTAAAATTATTGAAATCTTACTGTGTTAGATTTATAAATGATTAATGTTAAAACTTCTATGCAAAAAATAAAATACTAATTTTTCTTAACGATCATCCAAAAAAGACATTTGAAAATGTTAACATATTAATTTTTGAAGTAATTAAAGTCAATAATTATAGCTACTAGCTCCATCCTTTAGAAGGGTGAAGCATATGGCATCATTTTATTTTATTAATAGATGTCCATTGTTTTTCATCACTTAGTTTAAAATTTTGCTGTTACTCATTTTTTATTTGTGTTTGAATTAATCCTTTGAAATGATTTGAATTTTAAGGAAGCACCCTATCTAGGACTTTAATGTCTCATACTTGATGAATATTTACATAGGAGATGTTAGAGTCTTGGATAGTATGCCTTTGTAGAGCAAGATAGCTTATATCTATAGAATCTATAACAACACTTCAACATGAGCAAAATAGATGAGCTTCCTTTAATGCATGAGAATTTACAACAAGGATTTTGCTTTGTGTTGTGAATTTGATTTTATGGTGATTATATTGTAATAGTGTACTCCTAATTTAGTGTAGGATTTTTTTTATGGAATATATTTAGATGTAATGATTTCTAAAGGAACACAATTACTTAAGTGACTAACTTTATTTCAAAATAAAACATTGGCTATTTACAACATCATTATCCAAAAGGCATTTCAAATTTCACTATAATAAGATGAAAAATATTTGCACGTTGGCTTTATTATTAATTAATGTCTAAAGGAATTCCAAAAGTCCCCTTAGGTAATACATCTGCCATTTATTTGATAAGCAAACATGCCTAAGAAGTTAGTTTTGAGTTAATAACCAATATTTATAGTTTAGTTTATTACAAATATATTTAACTTTCACTCTTCATTTAAAAATATCTTAGTGATGCTTTAACCTTCATTATCTAACTTCAAAGTATTTAAGGATGGGAAAAAGCAACTCCTCCACCATTTCATTTAACATACTTTGTTTGAGAATTAGATTTGTTCTACTTTAACATATTGCCAAGTATATAGATATGTTAGATGAAATGGTTAAGGAGCTATTTTCCTCCTCTTTAAATAATCTAGCATTTTTAAGGAAGGTTAATTTATTATCCAAATTCATGATTTACTAATATGTAAATGTAATAAATGTCAAAGAGTGATTTTTAGATGATAGTTATGAAAATTGATACCAAGGTTGACAATGAGAGTGGAAGAAAAAAGTCTTCTTTTTTATGTAATATTATTATAAATTTACATTTATTAATGTAATAATATATAAAATGAATAAAATTATAAATAATTTTTCTTATATTGATTTTTTTCTTATATTTTGTTATATTCATATTCAATGTATTGATATTTGTATTGTTGTGAGGAAAATATGCAAAAAGAACATATAACTTATTATGAATTTCTAATATTTAATAAAATTATAGAAATATTCTTTATTAATTTTGAAACTAAAATTCTTTTTCTTCAATTTTACAAAAATTAATGTCTTAAAACATAGTGCACCTTTATCTTGCTCATGCAAATTTCTAGCTTTTTTATACTTGATATATCTCTTGGGTACTTTGTAAAATAGTTTATTTATTTTTTACTAGTTGATGTAAGTTTTTAAAATTTGATATGGTATTTAAATTTAATTAAAATATATTAGTAGAGTCACTTACAAAAAGACGTCGATTACATATAAAGAATTGGTATTGTATTTATTGGAATGACATCACTTTAATATAAATGATGGGTATTGTAATTCAACTACCGTCTAATAATTGATATCTGTTTCCATGTTGTCTGTTATTAGAATCAACTGGAAAAGTACAAAAAAATACAAAAGCATCAATGGGAGTTTGAAATACAGGATTAAATTGTTCTAACACTATTTGCAAAATCAAGATTCCTTCAATACGAAGCTTTGTCTTAAAAACTCCAATAAAATCATGAAGCAAAAGTTTCTTTTTTTTAAACTTTGTGCAAATAAGATACACCTACCAAATATCTTATACTTTCATTCTCTGTATGTCTTGATATTTTTTATGTAGATATATGGGTTTTTTCTTAGATTTGTCTTAATGTATTTGGCTTAAAATGATTAGAGTTAAGCTTATGGTGTCACATCAAAATGTTTTTGATTCTTTGTTAGCTCATGAACATATATCATAATCTTATGCACAAAATATATTACATACAGAAGATTCACTTTATAAATGTACAAAAATATTTTGGCTTTAAGTATGTACTTGGGAAATATTTTATTTTGAATGATTTAGGTTTCATTATTGATATACATAAATGTATGAATGTGTATATGTTTTAGACATATATATATATATATATATATATATGAGAATATGTACAAATTAATGTGATATAGGGTTCAATTGACGTTTTTGTGTATATGGTTCTCATTAGATTAGCTAATCATAGATTAAAGATGGATATGTGTTGATCGGCCTAATGCTAAATATGAAAATAGGATTTACAAATTATTATATTTACAGTCACTCAAAGGATGGAATTTAGTTATGGCCTCTTAAGGTGCCCTTTATGTTAACTGTTGTTATGTGAAAAGGAGGACAATAGAGTAAGTATAAGATCATCTATTTGTCCCTGACATTGATGTCGAGTACATGCGATGGATATCGCACGATGAATTAGAAAGTAATTTTTCTTTCATTATAACAAACCTTTTCTTAGTAATTATTACAACACTCAAATTTTCATTTGCTTACTTTATTCCTTTGTACTTTGAAAATGCTTTAGACATAGGTTATGCAGCAGCATAAATCATTAGGTATTCCTTCATCTTATATCTAAATTATATAAAATTAATATAGGCAAAATTTAGGGTATGTATATATGATGAACTGCATTTGCTAAATTTAAGATTATGTATTGTAATTAATATGAAATTTACATTAATTTTTATTCCATTTAGGGTGTGTATGTCTTATAAAGTTGGAGTATTATGCTTTTGGGCTTTTAGATGCATTTTCAATAAGAAATAGTGTAGTGGGAAGTGATCTAAAATATTGTATAGAATAAAAAAAGCATAGAGAATAATTTTTTTTAGGAAGGTAATACAATATCAATTATGTAAATTATCAATGTGGTATATAATACACTTTGCATTGGTTAATAAAATAAGATGACATTAAATTTTAATTTTCAATGACAATTACAACCCTAAAAATTGACATCTTTAATTTTGATCAGCTACAGAATTGTATGTCCTACAAAAAATGATGATAGTTTATTTGTTATGGGAATTGACATAATTTTTTTTATTCATGATATTTTTTAATTGTCATAAAACATTTACAATATTTTATGATAAAATGATAGTCTGAAACTAACATATAATCCATTAAATAGTTAATGTAAATTAGCAATTCTATAATATATATATATATATATATATATATATATATATATATATATATATATATATATATATATATATATATAAACCTTAAGTGGCTCATTAGTTCAAATATGAAATAGGAATATAAATTTTTAGAATTCATTTAACAAAATAGAGTCAAATTATATCTAATATTCTTCCCATGCAATCACAAATAATGGTTATAAAATGATTATCCTCATAAACAAGATATAAAATTCAAATATTAAATCTTCATATCCCATTAGTGTCCTATCACATCAATTTTTTTTTATATAGCCCTAAGTATGTTTGTACATGTTTTTCATAAGCATAGCTATAACATTCTTAACTATTTGAGCAAGACTTAAAATCTTAAAGCTTTAAGTTTCCATAACACATCAAGCCATTTTTTATAATTTCTTTTCTTACATATTTGTAAAATCATTTACACACTTTTTCCATCCTTATTTCTTATATTTATTACCACCCAACCTCTTCCTATATGAGGAAATATTTATAACATCTTTTAAAATCTAAGATCTTATAGTAGTGTATGGAAATAGGGCTATAATCAACTATAGGTGTCCAGAGAGTAACTCTAGCACCTATACTTGACTATATAGTTAATTACCTAAACTCAAAAAGTAACCTAACTAAGCATAATTAATTATATAGTTGACTATGTTTGTTTATAGAGCAATTTTGTTGAACATAGTCAACTACATAGTTAACCATTACATCACATTTTGCATATTTTCATACAAGATTACTATTTGTCCAACTTTTTGAACCCTTAAATCTCAAATTCATCATTTAATCTTACTACCAAGTTAACTAAACTCATAATAATTACTTCCACATAGTAAGACTCACCTAAAAATAACCTAAGCTCATGCTTATATCAACATTTCATACATCTTCTTTTAAAAACTCCAAAGCCAACTATTTTAGACAAAATAAATAATGAAATTGAAAATTTAGGTGGAATAATGCTCTCACCTTATGTTAGGGAATTCTTAGCTGGAAGAAATCATAAATTACTTACTTTTAATCATTAAAAAATCTAATATTTAAAGTTAGGGTTTCAAGGTTTCTTTTGATTCAATATATCTAAATCATCCTAAATCTAAAGGAAAGAGTGAAAGAATATTTTTATAAAGATAAAGGAATAGAATTCATTACCTTATTCACTTGAATAGGAGATGAACAAATGAGAAAGTAAAATTGGCTAATAGTTCTTGCCTTAGATAGAGAAGAAAATAAGGAAGAAGAATTAAGGTTTTAAAGAAGAAATAAAAAGTGTTGGCTAGTTATGAAAAAATATATTAGAGTTAGGAGTCCAAGATTAAATTAGTAAATAAAAACTTAAATTTTTTCCATGCTTAAGTTCTTGTGCCCAATTATATTTGACTTCAAAACATGTCAATTATCCTTTTTATTAGTTATTCCTAATTTTATCATAATAATTGTATATATATACATATATATATATATATATATATATATATATATGTATGTATTTTTTTTTGCATAAAATATTTTAAATTTTCAAAAAGGTGTGACAAACTTGTAGTTAATGATAAAGATAAAGATGTAGATGTGAAGAGATTATTCAAGTTTATGAAAGTTTTCATAAGTTTTTGTGCTTTTATAGATGATGTGAGAAGCCTATAAAAAAGAAGGTTATGGATAGACTCTGATGAAACTTGTATTCTTGATTAATGCAAAGCTATTTGAGAGGAAGATGGTTGCTAAAATTTGAAGAAATTATAATAATTGAGGACATTAATGGTTAGCAATCCATGATTGGTCTCATTTGATAATAGGTGGAGTATAAAGATTAATAAAAATGATAAAATTTCTATCAATGTAGAGATTATTAAGTTTGATCCAACTTTTAATTTTATTAATTTTATTTTATCCTATTGTGAGTTATCTTCCTATTCAAGTTATATTTATGTTAAAATATTAATAAAATTCTTTGTCAAATAAGTATTTTTAAGTTATAAATATTTTTATTAACCAAAAGTTTGAGATATAAGAAAGAGGTGATGTGAGTGCTTATAAGGGTTATATAAGAACCATATTAATAATGAATATCCGATTGAACCCATTACATTCGATAAGATAATATAAAAAGCTTGGCCTATCTCATCTAGTTTACCTTAACAATTATTGGACCTTGATGGCTCAAACTTTAAAAGGAACTCTTTTTGTATTAAGCTTTACATCTAATTGGATGTCAGCCTAATTTCCTCTTGGTATGTCATCAAAACCTATTAAAAACTTCTAGAATTTATGAATAAGGGCCTTTATAGGCTATATATAGTGAACACAACCATTGGACTTAAGTAAATTACTAATGCTAATCTTACCTAATACAATAATAAATTATCATTAGTGCCATGAATGGCCCTGATGTCACAGCCTTACCTTAACATGACTAGATGGGATCAAACTTGCATGCCTTCTAGACAAAAAAATGTGAAAAACCCATTCTTTCACGAAAACTCTAGGGGGCAGTGCCTAGATTGATCAACTTTGACATGAAGCTTATCATATGGAGATAGAACTCAAGCATGATGCTTTAGCAAAAAAGGTAAGAAAGTTATAGGAAGAAATTGAAAATCTTTGTAAGACAAATTATCCACCCTAACAACACACCAATACCACCATCCAATCATCCACAACCTAGATTCCACATAGATTTATCATCTTTGATCACTTACATACATCTATAACACCATCCATTCTACCACACGTCAAATTTGCATCTAATGCCCAAACCCCCATAAACACCTTAAACCACCATAATGATCGCCATAATTAGTATGATTTAATTAGCTTAAAAATTCCCCATTAAAACTAATAAACCTTTATTGAATAACTACATCCATTCATATAATAAATAATGGAAACCCAATTACCTCGAACCTTCAAATTACCTATATGTTTCAATCTTTATGATGGATTAACATATTTTTAGGAACATTTAGAGGCTTTTCTATGCAATCATGTTACTTTCTAGAACATCAGATGCAATCATGTGTCAAGCTTTCTTAACCAAACTCAAAAAAGTAGGTTAGCAATGGTTAAATAATTTACCTCCTTAATTAATAAGGAATTTCAAGCTACTATCTAATTCCTTTGCAATGCACTTCACTATAAGCTAAATGCTTTAAAAAACTTATGTTGCTTTAATAAAACTTTTGTAACATAAAAATGAAATGTTAAAGCAATACCTAGCAATGTTTAATGCTCTAGCATTAAAGATTCGAGATTTCAATGAAAGTGTAGCTATTCATTAGGTTGTTATAGGACTCTATTCAAGACATTTTTTACTATTATTAGCCAAGCCACTAGTTTCAATGATGAAAGATCTCCTAGATAGAGCAGAGAAATATATGAATGATGAATAATATGAAATTATGAGGATAGATCATAGTGTAGGTAGCTTCATTTCAGATACTCATTTCAACAATCAAAATAGAGGGCATTTTAGATCCATATGATATGTTCCAAAGCAAAGATTTAATAAGTATAAGTCATTAAGAGCAAGCATAACATAGTCCTAAAAGATGTTCATGCTATAAGGTTGATGAACTTTCCACCAAAAAGAAAACACAAGTTCCCACTAGTAGATTATGGCTATGATATTAATAATTGTATATCTTTGAAAGATGAAATAGAATAGTTAATTTGAAATGGACACTTAAGGAAATACCTAAAAAACTTAAGAGAATTCAAATAGGATGATCAAGAATGAGGGCGGTCTCTTAGATGTTAAGCTAAGTGTAGTAGACATGATAGTTGGAGGCTTTGCTAGTAGATGCGTCCTTAAAAATGGCAAGAAATGATATATGCATTAGGTCATGTAGATCAGACAAAAAATGTTAAAAATATCATATGAACTAATATTTTTTGTGGCATAGGATTTTAAAGATAGTGATAGAGATCACAATGATCTAATGGCTACTTTTGCTATAATTCACAACTTCCTTATACAAAAAATATTAATAGACTAAGGAAGTTTTGCCAATATACTATATTCTCATGCCTTTGAAAAAAAATGAATTTTACTAAATCTATGATGAAACTTTATAATAGGGCACTTGTTAACTTTTTAGGAAAGTAAGTACAAGTAGATGAGATAATGAATTTAAGAGTAACCTTACGAACCCTTTGCAAAAACATGGTGCATCGAGGTGAATTTTTTAGTTATCATATCAAAGAATCAAGCTCACAACATGATTCTTGGCTAACCTTCTCTAAATCAAATTAGAGTAATTGTTTTGGCACCATATCTTCTAATGAAGTTTACAATTGACACTAGCATAGGGTAAGTATAAGTAGATCAATTAACAGCTTAAAAGTGTTACATGGTAAGCCTCGAATACCTAACATATAAGATAAATTTGACATGCTCCAAAACATTATTATAATATTTTAATATAACTGCAAAATTTAAATGTGCAAGATACTAACATTAGAAGACCAGAACCATTATTAGACCTAGAAGGAATCTATTTTTTTGGAGAGAAATATGAATGGAAAGTGTGCATAGCAAATGATTTAATAAAAGAAAACATAATCGAGCTGATATTCTAAGTAAGTATAGCAAAGATTTTGCTTAGAAACCCTTAGATATGTTAAGGGTTAATGTCAATATATTGGTAGTAAACCTAAGCATCAAGCTTATAGAAAAAAAACATAATTTCATATCCAAACATAGTGTAGTAATTAGGAAAGAAATTTCAAGTTGTTAGATACGGGATTCATTAGGAAAGTTGAACACAATACATAGTTTACAAATATTATCCTAGAAAAAAAGGTCATTGGATAATGGAGGATCTATATAAATTTCGTCAACCTTAACGAAGCTTACTTGAAAGATACGTATTCACTACCTAACATTAACTAATTTTTAGATAATGTATCAGGTTTTAGAAGACTGATCTTCAAGGATGCATTCTCTAGATATAACCAACTAAGAATGAACCTCAAGGATGAGGAAAAAAATCAAATTTATCATAAATGAAGGAATCTTTTATTACAAGGTGATGTTGTTCGAATTGAAAAATGTAGGAGTAACATACCAACATTTAATGAATAAAGTTTTTACTAAGCAGGTTAGAAAAAATATAGAAGTGCACATTAATGACATATTATTAAAGTCAAAATATAGAGATAATATTAGAATTATATGAAAGAAGCTTTTGAAGTATTGAGAAAGAATTTTATGAGCCTAAACCTAGCAAAAATATGCTTTTGGTGTCTAAGGAGGTAAGTTCTTTGGATTTATGCTGATTGAAAGAGGAATCAAAGCAAACTCATCAAAATGTCAAGTTATGATCAATATAACTAGCCCCAAAATAACTAAAAAGGTCTAAATGTTGAACAAACATCTTACTGCATTGGTATTCTTCATGTTAAGGTTAGGAAATGAACTTTTACCTTTCTCTATGTTACTTATGAATGCAAAAAAAAAAAAATCTTAAGATAACTCTTATGAAAAAGGTTCTACCTAGTTGAAAAAGTATTTAGCTTTTCCACTTGTCTTGTCGAGACCATGGGAAAATGAAACATTATACATTTACCTTGCAATATCTGAAAAAGCTATTTGTTCCATGGCATAATAAGGGATAGAAAGTAATAAAAACCTATCCATTTCGTTAGTAAGATGTTACATAATGCTAAAAATAATACCAAAAAATTAAGAAGCTATCTTTTTCCTTCCTAACAATGGTAAAAAGATTTTGACCTTCCTTTCAAACTTTCCAAATCATAGTTTGAACAAATCAGCCAAATTAAATTCTCTAAAAACCTAATTTGCCAGTTCATTGGTATTATGGGTAGTGGAGTTCTCAAAATGTGACATAGCATTAGAAGCAAGAAAGCAATAAAGGTACAAGCATTGGCAAATTTCATACCTAAGATATCAAAACTGGAATGTGAATTAGTGAGAATGAAATAGACTCACTACATAGATGGGTCTTTTAATCAAAAAAGAAATGGAGCAGGTATCATTGTAGAAGGATCACACGGAGTAACATTAGAACTAAAATTTAGATTCCATGCCAAAAAGCAATAAAGGTACTTAATTTGCCATACCAGAAAATCGAGAACCTATCTTTTTCCTTTCTAATAATGGTAAAAAGATTTTGACCTTCCTTTCAAACCTACCAAATCATAGTTTGAACAAGTCAACCAATCTATTAAATTCTCTAAAAACCTAATTTGCTAGTTATTTGGTATCATGGGTAGTACAGTTCTCAAAATATGACATAGCATTAGAAGCAAGAAAGCAATAAAGGTACAAGCATTGGCAGATTTCATACCTAAGATGACAAAACTAGAATGTGAATTAGTGAGAATGAAATAGACTTACTATATAGATGGGCCTTTTAATCAAAAAAGAAATTAAGTAAGTATCATTCTAGAAGGATCACACAGAGTAACATTAGAATATGAACTAAAATTTAGATTCCATGCCATAAATGACCAAGTTGAATATAAAGTATTGATAATCAAATTAAAATTGGCCAAAAAGGTTAAAGCTAAGAAAATTTAAGTATTGAATGACTCCCAACTGGTTATAAGCCAAGTTAAAAGGGAATATGAAACAAAGGAATCTATGATGAAGAAACATGTCAAAAGAAAAGAAACTTATAAAAAATGTTCAAGTATGAAGTAAAAAAGATACTAAGTGAACAGAGTGATTAAACAAACTCTTTTACAAAATTAGCAAGCACCTATGCAATGGTAAATAACTAAATGATTTTTCAAGAAACTTTGAATGAACCTAGCATAACAGAGAGAGAAGTTGTAATAATCAACATACAATAGTCTTATATGTCCTTTATAATGTGATACTTGTTTAATAGGACATTACCAATATGTAAAAAAAGGCCAAAAAATTGTTAAATGAGCCTTCCACTTCTTCTTGCACAATAATGAACTATATGAAATGGGTTTTTTCTTGCTTTTATTTAAGTGTTTGAACCAATCAAATTATATTATGTTTTAAGGGAGTTGGACGAAGGGATATGTGAAAGCCATGTTAAAGGACTTATATTGGCAACAAAGGCTATCTATTTTTAGTGTTATTGGCTAACAATGAAAATAGTTGCTCTTTATTTAGTAAAGAAATATGATAAATGCCAAAAAAAATGGCAAAAGACCCAAAAAACCAACTAAAATCCAGTATCTGATCACCCTAGCATGGCCATTCACTCAATAGGGAATGGATTTCCTCAAACCATTCCTAACAACACTTAAACAAAGAAAATTCTTTGTGGTAATAGTAGACTACTTCACAAAATAGATTGAAATGGAACCTCTAGTAATAATCATAACATAAAACATATAATTTTTTATAAAAATCTATAATACGTCAGTCAGCAAGGTTACAAAACATTTCTTCAGTAAAATTATTTTCTTTATACTAACATTTTATAATTTAGGTTTAGACTTCCAGAAGCAATAGTAACAGATATTAGAACCTAATTTACAAGCAAAGAATTCATAAGTTTTTATCAAAGGTATATTGTTTAGACAAAAAATTAAAAGTTAAAATGAAATAAATTGCTAACATAATTTTGTCATAATAATTTAGGAATAAGATAAAAATTTTGCTTAATTGATCATCCATAAGCAAAAGGACAAGAAAAATTAGCTAATTAGATAATTCTTGATGGGCTAAAAAGAAAGATAGAAAGTAAAAAAGGAATTCCAATAGAGGAACTACCTAATTTACTTTGGTATTATTACATAACTCCATAAATAGCAACCGGAGAATCACCTTTTCATTTGAAATATAGGGTAGAGTCCATGATTCTAATTAAAGTAAGTGAAATACCAGATAGATGCAAAGTATATGACATTGAAGAAAATGAGAAAAGAAGGAAAAAAAAAGAATTGGATCCACCTAATAAGATCCAATATGATGCTTTGCTAAAAATTATGCGACATAAAAATAGATTCATAGAATTCCATGATAAAAAAGTATATAACAAAGCCTTCAAGGAAGGAAACTTGGTCATAAGAAAAAAAAAAGGAAGTAAAATTAATAGTTAAGCTAAAAAACTTATAGCAACTCAGGAAGGACTCTATAAGACTAAGAAAGCTTTTGAGAATGGTGCCTACTGGTTAGAAACCTTGGAAGGAAAGCTTATACCTAAAACTTAGAATGAATCTTATCTAAAATTTTATTCATATTAGCTTGAATTTATGAATAAAATTAGTTTTTCGACAAATGCGTAATAGTATAATTAAAAGATTAAATTAACTAAAAAGTCCAAGAGATAATCTCTTCACCTAAAAGATAATCTTTTAGAATTACTAAACAAGCATTGTATGAATTTCCTAGCTAAAAGTCTAAGAGATAACCTCTTAGTTCAAAAGATAATCTTTTAGCATTAATAAAAGGCTCAGGACAAATTTCTTGGGCTAAAAGATAATCTTTAGGCATTAAGCTTTAAATAAATTTCTTAGATAAAAGTCCAAAAGATAATATCTTAGCCTAAAAATAATTTTGTGGTATCATTAAAAGTCCAGGATCAATTTCCTGGCCAAAAGTCCAAGAAATAATTTCTTAACCTAAAAGTTAATCTTTTAGCATCAAGTTTAGGATAAATTTCCAAGCTAAAAGTGTAAAAGATAATCTCTTAGCCCAAAAGATAATTATTTGGCATTACTACGAAGCTTAAGATGTTCTTATTAATATAGTAGAAGGATAGTCTTTCTAGATTAACTTGATGATCGAACAAATTCAATCCATTCATTCAAACAAATGTTGGGAGCCAAGCTTGAATTATTAGTCAAATAGATATATTAGTAGCTCAACGAAATCCTAGTGAGAATCATCTAATTGAAAAATATAAAATGGAAATAAAGGGAACAAAGTAATAATATACTGGTGCATAAATATATAAGCTACAATAACATCAATCAAATTCTAAATGGATATACTTCTAAAATATCTAGGTGATATCTTATACAAAATTATTTCAAAGTTCTAAAACTAATATTACATTAGTTTTGAGTGGCATCACTATCTTTATCATCGGAAAGGATATTAATTTTTGTGGATAGCTAGGATATATCAAAACAATAGTTTAAAAAATAATGTTTGATCTTTGGAGTGGCTTCTTTAAACCCTTTAAGATGTATAGTGTAGTTAACAATATCATTCTCTTCAAGCTCTTTCTATAGCTTTTGTTCATAAATTACATAGCCTTGCAACTCTTTCTCCTAGTTAGACAATTAGATCTTTAAACTCTCTAACTTAAATTCTTTTTTCTTCGATTTGACATTTAAAAGCTCTTTCTCCACTCTTCCAAGTGGATTCAGCCTCAAATCACAATTTCTATTGCAAATTTTCTATTGCCTTTTTTTTAACTCGGATATGTGCTTTTATGATTTCTTCAATTCATCATGAGCTTTGTCTAAATGGCCTTATAGATTGAACATTTTTTTTAGGTCAACACCATTGAATTTTGACAATAATATCCTATTGTCCTTATATATCATCACCAAGGATAATAAATTTGATAAATTTTAAGTTAGATCACTAGCAACCATCCAATTAAATCTACCTCCACTAACTTTTTGGATGATAGATAAATTGTGGTTATGATTCATTGAAGCAACATTCGATTAGTAATATAAAGAGACAAGTTTATATCTTTATACTATATATTATTTAAGGTTTTGAAAGAAATCCTTGTACTCATTTTTAAGTTTTTATTAAATTCTTCAATATTTAGCTTTGTCATATGGTGAATAGGATAAGTTTTTTCTTTCCCTTTAGCACTTTTCGTAACCAAAGTCTTCTTTCTTTTTTAAGAAGGTGCTTAAGTAAAAATATCTATAATCATATCTATAATATTATTAGATTGGATATTAACATCTTTAGAGACATCCATCACAACTTTAGACGCCACATGGGAATATGGGTTAACTTGACTTTCTTCTAAATCAGTAATTGGATTAAGAGATTCTTCCTACACTTGTGTCGAATGAACTCCCAACCCCTTTCAAAGTAGGCATTTTTATCTTCAAATTATTTTCCTTTATTCACTAAAGCATAGTCTTGTTTACACGTACCATGTCTAGAGTAAACTCTTACATGCTAAGCCAAATATTTGAATGAACATAAACAATATTAGAATAATACAAATGTATAGCTTATGGAAATAAAAAAAAGGCAAATGGACATACTTAAAGAGTTTATGTATCAGGAGTCTTTATATTTAGCCAATGAAGAATTAGTTTTTGGTTATTAGCTAAATAGGTTTCAAAATACCTAACTTTTAGATGTTTGATCCTTTATTCCCAATGGATCAGTTAAATAGGGATATCATTGTATTTAGCCAAAATAAAAGCATGTCCTGATTGACACTTAGCTTGAAAAATGAATCTTTCTAATACTTAAAACTTGTTTCAACTTTAGTTAGAATATCTTGATTGAATTGTAGGAAAAAATCACCCATTCTTCTTTCTTATAACTTGAAAAAGAGAAAAAGAATAAAAATACATCTTAAGTAAGGTTGCACTTGAGCTTACAAGACATAATGTCAAAATAGATGGCAAAAATCTATGCATGGGGTGTGAATTAGATTGGACACACATTCAGACTCTATAGGACTTCATCTTATAAAAGAAGTAAAAGGCAAAACAAGCCCTAATTAGATAACATAGTCTTTATAGAACATTAAATAAGATACAAGGTCTTAACTATAGACTCCCTTATCCAATTGACAAGCCACATATTTACTTATTTTTTGTTCAGACTTATCTTTGTAATAATTATCTTGCAGAGTATCTAAAGTCACTTGATCAATCTACTTGTCCAACACCATTTGAGTTCTCACATTAATGTGATTCCAAGTAAACTTTAGGTCATTCCTATGCAATTGACTAATCGTATCAATTTCACTAGGCTCCTTTGACTAGTTGACTATGATGGTAGTAATTGGGGAAGGACAATCATGCAAATGGATACAAGCTAAAAGATCTAAAAGATCCATATTGAAGTTTGACAGAGTTTCATTTTCTTTTAAATCACTTAAATTAATATCTAAATGATAATAGTTCATTAGAAGAATGCCAACACGCTTTTAATTAAAAACCATGTTATTAAATCAAATGAAAAAGAGTAGCAGATGACTAGAAAACAAAAAGTAAGGATAAATAAAGAAAAAGAACCTGAAGGGCAAAAATAGTAAATGATAAAAATGGTAAAAAATAACACTAAAATGCAAACAGTGTGAATTAAAGGAAAAATATAGGGAAATGAAGATCTCACAATCATCATCATACATGAAGTTAGAAAATGGAAAGATAATGCACGAAAAACAAGAAAAAGTTCATTCAAACAAAAAGACACCTAAAATGTAGAAACCAAAATGGAAAACTAGAAATGCATAAGATAAAAAGAATAAATTAACCCAACAATAAGAGGAATACTAATTAAAAAAAGAGAACAGAGGTAACTAGTAACCATGCTCCAAAATAGAAGTTGCTAATTTCAAGCAACACTAATATAGAAACTTAAAGCAATGAATATAGGGGTTAGGAGAGGAAGAGAGAAGTCTAGAAGATGAAAAGAAGCAAAATGCAAAAGAAGTAACAAGAAGAAGAAAAGACAAAGTCCAAAAGTAAAACACATGATTAAGTTAAAATAAATCAAATGGTAAAGATTCATCAAAAAGTGATGAATCATTATGATTGTTAGAGGTAATTAACAATCTCAATATGTGTAATAATGTGATCCTTATAAGTGAAAGGGAAAGTAATAATGAATATTTGACCAAACCTATTATATCTGACTGGATAACATAACAGGCTTAACCTATCCAATTTAGCTTAGCTCAACAACCATTAAACCTTGATAACCAAAACTCCAAAGAGAAATCCTTTTATACTAAATCTTACATTTGATAAGATGTCAGCCTAATTTCCTTTTAGCATGTCATAAGAACTTATTGGAAACTTCTAGAATCTATGATTAAGGGCCTTTATAACTTATATATAGAGGACACAGCCATTTAATTTAGGCAAATTGTAAACCCTAATCTTACTCAGTGTAATATTAAATTATGACACATAAAGACTTAAGAGAGATGTAAAAATAGTGACTAAAAAGTTTTAAGGTTATGATTAGGAATATTTATATGTATTATCTTGTAATCTTTTAGTGATATAGTAGATCTTTTTTCATTTATTATTTTTTCCCTAAAATTTAAAGTTTTTATGTTAAATTATTTGTATAGTTTATTGTAATATTTTGATTAATTTAATTATTTGATACTTGTATATTTATAGAGGGAATATATTTCCTTAACTTGTAGTTACCATATAAAGTAATGGCCATTAGTGATGTCATAACCTAATTTTTAGACCATCGTAACTAGCATAAAGATATTAGTTGCATATCTTTACAAGTCTTCTTAAACCAATCCAACTTTTAAATCCAATTTTTTTTAAAAAAATATATAAATGATGCAGAAACAAAGTTTAAAATTATACTAAATTTTTTCCATTAGGTAAAAAATCAATCATGCACAATCGATAAGGTATAATTTTTCAAACATTTTTTTAGAAACATTTTGTAAAACCATTAGATAAATCCTTTCTCTTTTTTTTATTTTAAAGAAAGATAAAAAATCAAATATATGTTAATTTCCTTCGGAGTAAAAATCCAAATCATGTAGAAGGAGTTTTCTTTTCTAATTAGGAAAAATTTGATACATAATGAACTCTGAAAGGTTGAAAATACTAATGAAGTAATTTTAGAAAAATATCAAGAAGTTATTATCCCAATAAATTCTAAAATAAACATTTTTTCAAGAACTATTTCAAAAGAGATGAATTATTAGATAAGATTACAAAAGATCCAATGGTGCAGACTAATGAAACTTATCCAAATAACATTTTCTTGAAATTTTTTTAAGAAATTAGAAAGATATTTTTGAAAAAACTTTTTAAAAAACTAAGCAATGGATTTACTTAAAAATTCAAACCATAAAAAAATCATAATACAATTTCAAAAGTCCAAATCGTCTAATAAGCATAATTGGATAGGATTAGGATAAAGAACTAAAAAAAATTCAGAAGATCCGATCCTAATTTAAAATACTATGGAGAAAACTTCAAACTTATGAAGCATCTTAGAAAGCCTAATGGGAACTATTTGATGAAATACTTAGAACATATTTAGGGAAAGATTCATATTTACCTTTGACAAGGATGAAAATTATTTTTCCTTCCTTCTTCCCTTGTAAAACCATAAATTTTTGTTTCATCAAACAAATCTTTTAGTAGAATGATGAAATAATTAAGGTAAATAATAAATGATATGTATCTACATAAAATATGCATAATATAAATAATTAAACATATTGGGTTATATCATAACTTGGTAGTCATAATTATAAAAGTACTTCGAAGGTTAAATAATGATAATAATGCAAATAAGATAATGATAATAATGCAAATAATTAAAATAAATAAATTATAGAGGTTATCATGGAGACTAACTATCAATGACATTCATATTAGAGTTAGATCCAATGGTTAGAACATAAGGATATGGCTCATTTTTTTACTGCTATTAGGCTACTTCAAACTCTATTATATAGTTATCCATAAGTAATTCCTTCTATATGCCACCAAATTTTAACAATTTTCATAGGTGCCATCAAAAGTTGGAGTATTTGGAAAAAGAAATGTATTCACAAGTAGAGTAAGTAATAAAATTACTCAATGAGATTGCTATCACACAAATTTTCTAATCAATTTTAATTTAGATAACCTTTTTATATAAGTCATATATCAAAACTCTTTTTCTAACTAGAAAATATTTCTTATTAAGCCATTCTTTATATTGCATTAGTAACACTTAGACAAAATATAATTTGGTTATACAATCTTGTTACAAATGCAATATATGTATTTAAATGACTATTAAATGGCTTAGAGACATAACATGTTCCTCCTTGTTATAATGAATAGCCATAACCATATGCATCCTAGCTTTATGCCTTCCTTTTTATCCTATATCATTTCATGTGACTCAAAATACAAGTCGAGAAGCCAATCTCTATAACTTTCTACAAAGTTTCATAATCATATGATCACTTCACAACATCACATATGGCATTCAAGCCAATAATGTTAGATATGACATAAAAGATTATATTCAACATATAGCCACAATTTCACATATGATATAAAGCTAATTTCACATAGGGCTTTCACTAGCCTATTTCACATAAATAACGTAAAGTCAAAATGTGATCCAATTGCATAATATGAAGTGTAATATAACAAAACATATTTTACAATTATCATATCATATTTCTAGTGATCCCAAGAAATATAGATGCTTTCATTTTGCATGTTAAATTATTGTATTAATTTTTAAGAGATCATTAACATGGAGCTTAAATCATAGATACTTTCACATATGAACATATTAATGTACATATGAGTCTTAGACAAATTATGTCACAATTCATGAACTAATCATGCAATAGAATGGTTTCAATATGAAACCTATGGAGTAGAGTCCATTTTTTCTAATCACCATTCAAGCATACTTTTAACACAATAGTAGGTTATTAAACAACAAAAATATCATTCTAATATAATCACTAACTCATGGTTTCCATAATCAAAATCATAAAGTTATCAACTTGGACTTTCCGAGTTCCATAACGCCTATTTCTAAGCATATTTAATTTTATACTTTACATATTATTCTAACAATGAAGAAAACTATTTATGCTTACCTAATTAAGCATAAACACTTGCTACTAGTAATATAAAATTGTATTATATCACCATATAGTAACATTCAAAAATTAAGAAAGTAGTTACAAAACAGTATTAAGCTTTAACAAATATTCTTATACTTAGAAATTCTATTTAAAATAGAAAAATTTATTAAAATTTTCCTAAAATTTTTATATTTGATATTTGAACATTTAGTAATATTATAAAACTTTTTCCATGCACAAAAGAAGTTATATAAGGCACAAAACAAGTTAAAGAAGGCATATTTAGTTTTGAAATTCCTAATAAAATGCCAAACTTTAATGAAATTTTATAAAAAAATTTAGGATAAATAATAAGTTATAGAATATCATTTTTCAATCATTTTTACCCTAAAAACAATTTATACAAATTAGCCACACATTCAATTATTAAAATACCTTAAAGTGGGCTCTCTTAGTTTTCAAAATTCTATTTTATTTGTAAATATTTATGAAACTTTGTAAAAATTTATAGAATTTAAAAAAAAATTTAGATGAAAATTTCAAATCCTTTTTATGCTCAAAACATGTTGCTTTAAGTAATTATAAAAATTGCTCAAAATTAACATCTTTAAATTTGAAATTCCTTTAAAAATATCAAACTTTAATAAAATTTTTGTGAAAATTTCTAGAATTAATATTTAAACATAAAATAACAATTTTCAATCCCTTTTACTCTTAAAACATGTTGCTAAAATTACCCAAAACAATTACCCTTTAAAATAGTTTGTTGGAGAACTTTACGAACTTTACTATTTTAAAACATAATTTTTAAAAATAGTTTTTCTGCATTTTTCTATAAGCTTGAAAATATTTATTAAAAATATTTTTACCATATACCCTTCATATAATTATTCATATACATTACTAGAATAGTATAAAATATAGTGTAGCAAGTTTTTCTCATAAAAATATATATTTTTATTACATAAAACCATTAAAAATCCATAGGTCCTACTTATTGCTTTCAAAGTTATTTTTATTTGAAAACTTTGACGTAAACATTCTAAAAACCTTTTTACTAGATTGTGGTTTTATGTTTACTTGATTTAATATGAAAAATAGAAAATTTTCCCCTTACAATCCAAGAAAACTTGAAAATTATCTAGTAATAAAAATAATCCATTTTTTATCTTCAAAACTTGATATTCATACATTTATCACCTTCAATTTAGAGGTGAAAGTAGTGTAACACCTTTTGAGTGTTAAGAATAAAATTTTGCCTATCTTTAGGAATGAAACTCAAGAGTCACTTCTTGCACTCTCATCATTTTTTTCCTTCTATTTCCATGTAAAATCATATGTTCAAACCATTGATATTTTAAAGAAATTATTATCAACATCAATAATTTCAATTTTTCATTACAAATCTTTTCAAACTAATCCATTGTGATAGTCATGTCTTCAAGACATCATCAACCATAGAACAAGAATAGCAAATAATCCATTATGAATAATTATGGTTTCAACACACCATTAACCACAAAAATAGATACATATATTATATATAAACATTATCAAGAAAAGAAAATAAGAAGAAAAAGAGAAGATTTCTACTCACTTAATGATGCTTGGATTCTTTTGCCTAAAGTTTACTAGTATCAAAATGGAAAACTTATGGAAAAAATGAATTCATGAAAGTTTTGAGCTTACATTTCCACTTAGATTATTAAGAATGCTTCTAACTTCAACTAAACTCCAAAAACACTCAAAGGTCTAGTGGAAACTCACTATAAACTCATAAAAACTCTCGATTCCCCTCTTTTCTCTCTTTCTAATTATAAGCTATATGTGATGATGTGAAGGAAAATTTTGTTAAGCTTGCCTATTTATAGTGTAAAGGATGAGTGATCATCAAGTAAGGTGATGTCATGCTAGCATCATCCATCTGTCATCACCATCAAGAAATATTTGTTATGCTTTTTTTCTCTCTATGTTCTCACTCCTAAGTCCTTTATTAAGTCTTTAGTTGCTAACAAATACTTAATTAAAAATTACTTTAGTGTGCCAAAGTCAAATTATATTACCCTAAAGCCCTTAAATTATATCAAATTCCTCCATTTGCCTTATCAAAATTGTGCACTCTTGCTAATGCATGCCAAGAATTACAATTTTACCACCTTAGGTTTATTTCAAGGTAGTTTTAAGTAAAAACATTAATTTACTTTCAAACATTATCAACCTTAGGTCTTGAATACTCTTGATTTTCTTAAATAACTTCTAGTGGATTTTTTTCCTACTAAAACTAATAAATACTTTTACTAATATTAATGAGTATTTCTATTAATTGCCTATTGATAGACACCATCTAATTTAATTCTATTGGTCTTTAACTACTAGGTTTCTATTAAGTGTTACAATCCTTCCCCCTTTAAGAAGATTTATCCTTAAATCTTCAAGATAGGGTTTCCTTACATAAGTTAGCTTTTGATCTAATTTTGTAGGTTTTTTCTTTAGTATGTGTGATTCATTAGGAACACACTTTCATATTATTAATACTTGGGATACAGGGTGTATGGTTTTCATGTATTTAGGTAAATCTAACTAGCATAAAGTTCAACTTACCTAGGTGTTAGTTTCCTTTTCTTACCAAATCATATTACTTTCACCTTTATAGAATTCCAACTCTCATTTGCATGTGTTGGCATAAACCTCCTGCCCATCCTGTGTTGTATGTAGTTGATGTTGTCTTCATGCTCTTGATTACCTTCTCCTATAAGGGATTTACACTTTCTATTGTACAGTGCTTTGAATGGAATCATTTAAATACTTGCTTGATAACTATTGTTATAAGCAAATTCCATCAAGTGACTTATAGTTTAGAGGCCCACCATACTTTTGGTAGGCCACTTTGATTATTGTAGATAAACATACACAAGCTCTAAGTATGTCTTTAAGCATCCAAACTATTCTTTTTTATATCTATCCATTTGTGGGATGAATATAGTACTAAAATGCAATTGTGTAATTTAGAATGATTGTAAAAAATATGACAAGAACTGTGTCCCATGATTAGAGATAATCATATCTAGTACATCATGTAATGGTATGATTCCCTTTAAGAGAAGTTAAGCATATTATGATGCTAAGAAAGTTATCTTTACTGGCGATAAATGCATTATCTTTGTAAGATGGTGTATAGTCTAGTCGTTGACAATCTAAAAGACATAACTAAGAACTTATAATGTTCATAGTGAGTGTGGAATGCTATTTTAGGGATATCTTCTCTTCAAATCTTCAATTGGTGATACCTAGATAGAAAATTAATTTAAAAAAAAAACCAAGCAACTTAAAGTTGATCAAATGAGTGATTTAGTTGAGGCAAGAATATTGGTTCTTAATAGTGACTTTATCTAACTATTAATAATCAATACATAATCTCAATAAACCATCCTTCTTTTTAATAAACAATATTAGCACACCTTAAGGGGAAGTATTAAGCCTTATGAAACCTTCGCCCGTAAATCTTGCAACTTTCTGTTAGCTCTTTTAACTTATTTAGCACCATTTTATATAGAAAAATTGATATCGTGTCAATTCTAGAAAGTGTGTTAACTAAAAACTTGATTCTTGATCTAGTAATAGTTTTAATAACTTATTTTACAAAAATCTTGGAACTTTGCCCACTTTGGGTTCTTTTATTTGCCTTTTTCTTTATAATACTTGCACTACTTTTCCTTTAGGTTAATATGTTATCATCATACAAGTGTGATACTTAGATAACCAATCCATACCTAGGATAGCATTATAATTTACCTTAGTTGGATAATAACCTATGTGAATCTAGCTTTTCTTATCAGGGTAGTGACTATTATAATGTTATCTAACTCTTCCATAGGTTTTGAAATTCTACTTGATAAATTACAAGATAGAAAGGAATGGATGGCTTCAGGTTAAAACTTTTGCATAAAGATTTTTAAAAAGTAAGGCAGCTATCATGATAGTATTTAAGATTTGGGCCTTCTATATTGTAAATACCTTGGTTTAGGTCCTAATTGTTTCCTTTCTTCCTCTTCTTCTTGCTTATCTACCAGGTATTGCTAGTGATATCATAAAAGTAAATGCTTAGGTGTTCTTAACATTAGGGGTAACAATATTTATGTACTAACTCATTGCGCATTCTCATATTAAATGTCTCGTTTGCCTATACTTGAAGAAAAATCCACACAATGAAATATGATTCATGTTACTCTAATTGTAGAAAAGGGTTTTAGTTAGCCTATTTGGCATTGGGTAAGTCCTTTGTGAGTTTATCAATCTAAATGTAATGCTTGATCTTTGGCAAGTTTTTTATCCTTGAATTACTTCTTCTTATATTATCCATCCATTAGTGTACTCTGCACATTCCTACTCAATTTCTTATTACTGCTTCTTCCATCATTAAACCTTGCCCTTTTCTTATTGGAGCATGCTTCCTTCTCACACCTTTCCTTTAAGCGAATTACTACCTTGATAGTAAGATTTTATACCGGGTTATAGGTCATCTTTCATAACATTAACTTGATCATAGTACTAATCTCAAAGTTTATATAGAAATCCATTTATTCTTATTTTTTTAGTTGGCACTAAATATCCAATATAGCATATGTGAACTAAGCATCATAATAAGCTATTAACATTGAAACTTGAATCATTTATTCAAACTTTTTTCCTTTGCATCTCAAAGACTTAGAGGGACGAAACAATTTCCTAATCTTAGTTCTATAATTTTGTCATACCATTAATGAGCTACGTCTTTTATTAGTGTCCTACTAGCTCTACCATCATGGGCTTACCACATCCTAACATCTTACAAATTCTTTCTATTTTTTTAAGAAACTGGTAGAGGTTAACTAATAAATCAATACCATTATAACTTAAAGGTTTCAACTTTAGAAATTCATGAATTAACTACAATATATCTTGATAGGGTATTGGAGGAGAAAATTGCTTATCATTCTACCTATTTTTATTCTTATTTCTTTGATCAAGTGCCTTTTCTAAAGTTTGTTACAAAATGGTAGCCCAAATTGGTGCTTTTGGTTTATCTTTACTCTATGTTTGTATATTTTTTATTTTTCAAGTCTCTCAAATTTGCCTTGGTTCTTATCATTACCTATAAAATAACTTGTATCAAGAAATAAAAAGTACTTACTAAAATAAAAGATACCAGGAATTCCTAATGGAACCATTGAGATCATTGTTAATGGTTATTACTATACTATTCTAACTACTCATGGTTGAATTTCCATAGTTTCCTAGATTATGCCTTCAAATCCATCTATTTATACTAACTAGTGTTCCACCATTACTACAATTTACCATGACTATGCTTTGATACCAACTATGTAATGATCCAATTTTTGGACCATCATAGCCAACACAAGGATATTGACTAGATATATTTACAAGCTTTTTTAAACAAACCTAACTTTTAAATCTAATTATTTTCCAAAAAAAATATGCATGGCACAAAAATATAAAGTTGAAAATTACAATAATTTTTTTCTACTATGTTAAAAATTAATCATACACAATTAATGATTTACATCTTGTAAATAAGTTTTTTTTAAATAATTAGTAAAATCATTTAATAGATCCTGTCATTTTTTTCATTCCAAAGGAAAGATCAGGATTTAAATAGGTGTTAATTTCCTTTAGAGTTCAAAATCCAAGTTAAGTAGAAGAACTTTTCTTTTTCTACTAGAAAAAAGTTGAAATATATTAGCCTCTAAAAAGTAGAAAATAAAAATAAAATTATTTCATAAAAAATCAAAAAGTCATTACTCCAATGGATTCTTAAACAGACAAATTTTCAAGAACTATTTCAAAAGAGATGAATTATTAAAAAGATTATAGAGGATCTAAAAACACAAACTTATGAAACTTTTTTTAGTAACATTTTCTCAAAATTCCTTAATAAATCATAAAGTATTTTTTAAGAAAACTTTTTAAAAACTAACAATGAATTTACTTAAAAGTTTAAACTATGAAGAAAACTTAATAGAATTTCAAAAGTTCAAATCATGAAATAAACACACGGATAAGATCATAATGGAAGAATATGAAAAGAAATTAAAAGATTCTATTTTGATTTAAAATACATTAGAGATTAAATCAAACTCAAGAAGTAGATTAGAAAACCTACTAGGCAATATTTGAGGAAATACTTAGAAAATACAAAGGAAAAGATTCGTATATACCTTTGACAATGATGAAAATCATTTTCTTTCTTTCTTCCATTGTAAAACTATAAATTTTCCTTTATAAATCATCAAACAAATGCTTTATTAAAACTATGAAATAATTAAAGTACATAATAGATGATATGCATCCTACTTAAAATATACAAAACATAAATAATTACACATACATAGCTAGGTTATATCACAACATAATAGTCATAACTATACAAGTACTCCAAAGGTCAGATGATGATAATAATGTAAATAATTTAAATAGATAAATCATGGAGGTTATCATGTAAACTAACTATCAATAGTATTCATATCAAGGTCAAATTCAATGGCTAGAACATAGGGAGGTGGCTCATCTACTTTTGCTACTAGACTACTACAAACACTATTACATAGTCATCCATAAGTATTTCCCTATATGTGCCACTAGATTTAAAAATTTTAATGGGTGCCATTAGGGGTTAGAGTATCTGAAAAAAATATATCTACAAGTAGAGTGAGTAATAAAATTATTTAATGAGATTGCTATCACACAAAATTTCTAATCATTTTTAATTCAAATAACATTTATATATAAGTCATATATCAAAACTCATGTTGTTAACTAAATATATTTCTCATTAAGCCATTTTATATACTACATTATTAACATTTAGATAAAATGTAATTTAGTCACATAGTTTAGTTATAAACACAATATAAGCATTTAAATGATTTTTTAATTAGCATAGAGGTATAAAAGATTCCTCCTTGTTACTATAAACCAACCATAACCATGTGTATCCCAACTTTATGCCTTCCATTTTACCTCATATTTTTTTGTGTCACTTGGAATAAAAGGTGCTAAGCTAATCCCTGTAACACTTTATAAGGTCTTATAATCAAATAATCTCATCACACTATCTTATATGGCATTCAAGCCTATAACATTGAAGCCAATAATGTTAAACATGGCATAAAAGCTAATATTCAACATATAGCCATAATTTCACATATGACATAAAGGCAATTACACATAGGGCTCTCACTAGCCTATTTCACATAAATATAATAAGGTTAAAATGGCCATCCAAAGCCATAACACAAAATGTAATCTAGCAAAACAATTTCATAGTTACCTTGTCATATTTCTAGTGATTGCAAAAAATAAAGGTGCTTCCATTCTATATGCTACATTATTGTATCACTTTCAAGAGCTTATAAACATAGAGCTTCAATCATAGATACTTTATATGAGTCATAGAACAATTTATGTCATATTTTATGGACTAATTATGTAATAGACTTATGATTTTACTATGAAACCAATAAAGCCAAATCCATGTTTTTTTTCACAAAATTTCTATCACTATTCAAGCACACTTTTAACAATTAGTATGCTATTAGACAAGAAAAACATCACTCTAATATAGTTACTAACTCATATTTTCCATAATTGAAATCATGAAGTTATCAACTTTAGTTTTCCAAGTTCTATTACTTCTATTTCTAAACAAATTTAATTCTCTACTTTATGTAGTATTCTAATAAGTAAAAAACTATTTGTCCTTAATCAATCATAAACACTTTTTGTCCACAGTATAAAATTGCACTATATCACCATATAATAACATTTCAAAAGTTAAGAAAATAAGCATAAATTTATACTAGGTTTTAATAAACATTCTTATATTTAAAAATTCTATTTAAAATAGAAAAATTTATTAAAAATTTCCTAAAACTTCTAAATTTGATCTTTGAACATTTAATAATATTTTAAAACCTTTTCTATGCTTGAAACAAGTTATATTAGGTACTCTTAGTAACCATCTACCAAAACACTTCATAGAATGAATATTTAATTTTTGAAATTTCTAATAAAACACTAAACTGTAATGAAATTTTATAAATATTTTTAGAATTAATAATAATTCATAAATATCATTTTTACACTCAAACTAAGCTACACAAGTTACTCATACATCGAATTATCAAAATACCTTAAAATGGGCTTACTTGATTTTGAAAATTTCATTTCATTTGCATATTTTTATGAAAATTTTTAAAAATTTCTAGAATTTAAAAAAAAATTTGGATGAAATTTTGAAACCCTTTTCATTCTCAAATTATGTTAAAAATTTCTTGAAATTGGCATTCTTAACTTTGAGATTTCTTTAAAAATATCAAACTTTAACAAAATTTTGTGAATATTTTTAGAATTAATATGTAAAGATAAAAAAGAATTTTAAAATCATTTTTAGTCATAAAATAAGTTTCCAAGATCAACCAAAACAATTATCATTTAAAGTAGTTTGTAGGAGAACTTAATTACTCTAAAACATAGTTTTTAAAAATAATTTTTTTTTGCATTTTTCCAAAAGTTTTCAAAACATGTTTTTTAAACATATTCTTGTCACATACCCTTCATATAATTATTTAAAAACATTACTAGAATATTTTAGAACATAATGTTGCATGTTTTTCTTATAAAAATATTTATTTTTGCATAAAATAATTAAGAATCCATGGGCTTTACTTGTTAGTTTCAAAGTAATTTTTGTTTGAAAACTTTGATGTAAACATTCTAAAAATCTTTATACTCGAGTGTAATTTAATGTTTACTTGATTTAACACGAAAAATAGAAAAATTTTCCCTTAAAATCCAAGAAAACCAGAGAGCTATCAAGCAATAAAATCAATCTATTTTTATCTTCAAAACTCAATATTTATGTGTTCTATCACTTTTTATTTAGAATAGAACGTAGTGTAACACCTTCTGAGTATTAAAAATAGAATTTTACCTTTCTTTAAGCATAAAACCCATGAGGCCCTTCTTAGTTTCTTATCAATTTTTCCATTTCCTTATAAAATCATATTCTTAAGACTTTTCTATTTTAAAGAACTCATTTTCAGCATCAACATTTTCAATTTTTCATCACAAATTTTGTTAAGAAAAATTTTTAAACTAGTACACTATGATAATCATAGCTTCAGTACATCATCTACCATAGAACAACAATAGTAGATAATCTACCATGAATAATCATGGCTTTAACACACTATCGATAACAAAAATAGATTTACATCTCATACATAAGTATCATCAAGAAAGAAAATTAAGAAGAAGAGTGGATCATTGTTTACACAAGGATGCTTAAGATGCTTGATTCTTTTACCTAAAATTCAAAGAGTAGCATCAAAACAATATGGTGTTAATGAAAAATCTAAAGAAAAACTTATAAAAAAAAGATGAATTCATGGAAGTTTTGAGCTTATACCTTTACTTAGATGATTAAGAATGCTTCCAACTTCAATCATATTCCAAAAACACTTAAAGACCTAGTGGAAACTCATTATAAACTTGTAAAAACTCTGAAGAAGCCACTATTTCCCTCTCTTCTACCTTTTTAGCTATCAGTTATATATGATGGTGTGAGGAAAAATTGTATTAAGCTTCCTTACTTATAGTAAGAAGGATGAGTGCTCATCAAGTAAGGTAATGTCATGCTTTCATCATCCACAAGTCATCACCATCAAGAAATATTCCTTATGCTTTCTTTCTTTCCAAATTCTTACTTCTAAATCCTTCATCAAGTCTTTAATTGCTAATAAATCCTTTATTAAAAATTACTCTAGTGTGTTAAAGTCAAGTCATATTAAACTAAGGCCTTTAAATTATATTATATTCTTTTTTTTTGCCCTGTTAAAATTGTACACTCTTATTAGTAAATGCTAAGAATTACAATTTTACCACTTTGGGTTTATTTTAGGGTACTTTATGGTAAAAACATTAATTTACTCCTAAACCTTATCAATCATGAATCTTAAAAACTTTTAATTTTCTTAAATTTTCTTGAATGACTTCTATTGAATTTTTCTTCTACTAAAACTAATAAATACATCTATTATTATTAGTGAGTATTTCTATGGATTACCTTTTAATAGAAACTATTTGGTTTAATTCTATTGGTCTTTAATTACCGAGTTTTTACTGAGTGTTATAATGATGAGGATTTAGGGCTATAAGTGAGAAAGTAATAATAAAAAATCAAAATAATATTGCATCACTAAAAAATTTCATAAATATGATTTATATGATTGATAAGTTATACTTAACAATAAAATTTATGTTACAATGTAAGAGTAAATGTAAATGTAAGTTGCATTGGCTTAGTTGGTAGTGTTTAGTGTCTTTGATCATTCATAAATTTATTTACCAATATATAAGTAGTATTGTAAGTTTTCAAAAAAGTCTAAGCCATGCATTGATCTTAGGATTAATTAACTTATAACTTAAAAAATAGTAAATTTAAACTAATTTGTTATTAGTTAACCTATGGTTGTTTAAGAAAGACTTTTTTTGTCGATTACTTTTATATTGTATGACTAAAAAGAAAACTACCTTAATATTGTTTATAAGAAATAAAAAAAAACCTTTTAAAATTCCCACAATAAACATTAAAACAAATATACTACTTCTTTTGAGATTTAATTTAATTACACTTATATTTTTTATTTTTTAAAAATATACACTTATCTTTTCTATTTTTTAGAAAAAACTTAAATGAGTATATAGTTAAAATAAAATATAAGAGAAGTGAATACATATAAAAAATAAGAATAAATTTTTAAAAATAAAAAAATTTCAATATGATTATATTAAATCTAAAAAAAAAGAATGTCATTTCCCCTAACACATATATTATGGACTCAAACACCTAAATTGATAAGAGGATTTATGCATGGCTTTGAAAGGAAAACGTCACATCATAGGGCTGCCTTATGTTGTTTTATGCTTTTTTCTATGGTGCCATTTTTCTTTGTTTTCATTAACTTTATATCTAGTAAAATAGAGAATTAAGATATAGGAAAAAAATTGAAATTTAAAATTTTCACTTGCCTAATTTGAAAGAAAAAGGAAATAAATAAAAAAATAAAAGGTATAGTTTACGATGATTATTACCTTTTAATATTAATATTTTAAAATTTTCTCTAACCTTTTTTTTATTTTGACTAAAATTTAATATTTTATTTTGATTCTTTCTATTTTTCCTCACACCAAGCATACAGTAAAGGAAAATTGCATTTTACATACCTATAATTTAACTGAATTTTACATAATTCATTTATATTTTTAAGCATTATAATTTGGCTATGTTGATAAATGCTCACATTGGATTATCCTAAGCTAGTTACCTGGTCTAATTGATCTAATCCTAAAAAATATAAGATTTGAGATCTTTTTTATGACATGGTTATGAATTGGACTTTTTCCTTATGGCCTAATTTAGGCTATGGTTATATGAATTGAGTTAGCACAACCAAACTCAATTATATAAATTTATTTTTAATGATACAATGATATATTAGAAAAAGTTATATTTAATTAATTTTAATACAAAAATACTTAATTTGATACAACTAAATAGTTTATATATTTAAATATCTTACTATTTATTTAAATATGTATTTTTAATATAAAATTATTTTGTACTTAAAACAATAATGAAAATAAAAGCAATTGGACTTTTAGGATGGGTTTCAAGCCATGTATAATTTTAATCGAGTTAGATTAAGCTAATTATTTAAAAATTAAATGAAGCTTAAGCTTGGGTTTGAGCCATTTTATTTTATCTAATTATGCATGAGAAGCTCGATATGAAATTTGACGACTTGACCTATGTACCTTTTAAATCAGATCGATTATTGGGCTTGGACCAATCCCAACTTAATAAAGAATAGGCTAACCCATTCTGTAAGGGGGCTGACCTATCAGTTGACACACCTGTCCTAATTATCACTTATCTTTAAAGGCACTTTATAGAGTAACTAGACCATTTACAAGAAGTCGAATGGCTTTGATTGAATGGAACTGTTGTGATAAATGGAAATAGTAATCATTTGCAAAATGATTTGCAGTACTTAAAAGAATTAAATACTTTTTTGCTTATGAAATGATCCTTATACCCCATGTACAATATCTCTTATAAATACTATTCACCTAAGATAGGTATGCTCGAGAATTTTTCCCTATTATCTCTTTATTACTACATTATCTTACTTTTATTGACTTAAGCACAAGATGGTTAAAGGTGGACCACACCTATTGTTTGCCTTGATTGTAGGTAAAGAGCAATTATTTATTGGTCATAGCCAATAAACATCACTTTTGGTAAGGTCTAATTAATATTTGACACTATATGTTCATGAACATCGCAACCTATTTCATTTAGTTTCTCATTTAATTCATAGCCTACAAGGTATATTGATCGATTTTTAGTCATCTTCAATCTAAATCTTTTATTCTTCTTAAGAAATGTTTAATTTTACAAAAATAGATTGATGAAAATCAATTACCCCAATCAAATTCACTAAAATTAACCATTTCATTATGAAGCTTTCATAGTTATTATGGCTACAATCTATTCATTAGTATAACTAATCAATTTTCACAAAATAGATCACTTAAAAACAAGATTCATTGATTAAATTCCTTAAAATTGTCAAGTTAAATGATAAAAATCAAAGGAATTAACTATGATATTTGTTTTCTAGCAAAATCATGAAAGATTATATTGTTGAAGATCATCTTGAATATATGCACTCATTTTTACAAAAAAATTGCCTAAAAAATAAAGGTCACAAGTTTTACTAATTAATGCATTTAATAGTATTATAATTGTGAATTCATCTATTTCTTGAAAATTTGATTTTTAAGTTAATGATCACACTAATTTTCTTTAAATTTATGCATGCACGTTGATGAGAATCTAAGAAGGCCCATGGAAGACAAAGGTCGCCCTTGTGCTGTACCAGTCATCCTAGTACCCAAGAAAGATGGAAGCTGGAGGATGTGCACAGATTGTCGTGCTATCAACAATATCACTGTAAAGTATAAACACCCCATACCCCGTTTGGATGATTTACTTGATGAATTGTTTAGTGCTTGTTACTTTTCTAAGATTGATCTTAAAAGTGGATATCACCAAATAAGAATAAGGGAGGGGGATGAATGGAAAACAGCCTTTAAGACTAAATATGGATTGTATGAGTGGTTAGTGATGCCATTTGGATTAACTAATGCACCGAGTACCTTCATGCGTTTAATGAATCATGTGCTTAGAAACTTCTTAGGAAAATTTGTTGTTGTTTACTTTGATGATATCTTAGTTTACAGCAAATCTTTTGATGAGCATGTGTTACATTTGAGGTATGTGCTGGAAGTCTTGAGGCATGAAAAGTTGTATGCAAATATTGAGAAATGTACATTTTGTAAAGATCATGTAGTTTTTCTGGGCTTTGTGGTTAATTCTAAAGGTGTGCATGTGGATGAGGAAAAAGTTAAAGCCATAAAAGATTGGCCAACCCCTAGGACCGTGAGTGAAGTGAGGAGCTTCCATGGGTTAGCAAGCTTTTATAGGCGCTTTGTGAGAGATTTTAGCACTATTGCTGCACCTTTAAATGAAGTTGTCAAGAAAAATGTGAGTTTTAAATGGGAAAAGGAACAACAAGAAGCCTTTGATACATTGAAGGATAAGCTTATGCATGCACCCATACTTGCACTTCCTAATTTTGCTAAATCATTTGAATTGGAGTGTGATGCATCTAATGTAGGGATAGGGGCTGTTTTGATGCAAGAAGGGCACCCCATTGCTTACTTTAGTGAAAAACTTAATGGAGCATGTTTGAAGTATCCTACTTATGATAAAGAACTTTATGCTTTGATAAGGGCACTTCAAACATGGCAACATTATCTTTTATCTAAAGAGTTTGTGATCCATAGTGACCATGAATCATTGAAATATCTCAAGGGTCAAGGGAAATTAAATAAAAGGCATGCTAAGTGGGTAGAGTTCCTAGAACAGTTTCCTTATGTTATTAAGCATAAACAAGGTAAAATGAATGTAGTGGCCGATGCTTTATCTAGGCGTTATGCTTTGCTTTCTATGCTTGATGCAAAATTGCTTGGATTTGAACATGTAAAGGAACTTTATGTGCATGATGCTGATTTTGCTGGTTTATATGTGTTGTGTGAAAAGGGGGCTCATGATGGGTTTTATAAGCATGAGGGCTATCTGTTTAAGGGGAATAAATTGTGTGTACCTAAATGCTCAATTCGTGACTTTCTTGTAAAGGAAGCCCATGAGGGTGGTTTGATGGGGCACTTTGGTGAACCTAAAACCTTAATAATTTTGTAAGAACACTTCTTTTGGCCTGGAATGAAACATAGTGTTTATCAATTCTGTAAAAAGTGTATTGTGTGCAAGAGGGCTAAATCCAAGGTACAACCCCATGGCCTTTATACTCCATTACCTATTCCGGATTATCCTTGGACTGATGTTTCTATGGATTTCATTGTAGGATTGCCAAGGACAAAGAATGGTAAGGACTCCATATTTGTAGTTGTGGACCGCTTCTCAAAAATGGCTCATTTTGTTCCATGTAGGAAAGTAGATGATGCTACACATGTTGCAGACTTGTACTTCAAGGAGATTGTGAGGTTGCATGGCTTGCCAAGAAGTATAGTTTCGGATAGAGATTCTAAGTTTTTGAGTCACTTCTGGAGGACCTTATGGCAAAAGCTTGGAACCAAACTTCTATTTTCTACCACATGCACCCACAAACAGATGGACAAACAGAGGTAGTAAACCGTACCTTAACTACTCTTCTTAGGGCTATGGTAAGAAAGAATCTCAAATCATGGGAAGAATGCTTGCCTCACATTGAGTTTGCATATAATAGGACATTTCATTCAACTACCATGCATTCACCATTTGAGGTTGTTTATGGATTTAATCCCCTCACCCCACTTGATTTGCTGCCATTACCTAACATTTCATCTTTAGTGCATAAGGATGGTAATGCCAAAGCTGAATTTGTTAAGAAGTTGCATGAAAAGGTAAAGGCTCAAATTGAAAAGAAAGTAGAGCAGCAAGCAAAATATGCCAACAAGGGAAGAAAGAAAGTGGTATTGGAACCCGGAGATTGGGTTTGGGTGCATATGCGCAAGGAAAGGTTTCCCATGAAAAGAAAGTCAAAGCTTCAACCAAGAGGAGATGGACCATTCTAAGTCTTAGAGAGAATTGGGGATAATGCATACAAAGTGGACTTACCAGGTGAGTATGGTGTAAGTGCTACTTTTAATGTTTCTGATTTGTCTCTCTTTGATGTAGGTGATGAAGAGTCAAATTCGAGGGCGAATTCTCTTGAAGAAGGAGGGGTTGATGAGAATCTAAGAAGGCCCATGGAAGACAAAGGTCTGAAGGCATTGGAAGAGCTTCAAGGACCGATGACAAGAGCAAAGGCAAAGAGAATTAATGAAGATCTAGAGAAGATGGTTGCTGCCATATTTGAAAGAAGGCCCAATTTGGAGTCGGAAGAGTCCAAGATGCTCAATTGCGTGTATTTGGAAGACTTGGGCTCCAATGAATCCATTAGCATTTAGTTAGTTTAGCATTTTTGTAATAAATGGGCCTTATGGGCCAAGACTTGTTTTTAGATTTATTTTAGCATGAAAACTTGTTATTTTATTTGGGTCACTTAGAATTGGGCTTGTTAGTGTACAAGGCCCATTAGGGTTTGCTTATGGGGGCTGGTCATATATAAGCTCTTGTAAACACATTTTTATTCAGTTTTGAATACAATTTGAGATTGAGAGCTTGTGACTCTTAGATTCTTGAGTGAGCCAATTATCCTTGATCTTATCAAGAGGCCTCCTCTTGTGGCGATCTTTCCTTCGGCTTATCAATCCGTGATTGTGGCGCCCATCCTCCATCTTTTTCTGCTTTTGTTGTTTCAAATCCAATTCAAGATCCGTCTTTTTTCATCACACATCTTACAATTGCAAATTTTGATCATATTTAATATACTTGATTATCAAATTACACTTGAAAGAAGATCCTTTGATTTAATTACTTTTGTGAAAACCTCGAGAAACTTTATTACTTAACTGATTTTCTCAAAGAAATTTCTAAAGAAAGATAAGTAATTTATCCAAGCAAACATTGAATATATATCATAGTTTAGTTTCTTACTAATTATTGTTAACTCATCCTGAGCTATTTCTTTCTCTCTACATGATAGTTTCTTTTTGTTTCTAAACTCTTAATATCCAAGTATGAGCAAATGTAATACAACTCATTCTTCCAACTGCTCTTTATTTAGCCATTGGATGACTATGCCATATATCAAATAACAACAAGCTAACAATCCACCATCACACAAGTTCTATAATTGTTGTAGTGACAACTAAAATCATAATAGTAACATTAAATATGACATACTGGCTAATGAAAACTAATAGTTAAGTGAATAACTAGCCTTCTTGAGAAAAGAACTCTAAATGAACATAAACTCCTAAAGTTGTCTTTATAAACAACTAAAGGTTAAATAACAAGAAAAGGAATGGCTAGAAGTTAAGTGCTAATAATGTGAATGCAAAAAGCAGGAATGCTTAGAGCATGAAGTTCACATCAATGATTGTGCTAATTTAACCACTAATGAAAAAATCAAGAAAGAGTTAAGGACTCATAGGTAAATTAAGTTAGTTCTTAACTCAAAGATCTCTAAGAGATAAGAAAGCCTTGAACTAGAATAACCAACAATATAACCGATCGGTCTATTAAGAAAACATTAATCCAAATAATGAAGAATATCATTTATTCATCCTAATAATCATGCAAAAACATGTCCTATAATACTTTAAAATCCTTACTAACCTCAAGGCTTATAATGGGATGATCAATCCCCAAAAGTATATTGAAGCTTTTCAAGTGGCCATGCTCCTATCAAGTGCACTCAATATGATTATATGTCATGCTTTTTCCATTATATTAAAAAAGGCAAGCCCATAATGGTTCATGAGTCTGAGGCTAAACTTTATAGCTAACTTTTAAGACTTAACAAAGTAATTACTTGCATACTTTATTATATCTTGAGCCTATAAGAAGACTAGTATTTCATTGGTTAGTGGAAAGTAGGGAAAGAATGAATCATTAAAAAATTTCCTCAAGCGCTTTAATAAAATATGCTTAGAAATCAAGGACTTTAAGTAAGAAGCCATTATGCACTTACTACTAATCAGCTTCACCCAAGTGGCTTTTCAAAGTCATTTGCTAAGAAACTAACTAAAAACCAATAGGACTATTAAAAAGTGTAACCAAATTCATCAATGCTAAAGAACTTAAAGCAAACAAAAAGTAGAAAAAAAAGGGTATTATGATAAAGTTAGATAAAAAGGTAAGAAAACTACTGAAACCTAAGTTCAACCAATACATCACTTTGAATATTACTATAAGGAGAAACCTAGATGATGTAAAGATTATGGAACTTATGGATTAAAAACCTAAAAAGAAGATTGGAAATAATAGTTCTCTACCACTAGGGGTCATAACTTATAGCAAATACCATAAGTACTTATTTCATGACAAGGATGACTACATTTCCTTAAAAAATGAGATTAAAAAATTAATTTAAAAGGGTCACTTAGTGATATGAACCCTATAAAAATAATCTAGAATTACCAAGGACCATCCTAAGATTTCAACACCTAAAGGAAAATCAAAATAAAAGGATATTCATATAACATTTCAAAATAGGTAGAAAGAGAATGATGAAAAGATGCTATAAAGTTTGAATACCTTTAATAAGCTAATGATGGAAGATGCCAGAAAGGTTGAATTCTTTTGATAAGTCTGATAATTAATTAAAGAACTAAAGAGAGAGTTCTTTGGCATAGTAGCCATAGGCAATGTTTAAAATCTGATTTCTTGTCTTATTTCAAAAATAAGAAACAAGCCTTCTTATGTAACTTTTAGAAACCTACAATAGAAATAAACTTCATTAATAATCTCAAATAGGTCCAAAACTAAAACACTACTAAGACCTAATTAGAAGGTTGCAAATAGACCAAAAACATTCATCATAAATATAAAAGACTAGACGCTCTAAAATAACTTAACTAACATAAGATAACACAAAGTAAATGACAATATCATAAAAGGCTAAATAGGACACGTTGGCACATGTTAACATATTGGCACATGATATGGCACGTGATGATATAGTGCCAATATACATAGCATACTTATATAGTTTTCCAAGTTTCTTCCTTATGTTGGCTCTAATTATCTTAAATCAATATTTAAAGAGCTTTCTTGATGTTGTCCTTGGTGTTTCCATCACTTAAGCTAATAATAAAAGCATGACCAATCCCTAAACCTCTATGATTTTCCTTTAAAGAAACAAGTGGACATAAGCAAAGAGCCTAAGAAACCATAAGAGACTTTTAAGGTTATAGATGTGATCATTGGAGAGTTTGCTAGTGGGGAACTATCAAAGAATGGCTGAAAAAGAATTACATGAGGTAATTTGTAAAAGCCACACCATTAGGTTATCTTTCAAGTAAAAAACCATTTAATCTAGTTATTTTCGGTTGACCATGAAAAAAGATGCCTTAGAAATTGTCAAAATATGTGAACATTGCTAAAAACAATCCAATAATCCAAGATTACCATCTTAACCTAAAATTCAATAACTTTTTTATAGTTGCTTACTTGTTAAGGTGTTAACTTTTTAAAACCATTTCCTATTGTCCCATGATAATTTAAAATTTACCCCTATCAAAAGATGAATAAAAATTCATAGCATTACATAAACTATTGCCTCTATCATTATTTACACATGCTTTCATTACAATTGATCATACATATGACAAAAAGATACAAATAAGCACTTTTAGTCACTTGGGCACCACTGCTCTATGGGCTCCCCATTATTTGATAGGTTAGATTGATAACAATTAGTTGCTTAGGCATTGCTATTTGATAGGCTTTCCATTATTCAATAGGTCATATTAGTATCAACCGGTTTCTTAGGTATTGCTATTTGATGGGCTCCTTATTATTTGACAGGTCTAATAGGCAATAATTGATTGCTTAGGCATTATTAGTGGTGAGTTCTTTATTATTTGATAGGCCAAAATATTGGTTGGTATCCATTGATTATCTAATAAAAAATATAATTATTATTAATCAAGTTAATAAGTGAATTGGTATCATTGATTAATAAAAGAAAAATAACATAACATTGAGATTGGCGTTAACCATTCACTTAATCAAGCCTAAGCTGTTAAAAAAATTTAATGTTTGTTAGAGTAGATCTTAAAATGCCATCATTAAGTGTATAGATCTAATAAATACCTTATTGATGACATAGCAATTGATACTCTCACTATATAGTGTGACAGGGACAAGATCCTCATTTTAGCAAGGCTTGTTACTAATGATTAGTGAATCCTTCAAGAAGTGGTCAATAACTACAAGGTGGTTAGCCAATAGTGATCTTCACCACTTCAATACAAACCACTTGGTTAAGCTTTACCTTGCTATTTTAGGGAGACTAGAGAATAAATGCAAGACTACTAAGTTAACTAAGCCAATAGAGATTGCTAAATATCGACTACAATTTGTGGCTAGCCAGGTTGAATTAGCCTTAGATGTCATTCATCTTAAGCTTGTTATGCATTAGTTATGATATAAGGTTAGCCTGGTATGCATTAGTTAACTATTCAATTAGCCTTAAATACTATTTATCTTAGGTCTAATATGCACCAGTCATCTCATAAGGTTGGCTTGATATGCATCAACTAACTATTCATTTAGCATTAAATGCCATTTATCTTAAGCCTGGTATACATCGATTGCTTTATAAGGCTAGCTTGATGATGAAAACACCAAGAATAAGATCAAGGAAGCTCTTTAAGGGTTAATTCAACACATTTAGAGCCAATACAAGGAAGAAAGCTAGGGAAACCTTATAAGTGTTTTATATGTATTGGCCCCATATCATCACATGTCATATTATTACTAATATACTGCATCATATGCTAATACGTCCTATCTAACATTTTATGACATTATCATTTATTTTGTTTCATTTTATGTTAAATGAGTTATTTTAGAGCATTTGGGTCTTTTGTGTTTATAATGAATGCTTTTAGCCCATTTGCAACCTTCTAAATAGGTTTTAGTAATGTTTTAGTTTTGGACCTATTTAAGACTATTAGCGAAGCCTATTTCTATTAAGATTTTTAACATTTATATGATGAGGCTTGTTCCTCATTTTAATATAAGAGAAGATATCATATTTTCAACATTGCCTATAATTGCCATGTCAAATAGCTTTCTCTTTTTAGTTCTTGACTAAACTATTAGACTTATTAAAAGAATTCAACTTTTATGGCAATTTACATCACTAACTTATCAAAGGGATTCAACCTTTATAACATTTTTCTATCACTTATCACTCTTTTTCTACTTATTCTGGAGTATAATGTGAATATCCTTCTATTTTGATTTTCCTTTAAGTGTTAAAAAATTAGGATAATTCTTAGCAATTTTGGATTGTTCTTATTGGGTTTGAATCAATTTGTTATTTACAGCTCTGGTTCCCACTTTTACAAGTTTCAATTCTTTTCATTTTGTTACATTTTTTGCTATTCTTTTTTCAATTGTATTTTGATTTTGTTTGTATTATTTGTTAGATGTTCTTTCTACCTAAGTTGTAATTATTGTTTATTCATTTTAAATTTGTTTTGCTATTTTGCATCTATTCAAGTTTAAAATTCACGTTACTCAATGTTATTTATCCTATTGCATTTTTATTTACTATTATTGATTCATTATTTATATCAAAATTACTACCATGTGATATTGTTATGTATGTCTTTATTTGTGATGTTGTTGGTGTTTTTCATTTATTATTTGATTTTTTACTTATTAACTTGCTATCATTTGCTTATTCTATTTTATCATTTTATACATTTGTCATTTGCTAGTTTGTTTTGTTTTGAAAGTTACTTTTAAGCAATTCCATTTTGAAAATTTTTGTTATGCTGTTTTGGTCTATCAATGTTGTTCATTTTTGCTATTCTTTTTTCTGTGCTTAATTTTGGTTGAATTTATTTAATTTAATGTTTAATTTATTCAATTTCATTGCCCAATTTGCTGCTATGCTACTATTTCATATGCTGGTTTATGTGTATGAGTCATTGAACATTCTTCAATTACTTTTTTTTCTTAATTCTATGCTTGAGTGTTTATAAGTTTTTATTAGTATTCAAAAGAAAAGGAATAGTGCCAAACTTTTGTGAAAAAAATAGAAGAATTATGTTGAAAGTAGTGTGAAAAGAAAGAAAAGTAAAGAAATAATGAAAGAAAAAGAATTAGTGTTTTTAAAAAAAAGAAAAAGAAAAGAGCAAGTGATTGAAAGATAAACAAATAAGAAGAACAAAAGAAAAAAATAAATAACAAAAGAAAATAAAATTTGTTTAATCATTGATAAAACAAAAGAAAACTGGCATTATTTCTTGAATGCTAAAAAAATTGGAATTGTTAGTTTACAATTCTGGATGGATGAATGCTTAATTCTATAACTTGAATTTTTCATTTTAAGCATAATCCCATTATCTTCTTATGTTGTTTAAAATTCAAGTTTGTATTCATTTTCCTTTATTATTCCTTTATTCTCATCTTTAAATCCTTTTTTTCGTTTATTTTCAATTCTACTCCTTAAGTGTTGTATTCTTTTCCTTTCTTTGAATTTCCATCATTGAGTCTCCAAGCACTATTTTATTATTCCTTATATTTTGGATTGACTGGTGATGTTGGATTGTCACATTTATTGAACTTTTATTAATTATGTCACTTTAGATCTTAAAGAATCACAAGAGGAAAATTAAAATTGGTAAAAGGCAATAGTGTATAAGCACATCAGAGGCTAAAAGCCATGAAATTAGAGTGTGAACATAAGTGTTAGAGCATTTAAATTAAATGAAAAGAGTGCTAATAGTGAGGATTTGTTTATCTAACACTTTTTTGTATGAACTTTTTTAAAAATATAGAAGGGTGATAAAGACGATGTCTTCTTTGCAATGAAAGTTTTGGTAAAACAAATGGAAGAATTTAATAACAAATAGGAGAAGAAAATTTTGGAAGCCTTAGCCAAATGCAAAGTTAAATTATCATCAAAGAAAAGATTGAGAAGAAAGATGATAAAGCCGATGTTAAATGCAAAGCAAAACCATCATCAAAATATAAGAGAAAAGATCTTAAAGGCAAGGGTAAGGTTGAAAATGCTAAATCATTATTAAAAACTAAGGGAAAAGGTCCTAAAAGTAAGAGCAATGTTAAAGTCCATAAAAGCATGCAAACATTAAATACTTTGAATGTTTATGGTGTAGACACTAACTAGTGAACATCTAACCAAGAAAGTGAAGGTAAATAAAAGAGATTTGAATGTACAAACTTAGGAGGAAAATGAAGAGTAAAAAGAATATATTTTCGTACAAGATGCCATATCAAAGGAAAGCTTTACAGTGTAATTATTGATAGTGATGGTTGTACTAATGTTACTAATACTGAAATGGTAGAAAAATTGAACTTGTCTACTCTGAAACATCCCACTTCTTATAAATTGTAATGATTGAATGATAGTAGAGAAGTTAAGGTGATGAAACAAGTGTTAGTTCCATTTTCCATTAAGAGGTATCAAGATGAGGTTTTATGTGATGTTGTACTTTTACATGCTACTCATTTATTGCTAGGAAAGCCATGGTAATATCATAAATGTGTAACCCATAATGGTATCGTAAATAAATATAGCATTAAGATGAATGACAAAAATGTAACTCTTGTACTTTTGACACTAAAGCAAGTGTATAAAGATCAAATGAAAATGCAAAAGAAAAGATAAGAAGAGAATGAGAACTATAAAAAAAAATAGTGATTATGAAGAAAAAGAGAAAAAAATAGTGTTAAAAGGAAAGCTAAAGCAAGGAAAAGAAAATTTAAGTGTGTTAGCAAAAGTAAAGGACATAAAGAGTTTTTTTTATACTTTTGGGCCAATGTTTGTACCCTTTAGAAAGAAGCCTATGTCAATACTAACAAATCTAAACTTGTTTTGGCAAGTGCTAGTGAGTTTGTTTTGCAAGAATGCCAAGATATGTTTCCTAAAGAAAATCCAATTAACTTGCCACTTTTGAAAGGAATGAAGCATAAGAAACTTGTTATCCATAGCGACCATAAATATTTGAAGCATTTAAAAGATTAAGAAAAATTGAATAAGAAACATGCCAAGTGGATAGAATTCATTGAAACATTTCCATATGTTTTCCAATGCAAATAAGGTAAAGATAATGTGGAGGATGATACTTTTTCTTACAAGTATACCTTTATCCTTACTTTGCATACAAAGTTGCTAGGTTTTGAATACATCAAGGATTCATATATGGATGATCATGATTTTGCAAAAGTTTATGATGCTTGTGAAAAAATGCTTTTTGAAAAATTTTATAAGCATGTTGGATTTTTGTTTAGAGAAAATAAATTATGTGTGCCTAAAAGTTCTCAAAGGAATTTGCTCGTTAGAAAAGCTTATAGTAGTGGCCTGATAGGATATTTTGTTACTGAGAAAACTACTTTCAAAATAAAATATAGTTTGTATGAGTGGTTAGTTATGCTATTTAGTTTAAGTAATAAATCTATTAATTTTATGAAATTAATAAATCATATTTTGCATGCATTCATTGGTAAATTTGTTGTGGTCTATTTTAATAATATCTTTATATATCACAAAAATATAAATAAGCATGATAACCATTTGAAACGTGTGTTGTAAGTTTTGAAGAGGGAAAGGTTATATGCAGATGTTAAGAAATTCTCATTTTGTTTGGAAAGAATTATGTTCTTAGGTTATATGAGGAGTGGCAAAGGAATAAAAGTAGATGAAAAAAATTGTATTTAAGAGAAGACGGTTCATTCCAAGTGCTTGTAAGAGTTACTGATAATGCTTACAAATTAGTTTTTCTTGGTGAATATAAGGTGAGTGCTATTTTTAATGTTTATAATCTTTCTCCTTTTGATATAAGTTTTGAAGATTTAAAGACAAATCCTTTTGAAAAGGAGGAATGATTGAAACACTAAGTATAAGATTAAGGAAGCTTTCTAAGGATTGATTTAAGACATTTGGAGCCAATATAAGGAAAAAAAACAGCTTGGAAAACCATATAAGTGTGTTATATGTATTATTACCACATTATCATTGATGTGCTACATCATATGCCAATGTGTCCTATTTAGAATCTTATGATATTATCATTTATTTTGTGTCATTTTATGTTAATTGAGTCATTTTAGAGCATTTAGACCTTTTATATTTATGATGACTACTTTTTGACTCATTTGTAACCTTTTAATTGGATTTTAATAGTGTTTTAGTTTTGGGCTTATTTGATACTATTACTAAAGCCCATTTCTATTATAGTTTTTTAAGAGTTATATAAAAACATTTGTTCCTTATTTTTGATATAAGACTAAAAAATTAGATTTTAAGCATTGCCCATGGTGTCATGACCTAATTTTTGGCATCATGATTGACGTAAAGACATCTAACTAGCATAATTCTACTAGCAAAAATGTCTTCATAAGTGTTTAAAATACTCCTAACTTTTACTGCTTAACTTTACTAATAATAATAATAATAATAATAATAATAATAATAATAATAATAGACATTTATAGGAAATAAAATTTACTACACGTGCACTTTGAAAATCAAAATATAATTTACATATGTGAAAAGAGTTATACTAAAGTTCTAAAATTTTACAAAGATACAAAGTTAATATACAAATACTAAAGTAAAATAGACAGACTCCTAATTTGAGCCATCTTATTGCTACACTCTATAGATGAGGAATGTGGAGGCATATGGAGGGTTTTGATGCAAATATTAGTTATGTTGGGGCAGACCACTCTTAAAATCTACAAATAAAAGATTAATAACAGAGTATGTGAGTATTAACATACTCAGTGAGTGACTATACCATTCTTTCTCTAATGAGTTCTCATCTTAATAAATTAAAACATAATAGTAAGTTGTGTAAAATATAAATGTGAAATAAGTATTGGTTTAATTTAACTCTACTATATCTAATATAATCTTTTTGTATCATAGTTACAAAAATTTTTCTAACAAATGACAATAGTTGATATATAGGTTTCTCCTTATATTTTCGATCTAATCTTGTCTTCCGCCACTCTTAACATTAAACCTCCAATCTTATCCCTTCAACCCTTATTATTCCTCTCCTTCTTGGTGAAGGGTGTAACTCTCCTCCCTAACAATTCGTGTATAGGGCAAGTGATGATAAAATACCAATTATAGCATCCATTACTCATTTCAAATTCATTTGATATGGTCAAAATACCAACTTTGCCATAAAACCTTGCCATTTTTATACTTATTTATATTTTGTCAATTCTCAACAATATATTCAAAGATAAATTATTACCAACCTTCCAACAAATTTCCAATTCTTATGTATTCAATTTTTTTAACCATATATTATTATATTCGAGGGTAATACACATAACTTTTTCTTTCACATTAATAACAATATAAATCACAAAAATAACTAACAACATAATTCTAATGTCATCATTTTTTCTATACAATCAAATTCATTCCAATATCTCTACAATTGCAACTCCAATTACTTGTGTATATATTATGGTTTAGTACCTTTAGGGGACTTCAAATTAACTCAAAATTTTACCAAGATTTATTCCAACAATTTCAACATCATATTAGAGATAAAACATTGATTATTTTGTAACATTAATTCCTATGAATACTATTCACACAAAACTCAAATGGGAGTTTTAGAAATAGGGCAGCATGTGTACACTTACAATTCAAGCCACTTTTCATTTACCAAATGGAAGTCAATTGCTTCCAAAATTTGATAAGACATTCTTAACATATCAAATAGATATTCACTTATGTGTTGTACAATTAATTTTGTAGATTCACCTATGCACTAAGAGCATGGGTCTAAGGCTGCCAAATTAGGATAACATTGAAGCTATAAAACCTAATCAACCATGGGTAACCAAGTTAACTTTAATTGCCACAAAATTTGGATAAAAGATTAATAACATCATAAATAGAATTCATACATTTTTTCAATCATTTGATGCCTTGAAAATTTTCAAACCTAAGATTGCATAAAACAGGGTTCTAAAATTGGCAGTTTTAGATGTTTCACTTTTAACTTAGTTTTTCATGCATCTAAAAATTACCAAAAATTTCTAATTTCATATATAATCATTCTAACACTAAATATGCCTTTAAAATGCCCAAATTAAAAATTAAAAAAATTCTAACCATGATTTTAAAAGGTGATAGAAATGTACCATGGAACCTTCCCAACATCACTTTAGTTCTAGCATTCTTTAATACTTATTTCTTGAAGAAAAATTTTATAAACCATCTCTAACTCATTTCAATATTATAATACCAACATAGTATAATAATAATAATAATAAAATTATACAGCTCTAAAGTCCAACCATTCAACATCATCACATATATTATATTTACAATGATAATTTCATTAAATTCCTTCATCTATTTTAAGAAAACTCAATAAAATAGGGGTAATTGTCACTCACCTCCATTTCTTGAATTCCTAAACTTGTAAAAACCTCTTTAAACAACACAAGAACAACTCTAACCAAATAAATTAAATTTTAGAAGTTCAGGAGGAGAATTAGCCATGAAACATGAAGAAAGATGAAGAAAAACCTAGGTTACCTTGTTAGAATTGAAGAGCCAAGTTAAAAAATCCTTTGAGTTATGTGAGAAAATTAAAAACTCTTGTAAAGGAAGTTAGAGGATGCACATTTTTTTTTTTGGTTTATAGGTAGAAAAATGCGTAAAAATTTATCCTAAAACCATATATATATATATATATATAACACTATAAACCTTAAGCTTCTATGGTAAGTTTCCTAATTTAAAATTTTGTAAAAATTGCTTTACTATGGTAGCACATGGGGATCATGACTTTTGCTAGGAGTTCATAATATTTTTGCCCAAAATCCAATTAAAAGGAGCCAAATAAAATGCTCTAAAATATTCTCTAACAAATGCTCTTGATTTTGTACTTAATTACCAAATTACCTAGGGTTTTCTACATACTTGGACCTTGCTTTTATGGGCTTAAATTTTCTTGGTTTAAAGGTCATATTTAGGCCAAAAATACTAAATTAAATTAACCTAAATAATTTAGGATGATCTATTTTACACTTAAGCTTAATCTCTAGATTTTTTAGTTAATTGGATAAATTTTCATTTATTCAGGATCCTAATTTCTTATTAGATTTCTATAAAAAAATTTCCAAACTTGATATTAGGATTTTATGGTATTTTGACCTATACTAGTGCCTAATAATATAAGTTTGATAAAAATTTTAGATAGATATATCTTAAATCTATCTTTACAGTTTAGTCGAATTTTACCTAATTTCATTGCTAGGTTTCTATTAAGATAACTTCCTATTCTAATTTTCTTTTTAAATTTTGTTGCTTTATTTCGGTATTACATATGGCTACCATGTTAGAGAGCTTTCTCTTTTGATTTTTAAATGAACTTTTAAACTTATTAAAGGAATTTAACCTTTGTGGCATTTCCAATCATTAACTTATTAAAGGGATTCAAATTTTGTGATCTTTTCCCATCACTTATCACTTTCTTATTACCTATTTTAGAGAGTAGCATGAATGTTCTTTTGTTTTGACTTTCCTTTGGATGTTGAAAATTTGGGATAATCCTTCACAATTCTAGATTGTTTTTACTAGGTTCACATCACTTGATATGCATCAGTCACCTATTCTATTAGCTTTAAAAGCTATTCATCTTAGGCTTATTATGCATTGGTCACTACATAAGATTAGCCTAATGTGCTTCAATGAACTATTTAATTGGCCTTAGATACCATTCATCTTAGGCCTAGTATGTACTAGTTGCTTTATAAGGTTAGCTTAATATGCATAGGTTAACTATTCAATTAGCTTTAGACTTATTCATTTTATGCTTAGTATGCACTAATTGCCTCACAAAATTGGCTTAACATGCATTAATTAAATATTTATTTTAGCTTTAGAAGCCACATTACAAAAGCCCAATATACATCAATCACCTTATCAAAAGTGACTTAGTATACACCAATTGCCACATTACTTTGTCTTAATGCATGTTAATTGCTATACAAAATTGTCTAATATACATAAAAATCTTCATCATTTCATTAATTTCACCTCGTTTTGGACTAACTAACATTAGTAACTAAACAAAATTACAAAAAATCAAATTTTTTTTTAATAGATCAATTGCTTATCAAGCTTTACTACACTATTTTAGTGGGCAAAATGATAAATACTCATATCAAATTAGGCTAGCCTAATTCTTAGGTTTGTATCAATCTTAGCTTAATAAAGGACAAGTCGACCTATTACATAAAAAGGCTAGCCCATCAATTGATATATCTGTCCTAATAATCACTAATCCTTAAAAGCATTCTATAAAGTGATGAACTAATGGCAAGGAACCGATGGTATCATTGTGACAATTAAAAATCATTATCATTTCCAAAATGATTTCTCTTACCAAAAAAACTTAAACATCCTTCACTTATGAAATGATCGGTATTCCCCAAGTATGATCTCTTGAATAAATACTTGTCACCTAAGCTAGGCATGCATGAGAATCTTATCCTACTCTCTTTATCACTACATGCTCTTTCCTATTCTTACTAATTTAAGCATCAAAAGGCCAAAAGTGGAACACCACACACTGTTTCACTTGCTTATAGGTAAAGAGCAATTCCTTACCATTAATCTCCACTATGCTTAGCCAATCAACACCACTTCTAGTAAGGTTTAACTAACATATCTTTTATTTTGGTGAATGTTACATTTATCTATATGTACTTTTTGATGTTAATACTTTATCCTCTTAAACTTTTTTCTATCAAATTTTTAATAGTATATTCCATAAAAAGTGAGTTAATAACATGTTTAGTATGATGGAATAAAATGGAAAAAGTTTATTTAGTAAGCATTATGGAATGAGAATATCTATTCCCTAGGGAATGACATCTTCAAATGATAAAATCTCCATTCCATATTAAAATTAAAGAAATGGTCATTCCATCATTTTTGGAATGAATTTTCTACACTCTTATCTTTTATATCTTTCAATATTATCCTTTATTTATAAATATTAAAATAATGTATTATTTTAAATATTATATTATTAAAATATTTTAGTAATTAAATTTTTAATAATAAATTTTAAAAATATTTTTATATTCTTTATAAAGTTTATTTAATATGAAAAATTGATAAAATTATATTTTATATTTTTTACTATATAAGATTTTATGTAAATTATAACTTTGAATATTAAGTTTAAAATATAACATTTTTTAATTATTGATCATATCATATTTTTATTTAATATATATTATTATTTTTCTATTTAGTATATGTGTTTGACTACAAATTATCGGCCGAGTTGGGTAATGCCAGCCTGTAACCTAAGTGGGGGTCATTCTCTCCCTCTAGGTTATGTTAGGCCTTCAATAGTTAACATAAAACCTTATTGAAATTTCAAATATGGATAACACATGACAATTTAATTATACTAATACTAGGTCATTACCTAGAAGTAATATATTGTATGGCTTAAGTATGGTGTTAAATGAGCTAAAATCGTTGCATCAATGCCTGGATATAATATTAAATGAGTAATAGTTCTCACATTTTTCTAGATAGATATGAGTAAAGAAGTTAGTCTGGGAGAGCATAATTAAGTTTGGCACGTGGAATATCAGTACATGGATAGATAACTCTTTGGAGATTATGAATATCATGATTCAGAAAAGGATTAACATCATGTGTCTACAAGAAACTAAATAGGTTGGAGAAAGAGCTAAAGAGCTAGACACTACAGGATTTAAACTATGGTACACAAGGAAAGTTAGAGAAAAGAATGGAGTCGATATTATTATAGATAAGAATTAGAAGAAGAATGTGATGGATGTAAAAAAGATTGGGGATATCTTATCATTAAAATTAATGGTTGTATGGGAGACTATTAATATCATTAGCGCTTATGCACCATAAGTAGAATCGAAGGCACATTTGAAGGAGAAGTTTTGGGAAGATCTAAAAAGGTTTGTTCAAGGAATTGCACAAAAAGAAAAGATTCTCATTGGAAGGGATCAAAATGGACATGTTGTTAGTGAAGTAAAGTAATTTTTGGGAGCACATGGAGGATTTGGTTTTAGAGAACTAAATTAGGAAGGGTAATCTATTCTTGATTTTTTAATAGCATATGATTTCAAGATTGCAAACACTTATTTTAAGAAGCAAGAGGAGCATTTAATCATATATAAGAGTGAAATCTTAAGGTCACAAATTGATTTTTTCTTGGTAATTAGCTCAGATAGAAGAATTTGTAAGGATTGTAAAGTGATGCCAAGGGAGAGCCTTACTATATAATACAGGGTTTTGGTTCTTGATGTTCATTTTAAGACCCGTAGCTAAAAAAGATGATAAGTTAAAAATCCTAGGATTAAGTGATGGCAACTTAAGGGTGAAAAATAAATTACTTTTAAGAGAATATTATTAAAGAAAGGTAATTAGAAAGTACCAACCATACTTAGGATGAGATAGCTAAGAGGGTTAGGATGATTGCTAAAGCAATTTTAGGTGAATCAAAAGGTTTTAGACTAAGAGATAAAAAATCTTAGTGGTGAAATAAAAGTGTGCAAGAAAAGGTCAAAGTCAAAAGGGATTATTTTAAGGCCTTACATATGTACAATAATGTTGAAAATTAGGGAAGGTATCAAATAACTAAGAATGAGACCAAGATAGCTGTAAGTGAGGCATGATCTAAGCTTTTAAGAAGTTCTACCAAGATCTAGGGATATAATGGAGAATGAAAGATTTATAAGCTTGCTTAAAATAGGGAAAGAAAATCAAGAGAGTTGGACCAAGTGAGGTGTATTAAAGATGAAGAACGACAAGTTCTATTCACAGATAAAGATATCAAATAGCAATAGGAAAAGTACTTTTATAAGCTTTTTAATGATGGGCAAGGATTGACAATGGATATGGAATGATTAGAAATTTAAAAGGATGAACAAAATTTAGCTTACTATCGCAAGATTTGAGTTAGGAAGATAAAAAGAGCTCTTAAAAGGATGGATAATGGTCAAGTCATTGGTCCTGATAGTATTCCCATTAAAGTTTGGAAATGTTTAGGAAAATAAGGTACCTTATGGCTCATTAAATTATTTAATGAGATTTTGAGATTTAAGAAAATGCCAAATGAATAGAGGAAAAACATTTTTGTGCCTATATATAAGAACAAAAGAGATATCTAGAATTATGTAAACTATTGAAGGATAAAACTTATGAGCCGTATGATGAAATTATGGAAAAAAGTGATTAAGTATAGATTAAAAAATAAAACTAGGATTACAAAGAGTCAATCTAGATTTATGCTAGGAAGGTCGACAATAGGGACTATTTATTTTCAACAAAAGTTGATGGAAAGATATCGAAGTAAAAAAAAAACTTACATATGATTTATATTGACCTAGAAAAAGCCTATGATCGAGTACCAAGACAAGTATTATAAAAGGTTCCAGAAAAGAAAGGAGTTCATGTGGTATATATCCAGGCTATACAGGATATGTATAATGGGCTAACTACAAGTATAAGAACTCCTGAAGGTGAGACAAAGGACTTTCTTATAAGGATGGGTCTACATTAGGGTTCAGCCCTGAGTCCTTACTTGTTTAATCTAGTCTTGGATATTCATATCAAGGACATATAAAAGACTATCCCTAAATGCATACTATTTGTGGATGATAGTCTTGATTAAGGAATCAAGGGAGGAGGTTAACTATAAACTTAAGCTTTGGAGATAGGCATTGGAATCCAAGGGTTTTTGCTTGAGTAAGAGCAAAACAGAATACATGCATTGCAAATTTAACAAGAAGCAAGATAGAAATAATTTATAGGTAAGAATTGGAAAGCATGTTAAACCACAAGTATCTAAGTTTAAGTATTTAGGATTAATATTACAAGGCGATGGAGAAATTGATGGAGATGTCACACATAGGATACAAATTGGAATCAAATTTTTTGAGGAACATACCAAGAGAGAATTGGATTTGGTTAGACAATGTGTGGTTAGTAAACAAGGATCGATTTTTTAGCAAGGTACGGAATGTATCATTAAATATTCAATATGATTCCACAGGATCTAGTTTCATTCAAGTAATGGATTCTAGCCAATTGAAAGGATCTTCTGATCAATATAGAGATCATTTTGATTCCATTAGTAATAAGGATTTAGAATATCACACATTGATCAATCAAAGAGACATTCAACAACTAAAAGAAAGATTGATTCTTTGTTGGGATCCTTCCTTTCTTCAAACCGAACAAATAGAGATAGAATCAGAGCGATTCCCTAAATGCCTTTCTGGATATTCCTCAATGTCCTAGTTATTCATGGAATGTGAGAAGCATATGAATAATCATCTGCTTCTGAAAGAAATTGAAGAATTTCTTAAGAATCCTACAAGATCCATTCGTTCTTTGCAAAGGTTCCCTTTTTTGGGGTACTCCAGGGAACAGATCCAGTAAAGACGGGGTGGGGCCTGTAGCTCAGAGGATTAGAGCATGTGACTACAAACCACAGTGTCGAGGGTTCGACTGCCTCCTCGCCCACAACCAGACAAAAGAGGAAGGACCCTTCCCTCTGGGGGTAGGAAAATCATGATCGGGATAGAGGACCTAAAGCTATGGAATTTGGGTATGGGTATTTTGTCGAAATGGAATGGCCTTACCTTACTTCTCTTTTTATTTACTTTATATTTCTATTTAAAATATTTCTATTTAAAAGTAATAAATAATATTAATAAATATATTAAATATTAATAAATATATAATATATTAAGTAATACAGTAATATATTAAGTAATAAAGAAATCATTTTTTTTAAATGGTTCCTTTTTTGAAATGAACTAATCCACATATTTTTTTTGTTTTACGCCTCGTAATTCTTCCTCAGCTAGGCTTAGGCAGAATAACAGAGTAAGTAAAGTATTGCATAGCTGAGTTCCTCGTCATTAATATGTTTACTTGCGATAATTGTGGCCTCTTGGGAGAATTGATGACTGCATCTTTGATGCACTTGCTAGTACTAGTACATCTAAGAATTCTTAATTGGTTAGTTTAAATAACCCCAGACTGTGGAACAAAAAAATAAAGAAAGACATCAGTAGTTATTTATGATCACAAAATACCCACCAAGCTTAAAGGAAAGTCTTATCGAACTGCTATACGACCAGGTATACTCTAAAATAGTGAATGTTGAGCTTTAGAGGGACAACAAGAGCAAAAATAGAGGTAGCAAAAATAAAAATGTTAAAGTGGATGTGTGGTCACACAAGAAAGGATAAGATACGAAATAAATACATATGAGGGAATATTGGAGTAACACCTATTAAGGAGAAAAGGATAGAAAATCAGCTAAGGTGGTTTGGAAATGTGCAAAAAGGGCTATTAAAGGCATCAATAAGAAGAGTTGATTACATGGTTTTTAGTCCTATTAAAGGTATAGAGGGAAGGCAAAAAGGACATTGAAAAAAATTATGAAAAGGGATCTCTTAGTGAATAATATTCCTAAAAATCTAGTTTTGAATAGAGCCTAATGGTGTCATCCAATCCATGTAGCTGACCTTACTTTGTGGGATAAGGCTTTACTGTTATTGTTATTATTTGACTGTAAATTATATATATGATCAATTATAAATAAAAATAATAATCAAATGATTAATTATATAAATATAGTTTCAATTTTACATTTCGTTTTCATTTTTATTAGTATTATTGTCATGAATTTAATTTTTTTAAAGTGCAAAATACACTTTAAAGAGTACAATGGATGATTACGACCATTGATAAGAAAAAAAGGCTAAAATTTTAATAAATAACAAACCATAAAAAGGTAATTTTTTTAATTTGTAATTATACCCTCCCTTGATTTTCTCACCAACAACTGTGATCATCCATTTTGTCCTCTAAAGTGTATCATGTACTTGAAACAAGCTAGATCCATGTCAAGGTCACCCATAGGTTTAAATTAATCATAAACATTCAATAGTGCAAAGTATTATATCCGAAATGGATAGTGATACCATATATATTGCATTCTTACACCTTAACAACCAAAAGAATTAATATTTAGTTAGGATATTAACTTAAAATATGCATAACAATATTTACATAACTTTAAATGTGATTAAATATAATCCTCCATACAATGGTCCTAGCATCCACCGCCATATAAGAATTAGTATTCTCAATATAATAATGAGACAAAGTTTAAATATCCCTAATAACATACTATAACTAAATAATGTGCACAAATAATATATGGTAACATCATGAATATTTCATTAAATATATTTTAAGATAAACAATGAATCCAAAGTAATTATATCAAGTACAAAAACTCCTACCAACTCAAAACATAAAAAGACGAATAAACCTATATTCGTTACATGATCATAATACATTCCAATTGTTTAGCATTTAGTTAGTAGATCTACGAGTATATGATCCATAAAAATATGCTTAATGCAAGTGGCATGTTCATGTAACTTCGTTCTTATAAACTGATACTTTATATCAAAGTACTTCATATAAGTAAAATTTTTATTATTTAAAGAGAAGTTTATAGTAACAATGCTATCATAGTAAATGATTAAGGTCTTGAAATGCTTTCAAGAAGATTAAAACTAGTAATGAAATTCATCAACCATATATCTTTATAGGTAGTTTTATAGCACATGACATACTCTACTTCCATAATAGAGGTTCCTATAAATAATTGCATATTACTTTTCCATGACTTAGCTCCTCATACCATCTTAAAAACATATCTAGATGATAATTTATAATCATTTGGATAACCAGTAAAATTAGAGTGTAAGTAACTTGTGACTATAAGATCTTTTTATCTTTTGCAGTTTAGCATATGGTTTTTCATACCTTACAAGTACCTTATCACCCTTTTAATAGTAGTATAGTGCTCCTGACAAGGACTATTAAGGTATCTCCCTAACATACTGATAATATAGGCTATATCAAGACATGTACATACCTCACATAGGACGTTCTTCATCTTTTCATTTTAGTAATCATTTTAAAAACATTAAGCCTTTGAAAAAATCTCACCTTTTTTAGTAAGGAAGCATGAAAGTAAGTTGATATGCTGAACTTTTTTGATACTTTCTCAATATATGATCACTTAGCAAGCCAAATATACCTAGAGATCTATCACAATGAATCTCAATGCCTAAGATAAAAGAGGCATTCCTTAGGGTTTTTATCTCAAAGTGCTTTAACAACATTTGCTTCATCTTAATTAACATGTTCATATCATTACTCGCAAGAAAAATGTCATCAACATATAAAATTAGGATCATAAAATTACTTGTATTTATCATCATGTATATACAGTGGTCTCATTGAGCTCCATAAACCTAAAAAAATTTACTATCTTATCAAATTTAAGATACCACTATTTAGATGCTTGCTTTAAGTTATATGTGGTTTTCTTTAGTTTATAAATAAGACGTTTCTTACCCTTCCCTTGAAAACCATTTGGTTATTTCATGTATACTATTTCTGATAAGTCACCATTAAAGAAAGCCATTTTACACCCTTTTAATATAGCTCTAAATATAAAAAAAACTACTAATGTCATAACAACATGAAATGAGTCCTTAATTGAAACTAGTGACAAGGTTTCTTTGTAATTTATACATTCTTTCTAAATGTAGCCCTTTGTTATGAGTCTAGCCTTGTGCTTTTTAATTCAAACTTGAGAGTCTTGCTTAGTTTTAAAGACCTATCCAACTAGCTCACAATTTATAGGTGATTTAATTAGATCTTATATATGATTCTTATGCATTAAGATCAATTAATCTTTCATTGTAATAGTTTATTGTAAAGAATTAGAACTAGATACAACCTATGAAAATGTCATGGGATGAATATCTTTATTAATATCAAACTCATGCTCTTACGAATAAATTATATAGTTATTAGAAATTATTAGTCTGTGCACTCAATAACACCTCTTTAAGGGAATTTCATCAATTAATTCTTCTAACTCTATATTTTTTGCTACTAGTTGCATTGGGTCAAATTGTGGGATGATAGAAGATAATTTACCAAATTATGGTATTAATGGAATTACAACATATTTTTCTTTAACAGTTATAATGTGTAGTATCTGATTCTCATTATCCATCTCATTCTCAAAATAAATAGCTCTAGCTTATTCAATCATTTTGGTAGGATGAGTTGGACAATAAAATTTCTTGCCTTTTGAGTTACTATAATAGCTAATAAAGAGCTTAAAGATAGTTTTAGAATCAAGCTTCTTTATAGAAGGAATATAAGTTTATAGAAGGAATATAAGGCTTCACTTCTACTTTATAACCCTAAACATGAAAATATCTCAAACTAGGCTTTTTACCATTCAATAACTAATAGGGTGTCTTAGGTATTGATTTGCTTAGAACTTAATTTAAAAGATAAGTAGCAATCTGCAAGGCATCATTCATAAGAACTTTGGCAATGAGGAATGAGCAAATATATATCACACTATGTACATGATTGTCTAGTTTCTTCTTTCAACTATACCATTTTGCTTTAGTGTTTTAAGCATAATGTAATTAGCTTTAACGCTATGCTTCTATAGATTCTTGGCAAAGGGACTATAGTTCCTCCTAGTCTTATTATATCTCACATAGTATTCACCACCTATATTAGAATTGACACATTCGATCATATTTACCACTTTGAGCTCAATTACCACCTTGAAAGTCTTAAAGGTAGTCAACTATTTAGATTTTTCATTAAGGAGCTCTACTATCCCAATTTGGAGTCATCATCTATGAAAATAAGGAAATACTTATAACCACCCATTATAGTAGGTGTAATAAGGCTACTAATATTAGTGTGAATTAACTTTAATGCATCTTGTTTTCTACTATTTCCCTTTCAAGCTCTAACAAGAAGTTTCCCTTTTATGCAGTTTATTTATGTGTTGAAGTCTTAGAAATCAATATCATGTAAGACCACTTCTTTTATTAATCTCTACATCCTGTCTCAAGAAACATATCCTAAACATTCATTTCATAAAATCAAAGAATTCTTATTAATTCTATTTTTTTCCAATCACTAAATTAATCAAGTTTGTGAAACTAAGATCTAAACTAATTTTATATAACCAATCAAACAATGCATTAGAACTAACCACACAAGAATTATAAACTAAGTTAAATTTTTTATTATCAAAAAGATAAAAATGTCCATTAAAATCTAATGTAACAATAGAAATTAAATTCCTCCTCATGAAAGATACATAAATAGTGTTTTTAAGCTCTAATACATGTCTAGTAAGTAAATATAAAAAGAAAATATCTTTAATGTGTTCCACTTGAACTCTATCACCATTTCCAACCCTAATAATCAACTCTTCATCACTTAGGCTCCTCAAATTTCATAATGCCTATACAAAATTCATTATGAGAATTGTTATCCCCATATCTAATCATTAAGTATTTTATGGTACATTAACAATGTTTGGCTTAAAATATACTAAAGCTAGAAGGAGATATTTCTTCTTTTTCTCAATATATTTCTTACATTGGAAGTAATCTACTTTCTTATGCCTAAATTTCTTGCAGAACCTGTAATTTCCCTTAGATTATGCTTTCTTGGGCTTAAGGTGATTATCCTTAATTTGATCCTTTTTTTTGTTATAAGTAGATTTCCTATGGCTGTTTCTTAGATGCCTTTTTATTCAAAGTTTTGAAAATGACTCATGGGAAACAAGATTAACTAGTCAAACCTTTTCTTGTCTTATATCTTTCTCTATCTGATTAATAGTGGATGTTAATTCATTAATAGTTCACTTGCCTTTTTAAGGTATTGTAGGAGGTTTTCAAAATATCAAATTAAATGGTTAATGAGTCCAGTACATGCTAGATCAAAAAGTTATAACCTAAGTTAACATTCATGCTCCATAACTTGTTATAATAATGAACCAATTCCAAAATGTGCTCCTATACTCCATTAACACCATTATATGTCATCTTTTCAAGTTATAAGAAGTAATGACCTTTCTCAACTTTGTCAAACTTCACAAATTTCTTAGCAATAAATTTGAGAAAGGACTTAGCATTAGACTTAAGAATACTTTATATGATGGTTGTGTACGTTGTATGTTTCATAACCATTAAACATACTCAATTTGAGTGCATCTATTTCTCATATTTTATCTATTAATCACTTAAGTTTACATCAATAATGGGTTCATCCTATCTAGGTGCCAAATCCATATTTATGAGTACCAAATATAGCTTCAAAGATTTAGCTTAGTCCTTATAATTAGTCCTACTTAACATCTTTACAAAAGTTAATTGCATAAGTAAAGAAGTTAAGGAAAATATACTAAGTTGTTGACGTATATAATCATATTAATCATGCTTATATTTTTTCTCATAAAAAATTAACTATGAAATTGTATACAATATTATACTATGAGAGCTAATACCAAAAAGAGTATTTAGGACTTTATAATATAATATAAGAACTAAATACTACCAAGCCTTTTGGCTTGAGATAATCTGGAAAAGAAAAAGGAATTAAGGGTTTTCATTTCCTTTGTATGTATTTAGTTTAAAAATATCTTATTTCCTTTTTCTCATAATGAGATTACCCTAAATGAAGTTATAATGGTTCCCTTCAATTTATTAGAGAATTTGATTCCTTCACTCTATATTTTGAGTTTATTGTCTTTGATGATGATGATGATAATTAATAATAACGATAATAAAAAATAAAATATTAATATTAATAAGATAATAAAAATAAATAATGAAATAATAATTATAATGACAAAGGTAATAAAGTAGTTAATAATAAAATAATTAAAAATATTAATAAAGTGATAATGCTAAAAAAAATAGTAACAAAATTATTAAATATTAATCAATAAATAATGAAAGTAAAATAATAATGATAATAATATTAATAAGAAAATAATAAGTGTAATAATTAAGATAATAAAAAATTTAATAATAAAATATTAAATGATAGTAATAAATTAGAAATAATAAATGAAAATAATAATTTAAAATAAAAATAAATAATAATTACAATTAAAAGAAGATTATAATAATAAATATTAATAATTAACAATATTGAAATATCAAATAATTACAAAAATAATAATATTAGTTAATAATAAAATATATATAATAATAATAAAAATTAATATAATTATAAATAAAATATTAATAATTAGTAAAATAATATTAAATAATAAGATAATAATTATAATAATAAATATAATAATTATTTTAATAATATAAAATAAATAAATTTTTCTTAGTGTATCAATTGTTAACAAATTAAAGGAAAGGAACTTGTTTCCCTTTTTTGTTTGAATAAAATAAAGTAAGTAATCATGAGTTACTTATTCTTTTTCCTCTTTTTTCTCTTTGTTGATTCCTTTCTCTTTTCTTAGTTAAACCAAATGGCCTTACATTCTTAAAACATAACGCTTATAAGGTGTTTAAAATTTTAAGAACATAATATTTATTTCTACACACACAGCCAGGAAACTACATTAATAATATCATATTGGAAGGATATTCAATATTATTAATATAATACTTTCCTTGATACATTTTAAATAATTCATTTTTAATGAATTTTTATGTAATTGGTCTTACGATAGGTAGGTAAGCACTTATGCAAAATTTAATGGTATAATATGAGTTACTATTAATTCCTACATTAACATTTAATAATAGCTAAATTTGGTACACAAGCCAAATAATGTCAAATAATGCCACAAAAAAAATACATACAGTAGCTAATAATGTAAGAATTATATGGTATAAAATTTAGGCTAAAATAACATTATTTAGTTATACAAAAAATTAGTATAAAAATAATTAAATAATTTTTAGTTTCCAAATATTATGGAAAATTTTCTAAAATTACCACCTTGGAGAATGGAGGCCAATGACAATCACATTGATAGTAAAATCCATTAGTAAAGTGGTAAGTGGAGCCCGTGTGCTATTTATGTGAATGAACTTCATGTATGGACACCCAAAATCCATTTTTGACATCCAGTAAGTTTGTAAATTAAGTTAACTTGACTTGGTTATAGATTCAGGATCAACCTAATGTGATTTCTCCTATTTTATGTGATTTTACATAATTTTTTTCACTCTATTCTTTTGTAAATCATGTTTTTTAACTAACCTACTTAAAATTTTGATAAAATCTAGAAAAAAATTGAATTAAAACAACCTAAAATGTGGTAACCCACAAACACTCTAGAAATATTTCTAAAAAATTGGATTTTCAAATAGTTTCTATCTGAATTAATTAGTGCATTTCAAAGTTTAAAACAATTATAAACTATCACATAATAACTATACCAAAAATAGCCAAATTAGTCAATTTTAAAGTAACAACAATTTTCTAGAAAATGAACATTGAAACCATGTTTGTTCATATTTACATCAACTAAAGAATAAAAGAATTCCAAATAATCTACTTAAATAGTGCATAAATTGATTCAACAACATACAGTGATTTGCAGATACATAATATGCAAGGTAAAATGTAAAACTCTGCACATAAAGCCCATGCACATGGATAGTGTTAATGAAATTTAAATCTTGGATTTAGTGTAAGTTATTTAAATTTGCACTGGTGTCAATGAATTCTTCCTTATATATATATATATATATATATATATATATATATATATATATATATATATATATACATACATACATACATACATACATACATACATACATACATACATACATACATACATACATACATATAACTATAAGAATTTTAATATTTAGCAATGGAAAATGAGTTGTAAAATATTTTTTATCTCCAGTTTTAAAAAGAAAATCATAATTGATTTTAATAATGGAATTAGTGATGAATTTTTTATGTCTATCACTAAATTGCAAGAAAATTTTGCTTACAAAATTAGAGACATATTAATTTACTAATGAACTGAAAGGTATGCAAAATTTAAAAATATGTTAGTGGAAAATTAATTTTTTTTCATAAATTAACAATGAATTTAACAATGGGACATTAATAGTCTAACGTTAAATCCATCACCAAACTAAATGCACTATATCATTAAAATCAAATTAGCAATGGAATATCTAGTTACTAAGCTGTGAATATAACTAGTTCGTAATAGAGACTCTCTATTTTTGCAAGATGTAATGCTCTTTTCTATACCTTATGATACCATGCTTTTGACATCTCTACTATTATCCTTTGGCTTCTATTTGCCATTTGCTATGTTTAGGAACTTCTTTGTTATTCCCTCTCCCTTTTAATCAATTATTTTCTTGCAAAATGTTAGATATAGTGCCTGGGGTTTAGTTATTTTGTGATGAATTTCTTAAATTTTTTCAACACTTGATGTTTAACTTATGTCATATATTATTTAAGTATTAAAATATTTTAGAACTTTAAATATAAGTTGAATCCATTAATTTGATGAAAGGAAATTGGGTTTGTTTTATTTTGATTTAATTTGAATATGATGGTTTATGGTTAATTAGGGTATTAAATGTTTACATTATTTTTTTCAGTTTTGATTTTGCATTGATTTTGTCAATATTATAATTAATCTACCTTAGATAAGGAGATATATAGGAAATGCTTAGTTTTAAAGCTAGAATTATGATAGTTGAGATTTTAATATTTTAAAAATCTACTTGATGCATTAATTGAATGTCATATATTACAACAAAGTTAAGTTTAAAGAGTAGTTAACAAATTGTTAGATCACACACACACACACACACACACACACACACACACATATTATATATATATGATGCATAATAGATATGGATGTGCTAAAAAATGAATGTACAATAAGGCAGGTCTTAATCACTTGAGATTAATAAATAAACCTATTAATACACATGCTTGTACAATGGACTTTTTTTTTTTGAAAACTTAAAAGATCAAGTGTCTATGTACTAAGTGTGAAGGAAGGAAGACTTTTGCATTTAATATGATGGTTGAGTATCTATATAGTAAAGGATTTAAACATAATTATTAGTGGTGGATATCGTATAGAGAAAAATGCCTCAATTCAACACTAGACAAAATAGTTCATAGTGGATAAAGAGAGGTAATAGGTTTGAAAGAAATATGGACCTAACAATTCATAATGGATAGAAGGAGATAATGGGTTTAAAGAACAAAGTAACATGTATGAGATAGTAATAATGGATGGTGCATAGATGAATTTTAGAGAAAATTTTAATGAAAATGTATAAAACCTCATAAACCTAATGTTCAAGGGTTTTATGATATGTTAACAATAACATAACAACTTTTGTGTAAACATTGAAGCAATCATACTATGTTATCATTTGTAATTCGGTTACTGAGTATAAAATCATACTAAAATATTTTGGAGTAATGTTTCAACGAAATATTTACGTTGACTAAAGAATGCATGCCCCAAGACAACCAAATGCCCATAGATTTTTACAAAATAAAGAAACTAGTTTTTTTAAGTTAGGCCTTGGGTATAAGAAAATAGATTATTGTGTCAATAGGTTTATTATAAATAATACACAAATGAGAAGTAATGTGTTTTCTATCATCATTCTCATTACATGTACTGAAAATCTAATTAACGATGATATAGGAAAATCTTTAATAAAAAAGTTGTGACACTTACACCTTACTCCTAATATAGGAATATCTCCAATAAAAAAAGTTGTGATACTTACACCTTACTCCTAGACTACAGAGGTTGTACACATTGGAGTTAATTACTTACTCAATGAGATGACAAAATGAAAATCTTCATAAGCTAAAGGTGCTATTTCACTAATCAAATAGAGAAGTATAGAAACACTTTGACTGCATCCATTTTAATTTACCAATGATCCTAAAAATGTAAGACTAGGTTTATTTGTAATTGGCTTCATTCCCTATGCTAATTTAGACAAACCTATTTATGTTAGTTTGTGATTGTAACCTCTTACAATCTTTTTCTATAGATATGTATGAAATCAAAATACTTTAATTATCCTAGGTCCTAATAGTCTAAAAGCCAACATTGGCATCTACTTGTAATCATTAATAGATAAACTAAAAGTATTATGTGAATATTGGGTATATACATATGATGTGTCTTTGAAATAACATTTAACCTTAAGGGTTACATTGTTATGGACCACTAAAGACACTAATAATGTTAACTTGTGTTATAATTAGGTTCTAACTTTAAAGAACTTGGTCACTGAAAAATGCATAATTGACAGAGTGGGTGGTCTAAAGAGAAAAGTGTACACATAACCTATGTATTTTGTGAAAGGTTATAAATTTCACTTTAAACAATGAAATTAACACAAGTCCACCTCTAAGTGTATGCTTAACATAAGTCCACCTCTAATTTTAGTGTATGCATTATGGGATCTAATGATAGACATTTAAAAAATGATTATTTTGAAAAACTTTTAAAGATCATTTAGTGAGATTGTTGTAGTGGATTGGTAATAAAGAAGCTAGTATTGTTCAGTTGTAAATAGTTTGATCTCACTTCTAACATAGATGCAAGATTGCATAAACAATGTGATATCATTAAGGTTTAGGCATCTTGGTGTTATAACAAGTTTGATCCTTTCATCTTAACTTAATAGGCTATGTAAGTGTATTACACTCCATATCTAGGTCATGGAAAGAATTGCACTAAGTGATCGGTTATCATTGAAATCAAAGCAAGGCCTTCTAAAATGATGAGCAACACAACTAATTACTAACAGCCATCGAGAATGAAGAGATCCATTCATTGAAAAATGACTTGAGATCTCTTAAAGAAGTTAACCACACTGAACAAGTCATACGTGGTGACTTAGATGACTTTAATGATAAAGAAAAAGTTCAAGAGGATGAGGAAAATGAAAAGAATGAAGATGTTAGACAAGAGATTGACAAAGATGAAGAAGAAATTTAATATAATGACACAAAGTCTTCATTTTAGATTAGGTTATCTTTAGAATACCTAAATTAGGATTTTCATACACATATCTTGCATAATCAATGTGAATGATACTATCTTAATATTGTTTTCACTTGTTATAGGCTACCAAGTCTTCAGCAAGCTTAGATTGAGCAACATGATTAATACTTTAACATGATGTTCAAGAAGTTGGACATTTGAGAACTACATGCAAATGATGACATACCACCTTAACATGAAGAAAAGCACATTAAGGAACATCAAAGGGACAATAAGAATTGTTGACATTGGGTTTAACTTCACCATATGTTAGAAACATTAGATTTAATTTTCGATTTATATATAGGTTTTATTGCTTTATATTACTATTTTTACATTATATAACTATAGAATTGGTATTTAATATTATGAAATTCAATTTTGGAAATTTATTTATTGAATTACTCTTACTAAGGTTGAATTGTAATTATACAAGGTATTTGTTGTATGGGTTTCCTTAAAAAGTAATAGAAAATTGGTAATATTTCCCAAATTAGTGATAGATTTTTAAATAATGATGCTAAGGATTTTTCAGAATTTCCTAAATTTGCAATGGATTTTGTAACAAATGTAAATTGGTGTTAAAATATTATATTGCTAAATTAAAAAATAACCACTTTGGTGATAGAATTTTCTTTAGTAAATCTTAGGTAAGCTATAGACATAATCATTGCTAATTTTGTTCATCATTCATTTTAAGCTATTATTGGATTGCAAATTTTACAATGGATGTCAAAACTTTATCACTAATTGAATTACCAAAACATAGCTTAAAATGAATGATGAATAAAATTAGCAATGATTGTGTCTATAACTTACTTAAGATTAATTGAATGACCAATACATTGTTTACTTACATCTTAGAATTCATTAGCAATTCCATCAGTAAATTTTTTAGTGACAAGTTTTTTCATCCCTAATAATTTTTTTTGTAGTTTATATGGATATGTGTGTACATGTGTGCATGCATATGCATGCATGGCAAGAAATAAGCTGCAAAGATTGATAAATCATAAATTTGTATATGGCAAAAACTTGATAATACAAACTTAATACTCCAACACATAAAATGAATTTAAAATGTGCATGGCAGAAACTCAATAACATATATATACATACATATACATGTATATGTGTGTGTGTCAGACCATATATTATAGAAACACACTTTTAGATTGCATAATGGTCTCAAAAACATATACAAAGCTTCATATTTTGCAAATGATCATATTGGCAGAGAAAATTATATTTCATATATATATGCAACATGAATTCATACAAAATATGTTAATTCATACAAAAATCATAGTTCAAATAATTATAAAGCTAAATTCATAGCATATGGAATCATAAAATTAATCATGTATAACATGCAAAACTAACTTACATTTGCACCTTTTATTAATCATAAAAACATAATTGACCTATTCTTGTAATAATTAATGAATTAAATACTATATTTTCCCATATTTAGATCAATAATTATGTTTACATAGCATAATTAAGGGTGGATTAATTAATAGAGTAATAATATAAAAAGAATGAAGGAAATTTAATTATATAATTTTCCTCATTTAGCATGAAGATCCATTATGTGCTTTATGAATAAGATCAACTCCTATCTCCGAATAATATTACTCCTTCTGGTTAACCTAGACTTTTTGAATTCTTGGAGAACATACACATTGACTAGTTTTAATGGAAAATGTAGTCTACTATTTTGGTTAGAAAGGTAGAAAGCCATCTTACAAATGTGTTAGGTCATGTTCTCACCCATCATAGGATTCATAAAAAGTATGACTAAATCAGGCTTAAGTATCAATAAAAGTCAAACACTTTATGTCATTTATTTTAGGCTAACTACAATGATACTAATTTTCTATTTATGAATTATGGGAGGTCAAAAATTAAAAATTCGAATAATAAAGATTAATTTTGCTTATATCTTTAGGCCTTAATATTAAAATTGATTTTTGGCCTTTTTATGTCTTACATTACCACTTCACAAATAATCACATAATTAAATGATGTTAAAAAAAACTCGTTACATGAAATTATAAACAATAAATGTAATTAATACCAAAATAAAATTTAGGATTTATTTAATGTCAATATTATCATTCAATGATAAAATTTTTATTTTTTAAAGGAAAAGAATAAATTATACTTTTTTGGCTTAAACGCATTTTTGGTGCCCTTAATTTACAATTTGGTTAGTTTTGGTCCCTTTAACTTAAAAAATGTTCAAATTGGTCCCATCAAATATGCTATGTGCACAAATTTAGGCTTTTCATTAACAAGACGTCTAAAAATAAATTAGAAGAAATGATGTGACACCGATTGGATAAATTATTTAGTACATAAAAGCCACATAAGCACCTAATATTTTTTTATTTATTCAAAATTAAAAATTGATCGCATTATGGTAGAGCTTTTTCAAACTCTATCAAAGACTTCATAGGCAAATGGGTAGCAATAAGAATAGTAATTTAAGTAAAACCTCTTCCATTCAAAGGAAAAATGGAGGACAAAAGCTCTACAAATTCAATAAGCTAACTACATCAAGTACTTGCTGGACATCAAATAACCCAGGTCATAAGTATCATAATTGTTCCAAAAAGAAGTAAGGTTATGGCTATTTTGTTTAGCATTATTTGGAATTCCATAAAAGAAAGAAGAAAATGATATATGTTATGATAAAGAGTTTGATCTATTAGCAAAAAGATAAATCGTATATTTATTTACTCTTGGATTTATTATGTTTATGGTGTTACTACTAACATATATGTTAGTGAAAGCCATTACATAATTTGGTTAGGTTAATGGTGCTTGTAAAATTATTAGATGAAATGGTGTTAACTAGAAATTGTACATTAAATAGGATTTTTGGTTAAGATATTTGTAGAATGAGCTTTATTTTGTGGCTTCTACAGCCTTTACTTTGTAACAATGTGTACCTTATTTTGATATGAAATGAAATGATATTTTATTTACTTTTTTAGCTTCTTAATTTGTTTAAATAATTATAGGCTTAACACTACTTATTTCTAATTTTTATTTTGTGTTTATGAACATGCTAAGTTCATGCATAGGCAAATTGCCAAATTAGTAAATAATTCCATGGTTGTTGTATAAATTTGGAAACTCAATCATTATACAATGAGGTATTTGTTTCCTTTTTAATTTTATAGTTAATAATACTAGATTTTGTTCCTAATATCATTTCAACTACAGAGTTTAAAACTTGATTTGTAATCACTCCCAATTACTAGAATTTTTTTAATGAATGCATTAAGATTACAACCCACAGACTATGATGCATAGTTCAACCTAGGCTTAATCTCAAAAGTGAAAAGTTCATTGGAATAAGCAACAAAATTCTTTTAAGTTGCATATGTGCTAAAGCTTTTAGTTCTAATGGCTTTAAAAATAAAAATGTATCTTTTTTTGTTAACAAAAAGTGAGCTAAACCAAAAAGCATGATAGAATAACCATGAGTAATAACTAAATGGTTAATACTTAGTCTCACAATTATATAATAACTAAATGGTTAATATTTAGTCTCACAATTGCCACTACTTAGTAATTACTTGGTTCAAATTTATAGCAAATTTAGCTATTTACCTATAGATTTACTTTATCCTATTACAAGCAAATAGGCTTCATATTTTATAAATTATATTAATGTGAGCATAATAGTTTTTCCCCTTTAGTGGTGTAACAACCCATTCTAATGTGAGTAGAATTCTTTCGTAAATTACTTTGTTTTATATTCTCACATTATTTTAAAATTACTTAAATTCCATAATATAAATAAAACCTGTATATCTTACACAAATCTAAACAAATGATTTGTGTTTCTAAAATATAAAAAAAATAGAAAATCAAACTACATTCTAAACTTATTTACACTGTAAGTTCTTAAGATCTAACAAAAAATTTCTTGGTCTCTAAATGTTGCAAAAACATATTCTATAAAATATTGCAAAAAATCCATTCATATTGTGTGCTCCACAATGTACAAAAACATATGGTTAAAATGATAAAAATTGGCATCAAAAGCAAAAACTGGATGCACTAAGGATGCAATCACATTCATCCTAAGTAATATAAGAAACTTTAATATAATTAGAAGCAATATTACAATTTCCACATTGTGTGCTCCTTCTAATCTACAATTAGTGGATTATTATAAGAAAGGATTGTGGCCGCATATTTTATTAGTTTTAATCCATAAAAACTAGCCTAATACCAAAAAGAACAAAACCTATAATGTTTACAACATTATACAACTATATTGCAACCTAAAATAAACAAAACAAAACACTAGCAACACTAATGTTGTAATATTAAGAATTACTTCTATCTTTTACTTCTGACTCTTAGGTAATACCATCGCTTTTAATCTCTTCCTACTACTCTTAGAAACAAATTGTAAAGTTTTTATTGTGAAAAAATGTTTTCCTTTGCAACAAAAAGACTTAATCTTTAGTTGGTTTGTGATCTTAGACTTCCTAGCCACTTTTTTTTTCCTTTGGACTATCTTGAAATTTAATATGGAAGAAAATGGTGTAGCTTTGAATGGAACTTAATTATTTAGTATAAGTGTTATAGTTTGTGAAGGGCAAGAATTACATGTCTGTTCTAAGATGACTTGTTACTTTCAATTAGGATTTCTTTATCAGCCTTAGTTTTACCTTTACAACTCTTATTGTTATGCTTAAACTTCTTGCATTTGGTGCACTTGTAGATGGCATTATGCCTTAACAACTTGTTAAGATCCTGTACCCTTTCATATGGATCATTGTTCCATTTTTTTAGCCTCCTTGGATGTCATCTAATTAGTTATGATTGAATTGGTTCCACTTAAATTATTGGCCATAACTTTATTTTATTTATGGGGTAAATGGTATGCTTATAACATTATAACTACATCTCCTTGCTACAAATAGAATTGGCAATGTTAAACATCATATGTCAAATAACAATGTCAAATAGAATTTATAATGTGAAAAAACTAGTGTTACTTGTAGAACTTATCAACATAATTTTCAAGCTTATGGTTAAAATAAGCCATTGCATCCACAGAATGGTAGCATGGTATCCCTATGAAATCCTATAATGTACAAGAGTAAGTTTTTTCAATCAAATTCACCATATACTTATCTGGTTTTTTTTTCTCCACCTCAAATAAAGCATCTTTCTTATCCTTTGGCCATTGCATGTGCTATATAATGATAAAAGAAAAGATCCATAATAAGTCTTTTTAATTATTGAGGCTATTTATTTCATCAATTACCATTTTCCATGGGAAGATGGTAATGAGTGGTCATTCCAACACTACATGTTAGTGTCTTTATTCTAATACTATTAAAGTTAAATTGTTAGGAGAATCACCTTACCAAAATCTTAATTTGTTAGTACATATATTAAAACGAGTTAAGTTTAAAAGGCTAGTCTAGGATTGGTATAATTTTGCCTGGCCTGAGACTATGACTGATATAATTTTATCTTGCTTGAGACTAGGATTAGTATGAAAAACGATAATAGTAGTTTAACCTAGTGAGGGATTAGGACTGATTAGTTTGATTTGATAAAGAATTAGGATTGGTAAGTATTAACCTGTCAAATTATTAGGTTAACCCATTAACTTAGTAATAGTAGTAAATAATAAATAAATAATTTATTTTATTTTTATATATATTAAAATAATAAATTTACTATATTAAAACTATTCTTTAATATATATAATATTAAATAAATTTTAATATTAAAATTAATAAATTTATATATTTAATATTATTAACATATATTATATAAGTTTATCAAAATAAATAATTACATTAAAATTAAAAAATTAATAGAAATTATGTGAGAAATTTAATTTATCATCATAAAATTTAAAATTAATTAAAAATAATTACATAAAATAATTATTATAACTAAACATATATAAAATAATTACTATAACTATATAAATATATTAATTAGAGTAATAAATTATTATTAGTATAGTAAAAAAGTGATATATTGATATATATGTCATGAATTTAGTCAAAAAAATATTTCTATCCATTTTAATTAATATTGAATTTTTTTAGTCTAAATTCTATAGTTTTTAATTACTCTTTTAATTAAAGACTTTTCATATGAAAAATATTATGCTTTGATTTATTTTTTTATTATTTTAGTTATATCCATTAATAATAATAGTAATAATAAATTTTTAGATGATGATGATGATGATGATAATAATAATAATAATAATAATTAATTTCAATTAACTAATAATATGAAATTAATAATAAACAAATAAGTGATGTAATAATAATAATGCATAATGGGTTACAAAACTTGCTTGAGATCACTTAGTAAAAGTTAACTTAGGACTGGTACTAATACTGTAGTAATTTGATGTAGTTCAACTTAATGACAAATAACTTGGCTTGGGATTAGCCGAACATATAGTTTTTACCCATTGGATTAACTTGGTAGAGTTGGGTTAACTCATTTTGATTGCTCTGTTTGTTAAGAAAGGACATCAATTGGTATATATATATATATATATATATATATATATATATATATATATATATATATATATATATATATATATATATATATATATATATATATATATATATATATATATATATATATATATAAAGTTACATTCTCATGCATTTCCCTAAATACATATCATAAATAAGAACATTATATAACTTAAAAATTTTTAAAAATCATCTTTGGCTACATATATATGATACCAAAGATAACATTGTCAATGATTTGTAATACAATAAAATCTAAGAATAAAAAAATTAATATGGGTTGTTCTTAACCAAGTATTAAAAAATACATTAGATACATATCGAACACTACATGTCATTGTCAACCATTTTATAGTATTTTGGCTTCCTAATCCAAAGGTTATCTTTGCTTATGGATATAACTTAATCATGATTGACTACTTCTAATTATAAATTAACAGTAGACCTAAATTTAACAACAAAATAACACTAAGAATTATGTATAAAACCAATATGCAAAGAGCACCTTATGTTTAGAGTGGTTCTTACTAGATAATGTCCAAGTGCTTAACATTTTAATAAAGTGCATCACTCTAATTTTTTTTCTTAATCAAAATTTTGATTCATCCATTTCAGTTAATGAATCATCAATTTAATAAAATATTCATCTTTTGCTAATGAGACAAAGCAACAGGAATACCACTTTAGTCAATTTGCTTTATCAAATCTTTAGGAAAATGATCTACAAGAACAACACACATACATGGGAAAAAAAAGGCAACATAAGGTCTTGGACCACCGCCACCTACACAAAGACAAGAAAGCACAAAACCACACTTTTACTCACATTGAAAAAAAAAATTACAATAAAGAAAAGAACTACATAACCTTGGGATTTCAAAGCATAATAAATCCTCTTAACTACTATGAAAAACTCATTAAGAAATAAAGGAATATTCAATGGTTCTTTGTGAATATGCCTTGTATAGTACCTTATAGGATTTTTAAGTAGGTTTGAAGTGCCTTTGTTGCTTTCATCCATTCCAAAACTTGTTTTGTTAATGAAAAGGGTTAACTTTCCTTCCTTTTTTCCTCTTTTAACAAGCTTTGTAGATAGGAATCAATGAATTAGGGCAAAATTCAATAAGGTTCTTCCTTTAGCTAAATCATCCTTTTCATTGCTAGATATGTGTTGCTTATGTTGCCATGTTGGAGTAATTTGTCCAATTGGCATCATGTCATATCATTCAATTTCTTTTTGGACAACCTATTAATGAAAGGCCCAAAATTGTGACCAAAATTGAGAATTTTAAGTTAAGAGGATCAAAATCAACTAAATTGTAAATTAAGGAACCGAAAATGTATTCAAACCTTTTTTTTTACTCTAATCATGTGTAATTTCACTTTTTTTTCATTTAACTCATGTAATTTTAGTGTTGAATTCATCTATTTGTGTTTTCAGTCATTAACACTTTACTCATGTAAATTATTTTCTATTTAAAATTTAATTATAAGAACGAAAATTGACTTGACAAAGAGAATGTAAAATTAATTCAGCAAATAGGCTAAGGTTTTTCTTTTAAATTATGTTTTAGATTAAAAATGACAACCTTAAGAACAAATTATAGAATTGCTTCAATAAATAGGATTATGATTTTTTTCAAGTAAATTGTCTTTGAAATTGGATTTCAAATTAGGTTTGATTTTCAAAATTAAATGCAAAGGAGATGCATGCTTTACACATGTAATTACTATCAATTTTTTAATAGAAAAAGGATTAAATAGGTAAAATATTAATGGTGAAAAGTACATAAGTGCAAATAGATGAATTTTGATACTTAAAATCATAAGTGAATTAAGTGAAAAAGAGTGAAATAGTTTACTTTCTAATAAAAATAAGAAGTAACAAATAAGGTGTTAGTTTGGTGGAAAGCATGCTAGCCCTAGACAAATTTGACCTATTAAGGAATAAGAATTTAAATCCTAAAAATAACCTTTATTAGAAAAGGAGAAATTTGTTCATTCTTTAATTTCTAGAATGGTTGCCTCACTTAGCCACCTTTTTGTTTACCTAAAGAAAAAAAAAGTACTTTCTTTTTTTCATTTTTTTTTCATAAACACAAACACATAGGGCCAAATGCAAAGAAAAGTTCTAGGGATGGTAATTTGACTTATATCCAATGGGTACCCTCAATTTTTACCCATTCGAGTATGGGTAGAAGCTTTTTAAAATGGATATAAGAGCAAGTAAGGGGATTTTTGTGGAGATTAAATTGAGTGCAAATACAAGTATAAGGACTATACTATTTAACCCTCTTCCTTTCCTATATTATATAATATATAATAATATATAGACTAAAACCTTTTTTTGGATCTTGTAAGATTGAATTTATCTTAATTTGATCCATAATTAAAAGTCTGTCTTAATTTGGTCTTTGTAAAATTAAAAATCTTTAAATTTCAATTCTTTTGTATAAATTATGTGTTAAGGAAAAACTATACTAAAGGACTAAAATTCAAGGATTTTTAATTTTATGGGAACTAAATTGAGATAGCATTTCAATTATAGATTAAATTGAGATAAACTCAATTTTACAGAGAGCAAAATATGGTTTTAATTTAATATATGTTTATATATAAATTTAATTATATAATAAAAAGAAAAATTAAAATTATGTATATAATAATTTAATTTAATATAAAAAATTTTTAAAATAGACTTTAACAAAAGAATTCATATTATTCTTTATTGTATTAGTATTATAAGTATTTTCAAGTAATTATTATTTAATTAAAAAATAATAAGATATAAATAAATTTTGTGAATATAATAATATTGTAGAAGTAAATTATAATTGGATAATAGGATAACAAATAATTAGACATATTTAATTTTTATTGAAAATTATGATAGGATATATATATAAATATGTATCATTTAAATAAAAAGGGGAAATAGGAATAAGTATGGGAATTCAGATATTTCACGGGGATGGTGATGGGTATTCAAAATTTTACCTATACGAATATAGGGATAGGGAATGGCAAAATATTTTGGAATAAAAATAGATGAAGAAATCTTGATCTCGTACTTATATTCTCCATATTACTATTCCTAGAAAGCCTTAATAAGCCCACAACAAATTTGGTGATTAAAAATAGCAATCCAATTCTTCTAACAACCTTGACCAAAATAGGAAAAAAATATTCTCAAAGTATAACACAGCACACCTAAATGACTATACAATTTGAAACAAAATCCATAAAAGCAAATATGGGATTGTTTCACATTCAATAAATTTACATTGATATATAATTTTATAAGTTTATGAAAAAAAATTATTTTTAAGCCTTTTTCTAAAAGCTATAATTTTTATATAAAAATGAGAAATTTTTTTAAAATTATCCAAATCTAAATAGTAATATTAAAAATTTTTATGTAATTATTATCAAGGAAGTAATTTTTGACATAACATAATAACATGACATGAGTTACATAGGTTTAGATCATAAACAAGTTGACTTATTTAATGCAAATAAAATTTATGTTGAGTTCTAGCTAACCTATATAGCCCATTATCACCAACATAATTTATATGGGTTGTTATTTAGGTTAACATGATATGACTACTTGTCATAATTTGGCAACTTAGGTTATAAAACATATAGTGCTTGGACTTTTAGTACCTGAAAATAAGCCAATTGATTAGTTATTAACCATTCGAAGTTCCAAAAATGACAAGCATACTTACAATAATAAGCATATTGAGTCAATCTTAAAACAACACATAACTCATAGCAACATGGCAATCAATCATAAAAGCTCATATTAAAGCAAGGATGAACATTCGAGTAATGCAAATGAATGCAGCAAAAATGAACAAAATTATGGACCACTTTTAGTAGAAGAAGGGTTACTTTTTTTATTCATAACATGCCTCAGTACATATTTTAGAATGTGTAAGGAAGCTACCAAGCTACACATTCTGACCACTAGACTAATGTTAAGTGACTACTAAGGGCATTGGACATTCTCCTTTTAAAGAGCATTCTAAGTTAGAGCCTTACTAGCAGGAATAGACATATATTCTTCAAAAGTGTTATAAGGCTTTTTTATAGAGCTCAGGAAGGATCTAAAGTCCCATATTACACCAAATGAAGATAAAAATCCAAGAATCACAATCATTTGCTTACTCACTCGCACTAAACAAGTTACCTTATTCAAAACTATAAAAATACCATTAAAATGGCAAAAAATCATAAAAATTGTACATAAGTCAGAATCATCCCAAATTTATTCTAGAAGACCTCTACATGATGATTAATTTTTATGCAAAGTTTCATCCTAATTGGAGCTCATTTGTTTTGTAAAATTGAGTCACAAGGTTAACTTATGTCATTGTTCCCCATTTAAAAAATGTTGATATCTTCATTGACTATGCAATCTGATAACTTTGCAAGAATTTTTAGTCTACTTCGTAGAGCTCCTCCCTTGACTTCTTCTTAACTTGCCTATTTGCCTTTTGCTAATACATGTTTTCAATACTTCAATTTGACATAGCTCTAATGAAGTTTCTACGTACTACTCTTGAATCTTCACACTTGTCTCTTTAATCTTATTGAAGATGAAACTCTCCTCTGACTCCACTATGCTTGGTGAATTGTCTCCATATTTCTTGAGCTATTTATCTTTATAATTGTTATGTGAGCTTGGTGTTTTGAAATTGCTTACTGCTAAGTATCTTACACCTAGTGCTATATTGCACTAATGTAAAAGCCAAGACTTATACTTGATTTACTTGTAAGCCTTATAAGCTTGCTCTCAAGTCTATTTACATTAGGTTTAGTAGAACTTAACACCTCACTTTGCATCTATTACTTGAACAAAATCATTCCTCCTTTCAAACTTAAGTCTAACACCTATTTAGTGTCTCCAAAGCATGCAAACATGACACTTATAGTGTTCCTGTACCATAGCTGATAAGGTTAAACAAAACACCATCCATATTCTTGCTCTAACTTACACATACTCATGCACTGCAAAATCTTAGTCACAAGTTACTTTTGTGATTACCACTAGTAGTCTCAAAGCTATATGAGCCATTTGTCATGGCGCACGTAAAAACTTATGACGATGTGATTCCTTAAATGTAAAGAGTAATCACAAAAAAAAAGAAAATTATATGTGTTAGGTAGCTACTCCTTAAACATATACTTATGCTTTCTAGCAATTTCATAGACTCTTCCTTGAAAGAACTTATCTCTTCATTACATCTCATGAAACTTGTGGAAAGGCTCATCCTCGCCACCTCTATTATCTAACTTGCTTATTATACAAGCTAATACTAACGATCCTACATAGCTCTTTGCATAGATAGATCTTTAGTAAGGAAAAAGGATCTACCCTATCACTCCATCTTTAACTACTCTTAGGGTGCTATGATTTGAAGTGCATTTATCCTAGTGTAGATCTCACTTTCTCTATCAAAGTCATCAGTTTCTCTTTGTTTCTTTCTAATCTCTCTCCTTAAAGTTTGGCTTGTAAGGCATTCAAAATAGCTTTTTATAAACACTTTAGCACCTTATATGGTCTATAACATAAGAAACATGACAAGGTATTCTTCCCTTTGTTATTGGATGGTTGAGACAATGTTGAAGTTGGTGTATGGGTGGCTGTTGTTAGGACCCCTCCCCCACTTTTAGACTTAACACCCCTACCTAACTATCCAACAGGCTTACTAGAATTAGACTCATTCCCTCGAAGGGGACTTTAGATTAGAATTAGGGAAAATGTAGTCAAATAAGTGCTTAACAACCATCACTATTTTTGAAAGGTTTTAAACTCTTCTCCTTTGAAGATGCATAGTAGCTTTCTATGAAAAATTATCAATAAAGTAAAGGAATTTGTCTTTTTTAGTCATATCTTGAATATTTAACATCACCACCATGAACTTCTTTCCATACTCCTACACAGATCTTGCTTATCATAGTACTTTTAACTTGCTTTTAGCTAAGTAGTCTAGAATCTTAGGATAGAAGTATGCTTTCAAATCTCATTTAAGCTTTTCCTAAGTGTTAATATGACACCTTTTTTCTTGAATTTCTTAGTACTTAGTCCTCTATGAAACCTTTGTATTGTCTATGAGGAATATAGTAGCATGATTCAATTGAATTTCCTCTAACTCGATGCTAGCAATATGGAAGTATTAATTTAAGTCAAACATAATGTTTTTTGAACTTTTGTGTATCTCTTTCACCCATATATGGCCTTAGTTTAAGGATTTTCAACTTTCCCTTTCGTTTTAAGGCACCATCATCTTACAGACCATTACTAAAGGCCATCATTATTACTTTCATAAAGGCCACTATATCACTTATCTCCATTTGAAGAGCTGTTATAACATCCTTCATCTTGTTAAAAAGGCCTTTTGGAGCATTCCCAAATTCCATTTAGGTGGTTTTGATCATAGCAAACTGCTTATCAACTTATGCATTACTACTACTCCTTGAGTTTTCAACCTTTTTGCTTATTTTAAAAGTCTTGACTCAATGCTTAAGTGCCTTCAATCTTTGGACCTTTGATATTAATATATCCTTCAAGATTCCTAAGTGTATTCTTAATAGCATTAAATTGTTCAACATTAGTCATTTTCTTCAATAACATTTAGTGACTTGAAAAAAGGCAGTGAAGTAAAGAAAAGTGTGGCCGAAACCATGCTTTGATACCAAATGTCATGGTTTAGTAACTTAGATTGTGGAACATGTGGCGCTTAGACTCTTAATATCTAAGAATATGTTAGCTGATTAGTTATTTACCATTTGAGGTTTCAAAAATGACAAGTACACTTACAATAATAAGCACATTGAGTCATTTTCAAGGCAATATATATAACTCACAATAACATGAAAATTAACTATAAAAACACATATTAAGTTAAGGATGAACACTAGAGTAATGCAAATGTATGCAACAAAAGCGAAAAAAATTATGAATCAATTTTAGTAGAAGAATGGCTACTTTTTTTATTCATATGTCTTATTACATATTTTAGAGTGTAGAAGAGCTTACCAAGCCACACATTCCAATCCCTAGACTAATATTATGTGACCTCCAAGGCCACCAAACACTTCCTTAAAAAAAAGCATTCTAAGCCAAAGTCCTACTGCCAGGAGTTAACATATTTTTTTTAATTGTTATAAGGTTTTTTTCATAGAGTTCAAGAAGGATCTAAAGTCCTATAATACATCAAAATGAAGATAAAAACCCAAGGATCATCGCCATGTGCTTATCTACTTGTATTGGACAAATTAAATAGTTAAAATTATAAAAATACCTCCAAAATATAGAAAAATCTTAAAAATTGTACACAACTTAGAATTCTCCTAAATTTGTGCCATAGGACCTCTATATGATGCTTGATTTTTGTGTAAAGTTTCATCCTAATTGGAGCTCATTTGTCTTGCTAAAGTAGGTTATAAGGTTAACTTATGACACTAACTCATGTAACCTATAATATATATATATATATATATATATATATATATATATATATATATATATATATATATATATATATATATATATATATATATATATAATTTTTTATATGAATATATATATATGTATATATATGTTATATGATTTATAATATGAAATATCTATTATTTCAATAAAAAATAAATACTCCCTACATGAAATAAAATGTTTAATAATATTATTTAATAAAAATTAATTAAAAAATTATAAATACATAAATATGATAAAAAACATTAAAATCATATTTTAATAAAATAAAAAAATTTAATAAAGTACTTTTTTCTTAGAAAAAAGAAATTTTTATTAGCTAGGAACAAATTACATCACAATATTAACACAATTCTAAGAATAAAGATATCAAGAGATGGAGGAACTTAAGATAACTTTGTAGAACCTCTCTTAATTATATGAATAACCTACTTTACTACCTTATGGGCCGCAAAATTACATTCCTTAGGACATCAAAGCATAGATAAACTAGGTTTCACTTATTAAGATCGGGAGCCAAATAGTGGCAATAAAAATTAACCAATCCCAATTAAAGGATTCATGCAAAATGTTATATTAGGATAAGGATTCATTCAATACTTTTTTAGATGATTCAAAGACTTATTTGTTGATCACCTTTTCGACTTACTTTCAACCAAAAACTTTAAGATATGCATACGAATTAATAAATCACTAGTGAACATCCTACAGCCATTGATTGGAATCCTCCTCCTTTACTTTATAGTGCTAGCTATGCCTTTTAGGGTTATGGTTAAGAAAGGCAGCTAGGGTTTTTTTTTGTTTTGGGATGCATGAAAATCTATGAATTAACACCTTATAAGCCTGTTTAAATAGATGCATAGAAAATCCTTACTAATTGGACTTTGTTCCATGTATAATTATGGGCTTATAATTAGGCCTTATAATTATAACATGTAGAAACAGTCTTGAAAGGTGAGGCCTTATAATTATGAGCTTATAATTAGGCCTTATAATTATAACATGTAATTCCCATATACTAGGCCTAAATAATTTGGTCTATCAATTCCAAATCTGCTAGGTTCTAAGTGTATGACCCTATAGGTTCTTATTATATTCGTAATGATCATAAATTATATTAATGGTCATAAACAATAAGTAGTATCTAGCAACACATCATTGTTACTCAAGTAATAAGAAAGTCGGTGATTTAATTGAACTTTTACATGTGATCATCAAACATGACCTTTTGTCCTAAACATCTAGATTAAGTAAGAGACATGGACCATATTATTCTTATATAGCCTAATTCAAAAGTTTCTTGATTCCTAAGTAAGTTGATTAAAGCAAATGTAATTGACATCCCATGTCAATCCACTTGAGTATGGTCATGCATTTTCAGCCTTACTTAATTAAGGAGCCCACAAATGTCACTCTTGTTATATAGGAGGGACAAATTCCATCTCGATCATACAAATCCCTCCACATGATATATGACTCATTTAATAACTACCATTTTATTCACTCAACCATGAGTGATAAAGAGTAGTATTAAAATATAAAATTCACATGTAGGGAACCTTAGCGATCTCAGGTTAAAAGACCATATTGATGACGATTACTAAGAATCACTCATGACAATCATATAACGATCCATATAGTATTCTTAGGGTGGATCAGTCCAATATATAAGTTCTCTAACTTGTACTCATGTGTAGATTTAATATCTCATATAAGTAACCACACATGCTAGTCTTAACATATTAATGCAACCTAATCTATAATAATATACAACAAGGGACATTTAAGAATACAATTATTCTAAGGTTATTATTATAATTAAATATATTACGTAAAAAATATATATATAAATATGATAATTGAAATTACCTTTAAAATAATATGATTCAAATTTATGATCATTTATATGATTAGTTTTAGGGTATATACACCAACATCACTTGTAAATACCTACAAACATATTCCACAACTAATTGAACTCTCTAAAGACTATTAATTGACCTCAATAATGCATCTATAGCAACCTTATAATCCCTTTTGAATTGTACTTCACAACCTTTAAAATTAAAAGATACTATTACTCCTTTTTGGATAGCCAATAATTCAACAAACAAGGTTAATGCGTATTGAAAATTATCATACCAAAGCCTTAGAACATCATCTTAACCATTATAACCTAAAATTGTAGTAGCTCCAAAACCCACAAGCTAACTTTTATCTATATTCAACTTGACTATATTACCTATTAAGGTAACCTAAAGCACATGATCCAAAACTAGTTTCTTAACTGGCTTAGAAAGCAAAATCCCTAAATCATGCAATTGGCTTTCTTTTTCCTAGCAATCATAATCTACTAGTGTGATCAACTCCTTTAAGCACAATGGTCAACTAGCATACACAATAGCATAATGCCTTTTTCCCTAACACTTTAACACGAAGGTGCCAAAAATTAATAACCTTAAAGGCATTTAACTATCTTTTCTAGAACCTAATTGACGATCATCTAGCAAGAGTGAACCAAGGTATTACATAAAATGCAAGCATAATGCAAAAATACAAATACCCTATAAATGGAACTAGATTTGCTTTATAACTAAACATTGTTCCATGATGTGAAGTTCAATTTCTAGAGATTTTTCACAAATTAAGCATAATGTATTGCCAAACCTTGAAAGGTAACCTACTTTCACTCTTGTAGAGAAAACCCCACTAAGATATCTCTATAGTATTATCTTGAACCTCTCAAGAATATTAGATTGCCAAATATGAATCCATAATTTTGGATTGCTTGTTGGAATATGTATATTGATGGTTAATCTATATTTAAATTTAATAGTGAATATTCTTGATGAATTTAAACCCTACACTATGATGTATAAGTTTCCCTCATTGATGTGTAACCATTTTATCTTAAAAGTATCATAATTGCAAAATAATTTAGTAGTTAAGTGGACATTCCATACTCTTTGTTTTGCAACCATTAACTCTAAAACCATTAGCCCTTGATTAGCCATAATTCCCTTTTTAATTTAAGATAAATTTAGGACATTCTCAAGCGCCTTAATAAAACTTCTCAAACCTCTAATAAAATAACAACTTGTTTAAGTAACTTTTGACTATCTTGAATACCCTTCCATGCTCAAGAGCCTTCATAGTCCTCATTATCTAGTAATTTGATACTTTTCATATACTTTGCATGAAAACACTTTACGAAGTAGGAATTTGTATCTACCTCCATCTTCCAAGTTAACTTTGCTAGCAAGGGCCTTATTAATGTTTTGAAATTGTTTAAGCCTTAAGACTTCATAGGATTTAGGAAGGCATAAATCCATCTAAGCCTTTGGACTATAATAATGTGATTTATTCTCCCTCACCTTTACCAAAATATTTTACATAAAGCATCCAACTTAAAACATACCTTAGTAGAAACTTTAAGCACAGACATGGTATAAGCCAAGATTTATTTAATGACTGCTTAAACCATTGTATGTCTACCAACCTATAAGAGAGATGTTCTTTTTCATCTTGCTAACTTAGTCTGAACCTTATTAATTAAGTATTGAAAATATTTACTCTTACTTTTAATAAAAAAATGAAACACCAAATATTTAGCACCCATGCAAATCTTATCCATGCCCAAGAAAAGCTTCCTCCCTTATATTCTTTGAGAAGAATATGCTAGATTTTCCTAAATTTACCTTCTGACCCAACCATCATTCATAGGTATCCAAAACAGAATATAATTATGCAGCTTTATGAATGTTTGCTTTAAGAAAGATACTGGTGTCATCCTCAAACATTAAGTAAGTTGTTGATGTCCTTGTTCTAGATATCCTAACTCCATGAATTTTGTTTACCAACTTAGCTTTAATGAAAAGATAGAAAAAAGAAGTTTTGAACATAGAATGAATAAATATAGAGTAAGTCCCCTTATCTTGGATCTCTAAATGGCAAAACAATGCTTTAGAGGACTTCCATTCAATAAGGTAGCAAATGACACACAAGAAATGCATTGCTCCATCCAACTTACAAATTTCGGACAAAACACAAAACATTCTAACACTCATAGCAAGAATCCCTACTTCATTTTGTCATAGGCCTTTTGCACATCTAACTTGACTCCTATTAGACCTCATCTACCTTTCTTCTTACCAAACATGTATACAATGTCTTATGCTAACAATCTATCTTTTACAATCTAGTGACCTAAACAAAAGTTAATTGCAAGGGTGAAACCAATTTATGCATTACCCAACTCATTTGTTTCGTAATAATTTTAGAGAGAAGATTGTAAACAACATCTCATACATTAACAAGTTTAAATTTAGTAAAAGATTTTGTAGCTTTCACTTTAGGCACCAACATAAAAAATATAGAGTTTAACTTTCTAAACATGTGACCTATATGAAAAAAAAAAAAAAGAACTTTAGATAGATTGGACCACATTCTCCCTTACTATATCCTAACACTTCTTTTATAGTACCTCACCATTAATCCATCTAGATAAATGTTTTCATATTTAGCATGCTCTTCATGGTAACCCATATTTCCTATGCTGGTGGTACCTCACATATGAAATAATTTTCTTGTTCTGAAACAATTAGCAAGATAAGCCCACACAAATCCTCAAGGAAAATACTATTAGAGGACTTAAATAGATTTGAAATATCCTTCCACCAAGTATGATTCCATTTCTTCTTGATCATTTGTCCATTTTCCCAATGACAAACAAATAATTGCGATATTGTTTCGCCTTCTTCAAATAATTGTAGACAGTTGGTAAATTTTTGCATTCCTATCACCATCCTTCACCTACAACTCTCTTGACTTTTGATGCCATATGGATTCTTGTCTAGTTAACTATTCTTGCATATTCCACTTGATACTTCTTTCCAATAATCTTGCCCTCTAAGATGAATCACGTGCCAAAACTTCCTGTAATGTTGTATCAAGTTGTGCAATTCTCACATGATAGTAACTAAAGCGATTTTGATTACTTGAACTAAGCTCCTTTTGCAACATCTTAATTTTTGACATTAATTGAAAAGCAAACAACCCATAAACCCCTTGTTGCCACACCTGAAAGATAAACTCCATGTAGAACTTGTCTCTAAACATAGTAGTAAAGAAACGACATGGTTTAGGGCATCTATCCTTGTCTTGAAATAGATCTAGTGGAATTGGTACATGATTTGAGATAGAGTTGACAAAATGAGAAACATTTGCTGTAGGATACAATATTTTATAAACAAAATTATCGATTGTCTTGTCTAAACTTTCTCAAATTTTAATAAAGATTAAAAATACTTTGTGAAATATGACAAATAATTAAATTTGATAAATGAGTTTAAAATGTAATTTTTGTTAATTGAAATTATTGAATGGATCAAACCTTTGACCCATTTTAACATAATTAATAAACAGATTAATATGACATAATATGGTTATCGTTTGGGTAGGTTAGAATTGATGTTTTTTAGGTTGTTATTAATTTTTAACATGATATAAATCAGATCCCTAATAATTACCCGTGAAATCTAAACATACTCGTAACTTTTATGAAAACATTACAGACTTTATAAAAAAAATTACTTCTATAAAATCTTGTAAAACTTTCAAGTTTTGGCATCTTTGGGTTTATTTTGGGAAGAATCACCAATACATGATTGTGGGCCTACAGCATTTTCCACATTCGTGAACTGCTCTTATCGGGTTTGCATAGTTTTAGTTCTCGTTAAACGTGAATGGGCCTATCAATTGTGCGGACTTGCATAATTTGTTATTTGGTTCCATGGTCTCTATTCTTGTTATCCTTTTTTTTAAATTAATTCCAGCTTAAGTTTGTCATTTTTTGATTAATTTAACTCCTTAAATTTATATAAGCAAGATTATATTGATAATTTATTATTTATTTGAATAGGTTATTGGCGCATTAGAGTTTGTAAATGAATTTTGTCTTTTGGCATATCACTACCATGCCAAACGTAATATCGCATATTTTTTCCTTTTCAGGTGTGGAGGGAAAGAAAGTTTAAACTTAAAATCTCTAATATATTGTTCGACTTCCTTACTATTAAATACGGGGAAAAGAAAAAGAACAGAAACTTCTCACCCCTAGATCACATTTAATGCTTACTCCAAAACGTAAAGGTAAATAAATTGATAACTAAATAAGGCGATTACTTTAGTTTAAGAATTAGAATATTAATAAATTTTTTCTCTATCAATAAAAATCATTTTTTAGGATTCAAATTCCTATTAAATAATAAGATAAGTTTGTCTGTGGTCAACATTTTTTTCATTAAACCAACAACTTATTAATTTCAAAACAGAATTTTTGATTTTGCGACATTATACTAGAAATATAATTAAAGTTTGTATTTGTACTTGTATTTGACATTTTTAATAAAAAATTGAATTTTAGAAGTTGCAGAAGAAATGTAATTTATGGTTATATTGTTGGACAAAGGTATACCCTTGTAATTAATAGTAGAATTATATATATTTTAGTATGAGTGTGTACCTATACTAATTTTTTTTAAAAATCTTTTGTAAAATTATGTATTATATTAAAAATGTTCCTGCTAATTTTTAAATTTTATTCTATTAAAATATTAAAATACATTTATCTTCACTCACTCTCGAGTCCTAATTTGATGGGCAGCTCATTATAATAAAAGCATTATGAAGGAAAGGATACGTGAATATTTAAAGGGTTGGTTTCTTTTATCATGAAACATTAAGTAGTAAAAATATAGTCATATCGTAAATATTTTATTTATTTAATGTTAAATATGTAGTGAATAAAAAATATCATCTTTTATTTTAAAAGAAAAATTATTTTTTTAACTACAAATCATAATATTACAATCAAAGTATATAAATAAATTTTTATCCTTTTATTTTATATATACAAATAAGATTTTTTTTTATTGAAGAATCTTCGACGAAACAGAAAAACCTTAACGTCCTTACTAAATTCAACCTATGCTGTCCATTTACCCCTTACACATGAGAAGTTTTCCTGTTTACTAACTCAATTTACATTTTCACTTTATGTCATGTTTCTAATTTTCATAACCTTTTCTTTTCATTTTTTAAGTACCTCTTGCATTCAAAATTCCTTAATGAATTCACTTAGTCCCTTCATAATAAATTCATTGACCACTCAATTCTCATGATATGGTCCATTTATCAAAAACTTTAGGCTATAAATTAAAGAATAGACCAAACTTTCAACAATGCAATGTATGTGTAAACTTGACCATTACAAAGAAAAAGCCAAAAAGAAAAAAAAATAATGTAACAGATGCATACAGGTGCTCGCACGTGTAATACAAATATACAAATACATGATAATGTGTCTTGATCTTCTAATGCTTCTGCGAGAGTGAAGAAGTAGCATGGGTTTAAAAAATAAGAAAAATGCTCTCATAATTAATTTTAAAAAATCTCAATTGAAATCATAGTAATTTATTAGTAAAAATGTTATATGTAATGAAAATAGGATTTGAAATTAAATTTTGAATATTTTATGTCCATTAGATTCATTTTTATAAATTTATTCCACCATCTAATATTCATCAATTCCTTGTGATTTACATTCAAAACTATTTTGATTCTCATTTTCATTATATATAATATCACTAAGTTTTTAATAGTACAATGAGAAAAAACCTATAAAATAAAAAATAAATGTGTGAAGAATGATATATAAAAATATTTGAAATCTAGTTGCATCCAGCACCTATAAAATTTGAGATGTTAAGGTTGAAATTAAACTTAAATAAAGCACAAGATTGCATTTTAGAAAATAAAGTAATAACATCACAATATTTAATGAGAAATTCAATGATTTAGAATATGTTAAATAATAATTTGTTAAAAAATAATTTATAAATTTATAACTATCCATTCTCTAAATTTTTTGAATTAAAATTATGATAATACTTTATTCTTTACAACGTATCTTACACTTTTAAAAGTTTTGATTCCTGATGCTACCCGTAATTACCGGATGATAGATAGATCAACATTTTCATGTCATGTATCCAACACAATGTATATGATTGAATTTGGTCTCCCCATTCAAGATATCTCATGGTTGGAGCAGCAAATCCTAAACCAAACCGCACAACAAAAAAGTACAAGGCCATCAGGGCTGCTGCAAACAGATACAAAGCAGCCATCAACTTGAGACAGAATAAATCCCTAAGCTTGATATCAAGGGAACTCTTGTGAGATTTTCAGCCGAAGTATCATTCTTCATGATGGTTACCTAACAACAAACTGGGCCCAGAGGGCCCCAACAAGGCCATCTTGCCCAGCCCCATTCTGGCCCAAAATCATAATGAAATAATTGGTTTTCTGTCAAAATTAAATGCATATATCACAATGTTAATCCATGCTTTCAAATATAGGATATTCTTATTCAATGTGGACCCCCCCGCGGCGGGAGAACTGGTTTCAATGTTTTTTTTTTTTTGTAAAACTATGTACATCGTTTTTGTCATCTGTTTGACTGTTTTTCTTCTGCGTTCATTTTCATTATTCCTTCCCGCTGTTTTCTGCGGTTGGATCAGGCGCGAGATTTTATGGATGAAACTTTAGAAAATGAATCTCTTTATAGATATCAAAAACTTAAATTTAGACTATACTCTCCGTATTCATGACTTTATACATACATACGTGTACATATAGTATTAAATGAAGTATTACTTTTATCATTATAAGAAAATTAAATTTTGTTTTACTATGACTTAAAAAAATTGTAAATTTGTTTATAGAATTTGCAAATTTTTCTATAAAATTTTTAATTTTCTCATTTCATAAAATCTTGTAACTTTTCTATAAAATCTTGCAATATAAATAATCATACTTACAATATAAAAATATCTAAGTATTCCCAAAAAAAAGGTAAGATCTTATTGAAAAATTATAAAATTTATTATTAATTTGGATGAATTTATGTTAATACTTTTTTTTCAAAATGAGCCAAGACAAGTCATTTATTTTAAAATTTTGATCAGCACAACAGGTTCTTCTTATATATGCGTTTTAGTATTTGTTTTTATCGTAACTCTATTGAAACATAATATTATGTCGGAGATTCTATGCACTTTTTTTACATTTTAATTTCTACTATCTTAAATTCAGTACTAATGCTACGTATACCTATTTTAGTGATTAGTCCTTCATAGTTGTTAGATTGCTAACTTTGGAATTAAGCAATTGATTTTGAATTCGTCAGTTTCATTTATAGTAAACTCGTACTGGAATCAAGTTAGAATGCCTTTAATCCCTTGTGATTATCAAAAGAGTGAAATATTTATGGAATTGCTAGTACTATGATGAAGTTATAATGACAAACTTACTCTTCAGTTAATAATAATAATTTAAATTAAATATTCTACGGTGAACAAATATTCTTATAATAATACTAAAAAAAATATATAGCCGTTGATTACTTTTGTTTTATTTTATTTTATAAAAAATTGATTGTTATTTTCACCAACATCCAATCATATGTAATCCATTTATAGAGAAAGGCAAAAAGAGACATTTTAGTAATAAAATTTTCTGTGAAGTTGATGGTGAAACTCAAAATTAAAACTTAGAATGTATGACTGCATAAGTTGCAGATTCAGCTGTATCTCTGCATTTATCCCAATCTTGCATCTAATGGTTAAAAATTTTTAACTTCATGAAGGATGGCTATACCTTTAAAATAAAATTTCGTAGCGTGCAATTTATCTATAATAATAAGTAAATTAGTTATGAAAATTTTTGCACAGCAATATAGTTTCAAATTTTTTGGAAAAAAACTACATAATCATTTCATATAAATAAGAATTTACATTGAATTAGTTCCAATATAGGATACTATTATTTAAGTTAAGATTTAAATTCAATTTATTGTTAGTATAAATTAATTTTACACCATTAATTGCTCATGTATTGCAGTGTTAATATTTTTTTTAAAATTCTCTTTTTATTAATAAAAATTATGAACTATTATTTTTTAATAACATGTTATCATCTTATTTATTAATAGTATAAAATATTTTATAATAACAATAATAATAAATTAATATTGAATATAATTGATATAGTCAAGTGTTTAGAATTAACTCAATGCCACTGTCAAATATTGTAGGGATGAATAATTAGATGCATCTCGTCTCGTATATATTCGTAGTACGAATTTGCACGCATTACCTTTCTAATAGTGATAACTATGCCCCTTCAATAGCCCAATAGTTGCATGCTATTACAAGTTCGTAGTACAATAATTGCTTGCGTTACAATGATGTTCAGTCGCTAAAAGCAATTTGAGAGTCGTTTAGGGTTAGAGAGTTCAATGAACATAGCAGCAGAGACAAAGCAGCCTAATGCATATTTTTTCAAAATGGAAGGCATTGAATGGCTCTCATCAATTTCCTGTTGATTGAAGGTAAGAATAAAATTGTTGACTGACAAGTGGAAAAGATCAAATTCGTGGCTTAATACCCAGCAACCTACTCGTACGATTTCAAAATTTGCTAAGCAAAATACTTAGCATTAAAGAGAGGCGAAAAAGACCGGCAAAGATTTTGTTTTTGAAAATGTCACCGTCCAAAGTTCTTAAGTAGCTTTGCAGTGGTAATTATAAATGGATAATGCTTCTCTGGCACTATTTTTTTTTCAACAATGTCATATACATTAAATTAAAATAAAATTCAAATATAAATAAAAAATGGAATAAATTTATAAAGTTCAAATTAATAAATATAAAAAATTTAAAATTTAATTTTAAATCTTAATTTTTATACTCATAATATTTTTGTTTTTCTAATGAATATAACAATTAATTCCCTGTAAACCGCTAATTGTTACACTCTTTAAATTTCATAATTAATATTAGTAGTTTTAAATTTTTATTTTTATTATAATTAGTTGTTTCTCTTGTTGTTTAAAATATTAAAATAAATAAGCATTCAATGCTGAACTCTAAATACATGCTGATTTTTTCACTAATTTTTTAGCATTATTAGCAAATAAAAGAATAAAAAATTTCAAAGCTAATTATGAAATTTATGTGACATAATAATCAACTTCCTTATCATGGAGAAAGTAATTATTGTGTGTACTCTATTTTTTTTTAAGTCTTGTACGATCTTTTAAAACTTTTTTTATTAGAAGTTAGTAATTTTTCTGATAGGATCAAAACCCGTTGTAAGACTATTTAAAGCTCTCTTCGAAACCAATTGGGTGCGTCTCTTCCTATCTTGATAAACATGGTACAAAAAACTTCCGTTTTTGGTTTGGCATTCATGAAATGAAAGGTGAAGAATGGTGTTTGTGAATGAAAGTGAAACCACATAGATATATATGGAAGGCATATGATTTACAAGATTAATTTCAATAAGCTAAATTTGTTCGATGAAGATATTCTTTTCTTTATCTATCTTTCACGAGCTGTTCCATAAAATTTCCATTGGAATTAATAATTAATAATATTAATATATAACACAAGCATTTTATGTAGGGCCATGTTTTTGGATAGGCAAATAAGACACTTGCTTTAATTTCCCAATTTTTCTTAGGTCTCACTTATAATTTTTTTTATTTTTATTTTGTATAATTATTGATCAATTAGTTGAACTTCAAATTCAATAGTAATTACTCTATTTGAGATTATTTGTATAGTTATTATCATTTCTACAATTAATTAGAGAATAATTACTTTTTTATTTTCCAAATAGTTGTAGATTTTTTGTATGATTATATAAAATAAATAATTAATGACTAAAAAAAATTAGTTATATGTTAGTAATATAATAGTACTCACTCTCTTTGGGATTATTTCTTAATTAGTTGTAGATTTGAATATGTTATTAAGAAGTTATACGTTAGTAATCTAATGATAATATTATATTTACACATTATTATCAATTAATAATTTTTAATATTATAATTTATAATAGTAATTTTTCTAACTATATATACCATAAATTTTTAACATTTTCTGTTCAAATTTTCTTTACTCTCACATTTTGTTCTCTCTTCTCACTCTTATCTTCATACTCTTTTAAAGTAAATTTTCAAAATGAATTGATATGAAATTATTGTAGTAAATAGTATGGCATACAATTCTCTTTATTTCCAAGTTTTTAGGTTTTATCATTTCATCAATTTTTTCTATTTATTTTGTACATCTATTTTATTTATATTTTTAGTGTTATTGTTATTTTATTTTATTTTTATAATATAAATTAAATGGATTAGTTATAATTATCTATTGAGTGTAAAATGTTAGAATTATTTGATTATAAAATTTTGATAAGTGATTTTTCAATTTATAAAGGTAGAAGAATAATATGAAAATTTGGTGATTTATATTATATTAGGTCCCTTTAATAATTTTGCCTACGGGCCCAAAATGTCTGGACACAACCCTAATTTTATGTCTATTTGTCTAAAAATAATGTAATATAGATACGGCTTATGTATACATGAGTTTCTCATTCCTTGGAAAATGTAATTCAATAACCATTACATGTAATAGAAAATAAAGAAATATAGGCATAACACACTTCAAATATGGTCCCATAAATTTTTTTGAGCATATATTTATGTCTAATATATTAATTTCATTTTCTCTCGTGTATCTAAAGTAATATGAAACTAAAGCACTACGCTTATATGAAAATATCTATATTGGATTTGGATTGTGAGATGAAATTTTTATTAATGTACAGAAAGCAAAATTTAGTACCGAACTAATTGGTAGGACAGGCTATAAGATAGAAATGCAATCTTAATAATATTCAGCTGCTTCATCCGAATGTTATTATTTATTAGTGGATGACTTAGAGACTATGTAATCTTTCCACTTTTTGACTAAACAAATGACTCTAGTCGAGGAAAAAATTTTTAATGTTACTTTAATTAATATTATTTTTATATAAATAATTTAATTTAATAATTATATTTTTTAATTCAATAATTCAATTTAATAGAAAATTATTCATTTTTAACAGAAAAATAATATGCTTAATAATATTGTCATAAAAGTAGCACTAAATTTTCAGTGAAGCTTTATTCTAATTGAGATCGGAGAGTTAGAAATTAAAGTGGAATAGCCAAGAGGGATAGAGAAGAATTGCGGCTTATTTACTTAAAAGGAAGGATTTGAATTTGAAATAAAATAATGATAATGAATTGAATGATCTTTAAATTAAATTACATACGTTTGGTACGATGGAATTGTTGTCATATTTGATGTAGAAAAAGAATATAGTACAATGGGTAAAAGATAATGATGTCATTGGTAGTACAACGTAACAAATTAATAATTAATTAAATAAAATTAGAATATTTTATTAAAAAGTATTGATTATTAATAAGCTAAAACTTGAAAATTAGAATATAATATATAGTTAAATATATTTTTATATAGTTTAGATGATGTCTATTTATATTTTTAAGTTAATAAAATATTATTCGAATTTTTGAAAAATTATAATACATGAAACTATTTAATAGAATTATAGTTTTGGTAATCTCAACACAAATATTGATATGAAATTATTTGGTTTTAATTCATGATTAAGGTATTTTTTTAATAAAAATAACTGAATCGTAGTTAGGATAATTGCATAAATGAATAAATGAATTCATTCATTCATTAATGGAATTAGAATTTTATCATTTGTCTATTCTTATTTCAATATACTTACTACTTAATAATTATTTGATTTGTATAAGAAGTAATTTTTCATGAGAAATTAAACTCCTTAAGAAATAATTTCCTATACAAACTTTTTAGAAAGTAATTAAAGTTATTTAGTTAACATTTGAAAAGTAACACTTCTTATGAAATAACTTCCTCCATTTTATTTGGTTCAATTTTAAATATTTTAAGAAATATTAATGAAATAAATATTATATTCTTAATAATATTATAATAAAAATTAATAAATTTTAGTTGTTATGAATTAAATTTAATAAGGATAATTTATCATTATATTTATAAATAGTATAGGAAGTAAAAAATTATTTTCTTTAAATTTAATTAATAACAAATAAAATGTATTAATTTTTATTGCAATAATATTAAGGATATAATTATTATTTATTAATAATTTCTAAAATATTCAAAGTTAAACTAAATAAAGAATAGGAAGTTACTTCTTAAAAAATATCACTTTATAACTAAATAACTTTGAATATCTCTCCAAATATTCATATAGGAATTTATTTTGTTGAGAAATTCAATTTCTTGCAAAAAGTTATTTCCTATGTGAGTCAAACAACTCTTTGCCCGAAGGGAAAATAGATAAGTAACTTTTTATATTCTGTGGAAAGTAAAATTTCTTGAAAAATCCTATTTTCCTCAAGTTTTTAGATAATAGTTAATTAAGCAACTCATCTTTTTTCTATTTTCTAGTAAATAAAACATTTTATATTATTGAGATAAATTAAACGACCTCCTATTAAATTAATCTACTAATTTCATTATCGTTCTCATTTTTTGTCATCATTTTTATTTACTAAAATTCAGTATTGTGATTTAAAAACTCTTATATCTATCTTTTTCTTAAATTTAGATCTTCAATTTCTCAATCAGACGTGGGGTTCTAAATTCTTCTTTATCACATTCATCAAACCAAGTGAATTGTTTAATGGGAATCCAACACAAGAAAGGCAGCTATTTTAAGAGGGAATTTGTATCCTCTTTATTATAGCTCTATTTAATTTTGATATCAAAGAGAAGGGTAAATTTTATTGATTTCTTCTGATATTTGAGTATAATTTATTGACCTCTCCTTTATTTCAAAAAACTTTTCCCAACCTCCCTTGAAAGTGATTGATGTTAATTTCATTTTTATTATACTAGTTTTATCCTTTTGCACATTATAATGTTTAAAATTTTTATAAAAATAATATTTAAATCAATAAAGTTAGTTATAAATGATGGTTTTTTCAAAATGATTTGTAAGATGACATTTTTCACATTTTTTTGAAGTATTTCAAATTTACTTAAATATTTTATTAAATAAAATTTTGTAATCTTTATAAAGTAATATTTAATCTAATAAAATTACTTAGAAATGATAATTAACTCAAGATGATTTGTAAGATGAAACTTTGACATGCATTTTAGAAATATTTCAATTTTTTTTACTTTAAGATAATAAGTAACTTATTCAAAAAATTTGTAATTTAACTTTTATCAATAAAGTTTTATTTTTGTATTTGTAATATTTCAAGTTTATCAAAAGTTACAAAATTTTTATAAAGTTACAACTTTAATAAAAACATTTAAGTTAACTTGAAATATTTCAAAATACATATAAATCATTATATTATAAATCATCTTGAAAGAATTATCGGGTCTAATAGAATTTGTTATTTTTGATAGTTTTTTTTATAAGATTATAAAACTAAGGGTAAAATTGATATTTAAAAAAGGGAATTAACATTTGTAATTGTTAGGGGGGTTTGGTTAATTTTTTTAAAAAATGCAAGGTTGGTGAATTATGTTCAAATTTCAAGGTTGGTGAATGAAATTTATCTTAAAGTGACATAAGAAAAATAGAATTTTATGAATATTTAAATTAAATAATTTTTATATATAATAAAATTCTAAAAAAATTATCTTATAAAGAAAAGAGAAAATCTAAATTTGTAGAGTAGTCCAGTTAATGACATAAATCTTTCTATTCTCATACTTTTGTTTCTGTGTAAATTACTTTCTAATCCTACTTTTTTAAAATCTAGTCCTTCATTGGTTATTTATAAAGGTTGTAACTAATATATTTGTCAAAATTGATAATCAGTAATATTAGTATTTTATTTTTATTTTTATTATAATTATTCGCCCTTCACTTCATTTATAATACTAAAATAAATAGTAAAAAGAAAAAATATAATTGAAAAGTAGACATACATTTGATATTATTAAAGTGAGACTTACTCATCTACTTTTAATACTTTTCATTATTTTAGCATTTTGTAAGTAAATGGAAAAACAAATAATTAGAATAAACATAAAAAATTAATAATTTAACAAAAAAATAAAAAATTGATATACTAATTATAAAATTGGAAGATATAATAATTATCATCTATAAATGAGAAATTAATTATTTTGTTTATTTTTTTTTTGGAATTAGTAAGCATTCACTACAGTAGCAAGACTATGTCAATTTTGGGGGCAATTGTTGGAAAAGCAGTTAGCATCACACCCCTAGTGCTGGTGTCCTTTGTTGCTGGTATATTTAGTCCAAGGTTTTATATCTCTTTTTTGAAAATAGAATAATTTCTTAATTTCTTAATTATGTCTTTGTCTCATTCAAAATGTGCATTTTGTTAGATAGGACACTTCTGAACTATGGTTAGATAGAATGTTGATCTAATCTAATATATATCCTAAATACTTTTATTATGTTGAGTTTGATTTTTCCTTAAATGAAGATTGCATTACTTAAGTTTGGAAAATGAGAAATTTAGAGATCTTATAATTATCTTTTACTCCTTGAGTGAGATTGATGACAGTGAGATGATTATGTATTATAAGGTATTTTTAAGTATATTTGAGGTGTGAATATGAGTGATTATACCACAATTGGTATTCTCTTTCTTTTTAGTAAAACTTGATTATTTATTGTTGCCTGTGAATTAGGCTACAAGCTTAACCACATTAATCTTTTGTGTCTTGTGATTTATTGCTTCTTATATTCTAACTTTGTGAACACACCTCTAAATCATTGCATCTGCTTTAAATTTTCTTAATAATAGTATCAAGAGTCAAGTTCTCATTAGCTTGAATGTCAACAACAAAGTTCAAAATTGAGAAGTTTGATGGAAATATAAGTTTCCAATCTTTGGCAAGTTTGAATGCTTGCTATAATGATGCAAAGTAGAATGAAGAAGGCATTACTTAGCAAGGAGAAGAAGCTTGCAACTATGTTTGATGATGATTAGAATGACCTAGATGAAAAAACATTTTCTTCCACTCAATTAAGCTTGACGAATGAAGTGCTTCAAGATGTGTTAGAGGAAAAGACAATTATCAGATTATGGTATAAATTAAAGAGGTCATATGACAAAATTTGCAATTAATTGAGTAGTATTCAAGCATTGTATATATGTACTTCATATGATAGAAGGTATGTCCATCAAGGCACATGATGTGAACAATATTCTATTAATATTTTTCTTTATATTTAGGTCTCTTAGGAGGTGATGATACTTAATTAGATCAATTTTACATTAATTTGAAACTAATTTGGGCTTAATTGAATTTCGAGCTTAATGCTAGATTTTTTATACTATTTCAGTATTTTGATCATAACTTGAGCTTTGAATGTCAGATTCGGACAATCTATACACCATTGGAAAGCTAAGAAAAAGAGCTACAATTTTTATGTTGACCAGAGAACTAAGTTCTACCATATTGGAGGTCAAAGATTAGCTTAAAGTCAAAGTAGAGTTGCTGTCCAAGCCCAGACCCAACCCAGTTGCAATGATTAATTCATATCTTGAGCTCCAAGTGTCTAATTGATGCAAGGCCAAGTTCAATTACTCCCTTAAATCCATATCTAATCATTCCTAAAGCCCTTTTGAAGAAACTAAGTCGTTTTGAAGGCTAAGGAAGACAGATTGATGGCTCATTATTTCATCTCTGACTAGATTGAACTACCTGCAATATTTTAGCTATAACTTGAGTTAGGCATGTCTGATTAGGCTGAAATTTTGTAGGTAGTTTCCTAGGATATTAGGATAAAATTTTGTAGCTCAGGTCCAATCTTAATTATGCCTCTAGGGTTATAAATAAATAAAGGGCAGAATCAGAACGTGAGGGAGGTCAGACAGCTTGATAGTTTTCTAAATTTTCTTTAGTTTTTCTCTCTAATGGAAGGCTAATTCTTTGAGTTAATTCAAGAAAATTTAGGCTCTTATCCTTTAGAATTATGACATCTTGATTTGTATGGTGGTAACTATAATTAATTTTCCTTTTTCCTCATCTATCTCCTCTAATTTGCATGATTTACTTGAATTGGATGTTGATTTGATATAATCCTTTTTCAATTCTATAAGTTGTGTTTTAAATCTAAATTGGTAGTAAATTTGGATTGATTAATTAGAATTTTTCATGAAAGAAAAGGGGATGAATGGATGGTTTAGGATTATGAATTAATTAATTTAATTTGATTGAATTCTATTTTTAAATTAGTTTTGATCTAGCTTAGGGGTTATGACGATTGTTTAACTTTACTAATCTTAATCAATCAGATTCTAAGTGATTGTATAGCATAGGATTCATGAATTATTGTAGGGATTTCGAATAATTTAAGGCTAAATAATTAATTACAAAAATCTAATTTATAGTGATCTATGATTAATTCTTTGAAGAGACCTTAAATTCCTTGGATTAGCTGTGTTAATTCATTAATATTTTTATTTTTATTGCTACTATTTTATTGATTCCATTATTGATCTTTTGTTATTGATATCTTCTTGCTTTAATTTCAAACCCCCCAATTTTAATTCTATTTTACATATCTACATTTAGTTTTGAAGTCTCAATTTTGCATATTTAGCATTCTGTACTAGTTTTAGGTCTGTACATTTTATGTTTGATAAATTGCATAATTAGATAGAATTCATTTTGTTTACATCATAAACACAATTAGTAAATAATCACCAAGAATTATTGAAAAGGATCTTCAAAGGTTCAACCTGGTTCCCACTATTTTCCTATAAAAATTCTTTGGAATCATTAATTGTAATTTAGTCGATTCAACAATCGCAATCAGCACACACCAATAAATTCTATTTTCTCATCATAAATTTGTCCTAATTAGGTATAAAAAAATTCTAGTAACAATCAAGTCATCTTGTTTTTAAGTTTTTTGTCACCTTCATACAAAACTTTCAAAGAAACTATTTTATATTAGATCAACATTAAAAATGTGAAGACATCCTTGATTAGTAAAGAATAGATGGATAATAAATAGGATACTTCTAGTTATAATGAATAGAGTTCTATTTTAATAGCTAGCAATGAACATATTAGTGGATTTAAATCCTCTAGCAAAGGTAAGTCCTATAACTCTTGCTATAATATCCACCAAATAACTCACTTCATTAGAATCATTTAAAGTAATTAGAAGTATAATTAGTAGCAAGTGAGGAAAAGAAAAATCCATTAGAAAAGTTTATATATATATATATAAAGAGAGAGAGAGGCCATCAGACTCATAAGGAAATCGTGAGCTTGGAAAATTACTTTTACAAAGAAAGTCAAGTGAAATAGTTGGTCTTCGTGCTTATTTTCAAATTATATTACATTTAAGACTCTTTAGTTTGAGAAACATATATGTTTTGGAGATTAGAGTTCAAGAGAAAAATTTTGATACCAAAGTTATAATTTTCTAACTTCATTTCATGTATAATATTTAAAAATATAATACAAAATTATGGGTAAAATAGGTAAATTTAAAAAAAATAAAAATAGTTTTAAGATCATTTAATTTTGTTTATTTCATCCATATAAAAATTTTACATGAAGAATATTATTTTTATACGCACACTAGTACAACATTATCTCATATTCTCCTTTATTTTCCAAGCCAGCCAACCAACCACCTTTCTTTCTCAAATTTTTCAATTGCATTTACTTTTAAAGTCTTTCAAAATTTTGAAGTAATAAATGTTATATCTTGTATTTTGGCTATAAAAACAAAATGCTTTCAAAGGCTAACACTTCATTTTTTACTTTCCATTAGTATTTCTTACACCTTGTTTTTGTCACTTACAAGTATTAAGTCCTCTTTTCTTTACTATTTTTAACTTTAGTAACCTATTTTTTTAATTATCAAAATCCTTCATTTTCACCTAAGACAAGCCAACATTATAACCCCACTTTGTAGATATTCCAATCATTTGATTATCTTAACTAGGTAAAAATTCTTTTTCATTCATATTAATTTAATTTATTAAATATATATTAATTTAAATAAAATTAATATTATTCTTGATATTTTTAGGTACTTCTCAAGGATATTTCTAGAAATTTTGTAAGTATAAATGTTCCTTTTTTCCTTTTACTTTTTGTTCGAATAATATGTATATTTGAAATATATATTATTATATTTTTTATGTATAAATGGTGTTGCCTTAATATATGTGTATTGGTTATAAAAAAAGAAAATAAAAAAAATATAATATATGATGTCCCGGAGGGTGGTATAAGCCACACCACTTTCCAAAGTTTAATTAGTTTTCCCTTAAGGGAAAACTAAAGGAAGATTAGGTGGCTCACAATATAAGTCATTCCATCAACTTTTCACTTTTTTTAAAAAATATATTTATTATATATTTAAATTTAATAAATATAATAATTAAGAAAAGTTAAAAATAAAAAGTAGAAAAAAAAGAAAGTTTGAGTTCTTCAAGTACATTAGGTCTAAAAAAAGCAACCTTTTAATTTTGAAGAAATATTTTTGCTCTAAAAAGTTAATGTTGGACTCACTTGAATTATTATAGGTAAAGAGAATGTATGGTGAGAACTCATTGGAGTAATTGGACTCGTGAGTATCACCCATACTTTCTTGCTTTCTTTTATCTTCTTGGAAGTCATGTTGTCTTATAAGGGAAATATGATGCTCATGTTTATATATATATGGTTAACTCAATTGAGATAATTTGGATATAATTTTGAATAATATTATGATTGGTTTTGAATTTGTTATTATCAATATAAAATTAAAAATTTAAGTTCATATAATTTTAAATTTTATTTGGGGTTATTTAAATAACAGTTATGACAGAGATGTTATTTTGACCTTAGCATGAAATGAAAACCTATGATAGCTTATTTGATAGATTAAAATAGTGTTAGGATTTTGGAAGACCGTGTCTTCATTATATTTGCCCAAAAAGGCATATATTATCATGAAATGTGAATAGAAAAGTTATAGCCCAATGTTTTTTTCATACTAATAAGTGGAATAAGGATGGTGATGAGGGGAATATGGATGGTGAAAGTAATAAAGTAGAAACTTGCATATCTTATACCATTTACTATGAAATAAATAAAATATATATATACATATATACAATTATGAATTTATCAAACGTTGAAGAGTGCTAGTAAGAATTCCATTACTCTTAATATATATATATATATATATATATATATATATGTCTTTTTGGCTAATATCCATTAGAATAAAGGTTAAGTAATTATTCATTAAGTATTTATACTTACTGCTCGTTAGTTGATATTTTTCAAACATGCCATTAGCCTAATAAATGCCTTTGTTATTATTGATTGTTGATAGAGACCACCTTTTACTTATTATGGTTATGTATAATTACTAAAGGCTTATAATCAAACCTAATACTTTATGAACTTAGGTTGTAATAGGCCATAAGGCCATACTATGCACTTTATTCCTAATATCACATATTCCATTTTTATCATATTTACAGTATTAGTCCTACATAATTTTTAAAACTAATTATTTCACATAAGATTATATTTTTAAATTTTGACACTTTTATATTTTTATGAACAATAAAAATATATTTTTATATCTACCTAAGGAAGTGAGGAAAGAATTTATGTAAAAATGTCAAAGTTTTAGAGAACTTTCTAAATTTATTGCTATGAAATTCTTCTTTAAAGATTGTTAATTTTCTTGATAGATCTTTCAAAAGAATTTTTCGGAGAAGTCATTTTTTGTAAATCATGACTCATTTCTTTAAAAAAGAATAATTTTATTCCAAATAATCACCATTAAATTTTCTTATTTTTACTAACCTAGTCCTATCTTATTGTATCTATTTTATAGTAGGATTAATTTTCAAGCAAGTCCATCATTTCTCTTCTTTTTTAGTTTTATTATAAATTTATTTTATCAAACCATCCATTTTGAAAATTTTAAAAATCAATAATATTTTCCTCTGGATAATTTAAGCTCATGGTTTTTCTTAAGGAAGAAGTAAAAACTTCAATACTACTTTTATTCATTTAAAAAAATAATAAAATTCTATCAACTATCCTTACTAACACACTTTTCAAAGAAAAGATTTCTCATTTTTATCTTCACAAATATTTTCGTTATCAAATCAAACCTTTTGCAAAAGATAAAATCCCATTAGTTTTTTTTATAAAGCAATGCCCTTGCGAAGTTTTCATTTACCACAATGTTTTATATAGAGACTTTTTCTTTTTTGAGAGTATAGTTGCTTATATAGTTTTCAACTATGTTTCTAAATTTTTAATAAGATACCTATGTATTTCAATATGATCAGCCTATTAAAATTTTCAAAAGTATAATTATAAAATAAAATTTACTAGTCAAAAGTTATCTAAGAGTTTTATATTTCATAAAAATAATAATAGTTTTTGAAGAAGAAAAGAGAAAGGGTGGTGATGATGTTTATAGGATGCCTTCATGTTAGTCATGATGGACCAAAAAATGGGTTGTGATAATTGCTAAAAGAAGGCACATGTCAAATGTGAATGTTGGAAGTTGAAAAAGAAAAAATAAGAAAAGGGAAATTATAAATGGTGAATTTTAGCAATATAAGATGATATTGAAGATCTTGTCATACAAATCATTTTTTTCTTTTATTTTTAATGCACTTGGAGTGTTAGTGCTCCATTTGAGGTGAAATTTTTTAATAGTGCTCCATTTGAGGTGGGATTTTTTAATACCATTATGGTTTATGTAGAAAATTATCCAAAATTTGTCATAAGTTCTTAAAAAATGTGGAATTTGGAGTTTGAAAACTTTGTTAATGAAATTTAGGTTAATGTACAGGTTAATGGGATATTTTGCCCCAAATTCTATTATCTCTTTTTTAAAAATAAAATACTTTCCTATGCATGTCTTTATCATATTAAAAATCTAAATTTTAGCTAGATATTTTTGAAGTTCGGTTAGACAAAATCAGGAATGACAATTTTTGATATGATATAATAATCTAATACGAACACAAAACCTTTACATGAATTCAAATTGAGTTATATAAGTTAAGGTTTTAACTAGATTGGCTTGTTTAACACAAATAATAAATAGATCGAATTAGGATTGTAAATGGTTTAACATACTAATTTATTCAAGAATTTATATCAAAATGTATATTTTAATAAAATGACAATAAAAATTCAAAAAAGTGTTTTTATCAATTATTAGAAATATCTTTTGTGAAAAATAATATGTTTTTAAATCTAATAAATGGTTTTATAATATAAGTTTTATTAATTGAAATTATTAAACAGGTTAGACGAGTTGACCTATCTTATGATGTTTAATAAATAAGTTGACTTGATACAATATAATTATTATTCAAGTCAAATTCAAATCGAGCTTATTTGAATTGTTATTAGTATTTAATATGATATGAACTCTACATGTGAACATGAATCGCTACTCTTAAACAAGATGTTAATTTAAGCAAATATACATCCTAATTATTTTTATTGTGACAAGTTTAATTTATCCTTGCATAAAGATTTTGATTATAAATACTTATATTATACAAGTTTGGGATATGAGAAATTTAGAGATCCCATAGTTATCTTTTACTTTGTTGGTGTGATTAATGAAAGTGAATAGATTATACATTATAAGGTATTTCTAGATGTATTTATGGTGTGAATTTGAGTAATTATATTACATTTTGTATTGTTCTTCTCTTTAATAAAATTTAATTACTTATTATCACTGTGAATTAGGTTACAAGCTTAACCATTAATTTTTTTATGTTTTGTAATTTATTTCTTCTCTTATATTAATTTTATGAATATGCTTCTAAATCATTGCATTTGCTCTAGGATGGCAATGGGTTGAGTTTGGTTAGACCTAACCCAAACTCATTAAGGGTTCATTATTTTGGATGCATTAAAGATCTATATCCACTAAAGGTTCAGTAAGAATTCAAAGTAGATCTATTTGGATTCGCTAATACAAATATAATTTAAAACTTTTAAATAAAAATAAAAATTTATTATTTTTTATTGATAATAATTACACTTAATAATTATAAATTATATCTATTTTGTTTATTTACATTCTTTCTTATTTTGACTCATCCATACTATTTATATTAACTTTAGAGTAAATGTAGATTGTATCATTCCTATTAATAATAATTATACTAGAATTATATCTATTTTCTTATCCATCTCTATTCTTGTTTTGACCCATTTATATTATTTATAATAGCTTTAGAATAAATGTGAGTTGTATTAGGTTGATTCATAAATAATTATTTATCTATTTATATTATAATTAAATGTCCCTACATTATATAAACTAATATTATAAAATAAAATAATATTATTTTAAAATATCTTCAAAATGTAATGTAAATTTAAATATTTTTAATATTTTTTATCTTGAATAAACTATCAAAATATTTTTATGCATGTGATAATATTAATTTTAATATAATAATAGGTTAATAATAAAATATGTTATTCAAATAGGTTTAATGTAATATCCAAAAAAAATTTGGGATCCATTAAATATTTATAAGAGATAAACTCATGCATTATATAAATTAATATTAACGGGCACCCAAAAAGGATTCAAGATCTATTAGATATTTAATAGATAAACCTAAACCCAAACTCAAACCATTAAGTAGTGAATCTAATTTGGATAAGATCTACTGAATAAATATCCATTAGTATGGATATTTTTGTCATTTCTAATTTAATCTACAAGGATTATAATAAGAAGCAATAAATTAATATCTTGGAAGCATAATACCAAACAAAGTTTTTGGTATTTTTATTTTTAAGAAATAGAAACTATTTATAAAAACTGGATCCAAACAAACTCTTTATTTTTTCATTTACTTGTTTTATGTTTTATTATAATTATATTCTTATTATTTTTTAATTTTAGAAATATATATTAACATTTTTTTATACTTACATGTTCATCTTCCTTATTTTTTTTTATTTGAAATATTCACTCACCTCTTTAGTTTTAAAAAAAATGTAAGTAATTATATATTTCTAAACAATACTAACCAAAAAATATTGAATTCAATAGGTAAAGAAAAGTAAAGTCTTCTAAAAATGTATCATCGAGTGCTATTTGAGTAAGACATTTTCCACTATTAAAGGCTTATTAATTGTGCCAAGAGATTGATTTTTAATATAAATAGTTATGTATAATTGATTTTTAAAATAATTAATTATAAGTAAATATGTTTTATAGTTAATGACGTGGTTTTACTACCATAGTCTCTCATGGGCCGTATGATTTCATAAGACGTTATAATATTTTAAAGGACTTTAAAAAATTGTAATATTTTATAAAAATAAGGAAAAGTTACTTTTTATTCACTTTCATTTTGTCAATTTTTACTTAATTCACCTATATTTTTAAACATTACAATTTATCCACTCATACTTTCTATTATTAATACTTTGCTTACATAAATTTTTTTATCTAATTTTTAACAAGAAATTTCATAATAAGTAAGTTAAGTAAAATTAGATGAAATTACAAATGAATAAAGTATAATTTTTTTATATTTATATAAATTAATATAAAAATTTTTTTAATAGGAATTCAAATATATTAGTCTTATAAAGTATATAATTATAATATAAAATTTGTAAATCTAAGTTAAGAAGATAGTGTTAATATATTTTTAATTCCAATTAAAAATATTGAAAATTAGTTCACATAAATATAAAAAACTATAATTTATTTCCTTATAATTTCTATCAAATTGATATAATTTATTTGTTATAGAATATTTCATTAAAAATTGAATAAAAAAATTAAATAAATAAAGTATTAGTATTAAAAAGTATAAATGAATAAATTATAACATTTGAAAATATAAATAAATAAAATAAAAATTAATGAAATTATACCCGGAAAAAATGTATTTTTTCCTAAAAACAATCGTAAAATTCTATGAAAAATCATATAAAATTGGCCTCGAAAGGCAGACTTGATTGTTCTGAATTTGTGCCGGAACATTGAATAAGTTGGGCATGATTTGGAGAGCACGAAGTTTGGCTCATCATGACTTGTGCACACAAAGGTTAAGTCAGAAAGAATACATTGACATCTGGTTAGAAAGCATGTCCTTTTTGTGTTCCTTCACAAGAGAAACAGAAATGACGTAGAGATGGAGAGAGAGAGAGAAACCGTATACAACTTCATAGGTTGTGAAAGAATTTGTGCTGAGAAGACAGCAGACTGCTCCGTTCTTGTCCTTCCCATAGTTCATGCATCTCGTTTTTCCTCTAGAATTTGTTTTAAATACAATTATAAAATATTAAAAATATTTTATTTATTTAATATTAAATAAAAATTTTAATAAAAATAAATTTATATTATTTCAAAAGATTATTTTTTATTATAAATATTATTTTCTTAAATTATAAATACAAATAACTTATCATTTATTTATCAATATATATAAATAATTTTTTAAAAAATATTTTTTAACAACGTAAATGAAACCAATGTATTTTAATTTTTGTAGATAATGAACATATCTAGTGAGCTTTTAAGATGGTTGGATCAAATTAACTTATTTAACTAACTAATATTAATATTTGACATTCAGTTATTTTAATCAATTGATTGTTTTCATAAATGTTAGAGCAAGTAGCATTTTGATTAAGTTGAAGCATAAATAAATTATGAAATGATTGAATTGCACCTAATTTAGCCCTTTCAAAATTTTTACCAATCTTTCTATCTTCTTAATCATGCGCTAGTATTTGTCTCCATATGGTAGCAGTGTATTGTAATGGAAGCACTAACACGTATTATAATTGTAATTATTAATTTCTTATTGATAAATTTATTAACTATAAAAATTATATTAATTTAATTTTAAAAATATTTAATATATAATAAATTATAATGATATATTATTTATAAAAAATTTAATCTATTAAATAATATATAAAATTAAAACTATTAAAATATTATTAAAATAAAAATATTTAAATAACTTATAAAATATATTTATAACTTTATTGTTATTTTATATTTAAATAATTAATTATAAATAATTAATTTTATTAAATATTTTTATTTAAATAATTAATATAATTAATTGATCAAATTAGTTAATATAATTAATCATTAATTAATAATTAATTGAATCAGATAATTATTAATATAATTAGTTAATTATAAAATAAGATCAATAATTTAATAATTACTTTAAAAATTAAAATATTAATAATATTTTTATTAAAACCTCCCTTTCAATAAGGGTCTTTTGTGAGATTGGAACTTCCGTGTATTAATATTTATTTTGTTTCTTATTATTTGTCATGTTTTAAAAAATTATTTTTATTTATCCTTTTAAAATTTTAATGAAATATTAAAATCTTTTAATTTTATATTTCTTTTTTATGAACAAATATTTTATTATTTTGTATTTTAATATACTTATATTTATTTTATTATATTTTTATTTTTAATTATCATAAAATTAATTAATTATAATAAATAATAAGGATAAAAAAATAAATATTTACATTCTACTAAAATCAATTACTTGTTGATGTCATATCATAATTAATAATTGATGAAGGCAGAACAACATTAATATTTACAATTTAATGTCATTGCAGGTTTTGCTCCATTAGGCCTGACATGATTTGACCAATGGCCCGGCAGCATGAGGTTATAACTGGTAAACCATGAGACAGCAAGGCTCTCAGCCAATCTGCCATCACTTCAAAACTATGAGAAAATAAATGGGAAAAACTACGGGGATTTGACCGAAAGCTAGGAAAACCAATTCCTCATTATCTGCGCCGTCAAAACTAATTATTAAAATTCTTAATTTTGTTAAATATTTTTTGAATCACATCAGTTAATAGGTCGTGATTCAAGTTTATTTTTTTTAAATTTTTTTTCAAATCACGGGCATTGGCATCCTATGATTCAGTTAAATTTTTACTGAATCACGGGAAGTGACAGTCGTGATTGACTTTTTTTTCAGTTATTTTTTTAATTTGTTATCTAATTTAAATTCAATTTTTTCGTTTCAATTTGGAATTGTTTTATATTTTTTAATTATTTATAATTTGTGACCTTTAATTTTGACTAATTTGTACTTGGTTTAATTTTTTATGTTTTAGATTTTTTTATACTAATTAACTAATGTTCTAAACTATAATAAAAAATTATTAAAAATTTATATTTTACAATGTTTTAATTCTTGTTTAAAAATAAAAAAAATTACATCATTAGATAAAATATTTAATTAATTATGAAAATTAATGTATGTTAAAGTGATAAAAAGAATTGCATCATTAAATAAAATATTTAATTAATTATGAAAATTAATGTATGTTAAATTTAGATAAAAAATCACACCATTAGATAAAATATTTAATTATGAAATATATGATAAATTAATTCAATTGTATAATAAAAAGAAAATAAATTATATTAAAATTATATTATTCAATATATTGTAACTTTGAACTTCAAAAAATAGGAATGAATAATATATATATATATATATATATATATATATATATATATATATATATATATAATAAATTAGATGAAATGAGAAAAAATAATATGTGGATTGAAAATTCTTGAAAAAATCTTAATTGATATATTTTTATTTTAAAATAATATTTAAAAAATATTAACAATAAAAAGGAATAAAATTTGAATAAATAAAATTTAATTTAATGTTACTTGTTATTCTTAAGAATAAAATACACAATTAATTAATTTTATTAATAATTTTAATATTAAAGTTTTAATTCACTTAGAATACTTATATAAAATAATAATAAAATATATTATATTATATTATACATATAATATTTCATAATATTAGTATTTTAACTGTAAACAATAGGAGCTCACATAAAAAAATATATAATGGAGTAGAAAATAAATGAAAAAAATATGGTTATTTGACCGAAACGCATAAGGCACGGAAACAAATGGCCCATATGCTGCGGTAGAAAATCTTTTGGCCAAAGCAGTTAATCATATTTTTTTTTAGAAAATGACAGTAACGGAGAGGGACTTCCCATGACATAGTGCACATGTGGCGGCCTCCCAACTGCCAAAAATCGTTAACTGTGTTCCATGAACCCCTTTTTTTTAAAAATGATTAAATTTAAATTTTTTTGTTATATGTTTGAAACCTAATTTTTTAAAATATATAATTATTCATGATTTGTTAGCACCTTTTTTTACATTTAATCTTGAAATAATCTAATAAAGATCTAATTGTTGACATTTTGAATTTTAGTGTGATAGTTTCTATTGAAAATTTTAAATAATAATTACTCTCTAAATATTGTATAATATACATAACATAATAAAATTGGTAACTACCAAAAAATCAATGGAACAATTAAAATCTCAATAAATATAAATTTTAGCTGATTCTTTCATAGTTTTATTTTGGGGAAGATTTAAATTGTAAAATTAAATCCTTGAAAAATATTTTATCAATGGGTGATGTATATATCCATTAACAAATTTTTAACAAATTTTGACCGATATACATAATGCAAAAAATCATTTTCCCCACACACTGCTCCGCTAAAACATATTCCATAAATGTTTAATAATTTTTTTATTAAAATATTTTTGTTGGTTACGGAAGGGGGGTTCCAAGACCAAAGCGGTCCGTGACCCTTTTTTATTTTCTTTTTAATTTTTTACCCTGTGACTTTTTTCTTTTTTAATTTTTTTCGTGGTTATGTTGTAATATTTTTTTTAACATATAAATAATTTTTATTAACTTCAAAATACTGAAATAGTGTAATCAATATTTAATAATAATATTATGATATCATTAATAAAAGTAAAAATAGTATAATAGTTATTATTTATTTAATATCTAATAATACTATTATTATTTAAATGCTAATTGATTACATAATAATTATTTTAAAAAAAATAAGGTTATTACTTCTTTAATAATTAAAAATTAATAATTTTCTAGTCGAAGTATTTATCATTACTCTATGAATGTTAATCTATTTTGAAAGTTTATTTATAGAATCAGATCAAAAGAATAATCAAGTAAAATATTGTCATGTTATTAATATAATTTAGTAGCAGAATAATATTAATTTTTTGTTATGTTAAAAAGTTTTTAACGGCATTATAGTTACTATTAAAATGGCAGCTATTTATTGTTTAGTAATATTGTACTAATATTATTAATTATTAGTAACTTAAAAAAATTTTAATATTAAAAATGATAGCTATTAAAAATATTTCAACATTATCAATATAAGTTAATATATTATAATATTTACTATTTATTTAATATGTAAGAACATTATTTGTTTATTAAATAAACATAAGTATTACTATTGATGTGTAATAATAATTATTAGATTGGTTTAAGTTAATGGATAAGTGTGGAGACAATATTTAATTTGTGTAATTTATTTACAAATTTGAACATTATGATAAATGAAAAATGAGACAGAATTAATTATGTACAAAAGAATGAATGAATAACTAAATTAAATAATCAAATTAGCTATAAAGGTTTTGTACAGTAATGAAATAATCAACTATCAAAGTAATGACTCCCAGTCCCACATCGAGGGCATTGCCTCGCTCGTTGCAGTCGTCAAACAAGGGATTGCTGCTGTTCATCTCCATCATTACCCTCATCGGAGTCTGTTTGAGTGGGATTGTTATGACCCGTGGTAAGTGGAGAGTTTAAGTCCGAGTTGGATGAGTAAAATGGTGGAATAGGATTTTGTGGAATAAAAAACCCTTGTTGCTGATGCGATGTGGATCCACTGCCGTACTCAAAAGTAAATGCAAGCGGCTCAGATAAAAATGCCGTTAGAGAACCCGGGACTCACTAGTGTGGGGGTGATGGTGATGACATGAAGAACGATGATGGGCCAGCATCTCCACCTGCCATGAAATGTGATGAGGGCATGTATGTAGATGGACCTGCACTTCCTGCATCGGGCTGCATTGAGTGAGTGGCGTAGCCGGAGGGGACATCCGCCGGTGGCATCGATCGATGACCATAATGTGCACTGTCATTGTCATCATCAGGTCCAGGCAAAATGGGATCCCTAAAAGACATAAAGCCATGGGCCCTCCTACCATGCCTAGGCTCAGGGATGGGTGGTCTCGATAATTCGTCTGCAGGAAGAGCTGGTTGAGAAGCTATCATGTCTCGATGCTCACCCAACGCACGCAGGATGCGATCACAATCTCGGTCCACTGTCTCCCTAAATTGGTTGTACCCGAGAGTTGGAGGATCCTCAACGCTCAATGTGCATAGTCTCTCAGCAACATCGGCCTACATGATAATGTGAAAATAAATACAGTGTGTCAATTTATATTATAATATTTTGAAGAAGTTATAAATCATATTATGAAGGACGAATGATTACCACAAATCCTGGACCACCGCTAGCTGGATGAATCCATCGTCTCGTGTGTGTCCAATACCATGACATGTAGCTTGAGCCACGATGAAGAACATCAGTCTCTATCTCAATCAATGAAAGCGTGGCTCGCCATGCATCCCAAGCACTAATGTAGACCATGTGTTCTTGCCGCTAATCCTTCAATGTTTTTTCTCGAAGCTGTAAGGTATGACAGGAACCAAGATTGAATGGCTCTTGTAAGATTGGTTGCCTCCTACCAAACTGGCGAAGAACACGATCTGCATGGTGTCATTCCATGATGTGGAAGCATATGATCGGGACTGAAGCCAACCATATGTCAAGTGAGATAAGGCAATACTCAGGCACAAGCTGCTGGACACTATCCATATCATAAGGCCGCCAAATAATCTGCACTAAGTAAATGAAAGATAAATAAGCATGTAACTACATATGAGACAGTCAATTTAGATACAACAAAGCAAGCCATAATTAACCTCTTCAGCCTTCATCTGATTAAGCAATATTCTGAATTGCCGTAGGGCATTTATTGGAGGCCGCTAAAGCAATTCGGTATTCTTCCACCTACGAGAGTTGCAAAATGTATATTATTTTCTATGCGTAATTTAATACTAATAGAGAAATACATTAAATGAAAATATAAAAATGACCCATACTTGAAGCCCAATGGTGGTAGCATAGAGTAAATGTCTAGACGGGGATCTGGATACGGAGGTGCCATCAGTGCTAGAGTGGAAAATTGATCCCACGTCCATAGATGTAGAAGATGCAAACATCCACCGATGTTTACCTCATTAGGGTTGGTGTCCGTGCACAATTCTTTATACAAGCATGCAAGAACTGTTGATCCCAAACTAAACCGTCCAGTATCAGCGAAATTTGCTAGTAGGGGTAGATACATCAATAACACTTTATGGCCTAAAGTGTCAGGCATAAGATATCCGCCGATGAGTCTCAAGATGTAGGCACGCGTGAAGCATTGTATTTGTTTGTCATCTGCATCAGCTAGCAAGTGTCCAAAATTCACTGCTAGCCAGGGGATGCTCAGGCGCTGCCCTTGTAAACACTCATCGGGCGGTATAACCCCAAGAAGATCCTCGTACATCACCCGCCAGTCATATCAGGTGTACCTGAAAACAGGAACGCCCTCGTATGGTAAACCCAGCTGGATGGCGACATCTTGTAGTGTAATTGTGCACTCCCTGTAGGTGGTGTGGAAAGTGTATGTCTCTGGCCGCCATCGCTCCACCAGTGCAGAAATGAGCACTGCATTCAACTCAACATGGTCAAGACTACTGACACCGTAGAATCCAACTTGTTGAAGATATGGGACAATAGCAACTGATGGATCAAAGAGACAACCCACATGTGCGACACATTGTAACCTGAGGAGTTGATGTGCCTGAAAACAAAAATACTAAATCATAATGTGGTAAGGGTTTAAAAAATCACAAATTGTATAACCATAGATTACTAAACTTACATGGCTTAACCAAATGGCCTGTGAGATATGTCTAGACTGCAAGTACAAAAGGGACTCGTCTCGGGCCTAGGTGTGACAACACGACGCTGACCAGCCATTATAGTCAAGGGGTATGATATCTGTCACATTTGAATAATTCAGTTAATTACACAAAAGTATGCATTTAAACACAGCTTTTATCCAAAGTAAGTGACCTAATAAGGCATCAGGGAATACTCATGCTAACGCATTATACTTGCCAGTGTGTTCATTAATTTGTTACTATTTATGACCTCAATCCTAACAAACCATAGGATGTGCACTTAAAAGTTCCTTTGATAGGCTGGACAGGTTGCGCGGTTGTGCCCTATTTGCTTGCATAGCCCACACCTCTGAGGATCGGATGGACCCTCCTGCCAGTCCATTTCATTCCTTATACGCCTAGATCGTGGTCGATCGCTAGCACACACCATCGAGGGATCCAGAATGAGTTTTGGTCCGTTGAAGGCTGGCCAATGCTCCACACCGCCTATTGGTCGGAACTCACTGCTATATGCACTCAGCATTGTCTCCAATCGGAAAACACGATCGACAAACTGCAGGGGATCTAACGAAACTTTTGAACATGTAGCAAATACATGTTGGCAGGGCCAAGGCTCGACTTGAAACTCGCCACAATCACATGTACGATCACGAAGGCTAACCTTGTAGGACAGACTAAACTGCTTCCACGTCAAGTCATACGGCTCCTCAACCTCAAATAAGAACCCCTGGTGGTCAAAACGGCGCATGTGGCAGGTTGACACTTTCTGAATGCAATCTTGAATTTTTTTTTCAGACGTCCTCAAAAAATACCTCTCCTGCTTATAACTATGTTGCAATTGTGTTTGATCTATCAACAAAATATGTATTTAATTCAAACATTGTTGCTTTGACCAACCCCATGATGGGCAAAAATCTAACCCCCTTGAGGACGCTGTTGACACACTCCACCAAGTTAGTTGTCATATAGCCCCATCATCTGCCTCCCTCGTCATACGCACGGCTCCATTGATACTTTGGGATATTCGCAATCTAATTGGCAGCTCTTTGGTGTAATGATTGTAGTTCCGCTAACTTTGAATCCACTACATGTCGCTCGTATTGGTAACCTGTACAACCCAACATTGTGACATAATTAACAAAGATAATAAGGTGTCATGACAATTAGAGAAGTTTTCTAGGAGTATTATGTACTAATGCTAATGAACAACTTCTTCAGCCACTCGGTCCTGAAGGTTGAGTTCATATTGCTGGCGATGTGTCGTAGGCAGAACACATGATAACCACTGGGTGGTTGCTACCTTACGCGTGGGTTTGCAACGGCAGCAACTATCCCAGGATGTCTATCTGATATCAAGCAAACACCTTGCTTATCCTTGACGACATGTTGTCGAACGTTTGATAGGAACTAAGCCCATATCTCGTATGTTCCCCCCTCTACTACAACAAATGCAAAGGGAACAATCTTTCTATCACCATCTTGTGAAGTTGCGATCAGGAACAACCCCCTTATACTTTCCATATAAAAATGTGCCATCAACTTGGACCATCGATTTTAAATGATCGAAGGCATCAATACATGGCTTGAATGTCCAAAACACCCGACGGAACAGTGCTACTGGCGTACTCTCACCACTGTTTGATGGGCATTCCCTGCTCACAATCTCGAAGTATGACCCAGGATTATAATGTCATACAGCCGCCAACCACCTCGGTAGTAAAGCATATGATTTTTCCCAATTCCCAAAAGCGAGTGCAAGAGCTCGATGTTTACCCTTTCACGCCTTCTTATATGAAACTAAATATCCAAATATACTGTGGATATGCTCAATAACCCCTCGAATGGACACGTTGGGGTTCTCAGTCACTAACCCTACAATGTAAGATGAAATGATATCTGTGTCCAATTTCAGATGATCATTTGAAAAAGAAGCAGACACACATTTATGAGGTCCATTGTATCTTGTTATTTACCAATGGTTCTCTCTCGGTTTATGACAGGCTCTAACCCTTCAATTGCATTGTCCACCGTAGTGAGGGCACCGATACTCTTCATACTTGGTCGAAGAGTAATGTGAGTAAAATGTGTTGTGGATTCGAATTGAGTATATTTTCATCGCACGACGGAATGATTTTTGGTCATTATACAGCCAACCCACATCTGGCTCTTGGTCATTAAGCACATTCATGGCACCTCTCATACCGAGAAAATCATTGCTGTCGACTGCATCTATATTTATTCTTCCAAAAAGGGCAGTTGTCGATTCCACATACTAGTTCACTGGTGTTGCAGGGATCACTGGGGTAACATCTTCACCACCATCAGCTTCATCATTATCGCAACTGTCATTGTCCTAATTAAATCTTTCGGGAATGTCATTATGTGCATCATTCTCTTCAAAATCATCCATTATGTCGTCTGATTCCTCCGGGATAGAGGGGGATTGAAGGAAACCATAGCCGGGTTGGGAAGAACATGGCTCTGTAGCATAATCAATAATGGGAGATTGAAACTGTTGCCCAAAGTATTTTTGTCCATCCACTGGTTCCAGACTACCATGGTACGGGTTATAATTTGATGGCCTTTTACCAAAGTTAGGAAATAGGTTGGTGGACGGTTGTGTGCATGGCCCACTCTCGTCAATTGGTTGACTAACAACGTTCAGATCAAATCCCTTGCTTGTGATGTGTGCATACAATTCTGGGCAAGCCAATTGAGTGGGAAATCTAGCATTCGCTTCCCACATTCGTTGAATGTCATCATCATCCTCTAATAGACAAGCTTTGTATCTTGTCGGGTTCAATGAAAGCGGATGTCTGTACTCCAACTTAATTATAGCTTAATTTTCCGTAAGTCTTAACTTTTGTCTAACTGCAATTTTCAATGCATCCAAGGTGATATCCAATTTAATTCTCATAACTTTGACCTTTCGACACCTAAATGTATCACCTTCATCCGTTTCATAAATTTCTCCGTTCGCATAGATACATACATTTTCTTCCCTGATACTCATGGTGATTCCTACCATATTTGGGGTGTTAAAGTGACTTCAGGGATTAAAACATACTTATAAAAAATAAATAACACTCAGATTTAGTTTCATATCATCTAAAATTATAACCAAAAGTTTTACCTGGAGGGATAGATTTTATCATAATAATACAAAGAAATTAGAATAACAAACGTAAATTATGATATGTATAATAATAAATATGACGTACAGAAATAAAATATCTAATCAAATAGAATAATACAAAATTCTAATTAAAAATATATACAGCTCAAAATTAAGTTTATTCCAACTGAAATACATTAAAAACTTATAGTCTAGGGATAAATAGATTACAGAATAAATTCAATAATATTTTAATTAAAATAAATTAAATTGTAAAATAAAATATTTACTTTCTAAAATATCGATATTTTTTTGTATGGACCTAGATGAATTCAATCATAGAATTCTAATTAAAATTGAATTAAATAAAAAAAGAAAGAAAGAAATATTAAATACTAATTTTGCTGTAGAATTTTTTAATTAATTCAAATTTTCAAAAATTTCTATTGCATTCTACCTTCAATTAAAATTTTCAAATTTTTTTCTTTTTTTCCTCTAATTTTTTCTCCTCCGAACAACGAGTTATGGTTAAATTCTAATTTAATTTAATTAATAAATAAGCCTTTCATATATTCCAATTTTAAAGATATATAATATATTTCCTTCAATCGATAATAAAGTCAACAGAAATAAATTAACTAAATTAAATTAAATAAATAAATTAAATCAAACAAACAAATTAACTAAATTAAATCAAACAAATAAATCAACTAAATTAAATCAAACAAATAAATTAACTAAATTAAATTAAACAAATAAATTAACTAAATTAAATCAAACAAGTTAGTAAAAACATTAACTTAAATAAATAAATTAAATAAATAAATAACTAAATTAAATCAAATAAGTAAATTAAAAATAATAACTCAAATAAGTAAATTAAATAAATTAAATTAAAAGAATAAATTAAATACATTAAATTAAATAAATAAATCAATGAAATTAAATCAAATAAATTAACTAACTAAATTAAATTAAACAAATAAATTAACTAAATCAAATCAAATAAATAAAACTAACTAAATTAAATTAAATAAATTAATTAACTGAATTAAATCAAACAAACAAATCAACTAAATTAAATCAAATAAATAAATCAACTAAATTAAATCAAATAAATAAATCAACTAAATTAAATTAAATAAATAAATTAACTAAATTAAATTAAATAAATTAATTAACTAAATTAAATTAAATAAATTAATTAACTAAATTAAATTAAATTAAACACGTAAATTAAAAACATTAACTCAAATGAATTTTTTAAATAAATTAAATTAAATAAATAAATTAAATATATTAAATCAAATAAATAAATTAACTAAATTAAATCAGACAAGTAAATTAAAAATAATAACTCAAATAAGTAAATTAAATAAATTAAATTAAAAGAATAAATTAAATACATTAAATCAAATAAATAAATTAATGAAATTAAATAAAATAAATTAACTAACTAAATTAAATTAAACAAATAAATTAACTAAATCAAATCAAATAAATAAAACTAACTAAATTAAATCAAACAAATTAATTAATTGAATTAAATCAAACAAAAAAATTAAATCAAATAAATTAATTAACTAAATTAAATCAAACATGTAAATTAAAAACATTAACTCAAATAAATTTTTTAAATAAATTAAATCAAATAAATAAATTAACTAAATTAAATTAAATAAATTAATTAACTAAATTAAATTAAACAAGTAAATTAAAAATATTAACTCAAATAAATAAATTAAATAAATTATATCAAATAAATAAATTACATACATTAAATCAAATAAATAAATTAAATAAATTAAATTAAATAAATAAATCAAATACATTAAATCAATTAATCAATTAAATTAAATCAAATAAAAAAATTAACTACATTAAATCAGATAAATTAATCAACTAGATTAAATTAAATAAATTAATTAACTAAATTAAATCAAATAAATTAACTAACTAAATCAAATCAAACAAATAAATTAACTAAATCAAATCAATTAAATAAAACTAACTAAATTAAATCAAATAAATAAATTAAATACATTAAATCAAATAAATAAATTAACTAAATTAAATCAAATAAATAAATGAATTAAGTTAAAACAAATAAATTAATTAACTAAATTAAATCAAATAAGTAAATTAAAAATATTAACTCAAACAAATTAATTAAATAAATTAAATCAAATAAATAAACTAAATACATTAAATGAAATAAATAAATTAACTAAATTAAATTAAATTAAATAAATAAATTAACTAAATTAAATCAAATAAATAAAACTAACAAAATTAAATCGAACAATTTAATTAATTAAATTAAATAAATAAATTAAAATTATTAAATCAAATAAATTCATAAATACATAAATTTAATTTAATTACATAAACAAATTAAAAATATAAAATCAACAAAATTAATAAATTTAATTTATTTAAACAGAATAAAAATATTAAATTAAATTAAAAATTTACCTTATACTCTCATTCTTTCTCTCTCTCTCTACTTCAGGTCACCTCCTTCTTCCTCTCAACTTCCTGCTCGTGCTCGCACCTTCAGCTTCTTCTGCCTTCTCCTTCTTCAGCCTTCAGCTCGCCTTCGCCCGCGCTATATAGGCGAAGTTTCACGGGGGAATAGTGGCCTCTGATCATGGCCTTCTGCAGGACGTGACCAGACTGATTACAACCTGCATGAGGACATGATCAGCTGATCACGGCCTGCAGCAGGACGTGATCAGGCTGCCATCAAATCCGTCAGCTCAGCTGCTGATCACGACATTGCAGAAGCCGTGATTCAATTAAGTGTTTTGGGAATTTCTTTTAACGGCGCAAGGATATGGGAATTTGTTTTTCCCAACGTAGGCCGTCGGTAATTTTGCTGAAAAACTACTGTAAAAAGAAGGTCAAATCATATGTGATTTTGTCTTATCTATAATTAAATTTTCATACTTTAAAATTTCAAATTAAATTTTTATATTTATATTTGTTTTTATTTAAACAAATTTTTTTATTTTTTTTTAAAGTTATGCTGGTAATCATTACACATAAACGACAACTTGTTAATAATTTTATGAATCGAGGGGCACATGCACATGATTCATCCTTTCTTATAAAGATAAAATAATTTTTTTTACATAATATTCTAATCTTCTTTAAATTAACTATTTGTAAGTTAAAATACAATTGCAAACAGTTGAAACTCTAGAACAACAATTACTTAATTACATCAAGAAAGTGATGTCTATTTATGTTGGCAGTAATAAAATTTAGTAGAAATGTGATAGAAAATATCTAATTAACAATGAAAAATGAGTCCAAAAATTAAATTTTAAACTTTTAAGTGATAAGGATTTAATCATAAATTAAGAGATTTATAAAAGACGACAGAATAATTTAACGTAAAAGTAAACATTCTAGATCATGATTTTTTGCCTTTGGTAACAACAACATCATCGTTGTGTTTTAAATTGCTGCTTGCAATTGGTATTGGAGTTATATCTTGACTGCAAAAAATTATTTAAAAAGGCTCGTAAAATGTGATAATTAAGAAATAAAATAATATAAAATTAGGAAATTTAATATTACAAATAAAACAAATTATCTTGTAATGTAATTTAAAATCATCTTGCAAATGTTTGTCAACAAAAATACTATGTTATGGAGAACAGAATTGGAAATTGAATATTAAATTTTTTATATTTATTAAATTAAATTTTATAAATTCATCCTATCATTTTATATTTAATAATAATATTTAAATTTATATTCAAATTTAATTTTAAATCTTATTTTTAATATATATAATATTATTAATTTATCAATATGAATGGGAGAAATCTTTCCGAGAGGGTCAGGCAGGAAATAGCGAACTGATGACGGAAATATGTCATTCAGCTGTATCTACCCTTAATTTCTATGATAAACAGTGTGTGCATGCCCATGGCACTCTCAGGTTGCTTTATCACGTGTCAAGCAATAATCATTTTACTTTCCCTCGCGGCCGAAGCACATTTTTTATTATTTTTCCGACCTTTTAATTTTTCTTCCCTTTCTAATTTTTCAATATTTTATTTTATTAATATCAAATTTAATTAATATAAAATATTAATTATAATAATATAAAATATAATATAATTTTTAAATTATAATAAGTTAAAATTTTAATCTACTTGAATTAATTAACTACATATTCTATTTTTATATTTTTTATTTTATAGTTTACAAATTACTTCTCTTCCATTTTTTACTTTTACATTTTTTTCCTTTTTCATGTTCACATATATTTAAATATCACATATTTTTTATTTACTATATTAAATATTTTTCTTTTTCTGTATTCACATATATTATTTATAATTCTAAATGTTATATTATTAGGTAATATCGATATGATAAGATACACTTTATTTTAATTTTATCAAATATTATAAATAAATTAAGGATTTAATTTAATATAATTATTTATCTATATATATATATATCTTATTTTAATTTTTATGTTGGATTATTTTTATTATTTTTTCTTTTTTATAGTCATTAATTTTGTAAATATTTTTTATTTTTCCCATAATTTCTCACTTTAATTTATACAACTCCCTAAAATTATTTGAATAATTTATTTTTTTATATTTGGCTATACATTTGAAATTTTTAAAATTATCGATTCAAATTCATGTGAAGCTGAAATTTAGTGCTTGATTATTGTAACATATTTATTTATATTATCCTCTTGAATTTGATATATTTATTCACTTTAATTATTTACTACTCCAATTACGGTTTATACTTCAAATTAAGTTATAATTAAATATTTTTTGAATGAAATTTTCTTTAAAATATGTTATTTGGTTTTTTTAATCAAATGAAACATTTGAATTAAACTGTTCTCCTTCTATTCACATAATGTACGGATATTCATAATTATTGCTAATTATTAATTTTATTTCAATTTTACTCATAATATTTATTCATGTAAGTCCCTGAAATTATTTAAATAATTTATTTTTTTCCTATGCTATTGGTTTTGATAGGAATTTATTTATTCTATTTTTTATTTTGATTATACTGTTACCTTTAAATAATTTTAATATTATGATTTAAATAGATTTTGGAGTTTAATTATAACTTCTAACATATTTAAAATATTTTTATAATCAACATATATATGAATCTCTCTCCTCGCAATGGGCCAACGGCGCAAATCCACTTTTATTTTTTTCTTTATTTTTTCTTTCTCATTCTCTCATTCATTCATGTAGACCCCTCCATCCATTTATATATTTTTTATTTTTCATTTTTAAATCCTAATTCTTTATTCTTTTAAAATTTATATTATTTTATAATTTACACATTATTTCTCTTCCTTTTATTTATTATATTACATCTATTTTATTTGCTCTTTTTATTCACATGTCATCTATTTTACTATTAAAATATGATTTTGCAATCTTCCCACATATTAGCTTTCTAATAACTTTTTACCTTGCCAGTTTTCTAATTTCTATCTTTTTTCTTTCACTTTTGTTCTTTGCTTCTATTATGTTAAAGAATTAGAGAGTTACTTAAGTATCATTTTTTTAAAAAATTTTTTATTGTATCTCATTTCCTATTCTATAAATTAGCTTATTTGCAAGCGCTCATCCACTTGCATAGAGGCCTATTTTACTTAAAAAGATTACAAAATTTAATTGTTATTAATTATTAACTATAAATATAATTTGCATAAAATAATATTAATTTCTAAAATGTCTTTAAATTAGAAAAAGAAGTGTGTAATAAAATTTTACGAATTGAATTTTATAAATAAATACTTTCATTATCAATAAATAAATATAATTAAATGAGAAATAATATAAAACAATTTTTTTATGAAATTAGAACTATCTGGTTGCTACGATTAATGAAAAAAAGAGTAAAGATATAATTATGAATACGTCATTGTTTAATAGTAATATTTAAAGAAGAATAATGATATTTGCACACTGAGATTAAATTTTAAATAGAAATAAAAATTGTCATTAAATACAAGATGATTAGATAAATTTATAAAGTTTAATACAATGAATATAAAAGATTTAAAATTTAATTTTGAAACCCATTTTCAATACATATAATATCCTTTTTTAAATTTGTCAAATTGTTTCAAGATAATTGAAGTCTCAAACAACATTAAAATTTTAAACCTCTTCATTAAAATTTTGTGTCTTTGATCACAAAATTTGATAAAATAAATTAAGAAATCAATTTTTTAAATAAAAAGTGGATATCAAATTATTTAAGAAACTCTTTAGGAATAGAGAATTAATGGGAAGTTACATCATCTATAAAGGTTATGAAACTTCACGTAAATTGGACAGATGATGAATAATTTGTCCTTAGATATTTAAAAGATGTTTTGTAAAATATTTGGTATTTTAGGTAAAGTAAAAGTAGACACCAAATGTATAAATCACCTTTATATTGTAAGGTGCTTGATATGGTGCCCCTAAGGGTTTGGTGTCCGGGGTGGTGTGGCAAAATACAAGCTACTGGATGAGATTACAAAAATCTTAGCATTGATTTAGTAATCTCATCTAGTGGCTTGTATTTTGCCACACCACCACGAGCACCAAACCCCTAGGGCACCTTAGAATTCACCATATTGTAATAATATACAAATGATCTTTGCTTCTAGTCATATTATATATTTTAATCAAAATATTATCTCTAAGCACTTAAAAGCCTTACATATATCCTCCCTAGATTTGGTTTCTCTAAAGTGTAAGATCCATTTTAAAGAATAAATGACATCATCAAAGACATTAATGAGAAAATTAAGGGAGTAAATAATCATAAATTTAAAAATTATTTTTTTATTTATTATTATTTATAAAATTATGAGTCATTAATTTTTTCATTAATACCTGTGATGATGCACTTCACTCTTTTGCCCTTTAAAGTACAAGATGCATTTTAGAGGAGCTCAATCCATATCTCTCTATTTACACAAAGTATAAGCAATTCATTTTTAATCATAATTATTATTGTTCATTAATTTTATAAATATCATGACTTTTGCATAATTTTTCGCCTATGTTTGCTTAAATTTCTAAAATTACATGAATAATTTATTTTGTTATATTTCATTAAGTATTTAAAATTCCTAAAATTATCGATTCAATTAAATGAGTACTCATAATTACAACTAACCACTAATTTTACAAATATTTTCCTCCTTGATTTATGTAACTCCCTAAAATTAAGTGAATATTTTTTTTGTCAATATATGCTATTTCTACTAGACTAAGAATTTTAAAAATCTAAATTAACTAAAAGCATCCAATTAAAAGCAGTGGAACAAAAATTGTATACCTTATGGAAATTTAATTATTTTATTTATATTTTAAAATAATTTTTTACCATTACATAATTTTAATACTATGATTTAACTTAATTTTGGAATTTGCACTTTGACTTCAATATATATATATATATATATATATATATATATATATATATATATATATATATATATATATTAAAATTTAACTTTTAAAATTTGTTAAGAAAAATTATAGTATTTTAGACTACTGTTATGGGAATTTGACTTTTTAAGAGTTTGAACGTTTTTACTTTTACATTGCCTTTAAGCCATTAATATTTGTATTTTTAATTTTAATTCACTTATGTTGAGATTTGAAAAAAAATATTAAATAATAAAAATATTTAAATTTTTAGGAGATCGTTCTATTGCATTACCCTTACATATTTATGTTGGTACTATCAGCTAAATATTTTAAATGATCATTTATTCATTTGATAATTTTACATTTAAAATTTAAAAGAATTTTAAGTATAAACTATATATGTACATATATATACACACACATACAGGCGCTGGTGCGCGGATGTAAAATCCAGTATTTGTACAAGGTGTGTTGCTATGGATATCAAAGAAAGAGGTTCGAACTGGGTTTCAAATTTTAAATTTTAATGCATCCACCATTCATTCCAACAAGAAATTGTATTCAAGTTTAACTTTAATCGTTGCGGTTAATTAATTGGGAACTTATATTTCTCTCCTATTGTCAGGTGATGCTGCATTTCTATTATGCGAGATATGATTTGGTCCACGAAATTTTCTGTCTCAAGTCTCAATACTTACGGTTATTTTCAGTCCACTACGTACCTAAAAAAATTGGATAAATTATAGGGAATCCTCTTAACTTTTTTATATATGATTTATCTTTTATATTATTAAAAGGTACTTACCATTGGTGTTAATTTGATTAATGTTATTAAGAATCCTTTTCTAGTGACTTTCTTTTTTTCTTAAAACTCCTTTTTATTGCTCCATTTTTCAATTGTTTTTCATTTCATTTTATGAATATGCAAATTTTAAATTTCATTTTATTAATACGTAGAATCTTAAGAATTCTATTGACTAGAATTATTAGAAATCAGATTATCGAGAAGCATCACAAAAGTACAAGTTTTATCATTATAATTTATATATTATGATGATTAATCTCATTTTTCTTATATAGTTCTTATGAATTATGATCCTAATTTTTAAGATTTTCCGAAGTTTTACAATACCTTTGAAACTTATAATCTATTTTTTTTTTGAGGTGATTAGGAGTGGAACTCAATCAAATCGTTTATGAATAATTTATGGTTTGGCTTGTTAATTTCTTGATTTGCTTTGTTAATTTAATTAAATAAATTAGATGTAAGCCAATATCTTAACTTATAAATAGGACTAACTTATTTAATTTTAGGTTTAATTTATTGGCTTACTATGTTAGCCTATTTAACTAGTATATTACCACTTAAATTAATTAAGTAGCTATATTATAATTATTACCATTCTTTTGTCACTGTACTTTTTTCCCTTTTTCAATTCAATCATCAATATTCTAAAATTTTAAAGTTTGTGAGTAATAAATTTATATTATTATATCATTTAATCTTTTCATTTTAAATAAATATAATGGTTGTTTGTTATGTTGAAGTATTAAGACTTACATAAAAATAGAGATAAAATTTTGTTCAATACCTTATTTAACAAAAATATTATTTTTTTTTGAGAAACTTATTTATAATATATGTACTTAAATTTATAAGTCTATCATTAATTCATTTAGATTTTAATGATTAGGTTTGAATAGATCAACAAGATATGCCAAACTTCTTAAATTTTATAAATAAATTAAGTTAAATCAAAATTTTGGCCTATAAATAAGTTATAAGTAAGGTTGAAGCCAACAAATTTAAAATAGGCCTAGACTATTTATGTCAAAACTTAGCTTGACCTAACTTGTTTCTATTTCTAGAGGTAACTCATGAACATAAAACTAGATTAATCAATTTTTTAAAGGAACAAATCAAGGGTTATTCTTTTGAGTGCATGATCAATTTAAGTGTATTATTAACTATTAATTCCATCAGTTAAAAAAAAAAAAAGAAAGCATTATTAGAAGAGAGAAAGCATTATTAGAAGAAAAAAAAATTAAAGGATCAACAAGGGAGGTGGAATTCAATCCAAGGAAAGTAATAAATCTCAATGGATATAGTTTTAGTCATTAAATTTATTTTTTCAGATGAATAATATAATATAAGAAATCATCAAATATTCTTTAAATTAAAATTTTTACTACAAAGGAAATCAAAACAACAAATTTAAAAATCTTTTCATGATTGGCATTTGTTCGAGGGAAAATTTTAAAGAGTTTTTTACAATTAGAATTCCAATTTCCTTTGATACGTGAGAAAATTTGTTACATGCATGTTAACAAATGAGGTGTCTTTGCACTGTTAATCATGTAAAAGTATGCCGTAAGTATATTTTAATAATATAAAAGGTAAATCACTCATAAAAAATTCAAAAGAACTTTGTCTAATTTAATAAAAAAAAGTCCAATACTTTAATAATTGGTAATTAAAAATTACAACTCTTTATATAAAATTTTGAATCTTTTTCGATAAATTTTACAATTTTTCAAAGAAATTTAAAAGTTTTAAATTTTTTTTGTTGCAATTTATGTTTATATTACATGCAAAATTTATACATATTTAAGACATCTAAGGAAATGCAAGATGCATCGGAGACTAGTGAGGCTGGACATGATGATGTCTTGAGTTCTATACTTCTTATCATTTTCACATGACTTATAACATAATATTATGGAATTGTAAAGGTGCAGGTATGTTACAACTCTAACCCAATTGTGAATGGTGTGAAATTTGTCACTAGCCTATTCCATTTTATTTACCACAATCCTAATCAAGTAATTAAAATATGTAATAAAAGGAAATGGGTGACATCGGAGAAAAAGAAGGAATTCATTCACTATCCAAATAAGGCTTACGTTATATGAGAAAGTTCGGGTTGCTTTTGTTCCTTTCAAGATGAAAATAAGTTAACTTAATTAACATAAACGGGTTTCATTCAAGATTTCCTTTACTTATAATCTATATAAAGAATAAGGCCAAAAATAACTATCATATCAAAATAATGCTAGCAAACCTAGCTTGAAGGAGGCAGTAGTGGTGGTTTGACCTATATATTTGTAAAATAAAATATAGAGGAGTGAGTTTAGGGATCAATGAGCAAATATTTCAACATAATCAAATATATAATAGATTAATTTTATCAACCAAACCATCTTTTTATAAATTCAATGCATTAAATAACAAAATTTATTATTTCCTTTTCAAGTAACCACAAGAGACACATCTGTAGTTATATAATCACACTTATATCATACGAGAGTAACTAAAAGACAATCCAAAATATAATTCCATAACACAAGTCATAACAATTAATAATAAAATATATACATCTACTTTATAACTCTTGGGTTAGCTTTATACTATACTCACCTTTCTATCCTGGTGTCTCTTGGGTCAACTTTTTACCCTCTTCACATTTTATTAGAAATTAGTCGCCTAGTGTTCATATCACCTTAACACATTTCTCAATTCACAATTACACAATGTTTCCCATATTTCATATCATAGCACATTTCATACTCATAACATTAGTCAAACAACACTATGCCTTAATGCATGACTATATAACACATTTTATTTCATGAATAATAATATAAGTAATCTCATATCACATTTCAAAAGGCATACTTAACAACTTAACCAAGTTATTCATTATTCATATTTTCAAGTCACCTAATTACCTTTTGAATGATAGGTAATTTACTAAAAATGAACATAAGATGAAAGAGTTATGATCTTTTAAAGTTATCATTGCAAATTTGTCCTAGTATAGTCAATTGTAAAGCGCTAGAGAGTAATTTTAGTGCTCATTGTTGGCTATATAATTTGTCCTAGTATAATTTTCATGTTCAACCTTGTGACTTTTGATCTTTATTTGTTTTTATATTGAATTATGATTGCTTAATCATGATTTTACACATAGAGACAGAGGGTTGAGAGATTAAATTGGAAGTTTCTAATTTAATTCCTCAATTCAACTAAATTCTATCTCTAAATCAATTTCAATCTAACTCTATTATGGTTTATAATGACTACTTAATTCAACTAATCTTAATTAGTTAAATTCTAGATGGTTATTTAGCATAGGATTCATAAATTATTGTAGGGATTCTGAATAATTCAAGATTAAAAAATTATTTAGAATGGTCAAATATCTTGTGATTTATGATTAAGTCACACTAAAATTTATTAATTTCCTTGGATCAATTGTTTACTTTATTGATTTTCTTTTTATTTTATTTCTATGTTTTATTTTATTTTATCCAATACATTTATTTTAATTCTATGCTTTATTGATTTCTTTCTATTTTATTTCTATGTTTTGTTTTATTTTATCTAATACACCCCTACACTTATTTAAAAACCTATCTCACAAAAATTCAAATACTCTACTAATCCTTAAATTTAAGTAAAGATACCAGTTTTTTTTTTGAAAAAATGCTCATAAATTAATTAACAAAGAGAAGATTTTTAAGCTTAAGGAGGCTCAACAAACATAAAAATTCAAGATTGGCTATTTAGCTCTAGCTTCAACAAACAAAAAATGTCTTTATCATTTTTGTACATATAAGTGCAAAATGTAATCTCAAAAAAAAAATCAAAGCAAATTCTAGAGAAACAAATCATGAAAAAATATTATATAAGAATGAAATAGAATAGCATAAATGCTTAATATAAGCATCAAAATCTCACTTAAGTCATGTCACTAAAATTCAATTTACCAATTCAAAATCTATTACTACATCAATCAATTTCAAAAAATAAAACCATTCATTTAATTATGTTATAAATCCTATCTAGCTTTAATTGAATCTTACTCATGAAAAATACAAAATCTCCATCAATGCAAAGTATTTAAAATGACTTAAAAAGACTAAAAAACAAGTAAAAAACATATTATTTTTAAATTTAAAAATTTTCCATTTATTTTTTTTAAAAGTAGTAAATGAAAACATAAAATACAAAATAATATCCTAAAAGTCTTCTCTCACACTTAAATTTTACATTGTCCTCAATGTAAAGTATATTAATATCATCAAGAAAAATAAAGGACACGTAAATTAAAGAAAAGGGTAAGAGAAAGTAAATCTAAAAAGTTTATGTTGCCTCCTAAGAAGTATCTTTGGCTAGACTTAAGATCATTCATCAAGTATAAACCAAGGTCTCTAACTTTATTACTTCCACCATTTGCTCTTGAAAAAAATTCATAAAATGGTTTAAACCTATGCCTATTAACTTTGAACACCTTGTTGTTTTCCACACTCTTGATCTTAACTGCACCATGAAGAAAAATGTTGGTAACAATAAAAAGTTCATTTCAATGGGAATGGAGTTTGCTTAGCATCAATTTAAGACTTGTATTAAACAATAGAACTTTTTGACTAATCTCAAAATCTTTTTTAAAAATGAGTTTATCATAAAATGCCTTTGTTTTCTTTTTGTAAACCCTAGAATTCTCATATGCTTCAAGTTTAAGTTCTTCCAATTTTTACAATAGCAATTTTCTTTCCTCTTTTTCAAATGCTTTCAAATCCATATTGCACCTTCTAATAGCCTAAAATGCTTTATGCTTCAACTTCATTAGAAGATAACATGCTTTCCCAAAAGTAATTTGGTATAAAGGACATTCCAATAAGAGTTTTGTATACTACCCTATAGCCTTAAAATGCATCATCCAGTCTAAAGTTTCAATCTTCTTTATTAGGTTTTATAGTTTTCTCTAAAATTAATCTGATTTTTCTATTGGAAACTTCTACTTACCTATTTGTTTAGGGATTATATGGTGTGGAAACTCTATGAAAAATTTTATATTTCTTCAACAAAGCCTCAAGTGCCTTAGTTGCAAAAATGACTCCTTTGATTGCTTACCAAAGCATGTAGAATGCTAAACTTGCTAAAAATATGAGATTTGATGAAGTCTATAATAACTTTTAAATCATCAATCTTGGTGGCTTTAGTTTCCACCCATTTAGAAATATAATCAATAACTAGTACATTGTAAATAAAGCCAAAAAAATAAAAGGAAAATAACTTATAAAATCAATGCCACACACATTAAAAATATTATAAAAAAGCATAGGAAACTAAGGCATCTCATGTTTATGAGTTAAATTTCCTATTCATTGACATTGTTCATAACTTCTACAAAATATGTAAGCATCACCGAACAAAGTAAGTTAATAAAAACCATAATCAAGTAATTTTCTTTCTATTTTCTTAGGTCCAAAATGACTTCCACAAGCATGAGTACGACAAAATGAAAGTATGGAATGAAACTTAGAATCATGTGCACATTTCCTCATTATTTGATTAGCATTAAATTTCCATAAATAATGATTATCTCATACATAACGTTTAACCTCACTCTTCAACTTATCAATTTGAGTTTTCTTAGCATATATAAGTAACTCATTTGTAGCAAAAAAATTCACTAAATCAACAAACCAAGGATCCTTATCTAATAGCTAAAAAAGTTACTCATTTGGAAAGATATCTTCAATAGGTAATGTGTCTGTATCTCTTGAAAATACTACTTAAATAGTCTGTAACTAAGTTTTTAGTACCACTCCTATCTCTAATCTCAATGTCAAACTCTTGTAAAAGTAACATCTATCTAATCAAGCAAGGTTTTGCCTTAAGTTTCTTTAAAAGGAACTTCAAAGCTATTTAGTTAGAAAATGCAACCATTTTAGAACCAAATAGGTATAATCTAAATTTATCTAAAGTAAAAATGATGGCTAAGAGTTCTTTTTTTGTAGTGGTGTAATTAGTTTGTGTAGCATCTAAAATTTTTTAAGCATGATAAATCACATTGGGTTATTTTCCTACTTTTTGTGCAAAAGTAGCACCAATTACATAATTAGATGCATCACACATTAACGGAAATGGTAAATCCTTAGATAGTGGCTAAATGATAGAAATGGTGGTAAGAGGGTAAGAGCTTGCTTTAACTTATTAAAAGCTTCCTTGCAATGTTGGTTAAAATTAAACTCTACTTATTTTTGAAGCAACTTGGATAATGGTAGGGCAATCTTGCTAAAATCTCTAATGAAGTGCCTATAGAAACTTGCATGACTAAGAAAAAAATGCACTTCCTATATATAAGTGAGGTAAAGTAAAGTAATAATCACATCAATTTTAGCATAATCTACTTCAATGCCCTTGCTATTCACTATATGTACTAAAACTATCCCATGCTTTACCATGAAATGAAATTTCTTAAAATTAAACACAAGATTAGTTTCAATGCATTTACTTAATACCTTAACAAGATTATCCAAACATGTATCAAAAGGGGAACCATAAATAGAAAAATCATCTATGAATATTTCTATGTAATGCTCTAAAAAATTAGCAAAAATGTTTACTATACACCTTCAAAATATGCTAGGTGCATTACATAGGCCAAATGTCATCCTTCTGTAAGTAAAAATGCCAAATAGGCATGTGAATGTGGTCTTTTCCTAGTCTTTTAGAGCAATGTGAATTTGAAAATAGCCAATGTAACCATCCAAGAAGAAATAATGGGATTTGTTCACTAATCTCTTTAACATCTTGTCATTGAATGAGAGTGGGAAATGATCTTTTTTGGTTGCTTGATTAAGCTTCCTATAGTTAATGCATACTTTTCAACTATTTTAAACTCTAGTAGGAAGCAATTCATTATTCTAGTTCCTTGCTACTATTAATCCAATTTTCTTAGAAATAACTTGCATTGGACTTACCCACTTATTGTCAAAAATAAGATATATGATACTAGCCTCCAAAAGCTTGGTAATCTCCTTCTTCACCATATCCAAAATCAAGGGATTAAGTCATCTTTAAGATTGTCTCACTAGTTTGGGTGCTTCTTCTAATAAAATCTAATACATACATGTGAAAGGACTAATACTAGGAATATTTATAAGTGTCCACCCAATCACTTGCTTATGAGATCTCAAAATCTACAATAACTTTTTTCCTTACTTAGATTGCAAATTCTTTGTTATAATAATTGGTAGTTTCTCATTCTTTTATAAGAATGCATACTTCAAATGTTCTAAAAAAGGCTTAAGTTCCAATATGAGTGGTTGAACCACAAAAGGTATTAATTTAGTGATAAAAACCACTTCTACAAGTTGGATTTCTTCTTAAACATCAATTTTTGCATCCTCTAGAACAATATTACTCTATTCACTTATGAATGTAGAAATTTTAACACATGTAGCATGTTGTTCAATATTTAACCTAAGAAGGGATGAATTGGATATAAAAACTTTTTGCAAAATAATAACAATGTACTTAGTTTTCATAAATGGCTTAAAAGTGATTCAAGAGTGAAAGTAATAATCAACATGATGCAAGCCTAATATAGCAGCAAATATTTATTAGAAAAATAAAGCATAATATAAGTAAATAGATAGATAGAGAAAAGAAGATTCAAACACTGTTATTTATCATGGCTCCAACCTTGAAGAGCCAACATTCCAGGGTATGCATCCACTAGCAAGCCTCCTTAACTTGGATTTTGAACTCTAATCTACTATCTCTTCAAGTTTGAGGGCACTTAAAGAAGCATCAGTATAAATCTTTATTTTCTAGTATAATCCCTTCAAAAATTATCTCTCAAAGCATTTATCTATCAAGAGATCCAATACTATTGATGCTCTTAGGGATACCTCACTCTAACATACAACAAGTGAGTGATTTGGAATAAAAAAGTAGCTCACAAACTTTGAGAGTTAGATTACACAATGAAAAGCTAAAGAGAGGAATTGAATCAGTTAGGTTCAAAGGATTTTTAGGTTTTAGATAAGAGAAAATGAAGTTTCTTGTATCTATGTAATAGTGATATCACTTTCTTATATTTTCAAATTGAAATGAAGCTTTTATATAGAGGTTAGAGAGTTAAAAAAATTCATTATAAAGAAAATATAGCCATTACGGGGTAGTTAGCAACTTGTAAATCATTTGATCAATCGATTTAGATTACCTTCAAATTTTTTAAAAATTTATGGTGAATTGATTAGTCAATTGATTCACCTGGCTATACAATTTGAATTCAATACATGATGAATCAATTGGTCTATCGATTCACTAGACCTTGATTTGGCTATGGATGTGTAGAATTAATTAGTTAATCAATTCTGCCTTTTAAAAAATTTAGTTTTGAATAAAAGTCACAGGGCAATGAGTATGTTTATTAATCAATTTAAGAATCTTCATTTTTGAATTTTTGAAACACTAAATCAATTGTTAATCAATTTATTTTTCCTTAATTGCTCTCTGAACCTTTGGAATCAATTAGTTAATCGATTCAAGATGTCTAGTATGCTTTTTGAATGCTTGAAATTGATTGGTCAACCAATTCAGGTATTCTAGTTTTCTCTCTAGATGCTTGGAATTGATTAGTCAATCGATTCACACCCAATTTTTCAAGATTTTCAAAGAAAAACAATTTGAAACATAATTTTCTTTCTTAAAGAGATTCCAACCTCATTTTAAATACTTTTGACACAAGATTTAACTTAATACTTAACATTTATTTCATGAAGAACTTGAACCCCTTTTGAATTGAATTCCTCTTTACAAATTATCCTATAATTATAACTAAACCAATAATGTTCTTCAATCTTTAATTTCCTTTAATCTTCACTTTTTGGCATTAGGATTCCAGTTGATCATTTGCTAAATCCAAGAAGATCAAATTGTGTTGTTATCATTAAAACCTTCTTAATGAGGATAAGGTTAACATGGCATATTTAGTATCATCATCATAGCAAGTGCACTCAAGACCATTAAAATAATCCATAAACCTAAAAAATTGAGGAAAATTAGCATGTTATCAAGAGTATATTTAGCAAGCTCATCAATCACATCTAATTTAAATAGAGAATGCTCTTCCATAAGGTATTTGATAACCTCAAAGATGTTAAAGCTCACAATTGCATCTTTAACTTCCATAGAAAAAGTATCTGCATCTACATCTATCTTTATTTTTGCTATCTTAAGGAAAAGTCTCCCTAAAATCAAAGATGCATGAATGTTTAAAGACTTATCCTCCATAGGTAAAATTTAGAAATCTACAAGGAATATTAATTCTTTAACTTTAACCAGCACATTTTTAAAAACATCAGTAAGATGTATAGCACTTTTATTAGCTAATTAAATTGTAACTCTTGTTTGCTTCAAAGGGTTAAGCTGTAATAAAGAAAATATTAACATTAGCATGACATTAATGGAAGGTTCCAAGTTAATTAAGGCATATTCAAATTTGTTGTTACCTATTATGCAAGGTATATTAAATATCCTTGGATCTTTGCACTTCTAAGGTAAGTTTAGTTAAGGGATGGCTGATACATTCTATCCTATGCTCACTTTTTCATTACCATGTAGATTTCTTTTATGAATACATAGCTCCTTAAGGAATTTAACATACTTAGAAATTTACTTGATGGCATTCAGTAATAGAATATTAACTTTCACCTTCCTAAAAGTCTTTAGAATCTTTCTATCTTTATCAATTTTTTTTATTTTTCTAGATTGTGTAATTCTATTTAGAAAGGGAAATGGTCTTGTATGATTTTCTAGTTTTTGTATTAATTCTAGTTTCTTTATTTTTTTTTATTTATTTGAAGTGAACTTTGTACAAAATTCTTAGCATCTATTAATTATTTTTGCTTGCTTTGCTAATTTGCTAGTTAAGACTTGGTAGGTATATGAACTTTTTTACCACTTCTTAGCATAACAGTAGAAACATTATCTATTAGGTTAGGAATTATTTAGGAAGTTAATCTATCAAAACCTTGGGATTTAAGCTCATTCAAGGAAGAAGCTAGTTGGCTAATTTGTGTTTGTAAATCTTACATTGTAACATATGTTCTCTACTAAAACTTTAAGTTATTAGCAACTATTTGCTTGACTAAATTGTTAAAGGTTGGCTAAGGAAATAAGGATGAAATTGCTTGTTAGTTTAAGAAATTTTGTTACTGTATTAGCTTGAAAGGTTAAAACTGTGGGCATAAAGGTCTACTTGGTTGGTGCTATACTAGTCTAGTAGGTTGTCAAACTGGTGCATTACCATATTTAAAATTAGGATGATCTCTTTAACTAGGGTTATAAAAGTTAGAGTAAAGGTTATATTTAGGTTATTCTACTGTTGGTGCTAGCGCTGCTACTAATACTAAGGTTTTTTAAGGAATACTGTTACTGTATAAGCTTGTCATTAACCATCATGTTCTTGTAATGTTGGACATGAATCAATAGGATAAGTTGGGCAAGAGCATATGCCATAAAGTTTAGTAGGAAAGAGAGCTTGGATTTGCTATTGCTATCCCATTGCCATTTACCTTACTAAATAAGTCAATCTATCTATTCTATGATCTATTCTTTATTGATTTACATAGGAAAAATTCTTCTCATTCACATTTTTTATGTTAGTAAGCATTTTAATGCTAAATTGTTAGGAGTTTGCTATTGTGTTATTTATTAAATCCTTAACTGCCACAAAAGTTTTATCTATTAATGCTTCATCACTTGCAGCATCAATCATATTTCTATCCATAGGAAAAAGTCCTTTATAGAAATACTAGATTAGGAGTTGTTCACTAATCTAGTGGTATAGGTAACTTAAACACAGTTCCTTCAATTTCTCCTAATAGTTATATAATGTCTCATCATTTAGTTGCCTTATGCCATATATTTACTTTTTGATTGTAGTAACTTGTAAAGTAAAGAAGAACTTATCTAGAAACAATTGCTTCATATCATTCTAGCAAGTGATAGAACTTGGTTGTAGGTAATATAGCCAATCCTTGGTTATATTAACAAGTGAGAAAGAAAATACCTTTAATTTGATATAGTCTTCTGAAATGCCATAATGTTTCATGGTGGAACAAATCACATGGAACTTTTTCAAGGGCTTATGAGAATCTTTACCTATAAGACCATGAAATCTAGGAAGTAAATTTATATATGTAGATTTAAGTTAAAAGTCAACATTAAGTGCAGGATATTGGATTTTTAAAAGGAGGTAAGTAACATTGGGGGAAGCAAATTCCTTCAATGTCCTATTGTTAGCTATATTATCAAAGTTATCAAAAGGATTGGAATGAGGAGTAGGAATGCTACAACTACTTGTATTTCTAATCTTACAAAGAAAATGAAAAGTTTTATCTATTTCAAAGTCAAATTCTAACAATTAACTAATAGTTCTCCTACTCATTCATTACACTATACTAGATTACACTAGGCAAAACTATAAAAACACCAAAACACCATAACACCATAACACTAATGCATTATGAAAATTTTCTCAAAACATATCTAATTAACCTATCTAGACATTTTTAAAATTTATGGAACCACCACAAAATGAAAGCTTTAACCATATAGAACCCTAAAAATGCAACAAAAAACCTTTTTAAAAATTTTAAAAGTGGTTAAAATTTAAGGGACCTTATGAATAGCAAGACTATGTGAACCTTGATTAGAAAATATATGTTCTACTACCATAAAAAATTTCACCTTAATTGATGCTAATCACTTTGATACCTATTTAGGGGAATGGCAAGTAGAATGTGCAACTTGTTTAAATGAGCCAAAAACCTTTAATAAGGTGTAAAATGAGGCAATATATAATGGAAAAAAGATAAAATGAAGTGGAGGAATATATAACAATTAAAGAATGCAGAAGAATGCAAGAAAATGTAGAAAAGTGATTGCTATTGTAAAATATAAGGAAACACTAATAGATATAGAAACTGATTAGAATGCTCGAACAATTATGTCAATCATAGCTAGTGAAAAATGAGAAAAAATGAATCCAAATGGATCCCAGCAATATGACTAAAATTTTAAATGTATCTCATAACATACTAAAATTAAATATTATTGATTTGATGAAATGTTTAGCAATAAAGGATGATAAACTAGGTCAAACCCCTAGTAATCCATTTGGTATATATATTTTTTAAGGATTTACTAACTATGATTACTAAATTATTTAAGCTTTTTATGCATTAAAAATAGAAGGGACAATGGCAAATAGAAGTGAAATAGAAATACAGGTAGAATTCAAATAGAATGCAGAACAAAATGAATAAAAAATCAAATTAGATAGGTTTTCATTTGAAATTAAGACAAATACACAAAACAAGATAAAATACAAAAGTAAAATAGAAAGAAATTCAATATAGCTAAATATTTGATCTAAGGATTTAAAAGCTTGTAGTGTAGATTAATCATAGATCATAAAATATTTGAACATTCTAATTAATTTTTTAACCTTGAATTATTTGAAATCCAATAATAATTTATTAATTTTATGCTAAATAGTCATCTAGGATTTGATCAATTAATATTAGCAAAATTAAGCAACCACTATAATTTGTAAAGCTAGATTAAAATTGATTTAAAAATAGAATTCAATTGAATTGAGGGGTTAAATTAGAAACCTCTAATTTAATCTTCCAACCTTCTGTTCCCACATGAAAAATCATGATCAACCAACCATAATTTAATACAAAAATAGATAAAGATTAGAAATCACAAGGTTGAATATAAATTATATCAAATTAATATTCAGCATATGTAATTTCAAGCAATTAGCACAAAGAATGAGGGAAAGAGAAAAATCAATTAGAAGAAGTCAACATTACAAATTAGGATTTCATAATCCAAATAGAAATGAGCCTCAATATCCTTGAATCAATTAGAAATTTAGTCTTCCATGAATGAAGAAAAAGAAACTTGAAAAAGAGAGAAAAGCTATCTTTGCTAAATTGTGTATAAGTAAAAAGTTTTTCCTTTTTTTTTGCCTTTGAAGGCATAACCTTATATCTAATTTGCTAACCTTTAAAACCTAATAGACCTAAATTATATGTCTCTTAGGGTTAAAAAGAATAGGGTCTTGCTCATTTTAGAAACCCAAAGCCTATTTTAAAAAATAATGTACTACAATAGTTATAGTAGTGAAATTTCATTATTTTGACTTCTCTCTAATATAAGATTACCAAAATTATGTAGTTTCACTAAACTCAACATACAAAAGTTGTAGGGCTAGGTCCTAGGAAACTTTGGGCATTAGCTTTACCTTGATTGGATCTCTAGAGTGCTAAATTTGGCTAAAAAATTGAAACTAACTCAATTAGGATAAAAATAGGGCTTCAAATTCTTAGTTAAATTAGACCTTCTAGATATCCAAATTAGGCTTTAATTAAAAAATAAAATTATAGAACTTTCTTTTAGCTTTACAAAATTATAAAGATTACCCTAATTTGATATTTGGAACTCAAGACATAGCTAAAAATATGAAATAGCGTAAAAATCTAATATTAACTGAATCATCTCAAAACATTGTAAAATCAACTCCAGGTTATATAACAAATTCAATTCTATAAAATTAAGTACATATAGCACATTAAGAGGCATTAAATAGAAGGAAATAATATAGATAAAATCTTGCATATCACAATCCACTACTATAAGCATTTTTAGTATGCAAGTCACCTAGAGAACTTTTAGGTACTTACAATTCATCTTTCCTACATAAAAATATGTCATGCCTAAAAATGTCTTTAAAGATTATATCTTCACAAATATCAACATTTGAAATAAAATCAACATGATGATGAATTTCAAGGTCATGTGAAAGGGTGGCAAAACTATAACCATTTATGTATAAATTCTTGATGTACTTAAAACCTAACAATTTTGTATGCAAAATATCTTCATTATGTTTAATACCCAACAATTTATTATACAAAGTTAGGAAGAGAATAGACCTTCAAGCCAACACATTAATCATCATAATATTTTTTCCTCACTCTCTTTGATGTTCTATCCCTCTAAAAAATGGTAATTCTCTAAAAGGCATATCTTGAAATTTTTGTAAAACAAAATCAAAATCATTTGGTAAAACTAATTCAACTTTGTTAGTATTTTCATAGGCTTCCTTATCCAAGACAATTGGCTTAGAAACATATAAGGTACTCGTTATATCACTTATTTTTTTTTTATCATTACACTCAAATTTTCTATTCCTTATTTTGATTCTTCTCTTAACTCTATTTCTTTCTCTTTTTCTTCACAAACACTTTCTTTCTTTTTATGACTTTTACTTTTTTCTATCCTTTTCTTCTTTCTATTTTTCTCTTCATTTCTTTCTTTTTCTCATTCTCTCCATCTTTTTTTTCTTTTTTTCTTTTTCTCATTGTTTCCTATGTAAAGCATTGATGTTTGGTTATAGGAATCATTTATGGACTCAAGTTCACATTTGCCATTGATCTTGTCATTTTTATTTTCAAAATTCCTTTCCTAAGGTTTCCATGAGGAGCTAAAATGGTAGTCATATTTAGAAGTGCTAGGAATGAATCTTTCTTTCATAATAGCCTTTATTTCTTCCTAAATGGCAATAAACCTTTCATTATTTTTTCTTCTAGCATAATTAAGTTAATCCCATCAAATGTTGGCATGATCAATGAATTGGTAAGTAGCAAGCCTTACTTTCTTCTCTAATTACTAAATGATGAGAATTTGTAATGGATCATCCTAAAATTTAGTGAATAAAAAATGAAAATAGAAAGATAGTCATGCTAAACTCTAGAATAGGAAGAAGAAGGAAGTGATAAGTGATGAATTCAAGCCATAAAGGAAAAATCCTTTGATAAGTCACAAACTTCTTTTAAGAACTCTACAGTGAAATCTCACAAAAGAGACTCAATTTTAATTATCAAAACTCAAATCTTAAATGTTAATTGTTTATATGGAACAAGTCTCCTTAAATAGTCTTAGAGAAAATCTTGAATAATTAAGGGCTCAAGTAAACTAATAAAACATAAATAGACTTATTTAAGTTTAAAGCAAACACACTAATAAAACTTAACTTCAAGTAATAAAATAATTAACCTATAGGGTAAACTAAGGGGTTACAAAACACTAATCCATAAAAAGGGCTAAATATGTTTAAACATAATAAAAACATGAATAAACATCTCAAAGGCCTAAAATAGTCAAATAGCAAAATTAACCTCAAAATAGTGTCCATAAGCTCTAAGTTTGCTTTTTAAAGTGCATTATTAATCCTCTTACCTTCACTCTTAGAGATTCCCCTTGGGATCATATCAACCAATGTATAAACATTGCAGGGGAACTTACAATGTTAGCTTTAAACACAATCATCATCTTAAATGAATTTTAAAAGCCTCATTGGAAACTACAAGATCGTAGGATGTCGGTTATAGTGAACATTCATCATCAAAAAGACATTTTAAAAGTCCTGTTGGAAACTATAGGAGCATAGGACATCAGCCTTTATTAATAGCTATTGTTTAAAAGGCATTTACGAACTGGCATTAGAAATTCTTGGAAACTATAGAATCATATGACATTGGTTTTGTTTAATAACTGATATTTATTTTTTTTCCTACATATCCTTACTCAAACATTCTTTTTTTATATGAATTCTTCTGACATTTCTCTAATATTCTTTCGAGTATGATGAGTTTAGTGCATAAAGCTATTACTAATCTTTCACTCTACTTTCATCAAGAAAGTATACAATGGAATAACCTTAACCTTCATTTCTCTCTCATTTTATACTCTTTTATTTCCTATGGAAAAAAATGGAATAGAAAAGTTAGCGAATGATAATTAGTGCTAATCTTTCACTCCATTTCCATCTATTTTTTTGTTGTGTACTCTCTCATTTCTTATGGAGTAATCAAAGTGGAAAAATTTTAGCAAGCAACAATGCTAGAATTTGCATTGAGGATGAAGATTTTGATAGATCGTAGTTTTTGTATTATTTTATTGTATTCATATTTAGACATGTAGTTTTTATTATTTATTGATGATTTAGTATAATTATTTTATATAAATTTACATTGATATTGTTTTTCTTTGCTTATCTGTTTATACTTTCATTATGAATAAAGCAGTGACAATTAAAATTTTTTAAATTTATAAAATTATTTCTCTTTACTTTTTTGTATGTTATTTTTACTTAAATTTCTATAATAGTCATTTGGATTACACAGATTAATCAAAAGAAGACATATCAAAATAAGTATAACATTTTATGTTTAATTAGTTTACAAATAACTTTCTCTTTATATTCCATTTTTTACATATAAAAATCTTTGAAAATTAAAAGGCTTCTATTAATGAAACGACAAGTATAAAAACATCAATTTTTGTGATTAACTAATGTCTAACATGATGGTATTTTGTTATAATCTATTGATGTCTAAATGAATGTTATTTATAAAGAAGTTTAAATGAATAAAACTAAAGTAGTCAAAATGAATAGAACTAAAAATAAATTCATAAAATTAATAAAAGAACTTAAAATATTGATTATTTTTTATGTTTGTTAATCAAATCCATTTCAATCATCATGATACTTCATTAATTTAAAATTACAATGTCGGTTTATTTTTATTGACCTTGGTGTAATTCATTTTCAATTGTTATGATAGTTCATTAACAATTTACATATCATTTTATCACTTAACCAATGTCTTACATGTCAGTTTTTAATTAATAACTGACATCTAATTATTTTGCTCTTAGCTTATAAATAGGGCTCTTTCTACCTATTTAAAATAAATTGATAATCTACAAAGGTAACTCTCCATCTATAAAGAAAAGGAGTTTGTTAAGTGCTTCATGATCTTACTATAACTCACAATTTCAATATCACCATATTCTACATTTCAAATGAAATTTTAAGAGATTCTAGATTAATTGTCTAGCTTTAGATAGTACTAATTAGTATAGCATAATTATGACATTTATTACCAAATTTGAGATAGCACATGGTGTAAGTTATTAGCATGTCTTTGCATTGAAAAATGGGGATAATCAATGGCTTATAAAAAGTGAAGCAATAAAATAATATGAATAAATTACAAGTAGAGGATAATCATTTTTCCGTTTAATTTGTATTAGGATAACATGTATATTTATTATAAATGAAAAGTATGTTGTTCATTATAGATAACAATTTTTCTTTGCATTTGTTCATGTACTAACATAGAAATATATAAAATGCAAAATCAATTTTGTAGCAAATTATTTTCTTTCTCATATGTTTTCTTTATATTTAATCTACTACTTTTTGTATCTATTTAATTATACAAGAAAAATATTATAATGCAAAAAAGAATTTTAATGCTACCAATTCACTTAAAGTAACTTGAATGAAAAACACAGAAGATCAATTTACAAAATGTTGTTAATGTACTATATGGGATTTAAACTAAAGACATATAATATTATTGGTTGTATATACATGATATATAAGTTATGTTTTCAAATTCTTGTTTGATATATATGTGTGATATAAACTAGAAATTGTAAATTCTAATGCATATAATATGTACAATTGAATTGATTTTAGTATAATATATACATACTCATTTTATCTAGCTATTTTGGAATGATTTTAGGATTATTCTAGAATAGTTGTAAAAAAGGTTACCTAAAAGAAAAGAAACTTTTTTATTAAAAGAAATTAATTTTTGTGTAATAATTGGCATTGAACGTTACTTAACAGGATAATATCATTATATCAAAGATGATGGTATTCTCTTAAAATTTATGTTTAATATTAAATTTAAACTTTGGTATATTGCAAATATTAACATGAACACTTAGGCTACAAGAGCAAATTGAAAATTAAAAAGCTAAAGCATGGTGTATGTTTAAAATAAAAGGAGTGAAATATAGTGCCATTTGCAAATTTTATTTAGAAGCTTTTCTAACTTTAGAGTAATTCTTTATCTAATGAGATATGCTCTCTTTCCAAAAATAAGATGATTCTCTTTGATTTTATATTTAGCTTACTAATTATTTTCCAGGAATGAAGACCACTTAGCTTGTGATTAAATATGTGAGATTTAGCATTCACTAGAAAAACATTGGATATAATTATGAGATTTTTTTCTTTTGTATTTATTTTTGAATTTTCATTTGTAGTTTCTATTCGATCTTATTTTATTTTCTATCATTTTGATGGAACTTTTATTGGTTTGCATAGGTAAGAAATTTAATCTTATTCATTTTTTTAGAATTCTATTGTATCTACTATGTTTTCATATCAAAATGTCCAATGTACTAATTTTTCATGAATGCTCATTGCATTTGCAAGTATTGTAATCAAAAGGCTTTTTTAGGGAGTGTAAACATCATATATTGAGTAATGAGTATCAAGACAAGTTTAGTGAAGAACTTATCTCTAATTGTAGTGTTATATATAACTTTCCACTATTTTCAATCCTTTGTTATTTAGTTTATCCTTTAAATTTATTTAAATTGGGATTCTCTAAAGTAATAGGAAATATTGACTTTCTATATTTGGTCAGGAATATTAGGAAAATAGGTAGGACAAGGGAATGAGGAACATTAGGATGGGCTTAGGGCTTAGGATGGTGGAGTCAGGAACTAAGGGCTAGGGTTTAGGTGGTTGGGGTAATTGGGCATGCAACATTGTTTATTTAAATGAATTGATATGGTATTATGGGAATTAGATGTCAATTCTTAGAAAGAAATGTTATTTTCCAAGATTATAAACACATAAACAATGTTAGTTTTCATGGAATAAAAATCAATGTTATTTTTCTATTTTATAGTAATTTACAAACCAATGTTGAAACCACATATATTATGATGGTTGATGATATATCAATCATCAATTATTTTGTAATGGTGGCAACTTATCCAAATTCCTTAGGTCAATAACCTTGGCACATATTGCATTAGGGAAGAAATAAAGTCTCATGATAATTTATCTCACATGTTTAGGTAACATTCCTTGAATGGTTATTGATAGAAGTTGTTGTGCTAAAGCATAACAATTATGATACTTTAAACTAACTAATTTCATATCTTTCATAGAAATAAGGCTTTTAATGCTGGAAGAATATCCTCAAGGTACTTTAACACCATATAGAAATTCATAGAAACTTGTTTTCTCCTTCTTAGACAAAGTATGACAAACAAGAGGTAAATACATATGTTAACACCTTTTTTTAGCGCTGGTTTTTCTTATATGGCTATCTTTTTACAAGTTTAGTTTAGTCTTAAGTCCATCATTTATCTTGCTTGACATGTTTGAGAGCATTCCAACCAAACTATCAACTATCTTTTTCTTTACATTCATGACATTAATGTTATATCTGATAAACAAGTCCTTTTAGTATGGAAAATTGAAAAATATTGACCTTTTCTTCCATGGAGTGTTGCCACTTGTAGGTGTATTGAGTTTCCCAAAAATATTAATATTTTTCACTTTATCATAAACATCTTCTCCTATTAAGGGCTTTGGAGTTGGTGCTTCCTTTGGTGAACCATTGAAAGCCTTTCTTAGCTTATGATAATTATAGGAAAAGGGCAAAAATATCTTATAACCAAGTTACATTATTTTCTTTCCATGTTTAACTTGATAAAAGCATATGTCATTTTTTACAAATTAAGCATGCTCTATGCCCTTTAATGCTATATCGTAATAAATTTTCATAAGTTGGAAAATCATCGATTACACAAAAGAGTATGGCATGCAACTAAAGGATTCTTACTAATATACTTCAAACATAACACACCTTCATCTCATAAAGTCTCAAGTTGTTAATAAGTGATGTTAAGAAGACATCTAAGTCATTTTTGAATTGCTTAAGCCTTATAATTGATAATTTTAACATTATATACTTGCACTTCATGCATAATAAAGGAGAGAGATTACAAATCACTAATACTATAGGTCATATGCTATGTTTGTTGTTGATGTTATCTTAAGGGTTCATTCCATTAGTATACAGTGCAAGTTTGAAGTTTCTTACCTCACTACCAAATTTAAGAAATAATAAATCAAATGTTTTCCATTGAAAAGAATTCACTGGATGATGAAGCTTGTAGTAAGGAATCATTTACTTCACATTTCATGCTATGTTCTTGACATTTCTTAGCAAACATGCATTTAAATCCCGATATTATAGGAAGATACCATAACACCTTAGATGGAGCCCTTTCCTTGATATTGTCATCATACTTCTTCAATTTGTAATGTGATGCTCTGTATTTTGGAATCATTGATTTGTAGGCTATATTACACTAATGCTAGTTTACTAAAAATAATATAGTATAGGTTGTCAAACTAGGTCATATCTCTAGTGATCCCTTGATTTATCTTTTTCAAATTACTTACTAATAATGATTACACAATTGTTTTATTATTTATGCACTAAAAACACTAGGCAACTAATGTAAACAAAAGTAAAATAGGCTATGCAAATAAAATGAAAAATGATGCAGAATGTAGAATACAATAGTATGTAATAATAGAATGTAACATTAACATAGAATCAAAGTTGGACACAATTTTGTGAATCAAAACTAAAAAAGTGTACTAAACTAAGTAAAACATAAAATAAATAGCAAGGAACGAAACCAATATAATGAAATAGCCAATTCAAGGAGTTGAGAGCTCTAGTTTGGATTAATCATGAATTAATTGATATTTAACTTTTCTAATTAATCTATCAACCTTAAATTAACTAGAACCCCTACAATAATTCGTGACCACCATGCTAGATAACCATCTAAGAATTGTTCAATTAAGATTAGCCAAATTAAGCAACCGTTATAATCCCTAAGTTAGATCAAAATTAATTTAAAGATAGGATTTAGTTGAATTGAGAAATTAAATTAGAAATATCCAAATTACTCCATCAATCCTTTACTCCTATGTGTAAAACTATAATAACCAACCACAATTCAACATTGAAATAGCAAAATATTAGAAATCATAAGGATAAACACTAGTTATAACAAATCAACATTTAACACATATAATTTTAAGAAATTAGCTCAAAGGATTAGGGGAAAAATAAAATTAATTAGAAAAAGTTAACATTACATATCATAATCTCATAATCTAGTAGAGAAAAGCTTGAAAATCCTTGAATCAACTTCAAATTTAGCCTTCCATGGCTAGAGAATACAAGCTAGAAGAAAAGAAAGAAAATTATGCTACTGAATTCTATCAAAGTCTTGTGTCTTATAAGTTCTCTACCTTCTATCTAACTTAATTAACCTAAAACCCTATTAAACCTAAATTCTATGCCTCTTAAGTGTTAGGTTTCAAATCAACATATACAGTAGAATTTTAAAATTTTGATCCAAATCCTACCTAGGATCCATGCAAAGGGCATAAATCAGTATTAGGATTTTATCTTATTTGTGCTCGTGTTCTTTCTGAACAAATCCTTAATAGACCGAGATGAATCAAATACCGACCGGAAGGTACAACATCTTTACAGTATCCATATGGAGTGAACAACGACTTCTTCCCTTTACGAAACTGCTAGGATTCGTCTCTCCCACTAGGATTAGGATTGGGCATTTTCTTGAGTGATTTAGGATTTTATTGATGCTAATGTGCGTTAATGTAAAGTGCTACCTTCAAGTCCTTTTATAGAACTAAGGCATATTACAATCTTAGTCCTACTAGGATAATGCTTCAAAAAATCTTAATCATACATAACAGTTATCACTTTATCCTTATCATAGAGAGAGTGAGGAGAGATAGGAATTATTTACTGATTATCTAATATTAGATAATAACATTATCTTATAACATAATTATCTAATTATTAAAATTGACATATAGTTATCTTATATATTAGAAAATAATATTATCTTATAATATAATTATCTAATATCTAATAATATAATTATTTAATATTACTTTAATATCAAATAATATCACATAATATATAATATATATTATGTGAAAATATATTATTATCTTTAATAATATATTTATGCATGAAAATAAGTCCAATTAATTATTGTCTCATTCTTACTACTTTTGTGTGACCTTGTAGGTTCTTACTACATTGACAATGACTCATCATTGGGCCATAAATAGTGAACGGTATCTAGCAATACATCACTGCCACTCAAGTAGTAAGAATATCTGTGATTCGACATCCACCTAATATGTGATCAACGCTTTGCATCATAATCCCTTTTGTAATAATATCCAAGTCGAACTAGAGGCATGGAGTGTGTCATCCTCATTAATGTTTAATTTATATTTCTTAGTATTGAGTAGACTTAAAATAAATGATCAATATCATATATTGATCTAATTGAGCATGATCATGCATTTCTAAGTCTCACTCAATCAAAAGGCCCAAGGATATCTCTCTTTTATACAAGAGTAATAAAATCTCATCTACATCACTCACTTCCCTCTGCATGATTCGTGACACACCCAATTATTGCCCTACTTGTCATCCTGATTAAAGGTGACATAGGACAACATCAAAGTGAGTAACTCCTCATATAGGGAATCGTAGTGACTTCAGGTTAAAAAACTATATGTATTTATGGTCATATGAAAATAACTAATGACACATCTATCCATACAGTATTCTCATAATGAGTCAGTCCAGTGCATTGTTCACTAACAATGTACTCATGTATTGACTTGATATCACATATTCATAATTTATAATTATCAGTCACTATATATGCTAGTATCGATGTATTATTACTATCCTTTTTGCAATAATACTTAACTAGGGGCATTTTAAAAATAGTTATTCCAAGGACAATTATTATATTTAAGTTATAATTATGCAGAGTAATAAAAAATACAAAATAAAATATAATAATTTAAATTACTTAAAAATAAAATATAATACATTGTGCATTTATTACAACTATCTCTATAATTGGCTTTTAGGATACACACTAACATTAAGATTATAAGAATAAGGCTTTCTAATTTTTAGAAGCCCAAAACCCATTTTCATAAAGTAATTAGCTTTAAGAGTTATAGTATTGAAAATCCCACAAGTTTAACTTCTAACTAGTATAAGACTATTAAAATAATGTAATTTGGGTAAACCATAAATATAAAAATTATAGAATTGGGTTTATGAAGATTTAAATGTTGGTTTTCACATTAATTAAACCTCTATAGCTCAAGATATGGCCTAAAAATTGAAACTGGCTTAGTTAGGATAGAAATAAGGCTTTAGCTTATTGACTAAATAAAGGCTTGAAAATTTTTGAATTAGGCTTTGACCAAAACACCAACATTGTAGATTATTCTTTAAGCTTTCCAACAGTATAAAGATCATCCTAATCCAATATCTAAAGCCTAAGATATAGATGAAAAATAAAAATAGTGTTAAAATTCAATATTAATTGAATAAATTCAAAATATTGTAAAATCAACCTAAAATTACAAAACAAGGCCAATTATGTAAAATTAAACATATAGAACTCACTAAGAGGCATAAAATAGGAGGAAATAATATAAATAAAATCTTGTTTATCGATCATGCAATGTTTTGTACTTTTTTTACTACAATATGCAATAATTGGGATAGGAATGAATCTTCTCATAATCCATACCTATTAGGCACATGATTTTCTTTGCATCATAAAAAATTAGAATACATTTTAATTATTTTTATTAATAATTACATAAACATGACAATTAATTAATTGTTGAATGTGTGTTTAAGATAAAGTTTTATTTAAAGAAAATAAAATTTTATGATAAAAATTAAAAGTATTAAATTTAATAAATGTTAAGGAAAAGTTAAAATTAAATAGGGTTATATGGAACAAATTTAGGGATTATTTTTTCATTTTTTCCTATTGACCTTTCTATTTTTCTTTTTCTTTTCTTTTTTTTCTGCATTGTTGGAAGCTATAAATGATTCATCTACTTTCTCCCTTTTCAATTTCATTCTTTTTCAATAACTTTACATCAATTTAATAAGAATTTTAAGGAAATTCCCACATTTCTTAACCAATTTAAGGGTAAATCTTTTAAACTCCAAGTATGTTATTAATGGTTTTATAGAGAATGAAATGACAAGTGGAATTACATATTTAGCCTAATTTATTCTTGATTAGGTGTTGTTAGGGTCAAATTAACCACCCTCCTAACTTCTCCTCATCTTTTCTATTCCAAGTAACTAAATAATATTAGATTAGATAAATTCCATTCAAATTTATGATTTTGGGTATAAATGTGGATTATATGAAAATTTGATGGTTGAGCATGTAAAAATTGTGTTTATGATGGTTTCTTTGTTAATTAGTTAATAGTGATGGCTGTGGATGTTAAATGATTGAGAATTCTTTATTGAATTTATCAAATATTGATGTAATGCGAAGTTATATGGTGAAATTCAATTAATGGTAGAAAAATTCAGATGATATTCAAATAAGATATTTAAACATAGCATTGGGACTCATTTCCCAAGATGTTATATTTAAGTATTGTAATTAAATATTCCAATGAGGTTTTACCTTTAGATGTAAATACTCAAGTATAATAAAAGGAATCAACTCCTAAAAGCTATACTCGACTACTGTATTTGAGCATCACAAATTAGGTAATCTTAAGTTAAGCATATTCAAATACAATAGTTGAAAATATGAGCTTTAGGATTTATCTTTAGAGCATTATATTTAAGTATTATACTCAAATACCGCCTTGTTTCTAAGAATTATTTTGTATTACAATATGCTAGGTGAATGTAAATTATGTAAATTATAAATGTAATTGAATATTGATGTTTAACCTAGTTAAATAATATGTACAATAATGTAAATGAATTATATTTAATTGTATGATATTAGTGAATATGAAATCTTGATTTATGAAGAATATTAATGATGTTTAAGATTAGGAGGATGTTGATATGAAATGTGATATTAGTACTGGATCTGAGAAAATGTTTGTTTGGAGATAAGATTAAACCCAAAAAGGATGAGGATGGAAATTTGGGAAGGGATAAGGTTAATCCAGAAGGGAAAAGAAGATTTATTCACTTTCTATTTGTCATTATTGATAATTAATGCCCAAAATTATTGATCCAATTATGATATTTGTTTTATATGTATCCTAGCATGGATGGGAAGAAGTATTATGATGATACCCATAACTAAATAATTTATGTTTTGTTAAGTAGATTATTTACTTATTAAGTCAATTACTCACCTTTTAGTTGTTTTTTGTTTTTACAGATGCATTTATAAAGGCTCCACCTTCTCTACTAGCTTAATAATAAGAAGAAGGTAGCCATGGCTAGTACTAGTTTGTAAATGGAAATATTTTGTGGGTCTTGTAAAAATAATGTAAACTTTTGGCAGTTTAAATCTTGTTTGCAAATATTTTGGAAATGTAGATAAAATCAATTTAGTTATTAGAAACCTATGTGATAGTGCCAATTTATGATTAGTTTAGGTTAGTGGAAATTGGGAGATGGTTTCCACACTAATTATGGCCAGGTGAGTCAATCATAAGTGGGTAGCATATCACCTTTAGGAAGCATGTCTTTCAATAATTGTAGTAATGTCAAAAAGCCTTTATCACTACACCCATTTCCCACTTTTAAGTTGAATAATCTTAATATAGCAAATAAACATTTGAATTTAGTGTAACATAGATACAATGGCTTCTTTACATCACTTAATAAACTATCTAGGACATACGGACGCTCAATAAAATCATCTACAATATCCTACACCATATCCTTTAAACAAACATTGAAACCCTCATCTTTATAACTAGTAGACATATTACATAATTCACTTTCACCATGCCATGTCCATTATGTATCCTCAATGTCAATGCTCTGGATAAATAAATGATCTTATAATTGCTTACCCATCACTTTCTTGACATAATAGCTATTAATTAGAAGGGAACTTATAATGCCATATCCTTAATCAAGTTAAGCAATCACTATATATATAATATAATATAGAGTACACATCATAACATATAAGTGATTTGGAACATAATATTGCTTATCTACTAACACTCTCCTTCAAGCCAGGCTATAGATATCAATCATGCCTAACTTGTTACAAATTTCATTAACCCATTTTCTTGGAAAAACTTTAGTAATAAATTAGCTAATTGTTCTCCAATTCTAATATTTCTAAGACTGATAGCTCTTTCTTGTAGCTTCTGCTTAATAAAATGATAGTTAACCTTTACATGCTTAATTCATTCATAAAAAATTAAGTTTGAAGCAATATAAGTAATAGTTTGATTGTTGTACCACAATTACATAATCCTATGAGTCTTGATGCCAAGTTACTAAAAAAGGTAAGCAATCCATACAAGTTTAGATGTAACATGAGCTATAACTCAGTATTTAGACTCTACATTAGAGTAAGATACAATTGCTTGTTTCTTGCTTGTCCATGACACAAGATTTCTTCCAACAAACACACAATACCCAAAAGTAGATCTCTAATTTATAGGACATCCTATCCAATTTGTATTAGAAAAAGCCTCAACTTTATAATGATCGTCATTTTTATATAAAACTCCTTGACAAGGCACTTTCTTCAAATACTTCAAAATGTGTGTGAGAGCATCCCAGTGAAAGGTCATTGGAGAGTTCATGTTACAATCGGAAACCAAGGGCCCTGACCAATGCATGACCTTAGGGGCAAAATATAACCTTATAGGCCATGCTAGCTTAAAATATTATAAGATAACTTATAACTTGTTTCAAACTCAAGTAGGCATACACCCATTACATAATCACTGACTTTTCACATGCTACACAGACTTTCTCATTTCTCAATATTCACTTGTTAATTCATATATTAACATAAAATTCATATCATTTGGTAACTAGACAATCCTTCCTCAATTATAACAAAATACATATATATAAATCAACAGAAGCATGCCTACTTGTGAGTTTAATGGAGCACAACTAAGTGTATTCAAAATTTTATAATTTTCAAAAGCATGTAAAAATTCTACATCAAGCCCACACAAACAAAGTGTGGATCACCACAAAAGAATACTCCTTTCACTCTATGGAGCTACAAATGATGGACCTAAAGCCAAATATATATTTGAAAAATATTACAACAAAAAGAGTGAATCATTGATTCAGTGAATAAATAATATAAAATCCCAACAGAAATGGGATAAGCTGTGGCACAAGTTTTTCCTTAGAAAGAATCGAATAGTTTTTCAAGACAAAAGGATATCACATGAGTTATACAATCATATTTGATTAAATAGCCATTAGAATGTTCATTAGAAATAGAATACTAAAACATAAATTTCAAGTTAAGAAGTAGATAACAGGTTCTTTAATCATAAGAAATGATCATGAACATAGAATCATGGTAAAAATTTTAGTATAATATATTCATGATAAATAAGTGATCAAAATGAAAGTTAATAAATTTTAACATACATAAACCACCAAATTACACTTTGGGGTGGGAGATTTTTAGTTATGATAACAAACATGAGCATTCTAATCATGAATTAACAATCTCAAAAGAGCTCTCAGCTCTAAAGCAACCTATCAGGCTATCATAAATCAATCCATGTGTGTTGACTAACACACGGGATTAGCAACTCCGCTACTAACTGGGGTTCGAATCAAGGTTATCCAAGACTAACGTCATCACTGCCGTTAGCTACAGTTTCTAAGTAGTCTTCTCCCAAAACAAGTAAAACACTATGTATATATATAAGTAACAATTATATGAGAAAATTATTGAAAATAAATATTTCATACATCAATAGTTTAAAGAAATCTCAATGCATACTCCTTTCAACTATGAATAGCTCATTAAGGCTTTTAACCATGGCAATAACATCTCCAATATCAAATTATTCTAACTCATCAAAAATTAGTTTTACAAGCATATATGAAACTTCAACACATTATCACTTCATCCTTAATAACTTTTTAAAGAACATTATACAATAAGGTTCCAATAATACACCATTTCAAATAAGTCACATAAATCAATTCCTCATCATGAAGTCATTTTAGTACCATTCTTAATTACTATAACTAAAAAAAATTTTAAAGTGCTTATCCCAATAGTGCCTAGAGCTCTACATATATATAGAATTAAAATGCATAGAAAATAATGACAATTAATAAATTAATAAAATTAATATTTCAAAGTATAGAGAAGTTTGGAAAATATATAAAAATATGGAAATACACATTATCTACTCACAAAATAGCCAATATGCTTGAGTTTGATTTCTTCCTACTTCACAAACCACCAATGCTACTAGGAAGTGTTTCTTGACCTTGTGCAAGAAATTAAATAACAATTCAAACATAAATCAATACCTAATTACATTATCAAGCTTTTTACTACAAAATCCCTAAATTTCCACATTATTTGCACAACCTAAGAACAAACTAATATTTACTATCTACTAACTAATTTAAGCTAATTTAACTCCTAATTAAGAGAATGAAGCTTAAGAATTACCTCATTAAGCAAAAGAAAAGTGTTCTCAAAGTTTGCTATCCAAAATCCCTAAAATCGGAACTAGTAGGGAAATCATGAAATGACAGATATAGCAGCAGGAAACATGGAGAAAGTGGAAGGAAATGTGTGGAAATGCATAGAAGAAGAGTTGTCTCATGTGATTGGATGTGGAAGAGGAAGAAGAAGAAGAAGAGGAGAGCCAAGATAGTAAGGTTTCAATGTTGTTTTGCTTGCAATTCTATTTTTTTGTTCTGTTTCAGGTTTATTTTTACGTTTCGGGTTTATTTTTACATTTCGGGTGGGAATAGGTTTTCTAGGTATTGTGTCATGGGTTCAGGGTATGGGTCACAAGTTTAGCAACTTATTTACATTTTACATTTCTATCATTTAAGTAAATATTCTCATTTCCCCTTTGACATTTTACTCTCCATTTACTTAAGACATAAATATAAAGAAAGAAATACCCCCCATTTGGATTCATAAAAAATATCAAAAAAATTAAAACTCCAAATAATAAAAATTTAGATTTTAAGTTATAGTTCAAAATATCAATTTTTGAAAAATTTTAAAATAGCGTTTTCTTAAAATAGTTATCTTAGGTTTCCAAAAATTCATTAAAAATCATTCTTTAATGTATAAATAGAAGGGGAACAAATATCGGGATTTTTATTTTTTCAAAAATGCATATTTCACATAATCGTCCAAGGGAGGTGTCTTAGAAATTTTTTTTTGAATTATAACAAATTCAACTTTATTTATGAAATTAAGCTAAACAAGAATATAAATCAAATTAAATTGTTTCAGTAAGTTGGAAAAGAAATAGTTTAAGGCCATTTAAGATAATTCTAAGTTTATATCAAATCTAATCGTATTTTTACGTTATAACAATTTTATGTTACCTATTAATGGTAGGGTGGTTACAATTCATAAATTGACTAATCACACTTACTAGAAAGGTAATGTCAAGCCTAGTTATAGTAAAGTAGTTCAATTTTCCTACCAATATCCTGTACCACTTGGGATCTTCAAGTAACTCCCTATCTTCTAGATTAAGCTTAACTTTTGTAATCATAGGGGCTTCACATAGTTTAGCACTAATCATCCCTATTTTATTTAAGAGGTCAAGCTTATATTTTCTTTAAGATAAAAAAATTCTTTTCCTTTCTTGAGCAATCTCAATACCTAAGAAATGCTGAAGTGCTCAAAGGTCTTTAGTTTAGAATTTAGCCTGAAGTAAAGTTTTTAATTGTGAAATGCCCAGTTTATCACTCCTTGTAATCATAATATCATCAACATATATAACTAGGATAATACATCCTAAATCAAATTGCTTATAAAATATAAAGTGATCATAATCACTTTTCTTCAATTCAAATTTTATCACTACTTTACTAAATTTTTAAAACCAAGCTGGAAGAGATTGTTTCAACCTATATAGTGATTTCTTTAAATGTAATACCTTCCCACAATCCCCCTAAGTAATAAACCCAGGTAATTGCTCCATATACACTTCTTTATGCAAATCTCTATGTAAAAAAGTATTTTTAACATCTAAATGGTGAAGAGACCAGTTATTAGTGGCAATAAGAGAGAAAAGCAATTAAACAAAAGTAATTTTAGCCATGGTGGAAAAGGTCTCTAAGTAATTAACACCATAGGTTTAAGTATACCATTTAACTATTAAACGTGTTTTCAAATAAGCAACAAAGCCATTTGGATTCACTTTTATAATAAATACTCATTTGCAACTAATGGATTGTTTACCATTAAGTAAAGCCACAAAATCCTATGTTTACTTTACTTTAAGAGTTATCATTTCTTTCTCCATAGTAGTACACTATCCATCATGAGAAAGAGCTTTGAAATATAACTTAAGAATAGTAATAATATCTAAGGAAGTAATAAATGATTAAGAAGAAATAAGTAAAGAAGAATAGGACACATAGTTAGAAATGGAATAAAGATGGCTAGAGTTACCTTTTTGAATACAAGTACAGGTACCTCTTCAGTGAGCAATAGGTAGATCCAAATCAAAAGACATAAGAGGAGGATATGATAAGGAAAGGGCAAGTAGAGGAGATAAAGCTAATGAATTATTTAGAATAGAGTTTAGATTAGATATTTGTGGCTTGTCTAGTGGAAGAGCTACTAGTGGTACTTACACTCTACAAGAATAAACATATTTAATGGAAGGTTGAACCTAATTTTGTTATGGAGGAACTTATGAATCTTATGAAGGAGAAGGTATAAGGAAGTATTTACCAAGATGTTCTAAATCTAACAAGGTGAAGGAAGATGGAGAAAGCCTAAAGGATAGGGTAAATTTAAAAAAAGTAACATTAGAAGATATAATGTAATGATTTAAGTTAGAAAAAAAACCTAAACCTTTTTTTAATACAAGAATATCCAAGAAAAATACACTTTAAAGACTAAGGATCCATTTTAGATACCTGAGGATGATTATCATAAATGAAACATGTGCACCTAAAAACACGTAGGGGATTAAGAAATAAGGATTTAGAAGGAAACAAAGTAAAAAAGGGTAATTGACCATCAAGAATTGAATAAGACATGCAAATTATCAAAAAATAGGCTATAGAACTTGCATCTACCCAGAAAACTTTAGCAACCTTCATTTGAAATAAAAGGGTATAAGAAACTTCCATTAAATGTTGATTCTTCCATTCAGCTGTTCCATTTTGTTATAGAGTAACAACATAGGAAGACTAGTGAATTATATCATGTTATGATAAATAAGCTAAAGACTATGTATAGAAATACCTTTTAGCATTATCACTCTAAAAATTACAAATAGTTATGTGAAACTAATTTGTAACTTTAGCATGAAAAGTATTAAATAACTTTGAATGATTTTTCATTAAACAAAGTTAAGTCATTCTTGAATAAACATGCACAAAAGACATAAAATAACAAAAAGTTAATTTTGAAATAAGTAGGCAAGGCCCCCAAATATCCAAATCTACTAGCTCAAATAGGTATAAAACCTACTTATTAATTCTAGGGACACAGGAATGACAATGTTATTTAGTAAATTGATAAAGCTCACAATCTAAACAAGAAACATATTCTAAGTTAGGACATAACTTTCATAAAGATATCAATGAGGGGTAACCCAAACAACAATGCAACTGGTGTGAAGGAGGGGTACTAGTAGTAGTAATTGGTTGGGTAATTTTGTCATCTAGTACATATAATCCCCTAGATTCATATCCCTTACCAAAAATCTTCTCGTCAACATATCCTAAAATATATAATAACCATGAAAGAAGAAAATACCACAATTATAAGTATGTTTAATTTGACTAACTAAAAGTAAATTAAATAGGAAGTTTAGGAGACACAAAATATTGGACAAAGAAATATCAAAAGTGACATTAATCATACCACTTCCAATAATATAAGTAATAGACCCATTAGCTAAAGTAACATGAGAAAGATGAAAGATATTAAAGGAAGACATGATACTTATTTGACTTATCATATGATGAGTGGTTCCAAATTAATAACCTATCTAGAATTGGAATTAGAGAAACATGCAATGGGATTATTTGTTTTAACTATTGTGGCAGTGGATTGAGTAGGTGGCAATTGTAAAGAGGCCTTTAATTATAAATACTTAGCATATTCACTATTAAATAGTAATTTATTATTATTTTCTAATTTTTCTAAACTATTAAGAACCCCAAAATTTGCTTCTCAAACCAAAACTAGCATCCATGATGAATAAATTATCCAACTAGCAAATTAAACAATAGAAAATTATCTAAAAATAGAAAACAATGATTATAGTCATAGAATTGCAAAACCAACCTCATAGGATGGCTCAGAATCCTTTGAAATAGTGCCTCACACAAAAGATTGGACCGCCTCGTTGTGATTTGTCATCTAGTGTACTTAGACCTTTCTTCTAGTGATTGGATCTGTGTTGTTGTGTGTGTCCTAAGAGCCAATTATAAGATGATTGTAATAACGCACAATGTATTATGTTTTTATTCTAGGCAATACAATCATTATATTTTATTTTATTTTAATATTTACGTAATTTATAACTTAAATATAATAATTATCCATAAAATAGTTTTACTATTCCTAAAATGTCCATAATCAAATATTATTGCAAAAGGAATAATAATAATATATTGAGACTATCATGTATGGTGACTGATGATTATGAATCATGGATATATGATATCAAGTCAATACATAGGTACATTATTAGTGAATAGATGTATTGGATTAATCCACTGTGAGAATATTGTATGGATTGTCATGTGTCATTAGCTATTCTCATATGACCATAATGCACGTAGTCATTTAACCTAAAGTCACTATGGTTTCCTACATGAAGGGTCACACACTTTGATGCCATCCTATGTCACCTTTAATGGGGATGATGTGTAGGGTATTAATTAGGTGTGTCACGAATTATACAGAGGGATATAAGTAATGCAGATGAGATTTTGTTACTCCTGTATAAAGGAGAGATATCCTTGGGCCCCTTAATTGAGTGAGACTTAGAAATGCATGGTCTTACTTAACTGGACAATATTTAATATTGATCATTCATTTAAGTTAGTCTACTTTGTATCAAGAAATATAAATTGAATATTGACAAGGATGACACACTCCATGCCTTTAGTTTGATTTAGATATCATTACAAAAGGGATTATAATGCGAAGTATTGATCACACATTAAGTGAATGTCAAATTAAAAATATTCTTACTACTTAAGTGGTAGTGATGTATTACTAGATACCACTCACTGCCTATGATCCAATGATGGATTATTGCTAACATAGTAGAAACTATAAGGTTACACAAAATGAGTAAAAATGAAACAATAATTAATTAGTTTTTAGTTAAACTTAAAATTTATTAATTGGACTTGTTATTATATATATATTATCAAAGTAATAATGTATATATATTATTATTAACGTAATATATATTTTATATTATATTATGTGATATTATCTGTTGTTAAAGTAATATTAGATAATTATATTATGAGATAATAATATTTAGTTATTAATATTAAAGTAATATTATATAACTAATGGATAAACCCTGTCTTTCCTCACTCTTACCATGTTAGAGATAAGGTATTAGTAGTTAAGTAAAATTAAGATTAGATGTGATTTTCCTAGTAGGACTAGAAAAGATGCATGCCTTTAGCTTTATAAAAGGGGCATGAAAGTGTCATTGTTTTGGATAAAAAAACAAGTAAATTTTCCACTGGCAAAACCGCACAGAGACACCCTACAAAAATGCACTAAATCCTTCTTCTTTGTGTGAAAGATGAATCCTAGCAGATTTGTGGAGGTTGAGGCACCATTCATTTCATGTGGATATTATAGAGGCACCATCACTTGATTGTGCTCGTGATTCAGATTTGCACTCAAAAAGGTAATATCTGATTCTTGATTTATATCCTTACGTATTGATTAGTGAGAAAGTTTCACATGACATAATTTTAAAGAATTACTTTTTTGCTACATTACGTGATGTATATGAAACCCAACAATTTGCTTCCACAGTACCAAACAATACTACTGCTCTTTTCCACTGCCATACACTACCACCAACCAATGCCTCTAAGATTTGTGCTTCACTACAACAAATCAACACTAGTGCCATGGTCAAAATCGTGGCACAAGATCAAAATTTTCATGGCTGTACTATTTAGCCATGGAAATACTAGTTAAATAGTCTTGTGACACAAGTAAGCATGGTAAGGAAATTGCCATGGGAAAAAAAGTCATATGGCATAAATAATTTTTTTTTTTGCTATGAGTTCACTTGTGGGTAATAGATTTTTCTAGCCACGAGTACAAATATGGCAAGAAAGGCACATCCATGGCTAGTAATTTATATTACCACAAATAAAATTATGGAAAAAATAAAATAAAATAATTATAAAAGCTAATATAATTAACTAAAATATCCAAATTAAATTGATTATTTAGCCAATTCAATCAAGTACTATCCCATTATTTTATTTATACATCTATTAAAATTTATTAATACTTTTGATCCATATCAAGTTAGGATAAATAGTTGAAACAAGCATGGCAAAGAAATTGCCACGAGAAAAAAAGTCTTATGGCATAAATGATTTTTTTTTTTACCACAAGTTCACTTATAGCTAATAGATTCTTCTAGTCACGAGTATAAATATGACAAAAAAGGCACATCTATGGTTAGTAACTTATATTGCCACAAATAAAATTGTGAAAAAAATAAAATAAAATAAATATAAAAACTAATATAATTAAGTAAAATAATTTTTATATATTCAAATTAAATTGATTATTTAGCCAATTCAATTAAATACTATCCTATTATTTTATTTGCACATCTATTAAAATCTATTAATACTTTTGATCCATATTAAGTTAAGATAAATAGTTAAAACTTTATCTATCTAAAAATTACAAATTGTATTTATGGGAAATCGAACCTGAATCTCCAAGTTAAGGAATGTCATATCCATTGCATTAGTTTGCTTCTTTAGTATTATAATATAATATATTTTACATAAAGTTTTAATTAACTAGTTGACTTCAAAAATAAAACTATACTCATGTGATATTAATTATATAAAAATAAAATATTACATAAATGCATATAATAAAAATACACTAATACTAAAATATTTTATGATTTTATTTTAAAATTTATTTTTTATAAACTAAATTCCTATTTATTTTGTTACTAATTTTGTTTGTATTAAATTTATCTTTTACAAATATCTTATATTAATTTTATCTTTGATAAATAATTAATTAGTTAATTTTATTCTTTTATTAATATTTTTTATTAATTATTATTAATTGAGTTATTACAAAATAAAAGTAAAATTTCTACATCTTTTAAGTAATTTTTTTATTTTTTTTTTAAATTCTTTTAATAAATGTTGAATTATATGAAATAAATATCCATACAAATTATAATTTTGAACTATTATGTATATTTAAATTTTAATTATAAATTAAATTTTAAATTACTATAAATTATTTACTTTTAATTTTTATTTATAATATATATATTTATCATTTACAAATTATAAGTTAAATTATTTGAACCTTCACAAATTTTTTATATTAATTTCATCTCTCATATGTTATTTATATTTAATTTTTATCCTTCCATTTATTAAGTTATTAACCTGTCAATAAAATTATAAATGAATAGATTAAATTAATTAAATTATTATTTAGAAGGAAAGAAAATAATATAAAATATCTCTAAGAAATGAAATTAATATAATTGGGATTAATAAAGCATGAAAAATGAAAATTTAGACTATTTTATATATATATTATTTCCTTAAATATAATTTATATAAAGTTTTTAAGATAATAATAAATTATTATTAAATTATAAATAATTTTACATAATTATTATTTTGAATTTTTAGTTGAAAGTTTTGTTAATATTACAATGTTGAATATAAAACTTATTATTACATATTTTTATAATAAAACTTATTATAACTTATCTTACAAATTTTACTACTGTATATATAATATAATAATTTTAGTATTTTCATAATATATATATATCTTCTTTGTTAACACATTTTTTAAGAATAATGTGATGTGATAAAAATAATTTTTTTATAATATTTTACACCTTGAATAATTTATTTTTGTTTAATTGATATTTTAAAAATTAAATTGAATAATAAATTGAAAAAAATGTTATATATGTATGTATTATATGTATCTATATGTTAATCTTATTAATATTTAATTTTAGTATATATAGATTTTAAATTCATTGAATAATTATATAATATGATCTTTAATATGTTATAGTATTTATTTTGTTAATGTATATTAATTTTATTATATAAATTTAATTGGTAGAAAGTTAAATGATTATTTATTATTTATTAAAAAACTATTACATTCTAATAAATATTAAATTTGATACACATCTAAACAAAAATGTTTAGGAGCTTAGTAATTGAACTTTTTCTTACATATCTTAACGTTTGGGGTTCAACCCCTATCTTAATTATTTTAAGAAAAATAATAAAGATATATAACTATACTATTTATGAATAGTTCTATATTTTTTCATATATTTTATGAATCAGTTAATTGAAAATATTATATTTTATAACTTTTTTGTTTTGATTGATCGGGGCTAATCAATTGATCAAGTGATGAATTAGTTATTTGCAATATACCCACAATATATAAATATTTATATTTTTTATTTTCTATCATATTGCAATATATTTTACTTATTATAAATAATATTTTAAATATAGTTACCAAAAATGATCTATTTGAATATGATTTTATCCATAGAATTAATTTGTGGCATAAGCAATATTTTGTTATAAATAAATTTTTCTAATTTATATGATAGGATAAGTGATACTTTATCACAAGAAATACATTGTAACTTAATTTATGATACAAGTAATACTTTATTATGGGGAATGTGTTCTTATAACTTAATTTATAGCATAAATGATATTTTACTACAAATAAAGTTTTTCTGTAACACAAGTGATATTTTACCACAAGGAATGTATTCCCATAGCTTAGTTTTGTAATACAAGTGATATTTTATCATAGATAAAATTTTTTCCATAGCATAAGTAATATTTTACTATGGAGATTATATTCTTGTAACTTAGTTCATGGCACAAGTGATATTCTATCATAGGTCAAGTTTTCTTATGGTATAAATTTTTCTAGTTTTTTGGACATTTATTTAAATTTTTTTGTTCTCATGGAAAGAGCTAAAATTGCCACAATTTTTAAATTTTCGTGGCATAATTTGTAGTATAAGTGTTAATTTGTTATAATGTTTCCACTAATATACGGCTTAGATTGTCACTAGCCCTATGTGACCTTAGTCACACATAAAAAAATAAAAAAGAAGGGAGGAAGAAGAGAGATAGAGAATGAGAGAAAGAGTTAGGTTATTTTTATCTTTTTATTGATTAGGATGAGAGAAAGATAACTAGAAGACTCTAAATACCATGTTAATTAGAAAGGAATTTGTAATGCTATATCCTCAATTGAGTTAGGTAGTCACTATATATAATATAATTCAAAGTACATATCATAAGATATAAATGAGTTGGCACATAATACTACTTATTTACTAATAACAACATTACATTGACAACATTTTTTAAACTAATTAAATTTTTTTATTCAAGTTATTTTATGTGAAATCCATATCATTACAAAATTTTTATGCATTATGATGTCAATTATTTGTGATAACCATAACATTATTTTTCTATAGATCTTTTTCCTATATAGAGAAATACAAAAAAATGAATTAAATGTAGATTTAAAAACATATGATAAAGTAGAAAATTTATTATAAAAATATATTTTTAATTTTATTTAATTTCATATCATCACATTAACATATAATTTAAAACAAAAACATTATAATTTTACAATAATAACTGACTTGTCATTTACAATAAATAACCTATATACTAAGATTACAATAGACAATTAATTCGCTTATCTCAATCCATGTGGGTTTAGCCTATCCTCGTTGCCAATTCCATTGTGTTGAACACCATTTTGTTTATAAAAAATAAGTCTTTTTTGTATATTGGTAAGTCTAGGCATTATTTTTGTCTTTATTATTAGTACTAGAGTTTAGATGGAATATTAATGCAGTTGTTATTCCATTTCATTTGAAACATTTAGAGATACTAAAGTATTTTATAGAAGGATTTGCTTACTCTAATATCCCTACTTTTACATTTGATAGATTTCATATTCAAAAGGATTTTTATCAAAAGACTTACTAATATATAAAAGTAAAATAAATTAGAGTAAGCAAGCCTTTTAACAAGATTCTTTATTAACTCTAAAGGAGCAAAGTGAAATGGAAAGGGAGTAGTCTTGATATTTAACTTAAACTCTTAAGCTAGATGATAGAGTCTAAGGCATCACTAATATACTTTGAATCAATAGTGAGAGCAAAGTTATTAACTAAAAACTAACATCTTAACTATGATCTATTTCACAAGAAATTGGTGCTATTTCTTGAGACATTGGTTGAGTACTATTGTTAAAATTGGAGTCTAAGGCATGTAAATTCATTATCCTCAAATATTATTCCACCTTTTGTGTAGAATTTTCTATGACAATCTCTTAGGATTCAATAAACTTTTCTATTTTTATTGCATGATTAAAACAAGAGTAGGTAGCATGAAAGTGTATAAACCTTTCAAAGAAAGTATTTTTAGGAGAAGGAGAAAGCTAAGAACTTTTGTGTTTCATTTTTGTTAAAGTGAGAGATAGGCTATAGTATTTATACACTACCTTTGAACATTCTAGAGAAAGATGTTGGTGAATAATTTAAGAATGTGATGTTAGAATAAGTTGACAATATAAAGTTGAATATGTATACATGATTTAAAAGATAAGGTTGATGACTCAAAAAAGCATTGGCATATATTTTAATTTTAATAAACCTAAAAATCCTAATTTTCAAGTAAGACTTTAATTATTATAAATTATCTTGAAAATTTATTTTTTAATTTTTCACAAAAACACACTTAGGTTAAGACTTTTGTGATATTCACACACATGGAGGAATAAATCCACCAATTACCCTTGCGTCAACTTATCTTGTGCATGTAAACCCACAATTCTCCTTGTTTGTTAATTTACTTATATGGTAAGTCTTTATATATATATATATATATATATATATATATATATATATATATATATATATATATATATATATATATATATGTACTATCAAAAAAAGCCTAACTTAGTCAATCTGGGACTAAGCTTCTTGAAAAACTATCCATTTTACAACAATCCCCCATATATTTGAAAAGGTTCAGAAGGAAAACATAAAATAGTAAGAAAGATTATTTTACCAATTAAGACAGTGCCTTATGATCTATGAACCAAATCTATAGAGAGAGAGAGAGAGAGATAAACACAATCTATATAGTCAATGGTGAAGAATATAGATTCTATGAATCAATAATCTTTTAATATAGATTAGTGGTCTCATTAATTAATTTACATTTGTAAAACATTTTCTATTGTAACACAAGTTTGTGTTAATAGGCCATCCATATGCGTAGAACTTCATGAATGCTCTAAGGATCTTACTAAGATCTCATAGCAGTGACCCCCTCCATACTCATATAAGTGAATCCATTAAGTGTACGCTATAGTTAAAATACATCACCTATAAAAGCTATGAAATTCATTAAGATCTAAGCTTATTCTCACTTATAATTTATAGTTTAGTACTAATCACACACCAAAAAAAGGACTTAATATTAATTTTAGTGCTATCAAAACTAACAATGACTTGTTATTAGCTATATGAACTTATTTTATGGGATCGCTAATTTCATAAATTGGGTTACTATTATTGTTGATTTCAAATTAGCTTTAATGTGCACCACTCCCTTCGATGTTTATTTATTTGTTTCCTTCTTAAAAATAAATTGGCCAAATTCATTTTAAAGGAAATAATATATTTTAATCAATTAATTATTTCACAATATATTTTTCTAATTGAATATTCAATTTTCCTTATTAATAATTTTGTTCTTTACAATGATTATTGTCATTTAGGATAACTCCAATATATATATATATATATATATATATATATATATATATATATATATATATATATATATATTAAGGGCATTGATTTCATACCCAATAATATATATTTACTTAGAGATTTATTGATCTTTTAGCATTATATTTGACCATTACTAAAGTCATAAATTATGGTAGAATTAACAATATGCATTTTCTGAGATAATTTTCAAGTTCTAGCATCATCATTGCATCATCATTAATGATGTTCACAAAATTGATAGTAGATTTATCTTATTTAAATTAATGATTCAATTATAATCCATGTGTACTTAATATAAAGGAAATCCATTATATAACATAGGGTAATACTACAAGGAGTTTCACTTTCTGAGAGGTTAAGTATTACATCATTGGATCACCTTTTTTTTTCTTAATCTTAAAGCAAGTAAATTAAAATTCAAAATATAAATCTTAATACATTAAATACAATTCAACAATGAAAACACTTAATCTTTTAAGAAATAAAGCTTGTCATAGCATTATCCTATAACATATTGCCAATTATGATACCATATAAAATTCATTAATATAATTAATAAATTCTAACAATTTGTTATTACTCATTCTATATAAGATATGTTATACTCAATTTGAAGGAAATTTAATTGGTGCATTAGATAATAATCTAATCTTAATTAGATTAAGCAATATAAATATCCAATTTTTATTAATTAAATAATACTTAGGTATTATCTCATGATATATAAACTTCCTAAGAAGTTTCTCAACACCATATTCTTATGAGAACAATCTCAACATTTTATCATCTCAACTTCTCTCTTTATTATTATTATTTTTCCATTTTGTAGTTAAGGAAACATAGCATGTACCATGTAAAATAGTACAAACAAAATTATTGAAACTAGTTACAAGAAATAAAATTCTCCTCTCATAAATAGGAGTTTTTTTTTTTAAAGGCATTCAATCTCATGAAATTAAAATTAAATGCCTTCAAGTCGTGGGTATAATTACCATACATGTTATATGAATTTATGAATTCTTAATTTCAAAAAAGAGTTCACTTTAAAATAGACCCTTTAATTCACAAAAATTTTATGTTTTAAATTTAACATTTATATATATATATATATATATATATATATATATATATATATTAATAATTAAGGCATATAAAAAATATATGCATTTTATTTGTGAAGCATATCCATAAATTAATATTTTTCATAAATAATATAATTCACAAATAATAGACAAATCTCAATAATCTCATCAACTATTCAAGAAAACATCCTCAAAAATTTTCCCTTTTACTCATTAATAAATGCTAGATAAATACCCCATAACTTAAAATATTTAAATCATGTGTTTATCCTTCATCTTAAAAATAAAATAATAATTTAATTTCTTTATAATACATACATTGTAGGTGTCTCATAAAGATTTTACAAATATAAATGATAAGTTTGTCATATTTTCTTCTTTATTTATATTAAATTACTCATTCAAATAACTTTGAACAAACACCCCTATAGTTTTAGTTATTTAAATTTAGGTGTCTGTCCTTTATAATTCAAAATAAAAAAGGAACATCTTCATTTATACTCTAGAATTATATTTCAATAAATATGATCCAAATAATTTGAATACCTATAAAAGTATGGCATAAAATCATTAAGCACGTGAGAATAACACAATCATACATAAGGAACTCACACTAATTGATAAATCTTCTTCATAAAAAAATAGTTAACTGATCATACTTTTTATTTATAATTTTCCCCATTATTCATAAAGTAATCATGAACTCAACTTAAGCGATATATCCTTTTTAAAGTTCAAGGCAAAAATTATCTATCATCCTAAATTCCAAAGTAAAGTCTCTCCCTTTTTTTATTTACACTAAAATTCACATTTCTATAAGTAAAAAATATATTCCAAATTTTTTAGAGTCTCACAAAAATTTCGATAAAAGGAATTCTCACAAATATATATATATATATATATATATATATATATATATATATATATATATATATATATATATATATATATGTGTGTGTGTGTGTGTGTGTGTGTGTGTGTGTGTGTGTGTGTGTGTGTGTGTGTGTGTGTATGTATATGTAGCTATTATCTTTAATTCACGAATATTGAGAATAGAGTTTATTATGAATTAATTTCCTTTCATAATAAACCACAAATTATCTATTATCACTTAAAATTAGTTATCAACCCAATTAGAAAGGTTGACCACAAATTTAATTCCAAAAAATGAAATCTATTAACTATCTACTAAAATAGCTATTAATCTAATCAAAAGTTTAACCACAAATTTAATTCCAAAAAATTAAATTTATTAATCACCACTAAAAATAGCTATAAACCCAAATGATAATGATTTTAATTCATAATCTTTTCTTAGATAAAAGGACTTAAATATCATTAACCTCATATTTGAATACATAAGCATACTTCACAATTTGACATTGAGGTCATTCATCCATACACATTTATAAATCATTATCAAGGGATAATCTAATAAAAGATTAATACAATTCTCACCCTATAATAATCCATGCTAATGAATCATTGGTATTTTTTTTAAATTTTACCAATGAACTTATTAATCATAAAATATATGGAATAAAATAATTGCATTTATACACTACAATGTGTAGTAGACATAAGATTTCCAAATAGAATATTTAATTTTAAATATAACAACCAAATAATCACAATCCCAAATCAATTTTTGAGTAATAGATGACAAGTATCACTAACAAAATGTTATAAATTCTAGATAAGTCATTAAGATACCATATCCTTTAAAATTTAAAAATAAATAAATATATATTTTCTAGCTTCATTTATTCAAACATGTAATTAATATATATATGAGTAGTTAAATACACTTAAAAAATAACAAATTGGTTGAATTTCTTAGTGCTTTTAGTTCTTACCACATCTTTCTATTTATTGAACATCTTCTCAATTGGAAACTTTCTATCACAATTTTTTTATGAAAACTAAAGAATATTCAATTTATATATAATATATGAAAAACAAAAACCTTGCAAAGTTTGTACTTGTGCTAGCTTTCACCAAAGGTTAGATGATCGAAGCTTAATCGTGAAATGAGATTGTTTTGTTCAATCCCTTTTAATTTCTCCAAACAATTAATTAATATATAGTAATAATGAATATATATTATCATCAATTCTAAAACCATATATTTGGTATCTTTTCTTATAGTAAAGGAAGTAATAATATTGGATAATATAAAGGTACTAGAATGACATCAAAATAGATGTAACAATCCATTACTAAAATTGATTAAAACATAGTGAAGTAAATTAAAGATTCTGAAATATTATCTGGCGATAGTAACATTAAATAATATTTGACATTATTGTTAAAATTGGAGTTTAAGGCATGTAAATTCACTACCTTTAAGGATTATTCCACCTTTTCATTTAGAGTTTGTTGTAGCAATCTCTTAAGATCCAATAGACATTTTTGTTTTTATTGCATGATCAAAATAGGAGCAAGCAATAAGAAAGTGTATAAATTTAGCAAATAAAGTATTTTAGGGAGAAGGAAAGAGCTAAGAGCTCTTATATTTCATTTTTATAAAAATGACAAATAAACTATGGTATTTATAAACTACCTGGGAACATTTTAGAGAAAGATGTTAGAGAATAACTTTTGTAGGTGATATTGAAATGAGTTGGCAAGATAAGGTTGAATATGCATAAATAACTTGGAAGATAAAGTTGATGACTTTGAAAAATTTTGCTCACATTTTAATCTTAATAAGCCTAAAAAGCATAATTTTTAGATAAGACTTTAATTATTGTTAAATATCTTGAAAATTTATTTTTTATTTTTCTTTTTGTTTTGTAAAAAAGGACTTAGGCTAGGATTATTGTAATATTATCATGCAAGAGGGAGCAAATTCATTAGTTACACTTGCTTTGACCTATCTCATGTGCATGAGCTCGCCACTCTTCTTGCTTATTAATTTACTTATTTAATGAGCCTCATATATAAACTATCACAAGAAGTGTGACTTGGTCGATGTATGACTAAGCTTTTAGAAATACTATCCATTTTACAACAAGTATGACACTAACATGTAAACTTTTACCTGCCTAACTAATCTTTTGAGATGGCTTTAGATGATGGTTATGTACAAAATTAAAATTTTAAATTTTAACAGTTTTTCCATAAGATCGTAAATATCATAATATTAGTCCAAAACCAAAATATTAAAGTCTAACATTATCTCACTAAAAACTTTTGGAGTATCTTTGGATGTCATTTCTTTAAATAGCCAGCATTATAAATTATTTAAGCATTGATTATTTTCATAAAACTAACATTTTATTATTAAGAAGTTTTCTATTTCAATTATGCTATTTGCAAATTATGAATATAAGGAGAAAATTATTTTTTAACTATTTTAAACAAAAATTTATTTGTATACTTTTTTGTTTTCTATTTTGTACAATTTGTAATTTGAATGTCAAATATACAAATTCAATATAAATTTAATTGTCATTGAATAATTAATTATGAAAAGATAAACAAATGAGACAGGAGTCAAATTATTTTGTGAATATATTTTAAGATTTTATTTCTTCTCAAATCATTACACATATATAATTTTCATAAAGTAACCTACATAAAAACTATAATAAGTTATTAGTACACGTTTATAGCAAAATCATTATGTAACTAAATTTACACCCTAACTGTATTAAAATCCTCTTCCTTGCTGCAAATCTCTCAATTATAATCCAATAGTCTCTCAATCATGTTGAAGCAAAAAAAATGGATGAAAGTACTCCATAAGATTTTGTAAAGATCAGCCTCTATTATTAACTCTAGAGTATTGGATAGAACGTGAGAACAACTTACCTATCCTTACCTCAAATTTAAAAATTCTCCTAATCCTACATAAGCATCTTATCCATTTCTAGATATATTCTACTTTCATATATTTGAAAGCAGAAGATAACTAAGAATGGATAGGATGTCTTATGATGCAGATTGGAAGCATTTCAAGAATAGGGTAGTTATGCTCAAATTCCAAAAGGAGAGTAAAAGTGAAATTCTTAGGTAGTATGAAAAAATAGATGTTAATTATTAATACAAAACTAATGTCCTATGTATTATCATCCTTTTCAAAGTAAGCTAATGGTTATCATACTACTAGATGTTGGTTAGGTCAAAAATTGATATGAAAACTTTTTATATTATCGAGCAAGACACTTGAAATGCCTTTGGATAATAGTTATGCATAAAATCAATGTCTTAAGTTTTCATAATTTCCTGTAACTTCATAGATGCCATGACTCCAGATGTTGATTAAGTTAAAAATTAGCATTTAAAGTTTTCCAATAATTTTGAAAATACCATGTGTTTAGATAAATGTTGGTTATGTTTATTAGTCATCATCTTAAATGTTCATATAATTTAAAAAATGCCATTGTGTTAAAATAGACATTAGTAATAATATTAAACAATGTTTATTGGTAATTTTCTAAAAGTATATTGGTGGCTATTAAATATTTAATCGTAGCCTTAAAGGCTATAGTTAGCCTTTACTTTACACTTATAAGAATGATTACGATTAAGGAAAATAGCTTGTTATATTTTATCCTATTCACCTTTTTTTAAAAAAAAAACCTAAACAAAATTCATAACACATCTATCCATACAAATCAAAGAGTCTAAGTAAAAATAAAAAATAATATGATAATAATCTAAACTAATAAAATGTTCTAATACTATATTAGCACTAAACATCAATGTTACTTCCATACAATTTCTGTCACATCATAGATTTATCCCTTCAAATTTTAAAAGGAAACTAATTCAATTTTATTTTTTATATGTATATTTATTATGAGCATGATATATTTTGTCATGACATTATCTATAAATTTAATAATGTCATAACTAATATATCATCATGAGTAAATATTTACTACTTAAATTGTGGCATAAGTGATACTTTGTCACAAATAAAGTGTTTCCGAATCTTTATTTGTGGCATAAGTGATTCTTTACTATAGGTAAAGTTTTGTTATGGTATAATTTTTTTATTTTTTTTCAAATTATTTTATTTTTATAGTAAAAGATAAAATTACCACAATATTAAAATTTCCTTAATATACTTCAAGAGACAAAGCGATCACTTTTTGTAGTGCTTTAGGATGATTCCAACACTATTATGATAAAATATAATAAGATGAGTTAATTATGGTTATCCTAATTCACTCTTTTTTCATAGTAAAAAAACTCCATATAATATAACTATAAAAAGATTTAAGTATCTAAATAAAAATTAATAATAATATGATAGCAATCTAGACTAATGAAAACTTCTACATTTTATGACATTAGTAATTCAAATTTAATAAGATAATTATTCTTATGTTAGTTTATAAGGATTTGAAGAATTAGATTAAGTTAAATACTTTAAACACTTTTGGCATTATACCCAATCTTGGAAAGAAGCATGATACATTCAACCTATTCCTAAAACAATGAATCATTGTTATTCATAGTCTCTTTTTTCTATAGCAAAAATGAAAAAAAAAGTAAAAATAAAAAAAAGTAAAAAAAAACATAAAACATAGATTCCTTTATACTTAAGTGCTTGACTCAAAATTAATAATAATAGGATCTAGACTAATAAAACATTCCATATTTTATGACATTAGTGATTGAAATATAATAAAATAATTACAATTATGTTAGTTTATAACAATTTCAAGAATAAGATCGAATTATATAACTTAACCTATTTAGCATTTTTGGAAAGATGCATAATGCATTTACCTGTTATTCAACTGCTATATTAGCTCAAAATAATTTTAAAATAGGACCAAATTAAATAAATTGACACTTTATTGTGTTGGATATATTCTTAGCAAGATGCATGATGTATTTAACCTATTAATTTACATTGCATAAATATAACATAAAGGCTAGTTAACTTTCAATGTTACATTCAATATCCTAATGTGGTGCATTAGGTCGATTACAATAATTCTATGATAACATTAAAAGAGGATTGTTAATAACAATTGTCCCTATTCTTCTTTCTTTGTAAAAAAAAAAACCACATAACATACTTTCTTAAAGATATAACTATCCAAATAAAAATTAATAATAATATGATCATAGTTTTGGCAAATAAAACATTCTATATTTTATGATATCATTGATTCAAATTTAATAAGATAATTATTATTATTTTAGTTCAATGTGAGTCAAAAAATAAGTCAAATAACTTTAGCACTTTTTATTGCATGCATTATTGCAAATATGCATGATACATTTAACTTATTCTATGTATGATGGTAGGTCTTACTTTCTTTTTTTATATTAAAAAAGAAAAAAATAATAAAAATACATAATATATGTCTATATAGATTTAAGTATTCAAATAAAAATTAATAATAAAATGATAATAAGCAATGTTGGAAGTATGAATTAAAATCCTAAAATATAAAAGTGATTATAACAAAATTATGAGCGTACCTGGTGGATAATTTGATAAGGTTATAATTGATCTGAATGATGATGATAAGTAAAATTACAACCTACTTCACCATTTAGGTTATCCAGATAGAGATAGTAAAATATTTTGGAGTGACAATCCTTGTAATGCATCACCTAAATAATAATTCTGATCTCTCTATTTAAAGGTCAGACTTGTAATAGAAAACTACTGACCACTAAAGGGCTGTAGGTTGGGATCTCTACTCATATAGGCTTATGCATGACCCAACCTATCACGGATCATACACATTAAACCAAAGCTCAATCTATTATGTGTTTAATGATAAAAATATAAAATTAATTATTTAAATAAATATTTCAATAATTAATTAATGCTAATCCATATAATATTTCTAATAAAATTAATTATTTTATTTTTAAATACAACAATCTCCTACTTGGATATCATTAATTAATTAATGGAATAATTGAAATATCAATAATTAAGCAATTAGTTATACATTAATCTATAAACTTAATTCAGAGAATGAAAGCATACAGAATCACTGAATCCGATAGAGAAACAAGTGATATAATGTCTCATAATTTGAACAGAATAAAATTTAGTCTTTCCATTACAGCTCAAAAGAGAAACAACTCAAAATTGTTAAATCTGATAGGAAAACAAATGATTTATATATGTATAAAACATATTACCAATGTTTCAATATCTAAATTGAGCAATGATTACATAAGTAGAATAAGACCATACAGAATCATTGAATTTGATAAGGAGACAAGTGATGTTTAAATATAATGTTTCATAATCCTAAAGGAACTAGATATTTATAAGGTTAGTCTTTTGACCACAGCTCATAAAATAAATAACTCGAAATCATTAAATTTGATAGAGAAATAAATGATTTATATATCTATAAAATATATCACCAATGTTTCAATATGAGCAATTATTGGTCACAGATATCAACAAAATAAGCATATCTTAAACTCTCACTAAACTAAGGCTTCATCAAAAGATTTAACAAGACCTATGCGAGTTACTTAATTTTAAATACTCCTATAAGTAAGCCTTAAGTCAACAAATCCCTAGTATGTCTTCACTAAGGCTTTGTCCAATGTGAGTATGAGATTCAACAATCTTCTCTCTAACAAACAGGAATTTAATATCAAAATATTTAGTAAGACTAGAATTCCTATGGTTTTGAGATAAGCACATAACGGAAGAATTATCGCAATAAAAATTAGCAGAGGTCATGATATAGAATCAACTAATTGCATGGTAGATATCAACTTCCTCAATCATATAGCCTGACAAGTGGCCTTATAACATGTGACAAACTCTGCTTCTATAGTTGAGCTAGTTATGAGTGTCTATTTAACACTTTTCATGAAACAGCTCCTCCCGACATCATAAAGATGTATCTAGATATTGACTTACGATCATCTATATATAAGGCATAATCAGAATTTGAATAACTAACACCATCGAGTAAATTAGATTGTTTACAAGTTAACATATGATTCTTGGTATCTTAAGATACCTCATTATCTTCTTAGCTGCTTTCCAATTATCTATCCCAGGGTCACTTAAGTATCTTCCAAGCACACTAATAGCAAAAGCTATATCTAGATGAATGCAGACCTGTGCATATATAAAACTACTAATAGCAGAAGCATAAGGAATCTTGTCTATTTTAGCCCTTTCAATATCAATTTAAGAGCACTATGATTGAGATAATGTATCCTCTTTCTGAGTAGGCACTGGACTAGATGTATAGGCATCCATTTTAAATCTTTCAAGCATCCGTTCGATCCAATTGACTTAGTACAAACTCAAAAAATATGAGTTCTATAACGATGGACCTGAATTCTAAGAACAAAATATGTCTTGCCAAGATTAAAATGACATGATAACATGTATTTTGACTCATCTAGAAAATGATTGAGTTACTCGCTAGCAAAACATCATCAATATAAAGTACTAAGATAAAAAGATTATCCTATCAGATTTCTTTATTCAAATTCTTGTAAGTGCACGATATAGTCATTCAGCACAAGTCTCCAAATCCTTTGAGATCATTTTAATTCAATGGCTAGCTAATTAGGTTCTTCAACATGAGGATCTTTATTTATCTGAATTGGATTATTATCATTATCTCTTCCAGTAGTTGAAGGAATCATAATACATATGAGTAGAATGACGATCTTATCATGCAGGTTAATAGCCCTAGGTACCAAACTCCTACTATCCAAGTCATCTTCAAAAATAGAATGCCTGATCAGACTCGATAATATTGGTGCTATGAGTGGGATAAAAAAATCTACAACCTGTTGATCTAGTACAGTACCTAATGAAGAACTCACCGATTATTCTAGAGTCTAATTTCTTCAACTAGGGATTATATGGTCTCATCTTTACTTTACAACCCCACACTTAAAAGTTTCAAAATATAAGAAATCTAGGTCTAACAACACCCCTTTGTTTAATCTTTCTAATCTCACTCTAGAAAGATGGCCTAAATGTCAATCCCACAAAATGGAAGAATTCTCACTCATTCTAGGATGTTTATCCCTAATCACAACATTGATGGGAACATTAGAAGATACAACAGGAAAATCATTCAAATTCAAATGATACAGATTATTTTGTAAGGTGGCATATCAATAATAGCAAAATCATAATAAATTTCCTTATTAAAAGGAATAGCTACAATTATTCAAAATAGAACTAGAAATTAAATTTCTTCTCGTAGAAGGTACATAAACGACATAATTCAAATTAAAAGGTGTCCAAAAGATAAACATAAAGGGAAAATGATCCTATGTATTCAATTTTAAGGTAAATGGAATGCCTTAGGTTAGTTGCAAAACTTTTATAATAACATTTAGGAAGAATAGTCAATTATGGTCATTCCTATTTGTTCTTTTTTATAGTAAAAGATAAAACCAAATGTAAATAAGGTGTAATTTTTTTTGGTTAAACATAAATTATAAAAAAATATAATTTCACATGAAAATAAAATATGTGTTGAAATTCTTTTTTTCAAATGATGAATACAAAAAGGATGCATTGGCATAAAAAACTAAAAAGCAAAAAATCAATAAGATATAAATAATTAATGTTTTCAACTTTTAGCCTATATCACAAGCAAAGACAATAAATAAAATTCATTAATATAAATTAAAAGGAGAAATATTATAAAGTATTTGATCACGCTCAAACTCACATCTTAAATATGCCCAATATACCTTATAGCCTCCCTTTAACTAGCGGTATATATTCTCATAAAACAATATATATATTCTTTATTTAATACAAATAACTCCATCAAAATGAGTAAGAATAGACTATAGGATCTCTAATTATCCCATATGGGCTATAAATAGTAGCCTTTTCACCTCAAATATTAGTTTGTTCAAAAAATTTGTGCATAGCCAAATAAAATATTTTTATGAGACTTGCTAGACAATTTTAATTTAATTTAAAAAATAATTTAAAATAAGAAATAATCATTAATTGATAACAATTTTAATTTTAATATAAAAATAATTTAAAATATGAAGTAATCACTAATTGATAATTATGAGAATTTAAGTCAAATCCTAAATATTTGAAATAGTAAATTTTTAAATATATATTATTTTCTAAATAAAATTTATATTTTAATAATTGCACTTTAAAGGAGTTTTGACCTTAATTTGTATTTTATTTCAAGTTAAGCTCTAATCTAAGCATTCTACATTGGAGTAAGACTAATAGTATTACACCCTTAACCAAAATTGATATAACTAATTATATAATAATATTATTTTCAAATAATATATCATATAGCAAGTTTAAAGAAAATATATCTTCAGGGAGAATAATTAACTATGGTTCCCCCTATTTGCTTAATTTCATAGAAAAAGAAAATAAAACTCAAATAACATACCTCCTAAAAGATTTATGTGTCCGACACTAAAAATACATTCCACAATTTATGATATCAATAATTCAAATTTAATAAATTAATTATTACTATGTTAGTTCACAATGATTTAAATAATAAGACAAAGTTATATAATTTAAAATTTTTTGGGTTGTAAGTATTTCTAAAAAGAAACATAATGAATTCAACCCATTCGTGGAAAGATGTATCATAATCATTCCTACTTTCTCTTTTTCTTCTTCAATAAAAAGGAGGAAAAAAGTAAAAGAAAAAAAGCACATAACTTATATTCCTTCATATCAAAGGCATTTTCTATGCTTTATGGAAAGCATTTTCCATTGAAATAAATAGAGCCCAAGTATTAAACTAAAAATCAATAATAATATGATAGCATTAAAGGCAACAAAATGTTCTACATTTTATGACATTAGTAATTCAAATATTATAAAATAATTAATATCAAATTAGTTTATAATAATGTTGAGAATAATTCCAAATTAAATAGCTCAACCCATTTTGAATCAAATGCATTCTTAGAAAGATACATGATGTGTTTATCCATTATTCAATCAATACATTAGTTCAAAAAAATTTCAAAATTAGACTGAATTAGATGAACTAATACTTTTTTTGTTAGAATGTTTTCTTGAAAAGATGCTTGATGTGTTCAACCTAATGATTTATAGTGGATACATATAGCATAAAGGCTAATTGACCTTCTAAATTACATTTTATGGAAGCGTTTGGTTTGCGGAATAATTTTTACATTCCTAAGAATATTTCATGAAAATGTTACATTCCTATATTTAATTTAATTTTTCAAAAAATTTTCTCAGGTCTTGGGAATATTTTGGAACTTAATTTTTTCTTAAAATATTCCCATTGGGGGAGGTTAGTATCTCACATTCTTATCTCATGAGAATGTTGATATTAAAGAGAAAAGATAATTTTACCCCCACTCTTCTATGTTCTCATTTATAAATATATATAAATAATATTTTTAATCATTAATATAAATAATATATCATCTCTTTATACATATGTATAAATAATATTTTTTTGTAAAAAATATTTATTAATAAAATAAATGAACACTTAATTCCTTCTCTTATTTGCATGAAAAAATGGATGAAAAAATAACATTTAAAAATAAAATATATGATTATTATATTTTAATTATTTAAAAATTTAAAATTTTTATTTTATTTTCAATTTAAATTGAAAAAATATTATTTATTTTCTTTCTCTTTTATTTTCTTTTCAAAGAAAACAAATTTTTTTTATCAACAATGGAGAAATTACTTATTTATTTTATATATTAAATTATTTATTATATTTTAATCAAATATAATTTAAATTATTAATTTAGTAAGTCTTCAAAAGTATTTATTCATATATTTTTAATTAAATCTATAATTTATTTTAATTTATAATAAAAAATTGATGAGAGTATTTTTTGAAAAAATAATAAGATTCCTAGGAATATGAAGTGTGAACTAAACATGGGAATCTAATATGTTTGGAAATATGAAAAAATATTTTTAGAAATATTTGTATTGAACTAAATATAAGAATCTTATATTCTCAGGAGTCACATACACAAAAATCATATTTTCGAGAATCACATTCCCAGGAATGTACACTTTTCTAGGAATATAAGATTTTACGAACCAAACGCCCCTTATATCTTATTGTAGTGCACTAGGTTAGTTACAATACTTTTTATGAGAACTTCTAACGATGATAGTTAATAATAGTCATCCCTATTTGCTTTTTTTTCCATTGAAGAAAAAAGACCCACAGAACATACCTCCTAAAAGAATTAAATATCCAAATAAAAATCAATACTAATGAGATAACAATCTTGACAAACAAAAGTTCTATTTTATGATATCAATGGTTAAAAATTTAATAAGAAAATTGTAACTATGTTAATTCATAGTTAATTAAAGAATAAGATTAAGTCAAATAACTTTAGTACGTTTTGCATTGCATTCATTTTTGGAAAGATGCATGATACATAAGCCCAATCCTAGCTAGATATACGATATATTGGTTCTTACTCCCTTTTTTTATAACAAAAAAGAAAATAGAAATAAAAAAAATTATTACGTATATTCATACAAATGTAGGTGTCCTTATAAAAATCAATAATAATATTGGAACAATCTAGACTAACAGATGTTTTATATTTTAAGACATCAATAAGTCAAATATAATAAAATAACTAATTGTAAGTTAGTTCATAATAATTTCAAGAATAAGATCAAATTAAATAGCTAAAACCATTTGGTGTCACATGCATTCTTGTAAACATGCATGATACATTTAGCCATTATGTCAATTTGGAAAAATTTTAAAATAAGACCGAATTAGATAAATTGACATTTTTGTATTGAATGCATTCTTGAAAAGACACAAGATGCATTATACCTATTAATTTATAATGGATACATATAATATAAAGGCCAATTGATCCTTGATGTTGCATTTCATATTCTAATGCAATGCATTGGATGAGTTACAATACTATTATGGTATTATCTAAGGAGAATAGTTAATAATGGTCATTGCTATTCACTCTTTTTTGTATTAAAAAAGGATCCATACAACATACATCCTAAATGATTTAAGTTTCTAAATAAAAATCAATACTAATGTGATAATAATCTTGACTAACAAAAATGTTATATTTTATGATATTAATAATTCAATTTTAATAAGAAAATTACTACTATAGTAGTTCAAAGTGAATTGAAGAATATGACTAAATTAAATAACTTTAACACGTTTTGCATTACATGGATTCTTGGAAAGATGCAAGACGCATCATCCCATTCCTTAATAAATCTAAAATATAATTGTTTCTATTCTCTCTTTTTTTATAATAAAATAAATATAAAAATAAAAAATAACATCACATATATTCATACAAATCTAAATGTCCTAAAAAATCAATAATATCATAATAATTTAAGCTAACAAAACTTTCTATATTTTATGACATTAGTAATTTAAATATAATAAAATAATTGATATTAAGTAAGTTTATTATAATTCTAAAAATAAGATCCAATTAAATAGCTTAACCCATTTTGTATCAAATGCATTCTTGGAAAGATGCATGATGTATTCAGCTATTATTTAATCACTATGTTAGTTAAGGGTAATATGTCCTATCCTAGCCTCACTTTTATATCTAAATAAGTTACATCAAGGCTAATAAATAGGCCTATTTATTTAAAGAAGTCAGACCTATTTTTTTGTAAGCTTAGCTCATAAGCTATCAAGATAGTTTATTCAATAATTAATTAATATATTTATAATACAATATAATGACATAAATAATATAGACATTAATAAAATATGCATATGTGTATATAATATTAATATAACTTTAATACATATAATTATAAATATAGTCTTAATTTAATTATTAATTTATTTTTTCCTTAAAACTTTTTATTAACGAGCTTATTTAAAAGTTTAGTTATATAAGTAGCTAATAAATTAAGCCAAGCCAAGCCCTAATTTTGGTCTTATATAGGTTTACAAGTCAACCTTAGGCTAATAGTTACAAAGTAGGTCGCAATAATTTATAAAACATATTTGACTAATTTAAGGTAAATTCTAACTCAACTTAACTTATTTCCATCCGTAATGTTAGTTCACAAAAGTTTAAAAAATAAGAATAAATCAAATAAACTATTACTTTTAGTGTTGAATGCATTCTTAAAAAGATGTATGATGCATTTGGCCCATTAATTTACAAGGTATACATATAATATAAAGGCCAATTGACTTTCTTTGTCAAATTATGTATCCTAATGCGAAGCATTGGGATAGTTGCAATACTTCTATAAAAACATCTATGGTAAATGGTGAATAATTATTATCCCTATTTGCTTTTTTATTTTAAAAAATAAAAGATCCATATAACATGCCTTTTGTATTAAAAAATAAATAAAAGATCCACATAACATACCTTCTAAAAGATTTAAATGTCCAAATAAAAATCAATACTTGTGTAATCACAACCTTAACTAACAAAAGTTTTATATTTTATGAAATTAATAATTCAAATTTAATAAGAAAATTATTGCTATGTTTATGTTAGTTCATAATGAATTGAAGAATAAGACAACGTCAAATAAGCTATTACCTTTTCCACTGCATGCATCCTTGAAAAAATGCATGATGCATCAACCCGTTCTTAGATAGATGTATGATATAACCATTCATGCTCTTTTTTTATTTATAATAAAAGAGAAAATAATAATAAAAAATGACATCACATTATATATGTTCATACAAATTCAAGTTCCCAATAAAAATCAATAATAATATTATAAGAATCCAAACTAACAAAACTTTCTATATTTTATCACATTAAAAATTTAAATTTAATAAAATAATAAATGAATCAAATAACTTGACCTACATTGCATCACTTGCATTTTAATTAAGGTCACCTGGTAATGTGTTTAACTAATTAATTTAAATTGAGACATAAAATATAAAGAAGCAAAAAATTAATAAGACATAAATAATTAACATGGTTTGACCTAAGCTAATTTGACAAGTAAAGATAACAAAAAAAATTCATTGAGATAAATCAAAGAGAAATATTATAAAGTGTTTGATTATTTTAAAATTCACATTTCAAATATGTCTAAAATACCTCTATAATTTTTTTAACTATTGGTACATATTTTCACAAAATGGTATATGTACTCTTCACTAAATACAAATAATTTCATAAAAAAGAGTAAAGATGGATTGTACAATCTTCGATTACCCAATAAGGATTATAAATAAAAGCTTTTTTTTATCTAATATATTGCTTTCTTTGGTAAATTTATGGATAGTCTAATGTAACAAATTTATAGACATTAAAGATTTGCTAAACAATCCAAATTTAAGTAGAAAAATAATTCAAAATAGGAAATAACTACAAATTGATAACAACTCTAATTATTTGAATCTGAATCAAATCCTAACAATTTGAAATAGTAGAATTTTGAATTTACATATTATTTCCTAAATAAAATTTATATTTTGTGTTACATTCCTTCTTGAAATGATGCATGATACATTCAGCTATTATTTATATGTCAACTCATAATAATTTTAAAATAAAATTGAATTAACACATTTTGTGTTGAACGCATTCTTAAAAAAACACATGATATGTTCATCCTATTAATTTACACTAGATACATATAACATATAGACCAATTGATCTTTTACGTTAAGTTCTATATCCTAATGTAGTGCATTGGGTTGGTTGCAATACTTTTATGATTATATCTAGAAAGGATAGTTAATAATAACTGTGTCAAAGTAAGTTAAGTCTAGCGAGTTAGCCTGAAATTAATATAATTTTACCTTATTTAAGATTGAGATTGGTATTGAAAATGATAACAATAACCCGACTTAACCTATTAAGGGATTAGGAATAGTTAATTCGACTTAATAAAATACTTGGACTAGTAAGTGTTAGGCTATTGGATTATTATGTTAGTCCATTCATTTGATAATATTAGAAAATAATAAATGATTAATTTATTGTTATGTACATATTTATATATATTAAAATTGTAATTTTTATATATTAAAATTATACTTTAATATATATAATATTAAATATATATATGAGTAATATTAAATATTTTTTAATATTAAAATTAATAAATTTATATATTTAATATTATCAATATATATTTAAAATAAATTATTATATTAGAGATAAAAATTAATAAAAAACTATTGCACAAAATAATTATTATAGCTAAATATACATAAAATAATTAATATAAGTAAATAAATATTTTAGTTATAGTAATAAATTATTATTAGAATAATAAGATAGTGTTATATATATGTCATGAATTTAGTTAATAAGTATTTGCTCCCATTTTAATTAATACTAAGAATTTTTCAAGTTAGGTCTTGTAATTTTTAATTACTCTTCTAATTGGAGATTTTTCATATTAAAAATTATTGTGCCTTGATTTATTCTCTTACTATTTTAATTATATCCAATAATAATAATAATTTTTTAAATGATATTAATAATAAAATATAATAAAAATTATAATAGTGATAATAATTAATTTTAATTAACTTATGATGTAAAATTAATAATAAAAAAAGAAGTGATATAATAATAATAAAATATAATGGATTATAAAATCTACTTGAGACTATTTGGTAATAGTCGACCTAGAACTAAGTTTGAGACTAGTACTATAATAACCTTATCTATCCTAACCTAGGAAGAAAGTAACTTGACTTATGATTGGTCCAAATACATTTTTTTAATGGGTTAGTCTAGTAAAATTGGGTTGGGTTAGCCTATTTTAATAGATCTAGTCAATAATGATTGTTTCTATTTGCATTTCTTTGTAAAAAAAAAAAAAAACACTAAAGACCCATCTAGCATACTTTTTAAAAGATTTTAAGTGTTCAAATAAAAATCAATATGAGAGTAATAATAATCTTGACCAAAAAGTTTTATATTTTATGATATCAATAGTTCAAATTTAATAAGAAAAGTACAACAATTATAGATTACAATGTATTGAAAAATAAGATTAAATCAAATAACTTTAGCACTTTTTACATTGCATGTATTCTTGGAACATGCATTCTTTAAAGACACATCATGTGTCATTTCATTCGTGAATAAATGTATGATATAATTGTACCTACTTTCTTTTTTATAATAAAAGAAAAAATAAAAAAAATTACTTCACATATATTCATACAGATCTAAATGTCCTAACAAAAATCAATAATATTATAACACTATGCATTAATAAAATTATATTTTATGACATCAATAATTCAAATTTAACAAAATAATTATTATTGTGTTGGTTTATAATAATTTCAATAATTAGACCAAATTAAATAACTTGATCCATTTTACAATGCATGCATTCTAAGATAAATTGATGATGTATTGAACTAATTACTTCATAGTGAAGAGACAAAATTTAAAAGTCAACTGACTTTTTATGTTACCTTACATATCCAAATATGTTGTGTTAGATTATTTGCAAAAATCTAATGATAATATCAAGAAAAAATAGTCAATTATGGCCATCTTTATTCATTCTTTTTTATAGAAAAAGATGAGACTACATGTATGAAAAGTGTAATTTCTTCTTAAATATATATTATAAAAAATATAATTTTATTTAAAAATAAGATATATGTGCTGCAAAAATTTCTCATATGATGAATGTGAAAGTGATGTGTTGGCATAAAAGATCAAATAAATAAAAAATCAATAAGATATAAATAATTAGTGTACTTCAAATTTTAGCTTATTCCACAAGCAAAAAGAATTTATAAAATTTATGAAAAGAAATAAAAAAAAGATATTATAAAGTGTTTGATTACTCTCAAGTCCATATTCCCTATATGCTCAATATACATTTAAAATATTCCTCTAATTAACAGTACAAATTCTCAAAAATTGTATATAGACTCTTCACTTAATTCAAGTGATTTTAACCTAAAAAAAATGTAAGCACTAGTTGTGAGATCTCTAATTACCACATAAAGGTTATAAATAAAAGCTTTCTCACATCACATATTGGTTTTGTTGACAAATTTGTGCATATCTAAATACAATATATTTATAGGCCTTGAAGATTTGCTAGAAGACAATTTTCATTTAATTATAAAAATGACTTAAAATATGAAATAACTACAAATTGATAGCAATTCTAATTTTAATATAAAAATAATTCTAAATATGAAATAATCATCAATCAATAATGAATAAAATTTGGGTCAAATCTTGACAATTTGAAATAGTAGAATTTCAAATTTATATTGTTTATCATATGCATTCTTGGAATGATGCATGATGTGTTCATCCATTATTTAATGATTATGTTAGCTCACAATGATTTTAAAATAAAACTAAATGAAATAAATTGACATACTTTGTGTTGAATGCATTCTTGAATAGACACTTGATGTGTTCAGGCCATTAATTTATAATGGATACATATGACATAAAGGCTAATTGACTTTACACTTTACATTCCATATCTTAAAGCGATGCGTTGGGTTAGTTGCAATATTTTTATGATAACATATAGGGAGAATAGTTAATAATACTTGTCCTTATTTACTCTATTTCATTGTTTAAAAAAATAAAGACCCACATGACATACTTTTTAAAAGATTTAAGTATCCAAATAAAAATAAATAATAATGTGATAATAATATTGATTGATAAAATTTTTATATTTTATGATATTAGTAGTTCAAATTAATAAGAAAATTACAATTATGTTAGTTCACAATAAATTGAAGAATAAAACAAAGCCAAATAACTTAAGCACTTTTTGCATTGCATGCATTCTTGGAAAGAGATATGATATGTCGCCTATTTAAGACAAATTTATGATATAGTTATTCTAGCTCACTTTCTTTTATGATAAAAGAGAAAATGATAACAAAAATATCACAATACATATATTCTTACATATTCAATAAAAATCAATAATAATATTATAGCAATCTAGAATACAAAACATTCTATATTTCATGACATTAATTATTCAATTTTAATAAAATAATTATATTATGTTGCTTTATAGTAATATAAAAAATTAGACCAAATTAAATAACTTGACCAATTTTTTGTCGCTTGTATTCTAGGATAACCTTATAATGCATTCCTCCAATTAATTTGCAATAGAAATGTAGAATATAAAGACCAATTGACTTTTCACATTACTTTTTGCATCCAAATGCAATGTATTAGGTTGGTTGCAAAACTCTTATGATAACATCTTAGAAGAATATTTAATTATGATTGTCCTTTTTGTTCTTTTTTGCAAAAAATGATGAAACCATATGTAGGTAAATTGTAATTTCTTCTTAAACATATATTACAAAAATATAATTTTGTTTGAAAATCAAATATATGTTAGGAAAATTTCTCATTTGATGAATGTAAAAGTAATGCATTCGCATAAAATATCAAAGAAGGAGAAAATCAATAAAACATAAATAATTAATGTGATTTAACTTTTAGCCTACTTCACAAGTGAAGAAGATAAATAAAATTCACTAAGAGAAATCAATGAGTGAGATATTATAAATTGTTTGATCTCTTTCAAACCCATATCTCAAATATGCTCAAAATACCTTATAATTTTCCTTTAATTGGTGGTACATATTCTCACAAGATGGTACATACACTCTTCTTTTAATACAAATAATTTCATCAAAACAAGTAAGAACATGTTGTGAAATCTTGAATTTCCTTATAGGGAGCATAAATAAAAGCTTCCTCACTATACATATTAGTTTCTTTAACAATTTATGCATAACCAAATACAACATATTCATATGCCTTGAAGATGTGTTAGACAATCCTAATTTACTTAGAAGAATAATTCAAAACAAAAGATAATAAAAAATTAATAATAGTTTTAATTTTAATAGAAAAATAATTTAAAATATAAAATAATCATTAATCAATAATTATTAGAATTTGGTTTAAATCCTAATAATCTGAAATAGTAGAATTTTAAATGTACGTTATTTCCTACATAATATTTGTATTTTAGTAAAAATAATTTAGTAGAGTTTTAACCATAATTAGTCTTTTATTTCAAGCTTAGCTCCAATCCAAGCATTCTACATTCGAGTCAAACCTAACAATACTACACCAATTTAGGTTGAATGAATTCTTGAAAAAATGCAAGATGTGTTTAGCCAATTAATTTATAGTGAAGACATAAAGTATAAAGGTTGACTAACATTCTACGTTACTTTCCATATCTAAATGTAGTGCATTAAATTGGTTACACAACTCTCACAATAAAATTTAAGAATAATAATTAATTATTGTCATCCTTATTCTTTCCTTTTTGTAGACAAAGAAGAAACCACATATAGGTAAGTGTAATTTCTTCTTAAACATATATTATGAAAAATATAGTTTTATTTAAAACTAAAATATGTGTGTTCGCAAAATGATGAAAGCTAAAGTGATATGTTGGCATAAAATATCAAACAAGTAGAAATATTAATAAAACATATGGTTCAACTTTTAGCTCAGTCCATAGATAAAGACAATAAATAAAAATCTACTAAAAGAAATCATAAGGAGATATTACAAAGTGTTTAATTACTTTTAAACCTATATTTTAGATATGCCTAATATGCCTTTACAACCTTTCTTTATTTGGTTATACATATTCTCACAAAACATTATATGCATTCTTCAATTAATACAAATAATCTCATTATAAAGTAAGAACAAGTTGTAAGGTCACCAATTACCTCATAAGGTCATAAATAAAAGTTTTCTCACGTCACATATTATTTTTTTAATAAATTTATGCATAGTCAAATATAATATATTTATAGGCTCTAAAGATTTTCCAGAAAATCCTAATTTTATTTATAGGTTTTGAATATTTGCTAGACAATCCTAATTTAATTAGAAAAATAAAAAATAACCATAAATTAATAATGATTCTAATTTTAAAATAAAAATAATTTAAAATATGAAATGATTATTAATCAATAATTATTAAAATTTAGGTCAGATCTTACTAATTTGAAATAGTAAAAATTTAAATTTTTATATTTTTCCAAAATAAAATTTATATTTTGTATCATTTGCATTCTTCGATTCATACATGATATGTATAATTATTATTTAACCATTATGTTAACTCACAATAAATTTAAAATAAAATCAATTTAAACAAAACTAACATATTTTGCATTGAATGCATTTTTGAAAAGATGCATGATGTGTTCAACCTATTTATTTACCATGGATACATATAACATAAAGGCTAATTGGCCTTGTACCTTACATTCCATATTATAATGCAATGTATTGGATTGGTTGCAATACTTTTATAATACATCTAGGGAAGATAACCAATAATGGTCATCGTTATTTGCTCCTTTTTGTTAAAAAAATAAAAAACTCACATAACATATCTCTTAAAAGATTTAAATGTCTAAATAAAAATAAATACTAATGTAATAATAATCTTGGCTAACAAATGTTTTATAGTTTATGATATTAAAAGTTTAAGTTTAATAAGAAAACTATAACAATAGTAGTTCACATGAAACTAAAGAATAAGACTAAGTGAAATAACTTTAACACTTTTTATGTTGCATGAATTCTTAGAACATACATTCTCAAAAGATGCATGATGCATCAATCCATTTCTTGATAGATGTATGATATAGTTGTTCTTGCTCTTTTTTATAATAAAAATAAAAAAAATATTACATTATATATTTATACAAATCTAAGTATCTTAATAAAAATTAATAATAATATTAAAAAAATCTAGACTAATAGAACTTTTTATATTTTAAGACAACAATAATTCATATTTAATAAAATAATTATCATTATAATGGACCGTAGTAATTTCAAGAATTAGAATGAATTAAAGACCTTAACTATTTTACATTGCGTGCATTCTAGGATTGAGTCACATTGCATTCAACTAGTTAATTAACAATAGAAACATGAAATATAAAGGCCAATTGAATATTGATGTTACTTTAGATATACAAATGTGATGCATTAGTTTGGTTGCAAAACTTTAAAGATAACATCAAGGAGGAATAGTCAATTATGATAGTCCCTATTAGTTCTTTTTTTGTAGAAAAAGATAAAACCACTTGTAGGTAAAGTATGATTTTTTTTAAATGTATATTATAAAAAATATAGTTTTATTTAAAAATAAAATATATGTGTTAGGGAAATTTTCTCAAATGATAAATGTGAAAATGATGTGTTGGCATAAAAGATCAAAGAAGCAAAAAATCAATAAGACAAACATAATTAACATGATTCTCCTTTTTAGCCTATTGTATAAGTGAAGATGATAAATAAAATTCTCTAAAAGAAATAAAATAGAAATATTATAAAGTATTTGATCACTCTCAAATCTATATTCTCAATATGCCCAAAATACCTTTATAGTCTTCCTCTAACTTATAGTATATATTCTAAAAAAAAAAAAAGCCATTATATACACTTTTCACTCTATAAAAATATTTACAATAAAATGATCAAGAATATGTTGTGAGATCTCCAATTACGCCACAGGGGTTATAAATAAAAGGCTTTTCAACTGATAAAATTTTTTCAACAAATTTATGCCTTGTGAAATATGATATATTTATCAGCCTTGAAGACTTGCTAGACAATCCTAATTTAATTAGAAGAATAATTCAAAATAGGAAATAATAATAAATTTATAACAATTCTAATTTGAATGGAGAAATAATTCAAAATATGAAATAATTATCAATTGGTAATTATTAAAATTTGGATCAAATCCTATCAATTTAAAATAGTAAAATTCTAAATTTAAATATTATTTTTTAAATAAAATTTATATTTTAATAATTTCACTTTAGCAGAGATTTGTCCTTAATTTATCTTTTATTTTAAGTTAAGCTCCAATCCAAGCGTAATACATTTAAGTTGGACCCAATTATATTACACCTTCAATAAAAAAATGATATAAACAATTGTACAATAATATTTATGGAGAATGGTCAATTATGGCCATCCTTGTTTGCTGTATTTTGTAGAAAATAAATATAAAACCTAAACAACATACCTCTAAAAAGATTTAAGTGTTCAAATAAAAATCAATAATAATATGATAACAATAAAGACTAACTATTCATTTTGCAATTTATGATATTAGTAATTCAAATTTATTATGATAATTATTACTACATTAGTTATAATGATTTAATGGAGTTAAACAATTTACACACTTTTTGCATTGCTAGCATTCTTAGAAAGAATCATGATGCATTCAACCCCTTATTCAAAAGATGTATCATAGTCATTCTTTTTTTTCTCTAGTAAGATAAAAAAAAAAAGGTTAAAAAAGCGCACAATATATATTCTTTCATATTTATGTGTAAAAAAATCAATAAAAATATGATAACAATCTATACTAAGAAAATGTTCTACATTTTATGATATCAGTAATTCAAATATCATAAATAATTGACATTAAGTTAGTTTATGACAATTTCAAGAATAAGACCGAATTAAATAGTTTGACACATTTTGTGTCACATGCATTCTTGGAAATATACATGATGCATTTAGCAATTATTCTATCATTATGTCAAGTCACAAAAATTTTAAAATAAGATCGAATTAGAAAAATCAGCACTTTTTGCATTGAATGCATTCTTGAAAAGATGCATGAAGTGTTCAACGCACTAATTTTAGTGTGTATATATAATATAAAGGCCAATTAAGCTTCTACGTTATATTCCATATCCTAATGCGGTGCATTACATCGATTGCAATACATTTATGGTAATGTTTAGGTTGGACTATAAATAATGGCCATCCTAATTGGTTCCTTTTTAAAGAGAACAAAAATAAAAATAAAACCCATATAACATCCTTTCCAAAAGATTAAAGTGACCAAGAAAAAATTAATACTAATATGATTACAATCTTGATTAGTAAAAATTTCATATTTTATGAAATCAATAATTCAAATTTAATAAGAAAATTACTAATAGATTAGCTCATATTGAATTGAAGAATAAGAATAAATCAAGTAGCTTTAGTATATTTTGTGTTGCTTGCATTCTTATAAAGATGCATGATGCATTAGCTAATTCTTGGATAAATGTATAATATAGTCATTCTTGCTCTTCTTTTATATAGTAAAAAGGAATATAATAATAAAAATATCACATTACATATATTCATACAAGTATAAGTGTCCTAATAAAAATCAATAATAATATTATAACAATCTAGACTAACAAAACTTTCTATATTTTATGAAATTAATAATTCAAGTTTAATAAAATTATTATTATTATGTGTGTACATGGTAATTTGAAGAATCTTACCAAATCAAACAACTTGATCCATTTTGTGTCACATGCATTTTAGGATGGAGTCTTAGTGCCTTTAATTAATTAATTTATAGTGGAGGCATAAAATATAAAGGACAATGGACTTTCTACATTACATTATATATCCAAATGCAGTGCATCAGGTTAGTTGTAAAACTCTAATGATAACATCCGATGATAGCATTAAGGAAGAATAGTCAATTATGTTTGTTCTTATTCATTCTTCTCTACAGAGAAAGATGAAATTACATGTAGATAAAGTCTTCCTAAACATATCTTATAAAAAATATGGTATTATTTAAAAATAAGATATATGTAATGGGAAATTGGTTAAATAGAGAAAGCAAAAGTAATATGTTAGCATAAAAGATAAAAAAGGTAGAGAATCAATAAGACATAAATAATTAACAATGTTCAACTTTTAGCATATTTCATAAGTAAATATGATAAATAAAATTCACTTAGATGGAGAAAAGAGAGATATTATAAACTATTTAATCCCTTTGAAACCTATACTCACAGTATGCCCAAAATGCCTTTATAATCTTCCTCATCTAGTAGTATATATTTTCAAAAAAAATGTATATATAAATAATTTCATCAAAAAAGAGTAAGAATAAGCTATGGATCTCTAGTTACTTTACGGGGCTTATAAACAGAAGTTTTCTCACCTCATAGATTGATTTTTTATTGACAATTTTTTTCTTAGCCCAATACAATATAATTATAGGCATTGAAGACTTGCTAAATAATCCTAATTTACTTAGAAGAAATATTCCAAAAAAAAGGAAATAATCTTAATTTGATAACAATTTTAATTTTAATAAAAAATAATTATAAATATAAAATAATCATCAATCAATAATTATTAGAATTAAGATTAAGTTCTAACAATTTAAAATAGTAGAATTTTAAATTTGTATATTATTTCTTAAATAAAATTTATATTTTAATAACTATAGTTTAGTAGAGATTTGACCTTAATTAGTGTTTTATTTCAAGTTGAGCTCTAATCGAAGCATTCTACATTCGAGTTGGACCTAATAATATTACACCATTAATTGAGAATAATATTACCAATTTTACAATAAGATTACTTTCAAGTCATATATCAAATAGCATGTTTAAAGGAAAAGGTATCTTTAGAGGGAATAGTCAACTATGGTCATCCTTATTTGCTAAATTTTGTTGGAAAAAAAAATAAAATCCAAGTTACACAACTCTAAAAAGATTTAAATGCCTGAATAAAAATCAATAATAATATGATATCAATTAATGTTAACTATAAATTCTACGATTTATGAAATTGGTAATTCAAATTTATTAAGATATTTTTTTATATGTTAGTTCACAGTGATATAAATAACAAGATTAAGTTAAATGATTTAAACACTTTTTACATTCCAAACATTCTTAGAAAGAGACTTGATGCATTCAACCTATTCCTAAAAAGATGTGCATCATAATCGTTCCTACTCTTTTTTTTGGTAGTGATAAAAAAAAGGTTAAAAAAATGCATAACATATGTTACTTCAAATTTAAGTGTTTGGCAAAAAATAAATAATAATTTGATAATAACCTAGATTGACAAAATGTTCTACATATTATGACATCAAAATTTCAAATATAATAAAATAATTCATATTAAGTTAGTTTATAATAATTTCAAGAGTAAGATCAAATTAAATAACTTAACCCAATTTATGTCACATGCTTTCTTGAAAAGATGCATAACGCATTTAGCCATTATTCTGTCATTATGCTAGGACACAAAAACTTTAAAATAAGATTGAATAAAAAAACACTTTTTATATTGAATACATTCTTCAAAAGATGCATGATGCATTTAGCTTTTTAATTTATAGTGGATACATATAAGGGCCAATTGACCTTCTACAATCATTACATATTCTAATGCAACACATTTGATTGGTTGTAATATATTTATAATAATATCAAAGGAGGATAGTCAATAATGATCATCTTTATTTGCTCTTTTTCAAATGGAAAAAAAAAGACTTATATAATATTCCTCCTAAAAGATTTAAGTGTTTGAATAAAAATTAATAATAATGTGATAACTATCTTGACTAATAAAAAATTTTCATCTTATGATATCAATAATTTAAATTCAATAAGAAAAATACAATTTTCTTAGTTCATAGAGAATTGAAAAATAAGATTATGTTAAATAACTTTAGCATGCTTTACATTGCTTATATTCTTTCAAAGATGCATGATTAGCCTATTCCTAGATAGATGTATCATATAATCTTTCTTACTTTCCTTTTTTCAATAAAAAGAGAAAATATTAATAAAAAATACCCCATTATATATATTCATATTGATCTTAGTGTCCTAAAAACTATCAATAATAATATTATAAGAAATTCAAACTAACAATAATTTCTATATTTTATGACATCAATAATTCAAAATTAATAAAATAATTATTATGTTGGTTCATAATAATTTTAAGAATTAAACCAAATTAAATTAAATAACTTAACTCATTTTGCATTGTATGCATTCTAGGATAGATTCATGATGCGTTCAATCATTATTTAACTATTATGTAAATTAGTAATAATTTTAAAACATAACTAAAAGAATTAAGCAAACACTTTTTTGCGTGGAATGAATTCTTGAAAAGAAGCATGATATGTTCAACCAATTAGTTTATAGTGAAGACATAAAATACAAACACCAGTTGACTTTCTACATTACCTTCCATATCAAAATATGGTGCATTAGGTTGGTTGTAAAACTTTTATGACAACATCTAAGAAGAATAATCAATTATGGTTATCCTCATTCATTCTTTATTATAAAAAATGAAATTATATGAAGGTAAAATGTAATTTCTTCTATAATATATATTACATAAGATATAGCTTTATTTAAAAATAAAATATGTGTTGGGAGAATTTATTTGATGATAAACGTGAGAGTGATGCATTGCCATAAAAAAATAAAGAAATAGAAAACCAATAAGACATAAATAATTAACATAGTCTAACCTTTAATCTATCATAAGCGATAAGAAAAATATTAACTATTTTATTTTCCTCTATTTTATGTCTCTTAATTAGTTACATATGTTTAATTTCATAAAATTGGCCTTGTTTTATAATTTAGGGTTAATTTTACAATATTATAAATTTATTCAATTAATGTTAGATTTTAACACTATTGTTATTTTTTAGATATATCTAGGTTCTAGATATCAGATTAAGGTAATCTTTGTATTATTAGAAAGTTTAAAGAGAGATATACAACTTTTATGACCTAGGCCTAGTTAGGAAGTTTTGGAGGTGATATGTGGCTAAGAAGTTAAAGTCGCGTCTCTATCCTATTTGAGCTTGCCTCAGTTTTTAGATCTAGAGCTATAGAGGTCAAATTAACATGGAACCAATGCCTAAATTTTTCACAAGATACTAACGATTTAATGTTTATGGATTCTCAAATTACCTTGTTTTAGTAGCCTTAATCTAGTTGGAAGTTAGATCTATTGGAATTCACTGATGTAACTATTAGAGTTAATTATCTTGTTAGAAGTAGGTTTAGGTTTTTAAAAATTAAGAAAACCCTATTATTATAATCCTAAAAGATATATAATACAAGTCTAGTAGGGTTTTAGGTTAATTAGTTTAAATAAATAGAGAGAACTTATTAGACTTGGTAGACTTTTAGACTCAACAACATAACTTTTTTTTTTTTGTTTCTCTTTTATTCTTCATTAATAGAAGCTTAAATTTAGAGTTAATTCAAGGAGTTTGAGGCTTTCCTTTACCAAATTATAAGACTATGATTTGTAACATTAACTTTCTTTAATTAATTTTCTTCTTTTCCTATTTACTAGTGCTAATTTTTTGAAATTACTTGTGTTGGATGATGATTTGATATAATTAATGTTCATCCTTGTGATTTCTAATTTTTTGCTATTTTGATATCAAATTATGATTAATAAATCATGGTTTTAGACATATGAGCAAAATGTTGAGAGATTAATTTGGAGATTTTTAATTTAATTCATCAATCTAATCTAATTCTATCATTAAATCAATTTTAGTCTAGCTTAGAGATTATAATAGTTATTTAATTCGGCTAATCTTAATTGATCAAATTCTAAATGATCATCTAGTATATGATTCATGAATTATTATAGGGATTCTGAGTAATTCAATATTGAAGAATTAATTAAAAAATTTAAATCTTAATTAATCAATGATTAATCTAAACTAAAGTTCCAATTCCTTGAATTAGCTATTTTAATACATTGATTTTCCTTCTGGCTATTTGCTTTGCATTTTTACTTTGTTTAATACATTCAATTCAATTTAAATTCACAAACCCCCTAATTTTTTTGCATAATTCTAAATATAGTATTAGCATTCTACATATTCTATCAACATAATGTATCCATTCTATTTACATCTGTTGTATTTTTATTTTTATATTTTTTTAACATTCTGTTGTGCATTTGTTTCATACTATTAGTAATTCATAGTAAAAGATGATATCAAGGGATTACTAGGGGTATGACCTAGTTTGTGCCACTTTATTGTATTATTTTATAGCAAACTAATTTTTAATTTAATATTGATGCATAATGGCATTGCATTATAATCAAAATTTTAACACTATTGTCAAGGATTCTTTTGAATTTATATTTTCTTATATATTACTAATAGTATATTACATAATTATTCAAGCATTCCAATTAGTAGTTACATTTGTTATAGCTTTGTATTTTACAATAGCTACAATTTTTTGCATATACTTGTATTTTTTGTGTTCTTTGGTTTTTGAGTATTCTTTCACCTCAATTCATCATATTTTATCATATTTCACTTTATCCAACACTTAAATGAAGGTTTTTAGCTTGAGAAAATAGGTTTTACATAGTTTTGCACCTTACCCCCTAAGAATTGTACTAGGCCTCACTAGCTTCGATTGAGCTAAAATTTTTATAAGAGCTAGTTTTGATTTTTTTTCTCATCAAAAGATACAGGATTTGATTGTTAGATGCCTTATTTTTTGGCTGAATTCTCTTATTTTGACTACTTTTTTAAATTTTTTTAAAAAAAATTATTGCATTTTTAGGTTTTGCATGGTTATAGCAAACATTTTACGATGGTCTCATAATTTTTAAAAATATCTAGATAGGTTAATTAGTTGTGTTTAGGTTAATTTTTCATACTACATTTGCATTGTAGTGTTTTTGTATTCCTATAGTGCTTCTATTATTTATTTAGTGTAATGTTATGTAGTGACAATGCATAATAAGAAGAATTGGTATTAAATTGTTTGATTTTGATTCTAAAATTGATAGGACTTTTCATTCCCTTTATCGGAATAAAAATATAGGTAGTTCTAGCCTTCTTACTCCCTATTTTGCACCTTTAGACACTTTTAAACCATGGTAAATAATAATAGAACTTTGAAAGAATTTGTTATACCTAATGTTATATATGAACCATTAAGCATCCAATATCCTGAGTTAAATGCTGACTTTAAGCTCAAGTTTAGTTTGATACATTTGCTTACAAAGTTTTATGGTCTTGCAGGTAAAGATCCTTACAAGTATTTGAAGGAATTTCATATGGTGTGCTCAACAATGAAGCCATAAGGCATTTTTTAGGACCATATCAAATTAAAGGCCTTCCCTTTCTCCTTTACTGATACTGCCAAAAACTAGCTTTACTACATTTAGGCTGGATCTATTACAAGTTGGCATGATATGAAATAACTTCTTCTAGAAAAAATTTTTCCTACATTTAAAGCTACAGCAATAAGGAAAGACATATGCCGTATTAGGCATATGAGTGGTGAATCATTATATGAGTATTGGGAAAGGTTTAACAAGTTATGTGCAAACTACCTCACCACCAAATTAGCAAGTAACTCCTTATCCGATACTTCTATGAAGCCCTACTACTAATGGATAGAAGCATGATAGATGTAGCAAGTGGTGGTACATTAGTAGACAAGACTCTCATGACAACTAGAGATTTAATTACAAACATGATAGCTAATTCCTAACAGTTTGGGACCAAAATTACAATTGCAACAACAAGCATGAATGAGCTTAATTTCTCCGATTGCAACTAGCAAATGCTAGAAAATAGAATAGATGAGCTAACCTCCCTTGTTAAGCAAATGGCTATGGGACAACAACAACAATTCCAAGCTCCTTTACCTATAAAGCTTTATAGTGTTTACTCTTACCTAAATTATCCCATTGATTGCTATCTAACATTAGAAGATGATGAATATCCTCCTTCTTCAGCTTATGTAACAGCTATTTTTCCTAGGAAGCCTCAATTCTAGTAGTTTAACCAATATCCATACCAATAACCACAGCTTAACCAATATCCATACAAATAACCATAGCATAACCAATACCACCAATAGCAAGCTTAATATTCTAGTTAGAGAAATAACCAAAATTTTAGATATGACAACAATTCAAGCTAGAATCAGTATCATCCTTTTATATATACTAGAATGTAATAAATTCTTGTTAGCAAACCAAATTCCACTACAACTTCTTCTTAGCCTTCATTTCAAGAGTTAGTAAAGCAAATAGCAATAAATAACCTATAGTTCTAGCAAAAAACAAAGGCTACTATCACAAATTTAGAAACTTAAATAGGCTAATTAACTTCCTAACACAGTGAACTTAAGGCAAAAGGTTTTGGATAACTTTTTTCAAGTAATGCAAGAAATAGGGAATTTGTTAATGCAATCATGATGAAAAGTGGGAGAGAAATTGACGTGGCTCCATCCTTACAGCCAAAGACTACTATACACTAGCAACCAATGAACTTGTAGACAGTTAAGCAGAAATAAATATCTAACCAAAAGAACTAACAAGGAATAGACTAAAATAAAAGAACCAGAAATAACCAACAAGCAATAAACCAGAAGATAAAGTTTAGAAACAACCAAAAAAAGAAATCAAGCATAATGATAGGGTGGTAAATTCTTTCCCTACAACCCTACCCTTTATTGATTTTCCTTATCTCCTCTTTTTTCCAAGAAGAAAAATTTTTCACCAAAAGAAAATGGAGGAAGAAAACTAGAATTTAGATTCTCTTACCAAAGTAGAAGTTAACATACTTTTGCTAAAGTTGATAAAATAAATTCTAAGGCATACTAACTTCTTGAAAATTTTATGCATTAATAAGAGAAAACTAAAGGATGATAAGAAAGTAAGTGTGGGGGAAAATGTGTATACAATTATTCAAAGAAAATTACAACAAAATGAAAAGATTCAAACATATTTACCATTCCATGCATCATAGGCAAGGCAAGAATTGAGCATGCCATGTTAGACTTAGGAGCATCAATCAATGTCATGCCTTTTTCTATTTTTAATACCTTGAATTTAGGAGTATTGAAAGAAATAAGGGTGGTTATTCAATTAGTAAATAGATATAACATTTATCCCTAGGGTTTGTTGAAGATATTTTAGTGAAGGTTGATAGACTCATTTTTTTAGCAAATTTCTACATTTTGAAAATGGAAAATTAAGATTCCAACATTCTTCCACCAATCATTCTTAGCTGGCCTTTTCTTAAAATAGCAAAAATTATAATTAATACTTAAGATGGAACATTGACCATGGGATTTGATGATGTTATAGCCTAGTTTAACATTTTTAAGGCCATGCAAGAAAATTCTATATCCTTTCTTCAAATTGTAGAGCCTTTGTTACATGATATCCTTCCTTCTGATCCTTTTGATGTTACTAGTTTTATTTTAATTTTTTTAGTTTTCACTTTATTATTGCTAATTTTACTATTTCTAGTGCTATTTCTACTGTTGCTATTTCTGATTATGACATTTTTATTTCTAATTTTATTGGTTCTACATATGTTGACTTTGAATCACATGTTAATGCTGTTCATAATGAACTACTTGTTGAGTTTCCTAAATTTTCTAAATTTATGAATTATGTTGATAGCTATGAATGTCCTTATAGAGATAGTGCTATTCCATGTGCTATATGTGCTAAAATTTTAGCATCTTTAAATGAAAATAGCAATGATGATTCAAAAATTATAGAAAAATAATAAAGAAAAGATTCCACTTTTAGAGAACAATGAGCGTTTTCATATTTATCATCCTAATTCTTTTATTGATCATGTTGAATTTATTATCTAGGATAACTTTAAAGTTAAAAATTTAAGGAGTAGAAATGATTTAAGAATAGCACTTAAAGGAATTTTTCTTGAGGACCCTTAATTTCAGAATACCTTTTTTAGCCATATGGAAGTAATGGACGTAGCCAATCCTTATATAGATTCTAGTTAAAGACTTTAAGACATGCCATGATCTAGCCAAAGATATTAAAGAAAGACACTTTTTGAGAGGTAACACAAGTTATTAGAAATTTACTTTCTTTTACACTTCCTTTTTATTTACATATCCTTCATCTTTTTTTATGTTATTTTTAATGATATTGATCTACTTCACATTGATAATAATGTAAAATTTAAGTGTGGGGGGAGATTTTTAAGATTTATTTTCATTTTCATGCTTTTAAGTGTTTTCATTCTTAAAAAAACTAAAAAAATTAAAAATTAAAAACATAGAAAAAATTATTTTCCACTTGTTTTTTAGTTCTTTTTGAATCATTTTAATTGCTTTCTATTGATGAAGATTTTGCATTTTCATGAGTAGGATTCAATTGAAGTTAGATAGAATTTATAATATGATTGAATGAATAATTTTGCCTTTTGAATTGATTAATGTAGTAATGGATTTTGATTTGGTAGGTTTAACTTGGCAGCTTAACTTTCCTTGTGAGATTTTAGGCTTTTTGTTGACAATTCATGCTATTACTATTGTCTTTCCTTCTTGTGTGATGTTCTTCCATGATTTGTTTCTCTAAAACTTGCTATGATTCATTTTAAGATTACATTCTACATATACATATATGAAAAAGATAAAGGCATTCTTTCTTTTAAGCTAAAGCTATAAAGTCAACTTTGAAGTTTTTATCATTATAAGCCCCTTTGAGCTTTTCTTTTCTTTTCTTTGTTGATTAACCCATGAGTATATTTTTTCAATGAAAAATAAATATCTTTACCTAACCTTAGGGATTCATAGAGCATTTGAATTTTTATAAGATGGGCTCTTAAATAAGTGTACAAGTGTGTGAATTTATATATTGTGAAAAGTCATCAAAGGTTAGTTAAAAAATAGTAAAAAAAGAAAAAAAAAAACAAAAGAAAAGAAAGAAGAATGAAAAAAAAGAATGATTTTTTTAAATTGAGTTAGAAAAAAGAAGAAAGAAATGAAAAGCAAAAAAAAGTTAATGAGTATTTGAATTTGAATTTGGCTTGATGTGTTTAGTTGTAATTGTTTATGATTTATCCATATGTTTTTTATTTATATGCTCTATTAATTCCTTTGGTTTCTAGCCTCTCACATTCTTATTTTTCCTCCCATTCCCTAGCCACATTATAACCATGAATAATGTCTTTTTGACTTATGTTATGCATGTAATTTGAGTAATGGAGATTATATAATTAACAAGCTTATGATAAGGTAATTTCATAAAAGGAACTTGAGTTAAACACTTACCTAAAATACTTGAGAGTTGAAGAGTGAATCTTATGAGAATCTATAAATTTAATTTGCTCTTTTTGAATAAACTTGCTATGTTAGTTAGTTTTGAGTTTGTCAAGAATTTCTTATCATGATGTGTTATGTTTCTGTCTAGCTTTTATTAATCTCTTGCTTATAGATTTGTGAATTTGAAATTTTAGGAAAGTAAAGTCTTTTGTTTCTTAGTTTTGAATAAAGTCATGTCTTACTTGAAGACATATAAGAGCTAAATGTAGGGGAATTTGATGAAAAAAATATTTATTACTTTATTTTCCCATATTTTATATCTTTTAGTGGATTACATATGCTTAATTTCATAGAAAAACCTTGTTTTATAATTTAAGGTTAATTTTATAACATTCTAGATTTATTCAGTTAATACTGGATTTTAATACTATTTATATTTTTTAGCTATATCTTGAGCTCTAGATATCATATTGAAGTGATTTTTATATTGTTAAAAAGTTTAAAGAGAGATCTACAACTTTTATAACCTAAGCTTAGTTTAAATGTTTTAGAGGTCATATGTGGTTAAGAAGTTGAAGTCATGTCTTTGTCCTAGTTGAGCTTACCTCAGTTTTTGGGCCATATCTAGAGCTATAGAGGTCAAATTAACATGGAACTAGTGCCCAAATTTTCACAAGATATAGGCCTATAATTTGATGTTTATTGATTCCTAAATTACCTTATTTTAGTGGTCTTAATTTGGTTGGAAGTTATACTTATGGGAATTTACTAATGTAACTATTGGAGTTAATTGTCTTGTTAAAAGTAAGTCTAGGCTTCTAAAAATTAAGAAAACCTCATTATTGTAATCCTAAGAGATATACAATACAAGTCTAGTATGGTTTTAGGTTAATTAGGTTAAATAAATGGGGAGAACTCATTAGACTTTGGAGACATTTACACTCAACAACATAACTTTTCTCTTCTTCTTATTTCTTTTTTATTCTTTATTAATGGAAGCTTAAATTTAGAGTTGATTTAAGGAGTTTAAGGTTCTCATTTATCAGATTATAAGACTATGATTTGTAATATTAACTTTCTTTAATTAATTTTCTTCTTTTCTTATTTACTTATGTTGATTTCTTGAAATTACTTGTGTTAAATGTTGATTTTTGATATAATTAATGTCCATCCTTGTAATTTCTAATTCTTTGCTATTTTGATATCAAATTGTGATTAATAAATCATGATTTTACACATAGGGGCAACAGGTTGAAAGATTAATTTGGAGATTTTTAATTTAATTTCTTAATTCAATCGAATTCTATCATTAAATTAATTTTGATCTAACTTACGGATTATAATAATTACTTAATTTAGCTAATGTTATTTTATCAAAGTTTTCTTACTTTATAGATTGGTTTTTATGATAAATTTGTGCATAGCCAATTACAATATATTTATAGGCCGTGAAGACTAAATAGACAATCTTAATTAGAAAAATAATTCTAAACAAGAAATAAAAATTAATTGATAAGAATTCTAATTTTAATAGAAAATTAATTCAAAACATGAAATAATCATTATCTGATAATTATTAGAATTTGGTTTATATCCTAACAATTTGAAATAGTAGAATTTTAAAAAATATATTATTTCCTTATTAAAATTTATATTTTAATAATTACACTTTACTATTGTTTTGACCTTAATTATTCTTTTATTTTGAGTTAAGCTCCAATCCAAGCATTCTTCATTCGAGTTTGACATAACAATATTGCACCTTTTTGCATTGAACAAATTCTTGAAAAGATACATGATATGTTCAACAAATTAATTTACATTGGAAACAACATATAAAGGCCAAAAAAATTTCTACGTTACTTTACATATCCAAATGTAGTGCTAAGTAGGTTGCCAAACTTTATGATAACATCTAGAAAGAATAGTTAAGTATAGTCATCCCTATTCTTTTTTTTATGTGTAAAAATGAAACCACATACATGTAAAATATAATTTCTCTTAAAACATATATTATAAAAAATATAATTTTATTTAAAAATAAAATATATATGTTGGGAAAATTTCTCAAACAATGAAAGTAAGAATGATGATTTAGCATAATGGATCAAACAACTAGAAAATATATAAGACATAAATAATTAATATGGTTCAACTTTTAGCTTATTTCCCTAGTGAAGACAAAAAAAAAAATTCATTGAGAGAAATCAAAGAGAAAAAGTTTGATCACTCTCAAGCTGACATTCTAATTATGGCTAATGTACCTTTACAGTTTTCCTCTAACTAATAGCATATATTCCCCTAAAATGATATATACACTCTTCATTTAATACAAATAATTTCATATAGTCTATTGGATTTCTAATTTCTTGTAGAAGTTATAAATAAAAGCTTTATCATCTCATGAATCAATTTCTTTGACAAGTTTGTTCATAGCCAAATGCAATAGATTTATAAGCCTTGAAGACTTGCTAAACAATCCTAATTTAATTTGAAGAATAATTCAAAATTGAAAGTTGACTTGATAAAAATTCTAATTTTAATAGAAAAATAATTCAAAATTGAAATAGTTATCAAATGTTAATTATTAAAATTTAAATCAAATCCTAATAATTTGAAAATGTAAAATTTTAAATTTATATATTAATTCCTAAATAAAATGTATGTTTTGTGTCACATACATTCTTGCAATGATGCATTTAACCATTTTTTGACTACTATGTTAGCTCACAATAATTTTAAAATAAGATTAGATTAAAAAAATTGACATGTTTTGTGTAAAATACATTCTTGAAAAGACACATGATGTGTTTAGCCCATTAATTTATAGTGGATACATATAACATAAAGGCCAATTCACCTTCTATGTTACATTTCATATCTTAATACAGTGCATTAAGTTAGTTGTAATACTTTTATGATAATATCTAAGAAAGATAGTTAATAATGATCATCCATATTTACTTTTTTTGTAAAAAAAAAACTCATATGACATACCTTCTAAAAGACTTAAGTATCTAAATAAAAATCATTACTAATGTAATAACAATCTTAACTAGCAAAAACTTTTAAGGATAGTTTGGCATGCAACTTTTGTAAAATTGATTTCATTTTATTTCAATAAAAATGATTTCAATTGATTTTGTAAATAAATTCTATTGTTTGGAAACTTCGTTAATTTCTATTCATTTGCAAATGAATTATTTTATTTGGAATGTATTGGAAAATGTAGGAAATTCAATTAAAAAGTAAAATTTGATGGTATCATAGTAAATATAATATTAGAAAGAAAGTAAAATTTTTATATAAAATATTTTTTAGGCCAAATAAAATGAGTTCTAAGGAAATTTTTACTAAATTAGATGGATTTCATAATAGAAAAAATTTAATTAAAATAAAAATTATAAATGAATTGAAATAGAATGGAATGGAATCCTTTTTTACTTAAATTTGAGTATAAATTTTTTAAAAAGAATTTATTTATAAATAAAATGAAATCTTTTTTTTTTTTGGTTTTGGCAAACAAGAGGTTAATTTAATGATATCAATAGTTCAAACTTATTAAGAAAAATTACAACTATGTTAGTTCACACAACTAAATAAAGAATAAGACTAAGTTAAATAACTTTAGACTTTCGGTGTTGCATGTATTCTTGGAAAGACACATGATGCATTAGCTCACTCTTGGATAGATGTATTATATAGTCAGTCTTCCTCTTTTTTTTTTCTATAATAAAAAAGGAAATAAAAATAAAAACATCACTTTAGATATATACAAATCTAAGTGTCCTAATAAAAGTAAAAAATAATATTATAATAATTTAAATTAATAAAACTTTCTATATTTTATGACATAAGTAATTCAAATTATGTTGATTTATAGTAGTTTGAAGAAGTAGACCGAGTTAAATAACTTGACCCATTTTATGTTGCTTGCTTTCTATTAGAGCCTCATAATGTATTGAACTAATTAATTTAAAATGAAGACATAAAATATTGTTTACTCTTGTTGAAAATTTTTTACTATAAAGATCGCTTAACATGATGGTAGGATGAAAGGAAGGTAGCCAATGCAGCTGAATATTCTTACAAATTGAAGAAAGCCATAATGGGCACATTATGTGATTATGATTAAGTTTAATGAAGATTTTCTTAGGAAAAAATAGGAGTTTTGGTTAAATCATATCTTAGTAGTTGACTCAAAGCAGGATTGAGTCATGTGGGAGTCACATGGAAACTTAGGAAATGCTTTGAAAAGAATGTCATTCAAACTAATAATCGCTTTTGTCCCAAAAGTATAAATAGATAGAAATGGACTTATAAGAGATCTTTTTAGCAAAATTCACTATAGACAACATACAAGCACACTTTGCATCCATCTTTTAGTATTATGTTGCTCTACTTTTCCTTACTTTTTTTTTTTTGCAATTCTATGTAACTTCTACATCAAAATTTTTAAGAGTGAGCACATTAGGATAATTTTCCAAAATCATTCCTGATTTTTGTGTTCATTTTGATGTACCTATCCTTGAAAAGACTTTGCAAAGGTTTTTATGATTTAAACATGAATTGCCATTTTTAGGCACTCTAATGTACTTTTTAGTGATTATTTTTTTAGTGAAACAATAGAGCTAGAGCCTAAAAAAAAAAAACTAACTAATAATTACATCTCAAGTCTTAAAGACTTCTAAAACATCAGGAATGATCGATAAGGACACTTAAGAGGGAGGATGGTTTAACAGATAAGTGCCTGGCTCCAAAGATAAGTTAAAATTTGCAATCCAATTTGTATAAGAATTTCCTTCCTTGAAAGTATGCTTAATAACAACTTCCTAGTCTAACCTAAGCATGTCATGGAAAATTTGCACTAAATGATTACCTTTATGAGCAGGGTTAGATAAGTTATAGAACAATGATTTAAAATCACATTTAAGTTAAATTTTGCAAAATCCAATGTCCCAAGTTGTTTGAAGGCCACATATTGCCCCCTAACATTCTACTGTGTAAGAAGAACAATAACCAACTGGTTTAGCAAATCCTATCAACTATCTCCTATTTGAATCTCTTATAGCACCACCATAACTAGCAAATTGATTATTTTGTTTCATCGATCCATCTAAATTGATCTTCACCCAACTAAAAGGAAAAGGAGACCACTCTACTTCAACACAACCTAATTTTCTATAGTTATTAAGAACTAAAATATCTTTGTCTTGAAGCATTTATATTGCATATGAAATAATTATCACTAGAGGGTTTACTAGTTTCTTAAATTCATGTTAAGTGAAGTTCTTTATTTCTCCCATTCCAGCTAAACCAAGTACACACAGTCTAGACTATATTTCATTTTCCTTGCCAAATAGATGCTATACTCACTTCCTTGGATAGATTTACATTGAATTGATCTGAGAGTTCTATTGTTCCAAACATTAATATCCACTTTAAATCTACTAGTTATTGCTAAATCTTCTATGTATGAGGATAGTCCCTAATCACATGCATAATAGTTTCTATTTTATATTTGCTAGTTCTACAATACTTTGCATAATGATTCCATTTGCTCATCTTTTCATTAGTTAAAATACTATTATGGTAAACTTGCCAAAGGAAGCATTGGATGCACTGTAAGATAGGAATTTGGCAAAATTTTTTTCCATGTTTTGTCATTTTCAGTTGCCAAATGAGAGTAAGTAAGAGAAGTTGTAAATTCACCATTTAAAGGACTTGTCTAAACAATTAAATCTTAACCTGCATTTCTTGTAAGAAGTTAGATAGCTTGAAAGTGTTTAATAATATTTATAAGAAATAACCTTTGGAGAAGAGGCCAATCCTAATCCACAACTATTATAAAATCTTTCACCATAGCTGACATTTGATCATTAGCAATAAGACCTTTGGCATAGTTAAGTTAAAAAAGTTCTAAGTTTATCTACTGGTCAATTTGAAAGTAATTGCTTTCCATGTTGTTGAGTCACTATTCTAGCTTAGAGGTGCAGAAGCTAATCACCTCTTTCTATATTTTCCTTTTAGAACATTTTTCCATACGCTATCCTTCCCAAAGTAAATTTTATAGTATTTTTCTATCAAGCAAGTCGAATTCATTTTTTCTAAATTTCAAAATCCTAAACTATTAGAGCTCTTTGATTAACAAATTTTTTTCTAGCTAATTGTATAGGTTTTTCGAGTCAAAGCAACATGCCCCTAAATAAAATTTATTTGTAAATTTTCTATCTCTAAGCAAACTCCTTTAAGAATTCTAGCCACTTGTATGGTATAAATTGGAATGCCAACAAGGATAGAACTTGCTAAAGTTATTCTTCTTGCTATAGAAAGAGATTATTTTGCCATCTAGCAAGCTTACTTTTAACCTTGTGTAGGATTTTCTTATACTATGCCTTGTTATATCCCTTTGACATAAGATGAATATCAAGATACTTGCCTAAATTCTAAGTTTATGAAAAGCCATTTGCCTTAGTTGTAGCTGTGATTAGAAAAGTATCAGTGTTGTTAGAAAAAAGGGTTTTAGTTTTTGGGTAATTCACTTTTGAGCCTTATGTCTTGCAAAATTTACTCAAACACTTAAAAATGCATTCTATCTATTTAGTTGAAGCTTAAAATAATAATAATAAATTATCTGCAAACATCAAATTGGAAAACTAAGGCCTCATTCTACTAGCAACAATAGGTTTCCAACTTCCATTACTAACTTCATCCATTATTAAATGAGATAGTTTTTCCATGCACAATACATATATATGAGGAGAAATAGGATCCCCTTGCTTAATGCCTTTTGAAGGATAAAAACTCTCTATTTGTGATCCATTTTGTAAAACATTTAACTTTGAAGAAGTAATACAATTTATCATCAAGTAGTGAATACAATTAAGGATACCCATCTCTTTAAGAACATCTAATATGAAATTCCATCATAACCTGTCATATCCTTTATTTAAATCAATCTTTAGAGCTATGAGGTCTTTTTTCCCATTCTTTCTTTTTTTTCATAGAGTGGATCATTTCACTATCAATTATGATATTATCTTGTATGTAGCATACTAGAATAAAACTGGATTGGAAAGGAGTGACTAAGGAAAGCATTAGTCTTTTAAGTTGATTGATTATTACTTTTGTAATACACTTGTAGTTCATGTTACATAATGAGATTGGGCAAAACTAGTTCACAAACTCTAGGTGATTCAACTTGGGGATTAAAGTAATCAAGGTCTAGTTTACTTCTTGAATATTGCTTTTACTTTTAAGAGAATCATAAATAAACAAAAATAAATAATTTCCAACCTTATCCCAATTTGCTTGGTAGAAAATAATAGGAAATCCATTGCTTCCAAGAGCTTTTGTTATCCACATATCAAATATATCTCTTTTAACTTAAAAAAAAAGGGAAATTGACTCATCCAACCTTTTACAATCACATTTATCAATAATCGAAAATGAAGATAAGGAATTTATGTATAAATAAGGATTTGAGGAATCATAAAATAATTTTTTGTTAAAATTAACCTCCATGTTTATCAATTGTTTTTTGTCTTCTATCCATGGACCATCATCATTCTTTAGCATAGAAACTCTATTATGTTATCTTCTAATCATTATTTTAGTACAATAATACTTAGTGTTTTGATCATTATCTTGAATCTATTTACTTCTAGATTTATAATACCATGGTGCTTTTTCCTATTTTAAAATGCTAGATAACTCCTTCTAAAGGTTTTTTTTTCAAGCGAGCCTAAATAAAGATTCCATCTCCTTTCCATAGCTAATTAAGCTCCTTTAATTCTGGCTAAAAGAATATATTTTTTTAATATGGCCAAACACCTCCTTATTCCATACTAATAAATAATCCTGCAATTTTTGAAGGTTATTAATAAGAGAGTTGTTACATTTCCAATTTATGCCAAGGAAGTTTTTAAATTAATCATATAATAACCATGTAGCTTCAAAACAAAAAGGCCTACTCCTGTTCTCACTTTTTCCTTTAAAAATATCAACTAAAAGAGGATAGTGGTTTGAGTAAACTTTAGGAAGGACATAAATGATAGCTTTTTGAAAGCATCTTCTCCAAACTCTATTATAAAAAGCTCGATCAAGCCTTTCAAAAATTCTTTCATAGCTATCCGTCAGAGGCCTCTTCTAGGTGAGACATAAACCTTGCCAACCCAAATCTATTAAGTTGCATTAATCTATCCTATTAGGGAATTTGTGGTACCTTCATTCTACTATTAGTGTAACTTATTCTTTTCTCTAATGGGTGAGCTATGCCATTAAAGTCACCCACTAGAATCCAAAGGTCATGGACTAAGCTCATAAAATTCTATAGTTGTCTTCTAAACTCCATAAAATGTTCTATTTGTAGGCTTATGTAAATAATAGAAAGCAACCAAGTGGTACTAGTATTTTCTAAAATTTTTAATGTCACAAATTGAAATTGGCTAGGAACCACTGTTACCTTAAATCTATTATCCTTCCATCCAATCCAAATTCCCCTCGCCAGTCCGTTACTTTTTTGAATATGGAATTTGGGAAATTTAAGTTGTTTGAAAATATCCATTGCCGGTGTAGTTGATGCTTTTATCTCTACTAATGTTAATAAACCTATGTTTTTTTTTGCTAAAATGTTTTTAGCTTGAATAATAAATTCAATGTTGCTAACCCCTTTGTAGTTTTAGCAAATAAACTTATTCATATGGCACTTCAAAATAGATTACCATAATCATAAACTAGCAAGCTATACTAGAAGCTTGTGCTTAACTATTTTGCTGGATAAGTATTTAAAGGCATGCTTCTATGTCTTTCATTGGTGTCTTCTCAATCATTAACATTGAAATCCCGTATGTAGCAGAGTTTATTCCTTTTGAATCTTGAATGTCTAGAAGTTTTCCCAAACTATCTATCTTTATTTGACTATTAGGACTATTACTATGAACACCTTTAGCAATATTTGTTTGATCCATTATAATCTTAGTATTTTGTTAAATATTCACCAAACTCTGCCTATAATGGTCTTTAGTGATATCCTTTTTGTTCTTTTCTACCACTCTTTTAGAATCTTTATAAGGCTTTTCCCTCTAATTTTAATTGATAGCTTGCATGACATATTTATTAGCTTCTCTTACCAAGACATCTATATTTTTAGATCTTTCCTTCTCTATCCAACTCTTTTTATTATGGTATTAGGATTAGCAATCTCCTTATATGCCTCTTTCTCCTTGCTATTTCCAACTAAATCTCCATTATATTCTCCTTGTTCATAATCAAAGATAGGGTTCTCTAAAGTAGAGAATCAGAGCCATCAACCTTATTTCTACTATTGTTTTAGTTTTGCATCCTTTTGTTTCTTTTAGACCTCTTTAGCTTTTGGATAACCATCTAGTCTCCAAACTGCATACTTGGTTATTATTGTCTGTGAGGATGAGCCTCCATATTAGTCTCTTCCTATCTTAAGTGTGTCTCTTAGTTATTATTTTTGTCACTTAGTACTTTTTTAGGTTCATTTTCTTTTATCATATATCTCTTTGCATAATGTTCGTAACTTCCACATTTAAAACAAATTAAGTGGATATGTTCATATTATATCCTTATATCTTCATTCCCACCTTAATTTAGGGTACTAGTGGTTCATTTAAATTAATAAATACAAAAATGTGTGCATATTTAGCCCGGGCCCTTCCTTTAATTATATAGTCAATTTGATTAATCTTCCAATCTTGTTTCTAATAGTTTTAAGGAATTTTTTATCATATTATTCCATAGCTAATTTTAGGAATCTTACCTACCAACAACATGATTGATGATTGTATTGGTTAGATTAAAATTTGGAATCCATTCTTGCACCATCAAGTAATAATCTAGAATCACCTATAAGCCACCAATCAACACAATGTTATGATCACTTTTGCACAAGAATTTGACCAAAAAATAGTCACAACCCAAATAAACTAATTCAAAAAACATTAGTCCCCCTAGAGTTAAATTAATTTTCTTTCCTAAAAAGTGAAATCCTTAACTCCTACCAAAAGTTTAATGATTAAACAGTTTTTCCATGGTTTTCTAATTCTAGCTATCTCATCCTCAAAGAGTCTTAACATTAAGGCAAATCTTCTTATTATCAATAACTTCATCAATCACTGTAATTCTATATTTAGTAATATCGTCATCAGGATCTAAATCACTTTTGATTTGTAAGGACTCATTTTTGTCTAGCCCTTCTAAATCTTTTATTCTCTGATCTGGTGTAACCAAATTTTTAGAATCCTCCCTCTTAGCTAACCCCAATAGCATATGCTTGTAGGATATTTGCTGGCCAACATGAAAGTCCTCCATTTCTAGTTCTAGGATAACATCATCATTCTATCTTATTGCTAAATTTCCTTCTTAAATCCACTTTGATTATGTTTAACTTTCTTTATGCTTCATTTCTATTGATCTTTTTCTTCTTTTGATGGTTTGGTAGCCTTAGATAGCGGTAGGAAACCTTGTTTGCTTATTTTTGAGAATCATATAAACTTTTGGTGATTATTTACATAATAGTGCACTTTGTTCTTCTTTCCCATTTTACTAACTATTTATTTTGTATTAATGCATTAATAATAACCCTGTAAGTATGCTGGACCCATTGCTTAATAGAAAAAAATAAATCATTAGTTGTAATTTTTAATTAAAACAAATTAGTATACCTAGTTGACTATATTAAAATGCATGATTCTGATACTTTTGGTTTATGCAATTAAAAAGTGATATTATTTTGCCACTTTTCATTATGATTACCAATGGAGTATCATCTTCTAGCATAACGCATAAAAACCTTTTGTTTCAAGAAAAAGTTCTTGAAATTATTATTAAGCCATAATTAGAAGTAGAAATTGAAATTTTAGAGCCTACCAATGATGCTCACAATATAAATGCTAAGAATAATCCTATCCCAAACATGACATTAAATATAGAGAATCAAAATAATAGGCCAAAAAATGGCCATAATTAACAAATCTAAAATCCTCAAAATGTTCAAAATGTAGCAAACCCAAATCCAAATTAACATTAAAAGAGTGGCTTTTGAAAAAACAAATAGGCTATACATGGCTAAAATAATACGGCTTCAAGAAACAACAATAATAATAATAAGTTGAATAATAATAAATGAAAAAAGGTTGAGGGCCTAATAGATTGCTTACAAGGATGCCATATGGCATGCTTAAATTGATAAGAACAACAAAGTGGTTACTTATAATGACTAAATTACTTAGGCTAAAAGGATCAATGCTGAAATGGTTGAAGATAATGGAAGCAATGACCTTATTACTCAAAATTTAGTCATGTTAAGACAACAAATGGATAAAAGTAACCATGATATGATGCAATTCTATCACAAAACATAACCACTATACTAAAATTGATCTTTGATAATACAACCAATAGTCAAAAGCAAATGAATTGAACATTAGATTAAGTGGCTCAATACTTTGGTTCAGAATAAAATAAAAGATTAGACTCGGAGAAAGAAGAATCTAAAGTCAAACATAAAATGAAATACATCGAAGTTAAAGGCTAAAGTGAGAATATGGCAATATAAGACTAGCTAGATGTGGGGAACAAATAAGAAGGGCTTAATTAAATAAACCCTGAAATTCGATAATCAAACTAAGAGAAACTAAACAGTTAAAACATTATTCCAAACTAAAGAAGCTAAGATCAAACTATATAAAAACTTGATCAAAAGGTTGTTAAATTAACTTGGTGTCCAAGGAACATATCTAAATTATCAAAGGGAATTCTTAAAGTGGATATACCAAATTAAACTTCTAAAAAGCTTAAAGATGCCAAAATTTATAGCTTTCTTTGGTGGAAATGATCAATTTGCAATTTAGCATATTACATGGCTCATAATTAAATGTAGGGCATTGGCTAGGAATGAATATTTGAAATTGTATCACTTTTCCTTAACTCGTATCACCTTACCTTTTCCTTAACTCATATCACCTTCTTTAAGTGCTCAGGATTGCCACTAAATTGTATGCATTTGTAGACATAAATGAAGAGGATGTTCAATGATCAATTCTATAGAGGAGAAACTAAAATGAATTTAATTAACTTGATGAATCCTGGCAAAGGTCCAATGGAGTTAACAAAAAATTACTTGTTCCATTTTTGATAAGCTTGTAACAAGTGTTTCACCTTAAGTTGTTAAAAGTGAAATAGGCTAAATAGTATTAGGTGGTTTCAACTATATCATTTGAAAGAAATTAGTGAATTAAAATATTATTGGTGTTGCTTAATTAGTTGATAAGGTATGATAAATAAAGCAACTACAAAGAGAAAAAGATACAAAAAAATAAAGAAAACTAACTTTAGAAGAGATTTTAGAATAGAAATAGTAGCCTATGTTAGAGAAGACATGGCTAATAAAGACAATAACACTGAGGTCCATGTGGCGAACTTAAACCTATCCCTTCTTATACTTATAACTTGTTATAAAATGTTAAAAATAAAGATAAGATGGAACATATTAATAAAAAATTATTCTTTTGATTTAAGTAAGGTTAATCAAATATTTGACATGTTATTGAAAGATAAATAATAAAATTATATGAAAGGAATAAAATTTTGTCCAAAGAGGACATAAAGTTAGAAAATACTATAAATACCATGACATACTCAGCCATACCACTAATAATTGAATTTGTTTTATAAGGTAACTCACAATTTTCAAAAGCTAAAAAGATAACATTAGCTTATTAAACCTTAAACTAATGTTATATACTATGAAGATGATGAAGTTGAAGGCCACATAAGGTCAAATGATGGTTTTGACTTATTCCATGCAACATTCTATTATGAATATGATGATATTCTAAATGTAATTATTTTTCTTGAAGCATATCCTAAAAAGGCGCGTCAAACACCAAATTTAACAAAAGGATTCAAGTTAATGGAGGAATTATCAAAATGTACCTTAGTATGAAAATACTATGATAAGCTAAGGGTAAAGATGTATGGTAAGCAGTCAAAAGACTACATTGATCTTGAAGTTTAGAAGTTAGTTGATAAAAGAAAGAAAGCCTTGATAAAAGAAAGAAAGCCTTGAAAAAGGTGGAATAGTTTAAGAAGAATAAGGCAAGTCAAAATCAATATTCCAATGATTAGATTTTAGTTAGCTAATGAGAGATATAGGTATTAGAATAGGTACCAAAAAGACAAAAAGGTATCATCTTGAAGGAAAATGGATAATAAATGAGTTTCTTCATGACAAAGGAAAACAACTGTGGAAGCCAAGGTTTATAGAAAGAAGGAATAAGTGGTTTAATCCTCATTATGAGCACTATCCATTTACAAAGACATAAAAAAAAATGTATACAGAGATAAGCCATATATAGAAAAAAAAATGAAAGGAAGGTATGCCACTAAAAATGCCTTTAGGTCTAAGAGAGCCAGGTGAATATAAAAAAAATGATAAGAAGAAGAATATTTTGTCTCAGCTTAAGACTTATGGTTGAAAAATGGATCTTAGTGCTAATGTTGTTACCATTTTACCACTTTCATTTACTCATACTGACATTAATAATAATGATCAAGACTTTAAAGGAGACTTGATGATAGTAGTGGTCGAACTCCATGATGATGAAGAAATCCTTGAAAAGGAAAGTAAAAAAAAAGAGATTTGAGAAACCAAACAAATATATGAAAAGTCACTTGTAGTATTTGCATTTCAAGGTGTACTTGAATGGTTAAGCAATTAATAAAGTGTTAATAGATAATGAAGTAGCAGTTAATCTCATGCCAAGATCAATGCTGGTTTGGTTAAGATTGCAGCTAAAAGATCTTATGTCATCTAACATAGCTGCTATTGATTTTAATGGAAGGATTTTAACTTTCTAAGGGATAGTATTGATTAACTTAAAGTTTAATTGATCATTAGGCCTACATTATTTGTAGTAGTGCCATTAAAGTCTAATTATAACTTATTGCTTAGATACAATCAAAGTGATTCCTTCCATACTACATTATAAGATGTTCATATAGAAAGAAGATGAAATGTGGTACTTTTAATAAAAAAGAATGGAATGCTACAAGTGTGCATCGACTTTAGAGATCTAAACAATGTAACATCTAAATATGAGTATCCCATCCTTGTTGCAAATATATTGACTGACATAACTTTTAGGCATATAGGCTTAATAGATAGGAGTATCATATATAATCAAGTTTATATAGCCTAAGATGATGTACCAAAAATAACATTCTAGTGTTCAGGATCCATTGGCCTTTGAATGGGTGGTAATGTAATTTGGATTCAAGAATAATAAAGCCACCTATCAATGAGCAATGAGCATTATTTTCCACAATATAATGGGAAAAAATTAAGATATATATTGATAATGCTATAATTAAAGAGAATTTTTACAAAAAAATTTAATTAATTTGAGATAAGCCTTTACCCAAATACAAAAAGACAACTTGAAGATAAATCCCTTTAAATGTGCTTTTGGTAATTTGGTAAAGAATTTCTTAGGTTTCCTTATTCATCATAAGGGAATTAAGGTTAATAAAAATGAAGCCAAAGCCATCATGGAAACTTTAGCACTTATCATTAAGAAGGAATTACAATGTTTCTTAGGAAAAGTCAATTTCCTAAAAAGGTTCATGTCAAACTTGTCTAGTTAAACTAGGGTATTTTCACCATTATTGAAGTTAAAGAATGAAAAAAAATTATATAGTAAATCAAACATCAAGTTGCATAAAAAAACATTAAGAAATATTTGAGTAATACACTAGTGATATCTTCACTGATCCAATGTTAACCTTTAAAAATGTATGTATTGGCCTTGAAAGATGTAATAGGTTATCTTTTAACTTAAGAAAATGATTGAAAGCAATTAATTGTTTATTTAGGATGTTAAATGTAATTGAAAAAAGTATTCAATAATTGAAAATTTTTGTCTTGCTTTGTATTTGTCCTATTTTAAACTTAGTTATTATTTGTTGTCAACTACAATTTTAGTCATAACAAAGTTTGATATTTTAAAATATATGGTGGAATGATAATTAATTCATGGTTAAGTTGGAAAATGGGCTTTAGCCTTGACCAAATTTGTGTTGCAATATTGTCCTTTAAGAGTAGTAAAAGGCCAAGTCATGACTAACTTTGTGGTTGAACATTGTAAACAACCTATCAATTTCATCAGAGTAAATTACTGGAAGTTATATTTTGACTTGTGTTGCCATAAAAATGGAGTTAATTGTGGAATATTAATTATAATGTTGTAAGGTTAATTGATTGAATTCATGTTTTTATTAAATAAAATGTGCTCAAACAATGAGGCTAAATATGAAGCAATTATTATTGGCCTAGAGTTTTTTTCAGAACAAAAAGCACACAATATGAAAATCTATGGGATTCAGAATTATTCACCATCCAAATATCATAAGTATATAGGTGCGTGAATTTAAATGTTGCTAAATATCTAGCCATTTTAGCCATATTATTATTTTATAAATTTGATGATGCTATTATTAATTATATAGCTAGGGTTCAAAATGAAAAGGCTAACACTTTGGCTCAAATAGCTTCAAGGTATAAAATAAATTGTTCAAAATTGGACAACCTAATTTCAACACATGCAAATCTTAAACCAATAGAAAATAGAGAGTTATTATATGCATATGTTAACTAGTTCTTAATAGATTAGAGAAGGCCACTAATTAACTATCTCACTAAACTATTTAGTAATGCTAGTCGAACTTTTAGATTAAAAGTTGTAAAGTACATAGTGTTGGATAGAGATTTGTATTAAAAAAAGGCTTTAAAGGGTAATTGTCAATGTAGTTTTGACTCTAAGAGAAGTGCATGAAGGAATATGTGGAGCACATTAGGCCAGAGTCAAGGTGAAGTAGGTTTTGGTAAAGTAAAGGTGTAAGGGTTCTATTGGTTACAAATGATTAAGGATTACAAGTTTTTCCAAAAGATGTGAAGAATCTCAAAAACATAGACCAATCTAAAGAGTACTAACAATTGAATTGAAGTATATGATATGCATGTTGCTATACATTAAAATTAGTTAAAATTGATTTTCTAAAGAAATAAAGTAATATAGTAGAACAATCAGGTCATACCCCTAGTGATTCCTTAATATTATCTTGTCTAATTGAATTGCTAATATTATCTACATAATTATTTAGTTTATTATGCAATAAAAACACAAGAAATTAATGCAACACATGCAAAATAGAATGTAAGTGCACTAAAATAGAATGTTATAACAGGATGGATGCAATATGCTCTATATTATATGAAAACTTATGCAAAACATAGAATGCAAAATTAGGAGGGTTGTTTGCATGGAATTAAAATAGAAGCAAGAACCAAAAAAGCACTAAATCAAAGCAAAATAGAAACAAAGCAGAAAGGAATTCATTTGAGTAAAATAACTGATTGAAGGAACTGAGGTACTCTAGTTGGATTAATTATAGATCAAGTAGAATTTGACTTTTCTAATTAATTCTTTAACCTTGAATTACATGCAATCCCTACAATAATTTATGAATCCTATGCTAGATGACCACCTATTATTTGATTAATTAAGATTAGCTGATTAATCAACCACTATAATCCCTATACTAGATCAAAATTGATTTAATGATAAAATTCAGTTGACTTAAGAAATCAATTTAGTAACCTGCAAATTAACCTTTCAACCTTTTGCCCTTTTATTTGAAGATGTGATGTACCAACCATAATTCAACATCAAAATAGTAAAGAAATTAGAAACCACAAGGATGAATACTAATTATACCAAATCAACATTCAACACAAGTAAATAGATGAAAAGGAAAATTAATTAAGAAAAGTTAACATCACAATTCATGATTTCATAATCCAGATTAAAAGAGCCTTAAACTCCTGAATCAACCATAGATTTAAACTTCCATTGAAAAGAAAAATGGAGAACAAGAAGAAGAAGAAAACTATCTATTACTAAATGCCATGTAAAAGTTTGAATGCCTAATGATTTTCTCCTTATTTGTTTGACCTAATTAGTCTAAAGCCCTATTAGACTTGGATTATATGACTCTTAGAATTATAATAACAAGGCCTTCATAATTTTTAGAAGCCCAAACCTAATTTTAGCACATAGGCCTAATTTTTAACTAGTTTTTTTACTATAAAATCAATGTAATTTGGACAAATCATAAAAACCAAACTTGTAGGCTTATGTTTTGTGAGAATTTAAGTATTGGTTTTAGGTTAATCGAACCTTTGTAGCTCTAGATATGGCCCCAAAATAGTGCCAAACTCAATTGGGACAAAGCACAACTTCAACTTCTTAACCATATATGACCTCTAAAATATCTGAACTAGACTTGGGCTAAAACATAAAAGTTATAGTTCTTTCTTTAAGCTTTCTAACAATACAAAATTTGTCTCAATCTCATATCCAAACCCTAAGATATAACTAAAAAATAGAAATAATATAAAAATTCAATATTTATCTAATAAATGCAAAATATTGTAAAATTAAGCACAAAGCACAAATTATAAAACAAGGCCTAATCAGTAAATTAAGCACATGTAACATCTAAGAGACAAAATAGGAGAAAATATAATAATAAATATTTTTCTCATTAAGTTCTCCCACACTTATCCTTTCATGCCCTTGGGTAAGATATAATTTTATTCAAAAGTAAAAGAATAAAGGATTTATTTTCCAAAAACTTCAAAATCACAAATTCATAGGCAAGAGACAAATAAAAGCTAGCAAGAAATATAAGACATCATGAAGAAAAATTTTAGCAATCTTGGAACTAAATAGCATAGCAACTTCATTCAAAAAGAGTAAATTAAATTGATAGATTCTCGTAAGATTCACTCTCTATCTCTTAAGTGTTTAGGATAATGTTTCACTTAAGTTCTTTCTATGAAATTATTTTACCATAAACTTGCTAATTATCTAATCTTCACTACTCAAATCATATGCATAACATAAATTAAAAGAAATTTATTCAAAGTTATAATAGGGCAAGGAAAAAGGAAGGAAAATAAGGGTATGAGAGGTTAAAAACTAAAGAAATTAATAGAGTACCTAAATAAAAAATAATATATAGGCAAATCATAAACAATTGCAACTCAATACAACAAGCCAAATTCAAATACTTATCAAATTCTTTATTTTTTTTCCTCTTTCTTTTTTTTCTTTTAATTTTTATTTTCAATTTAATTTTCTTTTTTTTTCCATTTTTTTCTTTTCTTTTTTCCTCTTTCAACTTTGATTGATTTTTTTCAACCAACCTTTGATAATAACTTTTTACAACATATAAACTCACACAATCCCGTACTTATTCAAAAATCCATCTCATAAAAATTCAAATGTTTTACTAATCCCTAAGGTTAGGTAAAGTTATTTATTTTTCATTAGAAAATTATGCTCATAAGTTAATCAATAAGGGAAGGGTAATAAAAGCTCAAGGGAGTTATTAATAATAAAAACTCCAAGATTGGCTTTATAACTCTAGTTTAAAAAAAGAAAGAATGTCTTAATCATGTTTGTACATGCATTTGCAAAATGTAATCTCAAAAAGATTCAAAGTAAGTTCTAGAGAAATAAATTATGGAAGAATATTACACAAGAAGGAAAGGGAATAGTCTGAATTTTCAATATAAAGCTCAAAATCTCATAAGGTAAGTCATGCTATCAAGTTCAATCTACCAATTCAAAATCTATCACTAAATCAATTAATTTTATGAAGCAAAATCATTCATTCAATCATGTTATGAATCTTATCTAACTTCAATTGAATCTTACTTATGAAAATACAAAATCTTCATCAATGGTAAGTAGCTAAAAAGAACTCAAAATGACTCAAAATCAAGTGAAAAACACACTTCTTTTAATATTCTATTTTTTTTTGAAATTTTTTATTTTTTGAAAACATTGAAAAGCATTGAATGAAAACACAAAGCATAAAGTAAATTCTAAAGTCTCCCATATGCTTAAATTTTACATTGTCTTTAATGTAAAGTATATCAATATCATCAAGAATAACATTAAGAATGATAAAGGATATGAAAAATAAAAGAGAGGGGTATGAGAAAGCAAATCTAAATGGCTTGAGTTGCCTCCCAAGAAACACCTTTCTTTAATATCTTTAGCTAGAAATCATGCTCAAGATTTTTAAGAATAAATTGGGATCACCAACTCCATTGCTTCTACCACTTATTCATGAAAGCCTTCATAGAATGGCTTAAGCCTTTGCCCAATGGCTTTGAATACTATATTGCTCTCCAAGCTCTTGATTTCAACAACACCATAAGAGAAAATGTTAGTAAGAACAAAAGGTTTATTTCAACAAGAACAAAGTTTACTCAACATTAATTTAAGCCTTGAATTAAACAACAAAACTTTTTGGCCAATCTTAAAATTTTTTTAAGAATGAACTTATTATGAAATATCTTTATTTTCTGTTTGTAAAGCTTAAAATTCTCATAGACTTCAAGTCTAAACTCCTTCGATTCTTGTAATTGTAATTTCCACTTTTCTCCATATGCTTTAAAATCTATGTTACATCTTTTTATAATGCAAAATGCTCTATACTCCAACTCCACTGGAAGATAATATTTTTTCCCAAAGACAATCTAATATGGAGACATTCCAATAAGAGTTTTGTATGCTATCCTATAAGCCCAAAGTGCATCATCTAGTTTAAGGCTTTAATCTTTTCTATTAGGCTTCACACTTTTATCAAAGATTGATTTCACTTCTCTATTAAAAATTTTTGCTTGCCCATTTGTTTAAGGATGACATGGTGTGGAAACTCTATGGCACCCTATATTTCTTCAACAAAGCCTTAAGTGTTTTATTGCAAAAATGAGTCCCTTGATCATAATTAAAGCATGTGGAATGCTAAAAATTGGTAAAAATGTGAGACTTGACAAAATCTACAATAACTTTGAAATTATCAATCTTGGTGGCTTTAGCTTCCACCCACTTAATAACATAATCAACAACAAGATAGATGTAAACAAAACTAAAAAATAAGGAAAAAGAACCTATAAAATTAATGGTCCATACATCAAAAGCTTCACAAAAAAGCATAGGAGATTAAGGCATCTCATGTTTACGAGTTAAATTCCCTATCTTTTGATATTGTTCATAATTTTTACAAAACATGTAAGCATCATAAAACAAAGTAGGCTGATAAAAACTATAATTTAGCACTGTCATTACTATTCTCTTAGGTCCAAAGTGACCTCCACAAGCATGATTATAATAAAATGCAAGTATGGAATGAAACTTGGAATCATGTACACATCTAATTATTTGATCAGCAAAAAACTCCATAAACAAGGATTATCCTATACATAATACTTAGTCTCACTCTTGAACTTATCAATTCAAGCTTTCTTAGAATATGCAGGCAACTTATTAGTAACTAGATAATTCACTAAATCAACATACCAAGGATCTTTACTTAGCAGCTGAAAAAGTTGCTTATCAAGAAAGGTGCCATGGATGGGAAAAGTGTCCACATCTCTTGAAATTCTACTTAAATGATCAATCACTAAGTTTTCAACTATTAGTGTATATGCCCTAAAACTAATCATATTGATGATTGTAATTTTGAATCATGTTATTTTAATGGCAATTCTAATTATTATATTTATATATATTATCTGCATAATATATTTAATTATGATAATAATCTTAGAATAATTATATTCTTAAATGTCCTTAGTCATATATCATTGTGGATTAGGTTGCTTTGATATGTTAAAACTAACATGTGTAGTGACTTATATGAGATATTAAGCTTACACATGAGTATAAGTTAAAGAACTTATATACTGGACCGACCCATCCTAAGAACACTACATGGATTGTTATATGAGTGTCATGAGTGATTCTTAGTGATCATTATTATTATGGTCCTTTGACCTGAGATCACCAAGGTTCCCTACATGTGAGTTTCACATTTTGATACTATTCTGTCACTCATGCTTGAGTGAATACAAGGGTAGTTATTGGATATGTCACATATCATGCGGAAGGATTTGTGTGATCAAGATGGAATTTATCCCTCTTATATAACAGGAGTAATATCTGTGGGCCCCTTGATTAAGTAAAGTTGAGAAAATGCATGGCCATGCTCAAATGAATTGACATGGGATGTCAATTACATTTGCTTCAGTTAGCTTACTTAGGGATCAAGAAACCTCGAGATTGGACTATACGGGAATGACACAGTCCATGCCTCGTGCTCAATCTAGATGTTTAGGATAAAAGAATATAGATGATGATCACATATAAAGGTTCAGTCGAATCACCGACTTTCTCATCACTTGGGTAACAATGATGTGTTGCTAGACACCACTCATTATTTATGATCATTAATATGATTAATGATTATTGCTAATGTAATGAGAGCTTGAAGGGTCACACACTTAGAGCTTAGTGGATTTGGAATTAATGGATCAAATTGTTTGGGCCTAATACTTGGAAATTCTATGTTATAATTATAAGGCCCAATAATAAGCCTATAATTATACATAGACTAAAGCCCAAATTAGTTAGGGTTTTCTATGCTCCTATTTAAATAGGCTTGTTGGGTAATAATTAGGTTGATTCATTACTCATGCATCCCATACAACATAGAAAAATCCTAGCACCTCTCATTGACCATAATCCTTGAAGAGATGTAGCTAGCACTACGAGGCTAAGGAGACGAATTCCAACTAGTGATCGTGAGGACGTTCATTGGTGATCTACTGGTTTGTATGGATACCTCGGAGTCTTTGACTGAAAGCAAGTCAAAGAGGTGATCAACGAATAAAATCTAGAATCATATAAAGGTATAACCTGAATCCTAAATTCTAATTTAACATTTTGCATGGATCCGTTGGCTGGGATCGATTTATTCCGCTGCGCTCGTATGGCTCTTGATCCTAACATCAACTCCATTCCTATCTCTAATCTCAATATCAAACTCTTACAAAAGCAACATCCATTTAATCAAGTGGGGTTTTGCCTTAAGTTTTTTCAAAAAGAACTTCAAAGCTACATGATCAGAACACTTAGAACCAAGCAAATATGATCTAAACTTATCTAAAGCAAAAACAATAGTTAAAAGTTCTTTTTCTATTGTGGTGTAATTTGCTTGGGTAGCATCCAAAGTTTTTGAAGCATAATAAATCACATGAGCTTGTTTTCCCACTCTTTATGCAAGAATAGCACTAGTTGCATAGTTAGAAGCATCACACATTAATTCAAAAGATAAATCCTAAGATGATGTTTGAATGATGGGAGTAGTGGTAAAAGCTTGCTTCAACTTATTAAAAGCTTCTTTACAATATTAATTAAAATTGAATTCTACTTCTTTTTGGAGTGGCTTGGATAATGGAAGAACTATCTTGCTAAAATCTCTAATGAATCTCTTATAGAAACTTGCACGATCAAGAAAAGAACGCATTTCCCACACACAAGTAGGGTAAGGTAAAGTAAAAATCATATCAATCTTAGTAAGATCTACATCAATGCCTTTATTACTCACTATATATCTTAAAACTATACCATACTCTACCATGAAATGACATTTTTCAAAATTTAGCACAAGGTTAGTTTCAATGCATTTGTCTAACACCCTAGAAAGATTGTCTAAGCATGCATCAAAGGAGGAATCATAAACAAAAAAATCATTCATGAAAACCTTAAAGCAATCTTCTAAAAATTCAAAAAAAATGCTCATCATACACTTTTGGAATGTACCAAGTGCACTACATAGGCCAAAAGGCATCCTTCTATAAGAAAAAGCGCCAAAAGGGCAAGTGAATGTTATCTTCTCTTGATCTTTTAGTACAATGTGGATTTGGAAATAACCAGTATAACCATTTAGGAAGCAATAGTGGGATTTTCCAGCCAATTTGTCTAACATTTGAACAATGAAAGGTGGTGGGAAATAGTTTTCTCTAGCTACTTAATTTAGCTTCCTATAATTAATACAAACTCTCTAACTATTTTGCATTCTAGTAAAAGGTAAGTCATTGTTTTGATTTTTTCACTACTATCAAGCCACTTTTCTTAGAAATAACTTGGACTAGACTCACCTATTTGCTATATGAAATTAGATATATAATACTAACCTCCAAAAGCTTAGTAATCTCTTTCTTTACCATGTCCAAAATCAAGGGGCTAAGTCTTCGTTGTGATTATCTCACTGGTTTGGCTTCTTCTTCTAGTAAAATTCTATGCATGTAGGTTAAAGGATTAATACGAAGAATGCCTGCAAGTGTCCACCCTATTGCTTGTTTATGAGCTCTTAAAATCTACGATAATTTCTCCTTTTGTTTAAGTTGCAAATTCTTTGTTACAATGACTAGTATCTTCTCATTCTCTTTTAAAAATGCATATTTCAAATGGTCTGGAAAAGGTTTAAGCTCTAATTTTGGTGGCTAGATGACAAAAGGTATTAATTTCATGGTAGAGACCACTTCAACAAGGTGAATTCCTTCTTGGCTAGTAAATTCTGCACTTGCTACTTTTTTTTGCATCTTTTGGAATATTACTAGTTTCTCTACTTAAAAATGCAAAAATTTCTCTACATATAACACACTAGTTATCACTATCACAACAAATACATTCATGATTATCAAAACTATCTATGAACTCAGAAATGTAGGGAAAATCAGCAAGCATATCATCAAAGGAATTTTCAACAAGTTCATTAAGCACATTTATTTGAAAGACAAAATGTTCTTTAACAATGAATCTTGTGGCTTTAAAGATGTTAAAAATCATTATCTTATCTCTAACTTCCATGAAAAAAGTGCCTATATCTACATCAATTTTTGCCTTTTCTATTTTAAAGAAAGATTTTCCTATAATTAAAGGTGTAAGGCTATTTGAAAGCTTATCCTCCATTAGTAGAATGTAAAAATATACTGGGAATATCACCTTTTTCACTTGAACTATCACATCTTTAATAACTCCAGCAGGTTGTTCTGTGCTTCTATTAGTTAATTGGATGATAATTTTGTTTGCTTCAAGAGACCAAGCTATAAAGAGGATAATACAGACATTGGCACAATATTTATGGAAGGTCCTAGGTCAATTAAAGCACGATCAAATCTATTATTTCCTATTACACAAAGTATATCAAAAGTTCTTAAATCCTTGCACTTTTGGGGTAGGGTTAGTTGAAGAATAGTTAAGACATTTTGGCCTAAGCTCACTTTTGTATTGCCATAAAGCTTTTTCTTACATGTGCACAGTTCCTCAAGGAATTTAGCATACTTGGGATTTTTTTTAATGGCATCTAGCAGTGGAATGTTAACTTCCACTTTCTTAAAAGTTTTCAAGATCTCTTTATATTTGTTAATTTCTTCCCTTTTCCTAGACTGTGTAATTCTATTGGGGAAGGAAAGTGGTCTTATGAAATTTGCTGGTTTCTACACTATCTCTAGTTTATCTAAATTTTAGTTAGAATGAAAGGAGCTTTCTATAACGTCTTCAGCAGCTACTGATTTTTTACCTTCTATTATTGAGTTACTAGTTTTATATTGTTAAGAACATGAACTTCCTTACCATTTCTTAGCATAATGGTAGAAACATTGCTTCTAGGGTTAGGAATTGTTTGGAAGGGTAATCTACTAGAACCTTATGATTTGAGCTTGTTTATGGTGGTAGCAAGTTGACCGATCTATCTTTAAGGTCCTACATTGCAACATCTGCCCTCTATTGAAATTGCATATTATTAGTAGGCAGTCGCTTAACTAATTCCTCAAGGGGTGGCTGAAAGGATGAGGAGGAAGTTACTTGTTAGCTTTGGAAAATTTATTATTGTTAGATTGGCTTGGTGGTTTGCTACTAGAATGGGGGTTTATTTTAGTATGATGCGGGTCTAAGTTATTGGATTAGTGCATTACTATATCTAAAATTAGGATGGTCTGTTTAGCCAGGACTATAAAAATTTGAGTAAGGATCATGTTTGGTTTACTGTTGTTGCTAGTACTGATTTTGTTATTGTTGGTATAGTGGTTTCCCAAGAAACACTATTATAGCATAAGCTTGGTATTAGTCATTATCCTATTGTAAGGTTGGACATGAATCAATAAGATGGCTTGACCAAGAAAAAATTCTGTAAAGTTTAGCACGTGGAGGAGTCTTTAATTGTTGCTACTATTGTCCCATTGCCAATTGCCTTACTAAGGAAGTTAATTCATCTATCCTATGCTCCATTCTTTATTAGTCTGCATAAGAAGAGAAATTCATTTCATGCTCACTTTTGATGGTAGGAAGCATTCTTGTACTAAATTATTATGAATTGGTTGCCATATTTGCAATCAATTCTCTTGCTACTATAGGAGTTTTGTCCACTAGCGCACCACAACTTGTAGCATCTATCATGCTCCTATCCATTAGGAGAAAGCCTTCATAAAAGTATTGAATCGGAAGTTGTTCACTAATTTAGTAATAAGGGTAGCTTACACAAAGTTTTTTGAACTTTTCCCAGTACTCATATACTGTCTTTCCATTCATTTATGTGATGCCATATATCTCTTTCCTTATTGTAGCAGCCTAGAGGTAAGGAAAAATTTTTCAGCGAAGAGTTGCTTCATATCATTCCAGTAGGTGACTAATCTAGGTTGCGAATAGTAGAGTCAATCTTTGGCAATATTAGCTAAGGAGAAAGGGAATGCCTTGAGCTTAATATGATCTTTAAAAATTCCCTAAGGCTTCATTGTAGAGCTCACCATGTTAAACTCCTTTAAGTTCTTAAGGTCTTTTATCTACTAGACCATAGAACCTTGGAAGCAAGTGTATTAAACCAGATTTCAATTTAAAATTAACATCAAGTTCAGGATATTGAATTTTTAATGGTTGACAAGTAACATTGGGGGTAGCTAATTTCTTCAAAGTCCTATTATAATTTACCATATTTCCTAAGCTATCTAGGGAATCAAAATAGTAGTGGGAAGGCTAGAACTACATATTTATTTACTCCTACGAAGGGAATGAAAAGTCCTATCAATTTCAGAATCAAAATTAAACAATTCAATAGTAGTCCTTTTTGTCATGCATTACCACTAAACTACACTATAATAAACTACACCAAAGACAAGCATGGGAACACCAAAACACTAAAATGAAAAAGTATTATGAAAATTAACCTAAACACATCTAATTAACCTATCTAGATATTTTTAAAAATTATAGGACCACCACAAAAAGGCTTCTATAACCATCCAGAACCTAAAAATGTAATTAAAAATCTGTTAAAAAAAATAAAAAAAGTAGTTAAAATAATGGAATTTGGATAAAAAAACCCCCTACCTCATAAGAAAATCTTGTGACTTTTGATAAGAAAAATTAAATCTAGCACTTGTAAAAACTTCAGCTCAATTAGAGCTAGTGAGACCTAGTATGGTTCTTAAGGGTCAGTTGAAAAATGCTTGAAAACTGATTTCTTTAGACCAAAAACCTCTATTTAAATGTTGAATGATGTATAATGTGATAAAATATGATGAATTTAAGTGGAGGAATGAGCAGAAAATAAAGAATGCATTGGAATCCAAGAAAATGTAAAAAACTCTAGTTACAATAAAATGCAAGAAACACATTTAACAAATGCAATGACTAATTGAAATCCTTGAAGAATTATGCAATATATTGCTAGAAATATGTAGTAAAAGATGAATTCAAAAGGATTCCTAGCAATAATGCCAAATTTTTTATATGCACGTTGCTATGCACCAAAATTAGTTAAAACTGATTTTCTAAAGAAATAATGTAATATAGTAGAACAACCAAGTTGTACCCCTAGTGATCCCTTAATATTATCTTGTCTAATTGAATTATTAACAATATATACACAATTATCTAACTTATTATGCAATAAAAACATAAGAAATTAATGCAATAGATGCAAAATAGAATGTAAGTGCATTAAAATAGAATGTTGTAACAAGATAGATGCAATATGTTGTATACTGTATGAAAAATCATGCAAAACATAAAATGAAAAATTAGAGGGGTTGATTGTATGAAATTAAAATAGAAGCAATAACTAAACAAGCACTAAATAGAAGCAAAGTAGAAATAAAATAGAAAGAAATTCGATGGAGTAAAACAGTCGATTCAAGGATTTAAAGTACTCTAGTTGGATTAATCATGGATCAATTAGGATTTGAATTTTCTAATTAATTCTTCAACCTTGAATTACCTAAAATCCTTGTAATAATTCATGAATCCTATGCTAGAAGATTGCCTAGTATTTAATTAATTAAGATTAACCGATTAAGCAACTACTATAATCCTTATGCTAAATTGAAATTGATTTAATGATAGAATTTATTTGACTTGAGAAATTAATTTATAAACCTCCAAATTAACCCATCTACCTCTATATGTGAAGATATGATTTACCAACTACAATTCAACATCAGAATAGTAAAGAAATAAAAAATCACAAGTATGAACACTAATTATATCAAATCAACATTCAACACATATAATCTTATGAATTCAACACAAGTAAATAGGAAGAGAGGAAAATTAATTAAGAAAAATTAACATTACAATTCATAATCTTATAATTTAGATAAAGAAAGCCTCAAACTCCTTGAATCCATCATGTATTTAAGCTTCCATTAAAGAGCAAAAAAGAGAACAAGAAGAAGAAAACTATTTATTACTAATGCTATGTAAAAGTCTGAATGTCTAATGAGTTTCTCCCTATTTATTTGACATAATTAGTCTAAAGCCCTATTGGATTAGAATTGTATGACTCTTAGGATTACGATAACAAGGCCTTCATAATTTTTAGAAGCCTAGACCTAATTTTAACAAGATAATTAACTCTAATAGTTACATTAGTGAATTCCTACAAACTTGACTTCCAATGAGTTTTTGACCATGAAATCAATGTAATTTGGACAAATCATAAAAATCAAACTTGTAAGCCTATGTCTTGTGAGAATTTAAACACTAGTTTCAAGTTAATAAAACCTCTATAACTCTAGATATGACCTAAAAATAGAGGTGAACTTAGTTAGGATAAAAACATAATTTCAACTTCTCAGCCACATATGACCTCTAAAACATCTAAATTGGGCTGAAGCCAAAACATAAAAGTTATAGTTCTCTTTTTAAGAAAGTTTGCCTTAATTTGACATTTTGAGCCTAAGATATAGTTAAAAAAATGAATAGTATCAAAATCCAATATTTACTAAATAAATTTACATTATTGTGAAATTAAGCATAATTAAAATAAGGCCTAATAAGTGAAATTAAGCACATATAACACCTAAGAGACATAAAATAGGAAAAAATAAAATAGTAAATATTTTTCTTATCAGGATATAATCAAATTATGGTCATTTAGAGGTTAGGCTTTGGATATCATTGGCAAAATCTACCCTCTATTAACCAAGGGCCATTATTTTATATTAATAGTTGTTGATTTTTTTTACTAAATAGGTAAAAGCAACTATATTTAAAGAAATTAAGTAGTGAAATGTTATTGACCTTATAGAAAACAAGTTACTATTTAGATTTAGCTTACTTAAATCCATAATAACATATAAGGGGACTATGTTTACAAGTCAAAAGGTTAATGAATATCCAAAATCCAAGGGCATAAAAATTTTAACATCCATTCCTTATTATACTTAAGCTAATAGGTAAGTCAAAGTCACTAAGAAGCTCATAATTAACTTAATAAAAAAACATATTGGCCAATATCCAAGAAATTAATGTCATTGCATGCTTAAGAATGTACTATGGGTAGTCCAAAATTCATCATGAGATTTGACTCGAAGTATTCTTCACAAATTAGTCTATAGGCATGATGTTGTTTTATCAAATAAAGTTATAGTGAAAGCCTTATTGGTACAAAAGCAAAATGGGTTATTGTAAAGCAAATATTATAACTTGATGTTCAATAAATTAGAAAAATTAGACAAAAGGATGTGTGTCATAAACTGATAGCTTTCTAGCCAAAATTGTGCAATGTATGAAGCTAACTTAAGGCTAACATGTCAGTCTTCCTATAAAACTCTATTATAGTATACTTAGAAAAGATAACGAAACATTAAAGATTTATTATCCATATAATAAAATCCTATATACAACACATCTGAAGGTAACATAACCAAGTTGCTAACCCACTTATGCATATCAAGTTGCAAGAATGATCCATAAAAGAAGCCTCTAGGTATAACAAAAAAGGAGAAGGATAATTTCATTTGATAGTATATGACTCATTCTATAGTTTTGAGTGTGTAGGGGATAGCTATAAGTCAATATACTTAAGTCCTAAGGTGCCCTAATGAACCTTCTAATACTCCACACTTTTAAAAAGTATTTTGAATAAAAGTCCAATTGATGGAAATAAAGATACCTTTTTTGAGTCCTTATAAACCCTTTTTAGCTATACTCCGGGTATTATGATGAAAAAATGTGAAGGTCACAAATACAGGGTTTTTGAAGTCCTTTGAATTTGTGAAAATTATTGAAGTTACTAAAATACTCCTAAGCTTAGGAAAATAAAAAAAAATACAAGTGTTTTTTCTCCTAAATTCACTCCATAAGTCTTCTACATCATGCTGGAATTTTAGGCTAAGTTTTATCTAAAACTAAGGATGTTTATCTATTAGATTGGTCATAATTGCCAGCTTGTGACATTTTTCCCTACTTTAAATGTTAGTGCCCTCATTGATGCCTTAATTTGACATAATAGCATGATAAATTCTACTTGCATTCTCAAACCTTCATCCTTGTCTATATAAGTTTTGAATGAATTTTTCCTATACACATTTAAGTAATCACCTTGGCATCATCAGTATTCTCTTTGGTAAAATGCATTTTTCATTTATATCAAATAGCTTCCTTAATAGACTTTTTCAAAGTTATCTTAACAATCTCTAGTGTCATTTTCCCACCAACTCTCTTAAACTTATTATAAATACAACTTGTTTAATAGGTCATTGTCTCTACAACTATATGCTCCATACCTTAGCAACTTAAACAAATGTCACCTTTATAGTAAAAGTGTGTGGTAACTTGATAGCTCATGAGCAATGTTTAGCAATCAAAATTTCTTACTAACAAATATTTCACACGTAATGCTATATTACATAGATGTTTAAACTAAGATTTATGCTTGATCTATTCATAAGCCCTATAACCTTACTTACAAGTTCATTTATGTTACTTTTGGTTAATTTATAACATTTCATAATGCCTTTTCTACACTCGATTGGATCCTTTTGATCCTTTCTAAATTAACATCTTCATGGTATCTTAGCTTGCTGGAAACCATGCATCATACATGCACAGCGAAATAAAATTTTTGTACGATTTCCACTAAGGATCCATGCGAATTTAGAACGCCATAGATTAGGGATTAGGGTTTATACCTTTCAGCCAAAATCTTCTGTCCGCTACACAGCAAATCCGATCTGCTCTCCAAATCACGAACCGGAATAGAAACTCGAAGATCAGATCACCAGTATAGTGTTTATGTGGCTGCACCTCTATGGTATCCACATGAACCCGTGAATCACCGATGAATGTCCACTACACACACCGGTTGGAATTGGTTTCCTTACACCTCGTAGTGCTAGCTACGCCTCTTCAGGGGTTTTGATCAAGGAGAGGTATTAGGGTTTTCTATGCCTTTTTTGTGCGTGAATAATGATAGTAAATCTATTATTACCCAACAAGCCTATTTAAATAGGTGCATAGAAAAACCTAACCTATTTGGGCTTTATTCCATGTACAATTATAGGCTTATTATTGGGCCTTATAATTATAACATGAATTCCTAAATATTAAGCCCAAACAATTTGGTCTATTAATTCCAAATTCACTTAGCTCTAGGTGTGCGACCTTACAGGCTCTCATTACGTTGGCAATGACCATTAATCATATTAATGATCATAAACAATGATTGGTGTCTAGCAACACATCATTATTACCCAAGTAATGAGAAAGTTGGTGATTTGACTAAACCTTTACACGTGATTATCACTCATGTCCTTTTGTCCTATACATCTAGATTGAGCACGAGACATGGACCGTGTCATTCCCGTATAACCCAACCTTAAGGTTTCTTAATTCCTAAGTAAGCTGACTGAAACAAATGTAATTGACATCTCATGTCAATTTATCTGAGCATGGCCATGCATTTTCTCAGCTTTACTTAATCAAGGGGCCCATAGATGTTACTCCTGTTATATAGGAGGGACAAATCCCATCTTGATCACACAAACCCCTCCGCATGATATGTGACATATCCAATATCTACCCTTGCATTTACTTAACCATTAGTGACATAAAATAGTATCAAAATATGAAACTCACATGTAGGGAACCTTGGTGATCTCAAGTTAAAGGACCATATTAATAATGATCACTAAGAACCACTTATGACACTCATATAACGATCCATATAGTGTTCTTAATATGGGTCGGTCCAGTATATAAGTTCTCTAACTTGTACTCATGTGTAAACTTAATATCCCATATAAGTCTTCACACATGCTAGTCTTAACATATCAAAGTAACTTAATCCACAATGATATATGACTAGGGACATTTAAGAATACAATTATTCTAAAGTTATTATTATAATCGAATATATTATGTAGACAATATATATAAATATAATAATTAGAATTGCCATTAAAATAACATGATTCAAAATTACAATCACCAATATGATTGATTTTAGGGCATATACACTAACATAGCTATCATAACTTATATTTAAAGTTTGAATGGCTCCTTTAGCATCATGGTCCTCATAACCCTTGTTATCTTGAGTAACATCCAATAATGTCTAGACTTTTACAATCCTTAATTGAGTACATCCCTCTAATAACTTCCTTAAGCACATCCATTTTGATGGCTCCTCTACATTAATAACTTAATGGGCTTAAGCATGGAGTCTTCTCACACTTTAGCTTGAGTTCTATTTTACTTGTGCATGAACAAACATGAACTTAAATACTACCAAATATCTCAACCAAGCAACTATGTAGTGCTAGTTAGCTACCCATCCTTTGAGTCATTGTTGCTATACCACTAAGTGACTATATAACTTGGTCCATTACATCAAAATATCATTGCCATTATAACATGTTATGTCTCTAGCATCTCATATCAAATCTTGAAGGTGATTGTTTACATTTTATCAAACCTACATATTATGCACATGGTTTTAACCCCCTTTTAAGATCACATTAGCCTACTAGCTATGATCCCCCAAGTAATACTCCTTTAAGTATCATCATGGCCCCTTGATATAATTTTAGAGTTCTGTATAATTAGAGTTATCCATTCAACATATTACTTTAATATGTTATCATTTAGGACTTATCCTTCAATTATGATTAGTTATTTCTACACAACTAACTCTACCAATTCCTAACTTTATCCTTTTGGATCTAGCTAAGCTCTTTAGCATGACCAAGGCTTCTCTTGTTAGATCGGTCATCAATAAGGTTTCACTTTTTAGCTCTAGCAATGCAAACTTTATCCCCTTAGATATAGTTAAGCTTTCTAGTAAGACTAAGACTTCTCCTTCTAAATTAGTAGTTAATTCACACATTCATGCATTAGTTGATACCACTACTATGAATAAGTGTATAGCCATTTTCTTACATATTGCAAACTAGCTTACAAGCACATAAGTTTGTATCTAATATGCTAATAAATATTCTCTTGATAGCATCAGATAAGTCGCATCTATACCAATAATAGCTTACTTAATCTTGACCCTCTGGTGTAAATTGGGCTCTAATACCAAATGTCATATGTTGATAACTTTCTAGCTAAAATCATCGATGCATAAGCTAAACTCGAGGCTAACATGCTAACCTTTCTATAAAACTCTTTTATAAGACACTTGGAAAAGATAGTGAGACATTGAAGATTTATCATTCATATAATAAAATCCCATGTACAACATGCTCAAAGGCAATATAACTAAGTTGCTAAACCATTTATGCATATTGAGTTGCACAAAATGATCCATACTAAAAGCCTCTAGGTACAATTGAAAGGGAGAGAGATAACTTTATTAGATGGTATATACCTAATTCCATAATTTTGAGTATGAAATGAATGGCTATAAGCTAATATACTCGAGTTCCAAGCTCTGTGCCAAGGTGCCTGATGGATCTCCTAACACTATGTCTCCTTAAAAAGTATTTTGATCAAAAGCCCACTCAATAAATGTAGAATACCTTTTTTAAGTTGTCAAAAACCATTTCTGCCTTGCTTTGGGGGTCCAATTGGTAGCATAATACACCAATATGAAGATATAAATGTGAGGATCATATATATAGACTTTTCGAACTCCTTCAAATTCTTAAACCTCATTAATCTTACCAAAATACCTTAAAATTAAGGAAAATTAAGAAAAATAACATATAAGTTCCTTTGCTCCCAAATTCACTAAATAGGACCTTTACATCATGCTTGATATTTAGGCCAAGTTACATCCAAAATTAACTATTTTTGCTTCCTAAATTGGTCACAATTGTTAGCTTGTGATATTATAGAATGCTTTGAAAACTTTAGTTCATAACAAAGAAAAATTGATTGAATAATACAATATGAATGTTAAAAGTAAAAAAGTTTGCTTAAGTCCAATTAGTAGAGAAAGTAATTTTACCGATGTAGGTTAAGTCAAATTATGAGAAATAGTCACTTTATTGGAAAGGACCATTTGTGATTATTAAGAGTTTGAATGAGAATAGTTATAAGATTAAAAATATTAAGTACAATAAAGTCAAAATAATTAATAGCAAATATTTAAAGCTGTATAAACTATGCATCCATGAAATAAAGATTTAAAATATATAAAATTTGGTCATCTTATTAAAAAGGCCAAAAATTCAACTAAAATGTTTATAAAATCAAACCCAAATTGTAGTTAAAAATACCTTATAACATTTTAGCCTATACGAGTTAAAAGAAAAGTTTACAAATCTAAAAAAGATTTCAAGTTATCCTTGAAACTTTCCTATTTTATCGTAGCAAAAATATTGAGCTTAGACATAGCTCTATATTTGCCTACTATCTGAGATAGTTGAGCATTAGTTAACTTCTTCACTACTTCCTTACCTTTTTATTTAAGCTCTTACTCTTTGGCTTTTACAACTTGAAGTTTAGACTCCAAAGTAAGCTAAGAGTCTTCTAGTTATTTTAACTCTTATTATAATTGAGATATTTTAGCTTTAAGGTTAAAATTTTTTCATCACAAGCTCAATGCTTTGCAAGCAGAGATTTATGACATTCTTCACTAATTTTTTCAAAGTCAAGCAATGCTTATTTTCATTTTCTAAAAGATTAGTAGATCCTTTCAGTAGTTAAAGCTTTGCTTATATCAGCCACTATAGATAGGAAGTTTTTTTTATATGTCCATAATAAATGTCTAGAAGTTGACAATAATTAAGGTATTAGACTGAGTGGCACCCTTCAACATTTGCAAACTAGTTTCAAGTTTTCATGGTCTTCTAGATTTTTTATTACTACTAATAAGTTTTAGTTAAGAATTTCTTCAATTGAAGATTCTGTAGACTTTATTTTCTTAGCACATTCATTATCAATAACAAGTTTCTTAGTTAATTCTTTATTTAGAGTTGAGGAATTCAAATAGCTACCTTTAAATGTGAAAGAGTTGAAAAGAGAAAATGGATCTTCATTGTTGTCTTTATCATTTTCATTATCATTTTGTAGATTAACTTTTTCTTTTGCCAGACCAAGATTTATGTTTAGCTAATTGGGCTTTTGTAAAGGGGCTTTAATGTCTAGGTGCTCAAGATCATTACCTCCTAAGAATGCTCAACATATAATTACTATTTAAAATCATCGCCATTAAATCTTTTTTATTTTAATGATCCTATTCACTACTTAATGATAGAAAGCCTTGAATAATTGTTGCATCCAAATATTAGTTAGAGGTTACACATATGTTTCTTGAGTTAGAACAATTGGCATATTGACTAGAAAGGAGGTGGTAGCTAAAGTTTGTTAAGATTAGTCTCATGAACCTTTAAGTGTCAAGTCATAAGGAGTAGAATACCAATTTGAATGAATGTGTTTAGAATTAACCAAAGCAATATGTTATGGTTAATTAACATTTTATGTGTAAAAGGGAAAGATTGATAAGTAATATTTCAAAAAGATCTCTAGAATCTTTGTTAGCAATATCTAAAAGGAAATATTGAATAAAGTCAAAGTGGCACACTAAAGTGTTTGATAGAACTCTTTAAGCTAAAACGTTGGATTCATTAAGAAGACCCGTTAGTACAAATTACAGATTTAGGAATTTCAATTGGATTTAAACATTGGTAGGATTGACTAAATTAGGAGGGGATTTGAACTAATTAGTACCCTTAGACTAAAAATAAAAAATCAGTTCTCTTTATCATGCTATAAAGAATAGAAAAGAAGTATTTGAAAAAAAATCCTCAAGGGTTTTTAACTTAATTGACTTGGTTAATACTTCTTAAATTAGTTGAATTCCTTCAATATAAAATTATAAATCATTCTTCTTAATCTTCTTGCTCAATTTAAAATCATCCCCAAAAAATGGCTATTAGCCATAGTTGAAAAATCTAAAATGGTCCACTTAAGTTTGTAAAAGATTTATTCTATTTAAGGTACCTAAAAATAAGGGTGATGCTGTTAAACATATGAGATTAGACAAAAAGTGATATAGCTAGTTGTCAACTTTCATTCAAGATTACAACTAAAAGGACATAAGTTGAAAAGACTTTTAAAGAAGGGATACAATAAAAATGTTTAGCCAATATGTTAAAAAAGCAATATGTTTGACATCGCTTACTGTAGAACTTTCTTCCTATGTAGACCAAAAATTATGGCATAACTATAACTTATATATTATAAGCATCAATCAAAAGCTAGAAATAAAAGTTTACATTTTCTGCTATTGATATTAAAAATGTAATGGTCAAATATTGAAAATTGAAGGGCCTATTTAGGCCATAAGGAAAATGGAGGGAATTGGTTAAAGATAACTAAAATGACATCACATTACCTGACATTAGGCTATTAGCTTGGATTGAAAGCCTAGATAATTGGATAGCTTCAAAGATCCCAATAGATTTATAAAGATCTTCTTTTTCATTTTGCATATGGTTGAACCAAGGAATATATAAGCTAAAAGGCTAAATATGGGAAAATAAAAGCCATAGAAGGTTCCATTTTCCTTGTTTACCCAAAGGAAGATAGGAATTGAAGGTTTGATAAACAAATAGAATGTTTTGATCTTAGGAAGGGTATCATCAAAGGAAAAACTAAAGGGACTAAGATAATGACATGGTGGTTCATCCCCATCAATAATGAAGTTTGAGGATTAGAATAATACCTAGAGCTTTAAAATCTCTGAATCTTGTAGTTTTGGATTAATTACTTTAACTAGTATTGATGTAGACTAAGATTGAGTAAAAGAACTTAACTAAGTATCAACCATGGCAAATAGTGAAGAAATGCACAGATTAAAGACTTAGAGAAGAGTAAAACTTGAGAAATGTAGAGGAGAAGAGTAAAGTGAAAAGTGAAAAATGAAAAATGAAATTGAAATTGGGATTTTATAAAAAGGTAACCACTAAGGTAATCAACGTTCTTCAGAAGCCTATTATGATGAGAATGGATTAATGCAAAGGATTAGCATTAGGAAGCTATGAAATTTTAAAAATTGCATGTAGTTATAAAAGAGATAATGCCAAAAGACAAGATAGTTGAGTCAAAACTAATGCACCATAGAATGACACATGTACTGGCTGTAGATTTAATAAAGTAATACCCAAAAGTTAAGAATAAAGATTACTTAACAAGATGTTATCATTTAGGAAACAACACCTTAGATTTCTTTTAATGCTTGTGACACCTTCATCATTTGGCCAAAGTATAAGCAAATGACCATATTATGAAGGTGCAGTTTCTTTGATGAAAGGAAACTCTTCGGATAAAAGATAAGTTGAAAAATCATGAAAGGATGGTTTAACCTAGCTTTGATAATTTATTCTACTAGGAGAGAGTTAAATAACCATAACAAGGATAGTTTAGTTACTCTTTGTGACTTAAAGTATCTAAAGTAAAGGAACTTTATTTACTTCTAAGGAAAATCTTTAACTATAGAGATGGTCGAAACTAATGGCAAAATGAAATGAAGGTAGCTAATTTGATTAAATATTCTTGTAAATAAAAAAAAGCCATAATTGACATGTTACATGACTATGATTAGGTTGAATAAAGATTTTCTTAGATGAAATAGAAGTTTTGAATGAATCATATCTTAATAATTAACTTAAAGTAGGATTGAGCCATATGAAAACTTAAAAGATGCTTTGAAAAGCATGTAACTACCATTCAAACCAATGATGCTCTTATCCTAAAAGTATAAATAGATAGAAATGGTCTCTTTAAGCTAAATTCTCTATAGACAACATATAAGTACATTTTGCATCCAACTTGTAGCATTCTATTGCCATATTTTCCTTATTTTTATTGTAATTCTATATAATTTCTACTTCAAAATCTTTAAAAGTAAGCATATTAGGATATTGTTTCTAAAATTATGTATGATTATTGCATCTATTTTGATGTACCTATCCTTAAAAGGACTCTACAAATGGTTTTATGATTTACACTTGAATTACCGCTTTTTAACCACTTTATGTACTTTTTCATGATTATTTACATAATGGTGCACTATGTACTTTTTTATGATTATTTACATAATAGTGCTTTTTGGTCATCTTACAAATTTTACTAATTAATTCTCTTGTATCAACATATTAATCAAAACTCCACCAGCATACTAGATAGAACTTGTTGCTTAATAGAAAACAAGTCGATCATTAGTTACAATTTTTTACTAAAATAAATTTAAAGGCCAATTGACTTTCTATGTTACTTTTGATATATAAATGTGGTGCATTAGGTTGGTTACAAAGCTCTAATGGTAACATATAGGAAGAATAGTCAATTATCATCATCCTTATTCATTACTTTCTATCAAAAAGATAAAATCACATATTGGTAAAATGCAATTTCTTATTAAACATATATTAAGAAAATATAGTTTTATTTAAAAATAAAATATGTGTTAGGAAAATTTCTCAAATGATGGATGTGAAAGTGAAATGTTTGTGTAAAAGATCAAAATAGCAAAAAATCAATAAGAAATAAAAAATTAATATGGTTTAGCTTTTAGCATGATAAATAACATTCATTAAGAGCATAAAAAAGAGATATTGTAAACTATTTGATCACTCTTAAACCTATATTCCTAATATACCCAAATACCTTTAAATTCTCTTTCTAAATGGCAGTACATGTTCTTAAAAAAAAGGATATATACATTCTTCACTTTATACAAATAATTTCATCAAAAAGACTAGGAATAGGTTATAGGATTTCCTGTTACCCTATAAAGCTTACAAATAAAAGCTTTCTCACCTTATATATTGATTTTTTCAACAAATTTGAGCATAGACAAATACAATATATTTATAGGCCTTGAAGGCATAATAAACAATCATATTTTAATTAGAGGAATAATTTAAAATAAGAAATAGCCATTAGTTGGTAACAATTTTAATTTTAATAAAAAATAATTAAAAATATGAAATAATCATCAATTGGTAATTATTGGAGTTTGATTTAAACCTTAATGATTTGAAATACTATAATTTTAAATGAATATATTGTTTCCTAAATAAAATTTATATTTTAATAGTTATACTTTAATAGAGATTTAATCTTAATTAGTCTTTTATTTTGAGTTGAACTCCAATCTAAGAATTCAACATTTGAGTTAGACCCAACAATATTACACCCTTAATTCAAAATGATATGATCAATTATACAATAATATTTTCAAATCATATATCAATAGTAAGTTTAAAGGGGAAAAAAAACACCATTAGAGAGAATAGTCAACTATGGTCATCCTTATTTGCTTTATTTTGTTGAAAAAAATAAAAGTCAAATAACATACCTTTTAAAGAATTTAAATGTCCAAATAATAATAATAATAATTAAGACTAATTATACACTTTACAATTTATGATGTTAGTGATTCAAATTTATTATGATAATTATTACTATATTAATTCACATTAATTTAAACAATAAGATTAAGTAAAATAATGTAAATACTTTTTGCATTATAAGAATTCCTGAAAACAAACATGATGCATTCATCCTATTTCTTAAAAGATGAATCATAGTCATTTTTACTCTATTTTTTCTCTAGTGAGAAAAAAAAAGTGCATATGTTATATTCCTTTACATTTAAGTATCTAGCCAAAAATTAATAATAATATAATTGAAAAAATGTTCTATATTTTATGACATTAGTAATTCAAATATACTAAAATAATTGATATTGGGTTAGTTTATAATAATTTCAAGAATAAGAATGAATTAAATAGCTTGACCTATTTTATGTCACATGCATTCTTGAAAATATGCATGATTCATTCAACCATTATTTTATCATTATGTTAGGTTAAAAAAACTTTAAAATAATGCTAATTAGAAAATTTGACATTTTTGTCTTGAATGCGTTCTCAAAAAAAACACATGATGGATTTAATCCATTAACTTACAGTGGATACATATCATATAAAGGCCAATTGACCTTCTACATTATGTTTCATATCCTAATGCAATGCATTGGATTTAGTGCAATACATTTATGATAAAATCTAGGGAGGATAGTCCATGATAATCATCCTTATTCACTCTTTTTCAAATAATAAAAAAAAGACCTACATAACATTCCTTCTAAAAGATTTAAGTGTCTAAGTAAAATTTAGTAGTATCATGATGACAACCTTGATTAACAAAAAATTTATATTTTATGATATTAATAATTCAAATTAAATAAGAAAATTACTACTATATTAGTTCATAGAGAATTGATGAATAAGATTAAGTTAAATAAGTTTAGCACGTTTTGCATTGCTTGCATTGTTGGAAGGATGCATGATGCATCAACCCATTCCTAGGTAGATGTATGATAGAGTTTTTATTGCTTCTTTTTTTTCTTAAGACTAATAAAACTTTCTATATTATATGACATCAATAATTCAAATTTAATAAAGTAATTATTACTATGTTGGTTCATAGTTATTTCAAGAAATAAATTAATTAAATAACTTCTCCCATTTTGCATCACATGCATTCTAATATAGACTCACTAAAGTCTAAGCCCGTGCACAGCATTTAATTAAAAAATAATGAAATTTTAAAAAGCATAATAAGTTAAATATATATTAAAATATTTTATTTAATTTATAAAGAAAAATGAAATTTTAAAAAATTTAAATTATACATGTATTTTCTTATTGTTTTAAATATCCTTGTATATATTAAATATAAATATAATAGTTAAAAATAATGAGAACAAAGAAAGAATTTATATATATATTTGATATGAGGATGAAATAAAATGACGTATGTAATAAAAATATAATTTTGGAACATTATAAATAAAACTACTATTTTTTAATTAAATTCTAGTTTTACTATATATTAGCATTAGATAAATGATTTATTGTTAATATTACTTTATTTTCATATCAATGAATAAAATTAGTGCAATTAAACCTATGTTACATTCATTTTTTTATTTTTCTACAGATTTTTTTCTACCTACACATTGCATAATTAATAAATTTTGTTTAAAATGAGTTATGGTCATTGGTTTATTTTATATATTCAAAAATCTACTACCTACCTTTACAACTTTATTTAAATCTATAAAATAAATTGAAGTTAAATATATAAGTAAATTTTGTAACATCACTTACTTATATATTATTATGTTGTGAGAAAATATCATTTTTTTACTTTTTATCAAAAAATTTAGTTACCTTTTTGCTTAATAACATAACATCTTCATAATAACTAACAATATAAATGATTTTCAATTTGTAGTAAATTAAATTAATTTAGTTATATATGACACTATTTGATCAATTAAGGTAGTTCTATTTTTCAAGTATTTTTATATTAATGTGTGTTGATATTATTTTTTTTAATTTTACATCAAAAAAATTTAATTCAAAAATAATAAATTGTTGCTATTATATTGATGAATTCACCGCCCTCCTTAATAAAAATGAATTCTAAAACAATTATGAGAAAAATTGACCCATATCCTTTGGTAAGAGCAGAGAAAAATTTTCCTTATTAAAAATCATTATTACTTTTTTCGCTTAAATGTAATCAAATCACTCTTTGTTAAAAAATCTAACACAACAAACAAAAATATGTTCAAAATAGCTCACATGCTATACTATTATAAAATTAACAAATACAATTTGTTTTCAATTTTTGTTATTTTACAATTTGCTTTTTATTCTCATATTTTTATTTTCTTTATTACATTTTTCTCTATTTTATTTTTATTATTTATAACTCATACACTAATATCCCTAAATAATATGAATATAATATGACATTATTTTTATTAAAAATGTTTTAAATAAGTTAATTCATTGTATATTTTGCTTTTAATGAAGATAATTGAAAATTAGAACAGAAATTATTTATTTAAAATTTATCATTATTTTCTTAATATAAACTTCTAACATACTATTTCTTTTGTTATTTATTCCATTATATATTTTTTAAACTAAATATTTTTCGTAAAAAAATTATATTTAAAGAAGAATTTGATTCAAAAAACTTTCCAACAAAGGCAATATATATATAATATCAACAAAATATTAAAAAACTTAAATAAATAATTTTAATTTTAATTTTTTAAATATTTTTATTAAAAATTGAGAATATAATTGACATATTCAATTTTTTATATTAAAATTTTAAATTATTTGAAAATATTTTTATAATAAAAATATTTGTAAATATATTTAAAGAGAAGTTTTATTTAAAAGTTTTTAGACGAATACAGAAAAACAACATATAATATGATGTATATATATATATGCTTTTAATTGATTCCTATTATATATATATAATAGAAGAATGTTTATTTTTAAAAAAATTTAAAATATTTTATTGAAAATTAAATTTATAATCATTAAAATTTTCAAGTATTTTTTATTAAAAAAATGATTAATTGAAAATTTTAGATACAATATTTGATTATAAATTTCTTTAGTAGTTATATAATATAGTTAAGTATAGCTTATATTTATTTTTGAATATAAGAGTATTAGGGGCGCAATATTTTATATAACAAAAATTGGAAAAAGAATTGTGTAAAAAAATACTTAAAAAAGAACTTGCATTTGAACTATAAACAATACAGGAAAAAATAAGAAAAGAAAAAGGAAAACAGGTATTTGAAAGAATAAAAAATGCGAAACGATGCTTGAGTTGTTAATAAAAGTTAAAAATTAAATATGTAATTAAGTAATTTAATTAGATTAAAATTTCAATTCATTTAAAATATTTTTGTTATAAAAATAAAACATATGATATTATATTTATATTATTTGATAATATTAGTACCTAAACTATAAATAAAAAGAATGAATATAAAAAAATAAACATTGTTGCAAATAAAAAAAAGGACAATAATATGTGAGTCACAAAATAATAATAGTTAAAAATAACATATATAATTAAGTAATTCTATTAAATTAAAATTTCAACTTATTTAAAATATTTTTATAATAATAAAATATATTATATTATATTATATTTATATTATTTAATAATATTAGTATTTGTGTAATAAATAATATGTGCATATATGAGAAAAAATTTTAAAAAAAGATTTAGAACAAATAAAATAAAGAGAGGCAATATGTGAATTGTAAAATGATAATGGTTAAAAACAAAATATAAGTTAATCAGATTAATGAATTCACTCCCTTAACAAATTTTAAATATCTTAAAATAAAAAATAAATTATGTTATAAGATAAAAACTAAAAGAGGACTTAAAATTTTATAATAAAAATACATATGGAATAAAAAATAAAATTAATTCATAGATGACCATAAATTTAGGTGAAATAAAAAATATGAATTAATATTAAAAACGTTGGAGGAAGGAAAAAATAGTAATATAAATATAAAATTAAGTAATATTAAAATTAAAATAAATGAAAGAATGGAAATAAAATGATACGTGAAATTGCCATAAATAATAGTGAAGTAGTTGGAGGAAAGAAAAAATAATAATGTAATATAATAAATAATATTAAAATAAAAGAAAGGCTAGAATGATTAGAGAGCACGTGGATCAACTTATAAACCTATTACTGAAAGATAGCTCTTTGAGCAAGTGAAATACAACGCGCTCTTATATTGGATTGGGTAGAAAAATTTTAAAAGCCAAATTCATGCGTAATATAATATATATAGATAATGCATTCAACCATTATGTTAGTTCATAATAGTTAAAAAATTAAATTATATAGATTGACACTTTTTATGTTAAACAAATTCTTGAAAAAATAGATGATGCATTTAGCCAATTAATTTATAGTTAAGACATAAATATAAAGGCTAATTGAATTTCTATGTTACCTTCCAAATCAAAATGCAATGCACTAACTTGGTTACAAAACTCTTATGATAACATTTAGGAAGAATAGTCAATTATTGTCATCCTTATTTGTTCATTTTTGTAGAAAAAGATGAAATTGCATGTTGATAAAGTGTAATTTCTTCTACAACATATATTATTAAAATACACTTTTATTTAAAAATAAAATATATGTGTTAGGAAAGTTTCTCAAATGATGAATGCAAAAGCAATACTTTAGCATAAAGGATCAAATAAGCAGAAAAATTCAATAAGTCATAAATAATTAACATGGTTCAACTTTTGCCCTAATCCACAAACAAAAATAATAAATAAAATTTAATAAGACAAATTAAGGAGAGATATCATAAAGTGTTTAATTATTCTCAAACCTTCCTTTCAAATATGCTTAATATACATCTATAATTTTCCCCCAATTGGCCATACATATTCTCATAAAGAGGTATATACACTCCTTACTTAATAAAATAATTTTATACAAGCTGTTGGATCACCAAAATCCCTATACGAGTTATAAATAAAAGCTTTCTCACCTTACATATTAGTTTCCTTAATAGATTTGTGCATAGTCAAATACAATGGATTAGTAGGCCTTGAAAACTTGCTAAACAATCATAATTTAATTAGAAAACTAATTCAAAATAGACAATAATAATAAATTGATAATAATTTTAATTTTAATAGAAAATAATTTAAAAATGAAATAATCATCAATTAATAGTTATTAAAATTTTTGTCAAATCCTAATAATTTGAAATAGTAAAATTTTGAATTTATATATTATTTTTAAATAGAATTTATATTTCATCTCACAAGTTTTGGAATAATGCATTCAGTTGTTATTTAGTCAATATGCTTGCTCACAACAATTTTAAAATAAAACCAAATTAAAAAAATGATACATTTTATGTTGAATGCATTTTTGAAAAAACATATGATGCATTCATGTCATTAATTTATAGTAGATACATATAACATAAAGGCCTATTGACCTTTTAAGTTACATTCCATATCTTGATGCAGTGCAATAAGTTAGTTGAAATGCCTTTTTGATAGCATATGGGGAGGATGGTTAATAATGGTCATCTTTATTCTCCATTTTTTCATAAAAAAAGACCATCACAACATACCAACTAAAAGAATACAATATAAAGAATAATAAAAATTATTCATAATCAAATTATGTGTGTACCTGATGTAAACTCTAAAATTGCCATGATTGTGCTATGATAACGAATAGAGTTTACATCCTACTTTGCCCCCTAGGTTATTCAAAGAAGAAAAAGAGAAAGAATGAGGGATTAATTTTTTTTTCAAAAAGAGTGACCCCTTTTTTTATATAAAAAAATTCTCTTTTCTCTATATGGTTTAACTTGTGAAAGGAAATTACTGACCTTTAAAGAGCTGTAGATTGGGGCCTCTACCTATATAACCTTATGTATGGTCCAACCTATCACGGACCACACACATTGAATAAAAGCCAAATCTATTTTAGGCTTAAACATAAAACTAATTGTTTTAAATAAATATCCAACAAATTAATTAATGTTAATCCATATAACTATATATATGCATATTTATTTATTTTATTTTAATATAACAAAAGGTTGAAGTGTCTAAATTAAAATCATTATTAATGTGATTACAATCTTAACCAGTAAAATCCTTATATTTAATGATAACAACAATTCAAATTCAATAAAAAAAATTAAAACTATGCTAGTTTATGCAATGATTTCAGGAACAAGACTAAGTGAAATAACTTTAACACTTTTGGCATTGCATACATTCTTGGAACATGCTTTCTTGAAAAGATGATATGTTAGCCTATTCTAGAATAGATGTATGATATAGTCATTCCAACTCCTTTTTTTATAATAAAAGGGAAAATAATAATAATAAAAATATCACATTACATATATCCATACAAATCTAAATGTACCAAAAAAATTGATAATATTATATAACAATGTAGACTAATAAAACTTTATTTATGACATCAATAATTCAAATTTAATAAAATTATTATTATTATGTTAGTGTATAATAATTTCAAGAATTAGATCAAATTAGATAACTTGGCCCATTTCGCATTGCTTGCATTCCAAGATAGCCTCATAATGCATTCAACCAATTAATTTTCAATTAAGACATAAAATATAAAGTTCAATTGACCTTCCATATTGAAAAGCAATGCATTAGGTTGGTTGCAAAACATTAATGACAATATAGAGGAAGAACAATCAATTATAGTTGTCCCTATTCCTTATTTTTTGTAGAAAAAGACAAAATCAAATGTAGTAAAGTTTATTTTCTTCTTAAACATATATTATAAAAATATAGTTTTATTTAAAAATAAAATTTATAAGTTGGAAATTTTTTTCTTAAATGATGAATGTGAAAGTGATATGTTAGTATAAAAGGTCAAAGAAGTAGAAAATTAATAAGACATATAATTAATATGTTTTGGATTTTAGCTTTTTTCACAAGTGAAGATGATAAACAAAATTAATTAAGAAATAAAACAAAGATATTATATAGTTTTTTTGTATCATTCTCAAACCTACATTTCCAATATGCTTAAAATATTTTGTAATCTTTCTTTAATTGATTGTACATATAAAAAAATGATATCTATACTCTTCACTTCATATAAATAATCTTGTCAAAAAGAATAAAAACAAATTATGGGATCTCTAGTTACCTCAAAGGGCTTATAAATTAAAGCTTTCTCACCTCACATGTTAACTTTTTTGACAAATTTATGCATAGTCAAATACAATACATTTATAAGCCTTGAGGACTTGTTAGACAATATTTAATTAGAAAAATAATTTAAAATAGAAAATAATCACAAATTGAAAGTAATTTTAATTTTAATTTTAATGAAAAAATAATTCAAAATATGAAATAATCATCAATTAATAATTATTAAAATTTAGATCAAATCCTAGCAATTTGAAATAGTAGAATTTTAAATTTATTTATTATTTCCTAAACAAAATTTATATTTTACTAATTATACTTTAGTAGAGATTTGATCATAATTAATTTTTATTTTAAGTTAAGCTACAATGCAAGCATTTTGCATCTGGTTTGGACCCATTAATATTACACTCTTAATTGAAAATGATATAACCAATTATGTAATAATATTGCTTTCAAGTCATATATCAAATAGGAAGTTTAAAGGGAAAAAAATCTTTAGTGAGAATAGTCAACTATAGTCATCTTTATTTGCCCTATTTTGTAAAAATAAATAAATAAAATCTAAATAACATACCCCTAAAAAGATTTGAGAGTCTAAAGAAAATTTAATAATAATGCAACAACAATCTAGACTAATTATAAATTTTATAATTTTTTATATCAATGATTGAAATCTATTATTATAATTATTACTATGTTAGTTCATTGTGATTTAAATAATAAGACTGAGTTAAATAATTCAAACACATTTTTCATTGGAAGCATTCTTGGAAAGAAACTTGATGCATTCAATCCATTCTTGAAAAAACATATCATAGTTGTTGCAACTATCTATTTTTTTCTCTAGTGTGTAACAAAAAATGAATAAAAAAACATAACATATATTCATTCAAATTTAAGTGTCCAATAAAAAGTCAATAATAATATGATAACAATCTAGACTAACAAAACATTCTATATTTTATGATATCAATAATTCAAATATAATAAAATAATTGATATTGATTTAATTTATAATAATTTTAAGAATAAGATTGAATTAAATAATTTGACCTATTTTATGCCACAAACATTCTATGAAAGGCGCATGATGCATTTAATCATTATTTTGTCATTATGGCAGGTCAAAATAATGTTAAAATAAGATTGAGTGAGAAAAATTAACACTTTTTGTGTTGAACAAATGCTTCAAAAGGCACATAATATATTCAGCCTATTAATTTACAATGGATACATATAACATAAAGGCCAATTGACTTTCTATATTACATTCCATATCCAAATATAGCGCATTGGATCAATTACAATACATTTATGATAACATCTTGGAAGGATAGTCAATAATGGTCATCCTTATTCACTCTATTTCAAAGAAATGAAAATAAAACACCTACATAACATACCTCTTAAAAAATTTAAGTATACAAAGAAAAAAATGAATACTAATGTGATAATCATCTTAACTAACAAAAGTTTTAAATTTTGTGGTATCAATAATTCAAATTTAATAAAAAAATTACTACTATGTTATACAAAGAAAAAAATGAATACTAATGTGATAATCATCTTAACTAACAAAAGTTTTAAATTTTGTGGTATCAATAATTCAAATTTAATAAGAAAATTACTACTATGTTACTTCACAAAGTATTAAAGAATAACACTAAGTCAATTATCTTTAACATGTTTTATGTTGCTTGCATTCTTAGAAAGGTGCATGTTGCATCAACCCATTCTTGGATAGATATATAATGAAGTTGTTCATACTCTCTTTTTATCTATAATAAAAGAGAAAATAATAATAAAAATATCACATTACATAGATTCATACAAATCTAAGTGTCCCAATAAAAATAATAATATTAAAAAAATTCAAGACAAATACAATTTTCTATATTTTATGTTATTAATAATTCAAATTTAATAAAATTATTATTGTATTAATTCAAAGAAATTTCAAGAAATAAACCAAATTAAATAACTTGAAACATTTTGTATCCTATGCATTTTAGGATAGACTCATGATGCATTTAGCCATCGTTTGACTATTTTGTCAAATCATAAAAATTTTAGAATCAAAGTAAATTAAATAAACTAACATTTTTGCATTGAATGAATTCTTGAAATAACGAATGATGCATTCAACCAATTAACTTACATTAGAGACATAAAAGTTATTTTGCATAAATAATTGATCAACTAGTTAGTAACTGATAAGTTAATTAATAAATAATAGTTTATAATTGATAATTAATAGCTAACAAGCTACCTAATTGTGTAAAAAATGTTTTACAAATTTAACTATTGAGGTAGTTAAAATTGTAAAATGATGTAAAATGATATAATAATAGAAATAGATATATAAATTAAAATAATTCATATTTATGTAAAAATTAAAATATATTAACAAAATTAAGATGTTTAAATTATATTTTGTAAACTTAAATATTTATTTATCAATGTATTTTACATATTTATAGTTTAAAATTAGGATATAATTAATTTAAAATTAAATTAATTATAATTTATGATATCATATATTTATTTATTTTAATTATATTTTATGATATTGTACATCACGTAATTTAATTTATTATATTTTATATAATTATATTATGAAGGACATGGGTTTTAAATTTAAAAAAAATGAATAAGGATAAATTTTAAAAAAAATTGAAGAGGTAGTACCTTATATTTTATAAGTTATATAAGATAACTTATTAAATTAGAGCTTATCTTTTTTAATAAGCCAATATGCTAAATCTCTCTAAAGGTTGGCTTATTAACTAAGTTAGTAAGTTGTATTAGCTCATTTATTGCACAAAATGGAGCCAAAATATAAAAGCCAATTGACTTTCTACATTACCTTCCATATCAAAATGTCGTGCATTAGGTTGGTTGCAAAACTCAAATCATAACATTTACAAAGAATAATTAATTATGGTTATCTTTATTTGTTCCTTTTTTGTAGAAAAAGAAGAAACTAAGTGTAGGTAAAATGTAATAGTTGGATTTTTCTATTGTGGACACATTAATTCAATAATAAAATAAGATGTGTAAGGTTTGACTTAATATTAAAGTGACTGTATAATTTGGGTCTAATGATAATTTAACCTAATAATGTAATAATAGATAGTTCTCGATAATGAGTTAACCCACTAATGTTACAATATAAACAAGGGTTACTACTCATAAACCTTATGATTGATTCTGAACACTCTTTATCGATGCTAGAAAGTCTTCTCAATCAAGTTCTTATCTAGAATTGATAGGTGCAATAAACCTTTATTAGAGTTAGTAATTAAGATCGGTCATGAATAATTTGTGACTTACAATAAATTCAGATTCTACATTTATTGTTAAATGGATCCATTCAGTAATAATAAATTATTTTATCCATGTTCAATATTATCTTTTCGCATGATTCAATTTGGGATTATTGTTTTAAAAAACATTATTTGATTAATTGGTATTAGAGCTATTAAGTCGTGTAGATTGAATATATTATTACATAGATTCAAGAATAAAATTTTATTTTTAAATAGTTTTATATTATATGATAAATGCATTATAAATAAAATTTCACTATGAATATCAAAATATATCATAACTCTTTATATATATTTTTTGTTATATGTATTATTTTGTTCCTTATGAATGTTATACATTTTGTATATAAGGAAATTTTATATATATTATTCATCCATTATTAGTTTCTATATGTGTTTTGGATGAATTTGTTTGGGTGTGAAATATTATAATTTTATATACAAATATGTTTTTCATTTACAAATCATGATACAATAATATATGCATATGTATTTTTGAATGAATTTTAATCCAAATAAATCATAGATTCATCCATTTTTATTTTTAATTCATAAAAAAATATTTTGTAATTTTCTAGAAAAAATTTTTAGAACAAAAAAATAGAACCATTTTTGGAAACAATGCACAATACCATTTTTCAAAATTATTCCTAGTTTTATTAATGGCTTAGTACCATAATGGTTGTTTATGCATGTTTGGTTTCTATTTGAAGAATTTTTAATTTATTCACAATAAATTTTTAATGGTGTTTAAACATAAAAATTTATTTTAGCATTTTTCTAGCCATTTCTTTCAATAATGAAGTTTTGAAATTTTTTCCATCAATTTTAGATTGATTTTTTTTCTATTTCAATGTTTTACAATTTATGGTAATTATATTATGACATTTATAAGCTTTTAAATTCAATATTTAAAGGGAAAAGTGCATTAAAACTCCATTGTCATATTTTAGAACATTTTCAAATATGAAAATTGATTTTAAAGTATTTTTTTTGAAAAATTTTAGCATTAAATGTATTAAAGGAGGATTATATGTGAAAAATGCATTGAAAAACATGTAAAATACCTTTTCTTAGCCCTAGGTTGCTTGACCTATTTACAGACCCGATTGACCCAAGAAGATAATGACCAAGTTAAACTAAGCAATGCTCACACACGATGCTAATGCATACACCCCATGCACTATTGTGCCAATGTTATTTAGCAATAGTGAAAATTTCCTCGAGCTCTATTCTTCAAGTTGGATGTTTTGGGTAATTTTTTTAATTTTTTTGCAATTAAAAATATTTTAATTATTTTCTAATTTTTTAATTTGAATAGGTAATTGATATTACTTTAGGCTAAAAATTTTGATGTAATATTTTTATATTTTGGGCTTCCACATATATTTTTTATAGAATTTTTGGACATTGATCCATTAATTATATTTTCATGTATATGTATGGATAGGACAATAATTTTAGAAAATTGTTTAGGCTTATGTTATACCATGGAATCTTGTGTAATTATAAGCCTACTTATCATGAGCTCGATTATATAAAATTTTATTTACTTTTAATAAAATAGTAATTAGATTAAGGAGAGTATCATATTAATAATATTTTAATACTTTATTAGTATAATATTATTAATATGATTTGTTAGTGATAACATAAGTATAGGATTAAGTATTATGTTTCTAAAATTTTCATCACCCTATCAATGTTAAAATTTTATGAATATGATATTTAATCTTGTTATTATATTATAGAGTTTTTAATGCCTAATTGTTATTGGGCCTTATAGTTTAATATTGAAATCAATTGCGTAGTTTATTGAGAAAAAATTTCTAGCATGATTAAGGTTGAATATACATTAATATTTTAAATTTATTTCCTCAACTCATTTATCTATGTGATTAAGATGCTTAATAGAATGAATCATGAGGACTAGTTTGAGTTGCTGAAATTATATCTTGCAGTTTCTAAGCTTGATTTAGCGATTAGGAAAATAAAACCTTAGATCAATGCTATGTCTATAACAAATTAGAAAAATCATCATGAAAAGTGAAACCATTCTAATAAAACGTGTTTGACTATAATGAAGTATATGGTGGATAAAACAATAAAAGAGAGCATTCCCAAAATAAAAAAACCAAAAGATTTCTTGGATTCTATAGCTAAAAATGTAAGAAGTTTGATAAGGTTAAAAAGGGATGATATCTTTCATTGCTTGAAAAATCAATGCACGATGGTGTTAGCAAGGTGAGCGAGCACATTCTAAGAATGGTTAACTATTATAGTAAAATGAAAAAAAATGCAAGTTGATTTGGGAAAAATTTATTTAACTTAGAGGTCATTAGGTTTGCCTTAATAGCATGGGAAGTTTTATTTCCCAAGAAATAAGAAAGAGTTAGGTTATTTCATCGGCCATTATCTAATAAATTAGAAGAAATAAGACTTCCTAGGAAGTCTTACTTCCCACAAAACATAAGAAATAACTTACCCATCTCTCCCTTAAGTAAGTTCTATTTCTTGTACTTTTTATGGATATCAAGATAAAATTATCCTTAATAAATTTAATTAATGACAACTAAAATTTATTAATTTATGTTATAATAATATTAAGGAAGTAGTAGTCATTTTATTAATACTTCCTAGGATATTTAAAGTTAAACTAAACAAAATATAGGAAGTTATTTCTTAGGAAATGTTATTTCCTATATGTCAATCAAACAATCTTGAGTATTTCCCAAGAAATTCATATAGGAAGTTATTTCCTTGAAAATTCAATTTCCTATAAGAAGTTATTTCCCCTATGAACCAAATAACTCCTTAGTATGTATAGGTTTCTTACATCTTAATTTGACTTTTGAAAATGTCTTATAATACTTAAAAATCAAAATAGATTATCAATGAGTTTATTTCAATTATTACATAGACTAAGGAAGACATGAAGAAAGGAAAGACTCAAGTAGTTAATTACACCTCACATAATTCACATTCAAATCATGGCGGAAGGTCCAATAAAAAAGATAGCCGAGGTTATTACAACCATGGAAGGAATAAGGGTGAGAAAGATAAGTCTAGTAGATAAAAATGTTATAAATCTAACAAGGCCCAATTCAAAGGTAACTAAAAGTTCTACAAGAAGTATGGGCATAAGAAAATGGACTATTTTAAATATAAGAAATGGGTTAAAAAGAAAAAGAAAAGAACTTATCTAGCTTTAGTCTATTTTGAATTGAACATTGTTGATATGGCATTAAAATTTTGGTGGTTAGATATCAACATGGCTCTTCATATGACTAATTATTTTCAAGTGCTAATAAATTTGAGGAAGCCAAGTGAAGGAGAGCTAATTGTGACACTTGAAAATGAAGACAAAGTTAAAATACAACATATAGGATCAATGAAGTTGAAGTTAAAGATTGGACATAAACTTTTATTAAATAATGTAGTTATATACCTCCAATAAGAAGGAATTTAATTTCTATTGTTGCTTTGGATTTTATTAAATACTTTTGTTATTTTAGAAATGGAAAAGTTAAATTATTTTATAAATCCTCTATTGTAGGTATTGGTTCTATATATGATGATTTACATGGAATTGAGTTAGATCCCAATTTTGTGAACTCAATAAACTCTATTAAAGATAAGAAAAAGTATTGAATTGATGAAAGATCCTTAATGTTATGACATAGATGATTAGGACAGATCTTTGAAGAAAGAATTTGGAGACTTGTAAAGGGAGAAGTAATTTATGATCTAGACTTCTCAGATTTTGGAATATATGTAGACTACATAAAGGAAAACTTAAAGCTAAAGCTAGAAAGAGTAAGAGAAGTAGAAAGAAGAATGTTCTAAAACTAATCCACATTGACATTAGTAGGCTTGTCACACCTAAAACTATTAGAAGCTACAAATACTTTATCACATTTGTCAATGATTACTCTAGATTTAGTTAGGTGGAGTTGCTTATTGTGAAGTTAGAATTAATAAAAGCCTTCAAGTCATTTAAGGTAGTAGTTGAACTAAAATTAGGGAAACAAAGAAAGTGTGTTAATTTTGATAAAGGTGATAAATACTATGGTAAGTATGATGAAATAGGAAGAAACCTTAGTCCTTTTGTGAGATATCTATAAAATTGTGGGATTCAAGTAAGTTGCACCATGTTTAGAATAATAGAACAAAATGGAATTGCGAAAAAGAGAAATGGAATTCTTATGGATATTGTGAGATGCATGCTGGCCTATATTTCGCTACTAGAATTCTTATATAATAATGCATTGGGAATAATGGCATACATTCTAAATTAGGTTTTTAGTAAGTAGTACTTAAGACCCTATATGAACTATTGTATGATAAAAAGCCTAGTTTAAGGCATTTTCAAGTTTAGGGTTGTAAAGCTAAAGTAAAACTATACATTCCATCCACAAGAAACCTTAATTTGAAGACTATTAACGATACTTCATTGGGTATTGTAGTGGCTTAAAAGAAAATAGATTTTACTGTTTAATTGATATGACTAGAGTAGTTGAATCTAACTAAGTTTTTTTTTTAGGATGAGCTGGATAGTGGGAGCCTAATACCACATATAATGGATTCCATTAAAGATAGAAAAATTGCTGCATTAGCACCAAAATTAAAAGAGTTATCTTCTGTTAGTTGGCCAGTTGATCCAGTACAGCCAATAACAAAAGATATTGAACCAGATGAAGTAAATAAAGAAATTTTATTAAAGAGATCTTATAGAGTTTATAGATTGGCAATTCTTAATGATTATCTTGTATATCTAGAAAAGCATGAATATAATATTAATGATGATATTGATCCTATAACTTTTTCTTAAGCTATATCTAGTTCAAACTATTGTAATTAGATGAATGTTATGAAGGATGAGTTAGCTTCAATGCATAAGAATCAAGCATGGGATCTAGTAAAACTTCTTATAGCTTGTAAGCTAGATAGATGTAAATAGGTTTTCAAGACTAAAAAGGATGCTTGAGGTGTTGGAAGGTACAAGGCCTAATTAGTAGCAAAAGGCTACATCTAAAAGGAAGGTATAGACTACAAGAAAACTTTTTTACTAGTTTCCACTAAAAACTCATTTCGTGTGGTCATGGCTTTGGTAGCTTATGTTGATTTAAAGCTACATTAGATGGATATAAAGACAACCTTCCTAAATGGTGATCTATCAGAGACTATTTATATAAACTAGTTAGATGATTTCCAAGAAAAGAGAAAAGAGCATCTTATATATCAGCTTAAAAAGTCAATATATGGCTTAAAGAAAGCTTCTAAATAGTGGTACCTTAAGTTTGATAATGCAATGACTTCTTTTAGGTTTAAGGAGAACACAGTGGATTAGTGTATTTATATGTTGATAACTGCAAGCAATTTTGCTATTTTGGTTTTATATGTGGATGACATTCTCCTTACAAGTAATGATGTGAGCCTACTAACTAAGATAAAATAAATGTTATCCAAACACTTTAATATGAAGGATCTTGGAAATGCCTATTATGTTTTGGGGATAGAGATTTATCATAACAAATATTGAGATTTACTTAGTTTGTTTCAGTAGACTTATATTGAGAAAGTACTAAAGAGGTTTAACATGTCAACCTATTCTCAAGTTTTCACACCTATTTCAAAAGGGGAAATTTTCTTCAAGTCATAATATCTTCAAAATGATGTTGAAATAGAAAGAAAGAAAAATGTCCCATATACATTAATTATTAATAGTTTGATGTATGTTTAGGTATGTACACATCCTAACATAACTTATGCTATTAGTGTACTAGGGAGATACTTAAGTAATCTTGATCAGAGACATTAGATTATTGCAAAAGAAGTTATGAGATACTTTCAGGGTATAAAAGATTACATGTTGACTTACAAAAGATCATAAGATTTCATAGTTACAAGCTACTTGAATTCAGATTTTGCTAGTTGTCTAAATGATTAAAAATCTACATCATGCTAACTTACAAGAGATCAGAAGATCTCATAGTTACAAGCTACTTGAATTTAGATTTTACTAGTTGTCTAGATGATTACAAATCTACATCTAGATACATTTTTATAATGGTAAAAGGAGTTATATCATGAAAAAGTGTTAAGCAGTCCTTAATAGCAATCACCATTATAGGAGTAGAATATGTTGCATGTTATGAAATCACTTACACTGCCATATGGTTAAGTAATCTTATAGCTAGTTTTGAAATTATTAAAAGCATCTCAAGATCCTTGACCATCTACTGTGATAATACTATTGCTATGAATTTCTCTTATAATAATAAAAGTTCTACCCGTATAAAGTATTTTGATATAAAATATCAGTTTATATGAAAGAAGGTACGCGAGCATATCATTGTATGCTCATGTATCCATTGACCAAAGGCTAAGTGGTATGAATATATCATGATTATGTAATCAATATTAGATTAGCTAAGTCTTTTGATGTTTATGGTTAGTAGGAGTACTATAATGTAAACTATTTTTTGAAGATGTATATAGATGAAATATTCATGTTTTGCCATAAATTGTGTACATTTTTGTTATGACTTTTTTATAGAGACATTTAGACCCTGTCTCAATACTATTTGAGAATTGCAATTCCTATTTAGCATTATGGGTGGATGCTTTCGATCTTATGTGTAAAGATTTACGTATGTTATCATAATTTGTTATGTAAATCTTATCAAGTACAATCTTGTTATATATATCTCTATCAAATATTATATATAGTTAGCAAAATGTAAGTGTACAATAGATATATTTCATTGATATCCCTATCAGATACTATGTTTTATGTTACTTAACATTTATGATCTTAATTTAGACCAATGGGTGTAAAGATACCATAGTTTTCTTTTACATATTATTAAAAGTGGCTATTATTATTGAATTACATAGTTTAAGTGGAAGATTGTTGGATTTTCTATTATGGACCTATTAATTCAATAATAAAATAATATGTAAAGGGTTTAGCCTAATATTAAAATAATTGTATAGTTTAAGCCTAGTAGTAATCTAACCAAAAATGTGGTAATGAATGATTATCGACATCAGGTTAACCTACTAATATTACAATATAAACAAGAGTTACTACTCCTAAATCTTATGATTAACTCTAAACACTCCCCATTGGTGTTAAAAAGTCTCCCTAATCAAGTTTTTATCTAAGGTTGATATGAGAAATGAACTCTTATCGGACTTTGTGATCAGGATTGATCATGAATAATTTTTTACCTATAGCAACTTCCAATTCTACATTCATTGCTAAATGGATTCATCCAGTAATAATAAATTTTTTTATCTATATTTAATATTATCTTTTTATATGATTCAATTTAGAATTTTTATTTTATAAAACATTATTTTAATTAGTAATTTCTTCTACAACATATAGTATAAAAATATAGTTTTATTTAAAAATAAAATGTGTATGTTGGAAATTTTTCTCAAAAGATGAATGCAAAAGCGATATGTTGACATAAAAGATCAAAAAAGTAAAAAAAATAATAATACAAAAATAATTAATATGGTTTAGTTTTTAGCCTACTTCACAAGTGATGATAAGAAATAAAATTCACCAAAAAAAGTAAAGAGAAAGATATTATAAAGTATTTGATCACTCTAAAACCAAGATCCTAAATATGCCCAAAATACTTTAAAATCATCCTTTGACAAGTGGCACATATTCTCATAAAATAGTATATCCACTCTTCACTTAATATAAAAAATTTAATGAAAACAATTAAAAATAGGCTACAAGATCTTTAGTTACCACATAGAGGTTACAAATAAAAGCTTTCTCACCTCATATATTAGTTTTTTCCATAAATTTGCATGTAATCAATTACAATATATTTATCAGCCTTTAAGACTTGCTACACAATCTTAATTTAATTAGGAAAATAATTCCAAATAAGCATTAACTAGTAATTGGTAAAAATTCCAATTTTAATAAAAAATAATTAAAAATATAAAATAATCACTAATTAATAATTATTAGAATTTGAATTAAATCCTAACAATTTGAAATAGTAGAATTTTTAAAAAGTATATTATTTCCTAATTAAAATTTATATTTTAATAATTACACTTTAGTAGAGTTTTAACCTTAACTGGTCTTTTATTTCAAATTGAGGTCCAATCCACATATTCTACATTTAAGTCAAACCTAATAGTATAATATCTTTATGCATTGAATGAATTCTCAAAATGATGCATGATGTGTTGAATGAATTAATTTATAGTGGAGACATAAGACCATTTATGTCGCTTTTGATCAATTTATAACACTTTGCAATGCCACTTTCACACTTGATTGGATTCTCTAATCCTCTTTGAATTAATACCCTCTAGCATCTCATTGGTCACTATAGTTCACTTGAAGTTGATGCCCTTTAGTATCATGGTCCTCACGACCCTTCCTTTATGCATTCTCTGATGATTTCTTCAAACATATACTTTGATGGTTCCCTTGCATCAATAGCTTGATAGGGTTAAGCATAGAGTTTTCTCACATTCTACCTTGAGTCTCACTTTACTTGTGTACAAGTAAATATGAACTTATGGTCATTGTCACAGTCTCTCGATAATACGACTATGTAGTACTAGTTTGCTACCCCCTCCTTTAAATCATTATTACCACTCTATAAAGTAACTACGTAACCTAGCTGACTATATTGAATAATATGATAACAATCTAGATTGGTAAACACCTTATATTTTATAACATCAATAATTCAAATATAATAAAATAATTGACATTAAGTTAGTTTATGATAATTTCAAGAATAAGATCAAATTAAATAGCATGACCCATTTTATAACACATGAATTAGTATTGGAAAGATGCATGATGTTTTCAATCATTTTTTTGTCATTATGTTAGGTTAAAAAAATTTACAATAAGACATAATAAATAAAAAAAATGACACTTTTTTGTTTAATGCATTCTTAAAAAGACACATGATGCATTTAGCCTATTAATTTACAATGGACATATATCATATAAAGGCCAATTAATCCTCTACATTACATTTCATATCCTAATGCAATGTATTGGATTTGTTATAGTACATTTATGATAACAATTAAGGAGGATAATCAATCATAGTCATACCTATTCACTTCTTTTCAAAGGAAAAAAAATACACAACGTTCCTCTTAGTTAGAAGATTTAAATTTCCGAATAAAAATTAGTATTAATAACAAAAATTTTATATTTTATGATATCAATAATTCAAATTTAATATAAAAATTACTACTATGTTAGTTCATAAAGAATGAAAGAGTAATACTAAGTCAAATAACTTTAACATGTATTACATTGCTTGCATTATTGGAAGGACACATGATGCATTAGCCCATTCTTAAACAAACGCATGATAAAGTTGTTACTGCTCTCTTTTTTTCTGTAGATTAACAAAGCTTTCTATATTTTAAGACATTGATAATTTAAATTGGGTAAAATAATTATTATTATGCTAGTTCATAGTAATTTCAAGAAATAGATTGAATTAAATAACTTCACCCATTTTGTGTTACATGCATTTTAAGATAAACATGATGTATTCAATTATTGTAAAACAATTATGTTAGTTCATAATGATTTTTTTAAAAAAATTGAATTAAATAAATTAACACTTTTTGCATTGAATGAATTCTTGAAAAGATGGATGATGCATTCAACTTATTAATTTATAGATGAGATATAAATATAAAGACTAACCTACTTTCTATGTTGATTACCTTCCATATCAAAATATGATGCATAAACTTGGTTGTAGAACTATTATGATAACATCTAGGAAAAATAGTCAATTATGGTCATCCCTATCTGTTCATTTTTATAGAAAAAGATGAAACCATATATAGTGTAATTTCTTCTACAACATATATTATCAAAAAACTATTTTATTTGAAAATAAAATATTCATGGTAGAAAATTTTCTCAGATGGTGAATGCAAAAACAATATGTTAGCATAAGAGATTAAAGAAGCAAAAAGCCAATAAGTCATATATAATTGATGTGATTTAACTTTTAGCCTACTTCATAAATGAAAATGATGAATAAAATTCACTAAAGAATCTTAAAGAGTGAGATATTACAAAATGTTTCTCTTAAACTCACATCTCAAATATGCCTAAAATACTTTATAGTTTTCCTTGAACTAGTGGTATATATTCTTACAAAATGGTATATGCATTTTTCATTTCATCGAAATAAGCAAGGACAAGTTATAGGATCTCTAGCTACCTCATAAAGGGCATAAATAAAAGCTTTCTTACCTTTTATATTAGTTTCTTTGACAAATATGTGCAAAGCTAATTACAAAATATTTAGAAGTTTTGAAGACTTGTTGGATAATCTTAATTTAAATAGGAGAATAATTCAAAAATTAGAAATTAATCACTAATTGATAATGATTTTAAAATTAATAGAAAAGTAATTAAAAATATGAAATAATCATTAATTGATAATTATTAAAATTTGATTCAAATAACAATTTGAAATAGTAAAATTTTAATTTTATATATTATATCTTGAAATAATTTATATTTTAATAATTACACTTTAGTGGAATTTTGACTTTAATTAGTCTTTTATTTCAAGTTGAGCTCTAATCCAAGCATTCTACATTCAAGTTAGACTTAACAATATTACACCATTTTGCAATAAACAAATTCTTGAAAAGGCGCATGATGTGTGTAGCCAATTAATTTTTGTGGAGATATAATCTAAAGGCCAACTGACTTTTTAGAATACATTCCATATCTAAATGCAGTGCATTAGGCTAGTTGTAATACTTTTATAATAACTTCTATAAAGAATAGTTAATTATGGTTATCCCTATTCATTCTCCTTTTATAGAAAAAGGCAAAACTATATGTTGGTAAAATGTAATTTCTTCTTAAACATATATTATAAAAAATTATTTTATTTAAAAGTAAAATATATATGTTGGGAAAATTTCTTAGATGATGAATGCAAAAGAGATGCTTTATCATATAGGATCAAACAAGTAGAAAATCAATGAGTCATAAATAATTAACATTATTTTGCTTTTAACCTACTCCATAAGTAAAGATAATAAATAAAATTTACTAAGAAGAATCAAAAAGAGATATTGTAAAATGTTTGATCACTCTCAAACTCACATTCCAAATATGCCTAATATACCATTACAATTTTCCTCCAATTTACAGTACATATTCTTAGGGGTGGCAATTCGGGTTCGCGGGTCGGGTTGGGCATAACCCGAACCCGTTTACACCCAACCCGAACACGACCCGTTTAATAAACGGGTTGACCCGACACGACCCGTTTAATAAACGGGTTGACCCGACATGACCTGTTTATTAAACGGGTCAACCCGACACGACCCGTATAACCCGAATATAAAAAATATGCTTATAAAATAGTAATACAACCCGTTTAACCCAACCCGAACCCGTTTATTAACCCGTTTATATTAATTTTTTATTTTATATAAATTAATAATTAATAAATTTATATATTATATAACGGATTAAATGGGTTGATGGGTCGGGTTGACCCGTTTAATAACCCGTGTAACTTAAACGGGTTTGAAACGGGTTAAACGGGTTGACCCGAACCCGACACGAAATTTATTCAGGTAAGGTGGGTCAATCCGTTTATGACCCGAACCCGATTAAGCCCGACCCGATCCCGACCCTAACCCGTTTAATTCGTGTCGTGTCGAAAATTGCCACCCCTACATATTCTCATAAAGCCATATATACACTTTTCACTTAGGCTTCATTTGTTTTATTGGAAAATACTTTTTGTAGAAAAATCTCTTTTGCATATATATTAATGAAGGGAAGATATGCCATTTACTTATATTGATGATTAAAAAAATGATACTTAAAAGCTTAAAAATAGAGAAAAAGAAATTTCTTTTTGAAAAAAAGAAAGTTATTTTCTCCAAATTCTTTATGTTCAACATTAGACAAATAAAATACTTTCTTTTCATTTTAACATTTTATAACTATATTTTACAGAAAATGCCTTTCGATGAAACAAATGGAGCTTTGATACAAATAACTTTATATAAGTTGAAAAAGACTTGAGAAGAGTTGGCTTAAGTTCATCTAGAAAAAGCTATTATTCAAAGTGAGCTTGATAAGTCTAATGAATTCTCTTATGGGATATTCCTATAGCATTTCAATGAGGGGTTTGAATAGGTAAAGTTCTTCAATCCTGGCTTCGATATTGATTTTTCCCAAATGTTAAATGAGAATCAAGTTAAAGACCTTAAGTTAGATTCTTCTATACTAGACACTTGATTTAACTTTAGTGACTTAGTGACTTGATTATTTTAGGACCTATGCATCCATTATAGGAATCCTAAGCCTTGTATTATGGTCTTATTCGGATTTGAACACTTTTTATGTATTGAATGATGATGATGATGATAATTTGTCTTTACATTCACTTTATATTAATCATTTTAACTAAGATTCATAGTGGGCTTAATGGCCCATTGACATGTTTCTTTGCTATCCAATGGTTTGATCAAATGTAATAGACTGGTTATGGGTGTGTTTAAAGAATTTAGTCAAGGGCTTGCTCAAGCTTCATGCATATGGTTGAGAATCTACTTGGGCTTAATGGATATGGCCGAAAATTTGCTCGAGCTTAATGGTTTTGCTTTTATTTATTTGAAAATTTTATATACATTTTTTTAAATGAATACTTCTTATATATATATATTAATTATATATATATATATTAATTTTTCATTGTGTATGCCATAGAAAAATCAATAGTCATATCTAAAGGAAGTATTGTTTTAAGTGAGGCATATTTTAGGTCCGAGGAATTAAATTTCCTTATAGTGCCTTTAGCTAATATGTCCTATTTTACGACACTTTTTTAACTTTGAAAAATCCTTCCTAGGTGCGTGTTAACTTGTGATCTTCAGTGGATTATCTTGCTCCTTTTATTTTTTTCCTAAATAAAATTTATATTTTGCTAATTATAGTTTGGTAGAGAATCAACACTAATTAGTATTTTATTTTAAGTTATGCTCCAATACAAGAATTCTACATTTGATTTAGCCCCAAAATATTACATCCTCAATTGAAAGTGATATAACCAATTATAAAATAATATTATTTCAAGTCATATATTAAATAAAAAGTTATAAGGGAAAAAATCCTTTAATGAGAATAGTTAACTATAGTATCTTTATTTACTCTATTTTGTGGGAAAAAAAACATAAAACCTAAATAACATATCTTTAAAAAGACTTTAGGGTCCAAATAAAAATTAATAATTATATGATAACAATTTAAACTAACTACACATTTTATAATTTATGATATCAATAATTCAAATTTATTTTGATAATTATTATTATGTTAGTTTATAGTGATAAAATACTAAGATTGAGTTAAATAATTCAAATGGTTTTTGCATTAGGAGTATTATTGAAAAGAAACATGATGCTTCCAACCTATTCCTCGAAAAAGGCATTAAAATCTTGCCAACTCTCTTTTGAAGAAAATGGTAAAAAAGGCACATAACATATATTCCTTTAGATTTAAGCTTGCAATTAAAAACTAATAATAATATGATAGCAATCTAGACTGATAAAACATTCTACATTTTATGATATTAGTAGTTCAAATATAATAAAATAATTAATTGATATTGATTTACTTTATAATAATTTCAAGAATAAGAATTAAAAAGCTTGACCCATTTTATGCCACATGCATTCATGGAAAGATGCATGATATGTTCAGCCATTATTTCATAATTATGGAAAGTTAAAAAAAATTTAAATTAATATCTAATGAGAAAAATTGACACATTTTAGGTTAAACATAATCTTGAAAAGATGCATAATATGTTCAATGTTGAATATGAGCGAGAAAAATAATTCTACCAAATGTTAGGTTTCACACACATCATGTAGTGCAGTGGAAGGTAGATTTTCAAAATTCATGTAATGTAAAACCTTTCACCGGATCAAGTGCAGGGATATAAATTAAGAATCAAAAGATTATCTTTTAGAGTGCAGATTCAAATCACGAGCACAATCAAGTGATGATGCCTCTACAATATCCACATAGAACGAATGGTGACTTCTCAACCTCCACAAATCTACTAAGATTCATCTCTTTCATGAAGAGGGAAAGATATTGTGCTATTTTGTAAAGTGTTTTTTGCGATTTTTCTGGTGGTAAATTTTCTTATTTTATATGTTTTAATGATGCCCTCATGCCTCTTATATATAGCTAAGATATGCATCTTTCCTAGTCATACTAGGAAAATTGCAACTAACATAATCCTACTTAACCACTAATACCTTATCTCTAATATGGAAGAGTGAGGTGAGATAGGGCTTATCCATTAGTTATTTAATATTACTTTAATATTAATAACTAAATATTATCATATAATAATATTATCTCATAATATAATTATCTAATATTAAATTATGTAATAATCTAATATTACTTTAATATCATATAATAGCACATAATATAATAAAATATATATTACGTGGATAATATATATATATTATTAATTTAATAATATATAACATATATATAATAACAAGCTCAATTAATAAGTTTTTAGTCTAACTAAAACTAATTAATTACTATTTCATTCTTACTCCTTTTGTGTGATCTTGTAGGTTCCTACTATATTGATAATGACCCATCATTGGACCATAAACAGTGAGTTATATCTAGCAATACATCACTGCTATTCAAGTAGTAAGAATATTTATGATTCAACATCCACCTAATGTGTGATCAACGTTTTGTATCATAATCCCTTTTATAATAATATCCAAATTGAACTGAAGGCATGAAATGTGTCATCCTTGTCAATGTTCAATTTATATTTCTTGATATTAAGTAGACTTAAAACAAATGATTAATATCACATATTGATTCATTTAAGCATGGTCATGCATTTCTAAGTCTCACTCAATCAAGGGGCCTAAGGATATCTCTCCTTTATACAAGAGTAACAAAATCTCATCTACATCACTCACTTCCCTCTGCATAATTTGTGACACACCCAATCAATGTCCTACGCGTCATCCCAATTAAAGGTGACATAGGATGGCATCAAAGTGAGTTACCCCTCATGTAGGGAACCGTAGTGACTTCAAGTCAAAAGATTACGTGCCTTGTGGTCACATGAGAATAACTAATGACACATATTTATCTATGCAATATTCTCACAATGGGTTAGTCTAGTACATTTATTCACTAATAATATATTCATCTATTGACTTGATATCATATATCCATAATTCATAATCATCAGTCACCTATACATGATAGTCTCAATGTATTATTGTTATCCATTTTTGCAATAAGATTCGACTATGGACATTTTAGGAATAGCAAAGCTATTCCAAGGATAATTATTATATTTAAGTTATAATTTACATAAAAAATAAAATAAAATAAAATATAATAATTGTATTGCTAAAAATAAAATGTAATACACTGTGCATTATTATAATCATCTTATGATTGGCTCTTAGGACACATACCAACACCAAATCATGTGAAAAGTATAATATTAAAATTTAGAAAGAAAATGAATTCGATCACATGAACCATGAATAGGAGTCACTCCTCATATTACCCCTAGTTGTATATAGAAAATTTTAAGGGAAAGTCTGTCATTGATAGGGACTAAATAAATTAATATTAAGTTTAGAAGTAGTGACTCACTATTTATAAAATGTAACAGGAAATAGATTAGTCCATCTCTGAGAAACACTCATTACCATATTACCAAGCTAAACATCCATTTAGGCCCAACTATATAGTTACTTTATTTGGGTTAATCTTTTTACATTCATTTATTATGAATTAACAGGTCGAATATAAAAAATCTAATAATCTTCCACTTGGACCATATAATTTAATAATAGTGGCCACTTTAACACCCACTAATCTAAGTTAAAATTGTAAATGTCCAATAGTACATATCATAGTATTCGATAAAGATATTAAAGAAATGCATATTGTACACTCACACTTCACCAACCAATATAATATCTAATGGAGATATACATAACAAATTGTGCTTGATAAGATTCATATAATAAATTGTAACAATATATGCAAATCTTCACATAAAGGGTCAAAGCATCCACCTAAGATGTTAATTAAGGATCATAATTCTTAGCACAATATTTAGATAATATCTAAATATCTATATAAATATACCATAACAAAAAAGTGCATAATATATGAAAAAATATGAATATTTCATTTATATACATATCAAGATAAACTATTTACATTATAATACTCCTATTGACCTGAAACATCAAAAAGACTTAGTCAAACCTATATTGATTACACAAATATGATATATTCCTACTGCTATACCTTTGGTTGGTGGATCTATAGGCATACAATCTATAAAAATATGTTCAATACATATGATATGTTGAAGTACCTTCTTTTGCATAAATTGGTACTTTACATTAAGGAGTTTCATATGGGCAAAGCTTTTGTTGTTATGAAAAGTAGTTCATAACAGTAGTATTCTTGTAATAAATGATTAAAGGTCTTGAAATGCTCTTTGTAATCTTAAATCCATCCATAAAATTCCTCAATGATACAATAGCACATGAAACTTCATAATACATTTTACTAAAGGCTGCTTAATACTTTTTCATGACATAGTTCCTCTCATTATCATGAAGATGTACTCAGATGTCAATTTATAATCATCTAGATAACTAACAAAATTTAAATTTAAGTAGCATGTAATTGTAAGATCTTTGAATCTCTTATAGTTTAACATGTAATCATTTGTACCCTATAGGTACCTTATGACTATTTTAGTAGCCATTCAATATCTTTGATAGAGATTACTCAAGTACCTCTCTAGTACACTAATAGCATAAACTATGTTATGGTGTATGCATACTTGAGCATACATTAGGCTGCCATATAAGACATTATTCATTCTTTCTATTTTAACATTGAGGACACTAAGACTTTGTGAAAAATCTTACCTTTTGAAATAGGAGTAGGCACTTGAGAGCATGTTAACATGTTAAACCTCTTTAGTACGTTCTCAATATATGATTACTAAGACAAACCAAGCAAACCCTAGGATTTATCACAACAAATCTATATGCTTAAAATATATAAGGCATCCTTGAGATCTTTCATATTAAAGTGTTTACATAATATTTTCTTTGTCTTAGCCACCAGGTTCACGTTATTTTTTGCAAGAAAAATGTTATCTACATATAACATTACAATAAAACTTCTCACACTTATCAATATGTAAATGCACTTATTTATTGTAGCCTTCTTGAACCTAAAAGAAGATATTACCTCATCAAACTTGAGGTACCATTGTCTATAGACTTATTTTAAGCTATATATGGACTTTTTAATTTTACACACAGATGCCTTTTTCCCTTCTATTGGAAACCATTTATTTAGTTCATATAAATAATCTCAAATAGATCATTATTCAAGAAAGTCTTTTTATCAAAATGAGCCACTAATGCATAATAACTTGAAATGAGTCTTTTATTGAAATTGCCAAGAATGTTTCTTTATAGTTTATGCCTTCCTCCACGTTGACCATTCTTCTTGGTCTTGAAGACCCATTTGCATTTAACTAATTTGTAACTTGCAAGCAGTTTAACTTGATCTTATACTTAATCCTTATGCATTGAAGCCAGCTTATCTTTCATAACACTTATCCAATTTGAATAGTTTGTACTAGATATGGCTTGAGTAAAAGTTGTAAGAACAATATCATCATTGATGTCATGCTGATGCTCTTATAGATATACAAGATAACTATTATAGATCACCAGTTTATGAACTCTATAGTATCTCCTTAAAGGAATCTTTTTATTTATCTCATCTAGTTTATCATCTTCTCCTATTAATTGCACTAGATTAACTAATGGAATAGAAAATAATGACTTTCTAAATATTGGTTCTAGTAGAATAATTATGTTATCTTTAGTAAATTTATGATGCATGGTATTTAGCTCTTACTATCCAATTTATCCTTAAACAAGATAGCTAAATTTGATTCAATCACTCTAGTTATATGATTCGGGTAGTAAAACCTATTACCTTTGAAGTCACTACAATACCTAACAAGGTATCCACTAATAGTCTTTAAATCATTTAATCAAGTTTCCATATGGGTGTAATACATGGCTTTACTTTAGCTTTATAACCTTAAACTTAAAAATGTCTTAAACTAGGCTTTTGCTATATAACAATTCATAAGGGGTTTTAGGCATTGACTTATTGGAAACCTAATTTAGAATATATGTTGTTATCCTTAATGTAATGTCCTGAATTTTTAATTCTATTGTTTGAATCTCTAAATTCTGAGGCTGTAGAAATGAAGAGCATGATTGAATTAGTCTGGTGGGTGAATTTTAAGTCGAAGGAACTTAAGCGTAAGGTAAACAAAATTTTGAAGGAAAAAGGGATAGTAGGGAAAGAATTAATTTCCCTAAATAGTATGAATGATCAGAGGAGGTTAGAAAACCCTAAAAAGGGAAGCTGTCTAAGTCTGACAGTGTAAGGAATTTTAAACAAACAGAAACCCTATGGACTAATTTGTAATAGTGCAAAATCGAGTGTGGTTTAAAATGTAAATAATTAAGGCTGTGGGATTTAATATGAATAACCAAGATTTTGGGGTGCAATATGTGATTTTAAATAGTGTGACTAAAATACCCCTAAAGCTTCATGAAAACTCTACTACCTTCTCCATTCTCCAAAAAGCTGCAGAAAATCCTCCATGAAAGCAAGCTGGACGTGTGAGAGAGAGAAGGAAGAGAGAGAAAGTTTCTTTTGAGTTTTTCACCCCAAAATACCAAGATTCAAGCTAAGGTGTAGAAGGAAAAATTGCTCCTCTCATCAAGCTCTATCTATTGATGTCCCTAGATTGAAGAAAAGCCCAAGTTTGATCAAGTTTGGGGAGCTCCAAGTGAGGATTCTCAAGTTGCACCAAGAGGTAAAAATGATCTCCTCTAAGAGCTCTTTGATGTACTCTTCTTAGTTTCTTGAAATCTTGAGGTTGATGTAGCCAAGGGTGATTGAACATGGAGTTTAGGATGATTTGAACATGTTTGATGGTGTTTTAGATGTTATAGTGTTGATTTATGGCTTTGGTTTGGTGTAAAAACAACAAGAAACCATGATTACACACCTGAATTTTAGAGGTATAATGGTGCATGTGTAGTATGGGCATGATATGTTTAGAACTTGGCTAAGTTGGTGAAGTTAGAATAAGTTTTATGAATGATGAAGCCCATAGAAGATGAAACTTTGAAGTTATGAAAGTGTTTGTGTGTATTTTTTCATTTTGAGAAGCCAAAACCATGAAATGGAAAAGAAGGAAGGAAGGAGTTTTAGTGTTTAATGTGTTTTCGGAGGATCAGTAAGGTACATGGGGTAGAACACGGCCCGTGTTGTACCCCGTGTTCCTCGTTGAAGTTGATCAGTGTGCTACACGGGGTGCAACACTCCCCGTGTTTAATTCAGGACTGAAGGGCAGTAAGGTACACGGGGTAAAACACGTCCCGTGTTTACCCCCGTGTACTTTTCTGTGAATAATCCAGTGAAGCTCGAAGCCATCCAGTGAGAAACACGGTCCTGAACACGGGGTATGGGACTCCCGTGTACTTTTCCAAGTGAACTTTTTGGCTTGATTTCTTCAGGATTTGCATGGTTTTACCTTTGGATCCTTTTCTAATGTTCATATGTGTCATTTTAAAGCTTGAAAGCAAAGTGTAGAGTATCTAAGTATGCATTTATTAAGGTGGAAGAAAGTAAAGAATACATGAGGAATAGGGAAAGTGATAATGTTCTAATATAAGCTATGATGTGTGTTTGTATAGACTAAAGAGTGACAACTTGCAAAAGCAAGAGGAAGTATAAAGGAGTTTTTAAGTGAGAGCAGAGGGAACATCACGTTGGAAGCTTGTGAAAGGTAGCTAGCTTTATCCTTAAGCTTTGTTTTCTATTTACATGATTTTATGAATTTTATGCCATTGTATGGAATGTGTATGAATTTTGTTGTGTGCACAACCCGGGAAGACAGTGTGATACTGTGTTAGGCCTATGGCTCGAGTTCCCCGGGGATGACAAGTGTGTGGTACCTATGGCTCGATACCTCGGGAAGACAGCGTGATGCTGTATATAGGCCTAGGTACGATTATTTGTGATGGCCATCTAGATATTGAGATAAGTCCTTGAATGAGCCTGATGATTGCTGTATGCTGTGCATGTTTCTTACAATGGCATGGTATTGAACATGATAATAAATGATTACTTGATTTTGAAACGTTTGATTTATTTGCTTAAGGATCTGGAATGGCTTGATATGTTGTTATAGCAATAGCTAGCTACTGGAAAACTTTGTTTCTTATGTTTTCTATATTGTTACTAACCATTCTAGGTGATGCTTCCAAAGGCTCTCATGACAAAGGTCAATGATGTTTTAAGGTTGCAAATGTGATAAAAACAAGAATATGTCTATATAGTTAGTGATATTGTACATAATGGATGTACGAATTGTAAATTGAACTCTTTTGTATAATTATATGACTTTTAATCATGTTGTATGAAATACGCAAGCTTGAGATATCCCGAGTAGTTTGGAATAGAAGGCAAAGTAGTATGTGTTAATTACCTACTTAATGAGGGTTAAGGTGTTGATAAGTAAGGGAGTTACACTTAACATATCACCTTATAAGAATTTTGGTAATGAAGTAAAGGTTAACATGCATCTTAAAATGTTTATGAGAGTCCAATTTCTTCTTTCCATAGTTCTATTCTACTTTGGTATCCTAAGCATGGTGTAACTTGCTTGAATTCCATGCTCTTATATATATCTTGCAAAAGGACCAAGATTTTTGCTTATTTTATCATACCTATCATAATATACATCACCTTTATCAGAATTGACATGCTTTATTTGTTTCATTAGTTTTAACTTAACTACTGCCTTGAATAACTTAAAAGCTTCTAATAATTTTAACTTCTCACTGAGCAACTCCACCTAACAAAATTTAGAGTAATCATTGATAAACATGATGAAGTATTTGTAATGTTCTATAGCATTAGGTGTTACAGTCCACTAATATTAGTGTGGATCAATTATAAAACATTTTCTTTTTTAGCTCTAGCCAAGATTTACATTTAATGCAATCCATGTAAGTTCCAAAATTTTAGAAATCAAAGTCATGCAAAACTTGTTCCTTTATAAGTCTTTGTATTCTTTTTTGAGAAATGTATCCTAACTATCTTTGCCAAGGCATTAAGGACTTTTTTTTGGTTCCACTCATTTTCTTACCGATAACAGAGTTTATCAAATTCATAAAATTAGGATCTAAGTTAACTTTATACAAATCATCATCTAAAGAATTAGTACTCATAACAAAGGATTTATAAAGTAATTTAGCTTTTCCATTTTCAAAAAAACAAGAATATCTAACAAAATATAAAGCAACAACTGAAATTAAATTCCTTCTTATAGAAGGTATATAAACTACATTATTCAATAATAACTCATGCCTAAACTTTAATTTTAAATTCATTAATCTAACATACTCCACTTCAACTCTGTCTCTATTTCTTAGTCACATAATCGACTCTCTTTCGCTTGGCTTTCATAGATTTATTAGTGCTTAAAAATAATTAGTAACATGAATAATCACACCAATGCCGAACTACCAAGAGTTTGATGGCATATTAACTATATTTAACTTAAAACAAACTAGAACTAGTTGGGTATCCCTCTTTTTCTTTTTGGTCCACTTATTATACTTGAAGTAATCTACTTTCTTATGCCTATACTTCTTGCAAAAGTAGTAATTGCCTTTGAATTGGCGCTTTTTGGGTTTATGATGCTGCCTACTAGACTTACCTTTTTTGCCCTTCTTCCTTCCATAATTATAATAACCCTTATTGTCTTTCTGATTAGTTTTTACACTATAGTCCAAATTTATGCCATGTACAATATAGTTTACACCTAATCTTTGTCCTTCTTTATATCCTCTTCAGCTTGTGTAATAATGGAAACAAGCTCATTGATGGTTTACTTAGTCTTTTGAGTGTTGTAAGATGTCTTTAAAATGTCAAACTGAGATAGGAAAGATTCTAGCACATGCCAAGTTAGATAACTGTCCCTTAAATTAACTTGCCTAGTCTTTAACTTATTATAGTGATTCACCAACCTCAAAGTATGATCTCTTACTCCACTAACATCATTATATATAAAATTTTCAAATAATGAAAGATATCATCCTTTTTCAACCTTATTAAAATTTTTATATTTTTTTAATTACAAAAATTAGGATTTGCATTGGTTGTTTTAGAGACACTTTTTTATGGTCTTGTCCATTATATACTTCATCACTCTTAAATACATTTTGTTAAAGTAGGTTCATTTTTCATGGTGACTTTTTTAGTCCACTATATATTCAAATTAAGATTAGAGATTGCTAGATACAATTTTAGCAACATAGCCTAATCTTCATAGTTTGACTTTTAAGCATCTTAACTACATTTAATTGCATATGGAAAGAAGTTTAGGAAAAACAAATTGAGATCATCAATGTATGCTTAACTTTAATTATGCTTGAAAATTTTCTCAATAAATTATGTAATTAAACTCAATAGTACATTGTAAGGCACAACATCAGTGGGGTATTTAAGGCTAAATAATACAATATAATGACTAAATATTATATCTCTAAAATCTAACATCGATAGGGTGTTAGAAAAATTTTAGGAACACAATATTTGTTCCTATAGTTATATTACAACCAAAAAATCACATTAGTAATATCATATTGATGGAGTATTAAAATATTATTAATATAATTCTCTATTTAGTTAACTATTAAATTGATTAAAAAATGAATAAATTTTATACAATTCGACCCATGACGGATGAGCTTACAATTATATAAAATTTCATGGCATAGCATAAAGCTTAAATGATTCAAAAAAATATTTTTCAATATACATATATTTATAAAAAATAATTAATAATGTCTAAAAATTTCAAAAAAAATATATATGGAAGCCTAAAATATAAGAACCATACTATAAAATTTTCAAGCCCAAATAAATTTAAATGGTCATTTAAATTAAATAGGTAAAAAATAATTAAAATATTTTTTATTATAAGAAAACTAAAAAATGCCTAAAAAAATCTAATTTGAAAAGTAGAGCCCTACAATGCAAGCACTGTTACTAGATGATGCCAGCAAAACAGTGTGTGGCTTACACATGCCAATATGTGTTATGGGTGGGTGTTACCAAAGTGATGGTATTCATCATCTTTTTCCAAAAGCTAAGTTTACAACCTAAGTTGGGTGACCTGGTTGTAGACTTACACCACTCGGTATGTCATTTTGCCCATTTAATACATTTATCAATTTGGTTTTCACACATAATTGTTCTTTAATGCATTTAAATACTAAATTTCCAAAAAAAGTTACAATTTTTAAAACACTTTAATTCATGAAATTTTTTTTGGAAAACTCCATCATTGATTTCATAGTTTTAAAATAAAAAATTATCCTAAAATTGGTTATTTTAAATTTGAAATCATATTATTTTAATGAAAATAAATTCCTAACTAAAATTATGACACGAAATCTTTCTATTTTAAAAATGAATAATTTTTTAGAAATATGGCTTTCTTCCAAAACACTTTTAACAATGTTTAATGATTTTGGTAAGATATGCTAAAAATAGTAAAATTATCATTATTTTTCTACAAATCCTTAATGCACATGAATATAATTCAAATTGCACAATGAGTGAAAATGAAACTTATGAAATAAAGGCCATTTGATTGGAAAATACCTTATCAATGTATTGCATCTATATGATTGAAGAAACATGCTTTTCTAGGAAAATTTTGAAAGCTAAAATTTAGTGAAACACATGTTAAAAAATGAAACCTAGAAAATACTCCAAAATTAATGAACCATGTTTGGATTTTCAACAGTGAACTAGTGCAAAAGCACATACATGGACAAATAAATATTTTCTAGAAAAGCAATGTAATATAAAATGCATATATTCCCAATTGCCATCAAACTAGAAATGAAAGCTATAAAAAACAAAAGAGATATGCACTTGTAAACTAAAACATATATGCATATATTTCCGTCCATAAACATACTATTAAATCTGAATAAAGTGCACACATTAAAAAAATTTGTTAGGAAACATGATATTTATCATACCAAAAGTACATAAATGTTAGGAATTATAGTATGAATTCCTAGAAAACATATGCATATGGAATTTAGCAAAATATTCATAAAAAGATTCAAAAATATGGAAAATTACAATACATAAAATTTGTCTAGAAAAACTATATATAATATATGGAAGAATCATTCACAAATTTTTGACATAATATGTGTATTTCATTCATTATAAAAATAAAAAAATAATATATGATAACAAATAATAATTAACTTGAGAGGTATTAGATAATTTTAAGATTTATAGCATTTTGATTTAGATAAAATTCATCACAATTATAAAATTATTCGAAATGAAACATATTTTTAAATCCACATAATAATATGATTGGTTCATGTGATTCGAGTGGCTCTAGTGCCAATTATTGAAAATGAGTGAAAAATAATTCTATTAAATCATATGAAAAGTATAGTATCAAAATTTGGATATGATAATAATAAATTAATACATATTAAATCTATTGTGATGATATAAATGGATGAATCACGATCCGTATCAAATAAAATGAAATCAATCACACGAACGATAAATAGAAGTCACTCCTCTTATTAGCCTTAGTCATCAATAGAAAGTTTTAGGAGAGAAGGCTATTATTGATAGGGAGAGAACAATCAACATTGAGTTTAAAATAGTGACCTCTATTTATAGAATATAATAGGAAATGGGTCAATTTATCACTGAAAACTACCTGTTACTTGGTTAGACAATCATTTGGACCTAACTAGATGGTTATTTTATTTAAGCCTGTCCTTTTACATTTTATCTATTATTATATTAATGGGTCCAAAATTTTAAAAAAAATCTAACATTCAACCCATTAATTTAAAGTGAATGCATATAACATAAAGACCAATTGACCTTCTACATTACATTTCATATCTAGTTATAGTGCATTGGATTGGTTGCAATATATTTATGCATCTAAGGAGGATAGTCAATAATGGTCATCCCTATTCACTCTATTTCAAAGAAAAAAAACTAAAGACCTACATAACATACTTTTAAAAAGATTTAAGTGTCAAAATAAAATTCAATACTGATGTGATAACAATCATAACTAAAAAAAGTTTTAAAATTTTATTATATCAATAATTCAAATTTAATAATAAAATAACTACTATATTAGTTCACAAAGAATTGAAGAATAACATTAAGCCAAATATTTTTGGCATATTTAGCATTGCTTGCATTCTTATGTTACGTCAACCCATCCTTGGATAGATGTATGATAAAGTTGTTCCTGCTTTCTTTTTTTTCTATAATAAAGTTGAAAATAATAATAAAAATATTACATTACATATATTCATACATATTTATGTCTCCTAATAAAAATCAATAACAATATTATAAAAATTTAGAGAAACATAATTTTCTATATTTTATGAAATCAATAATTTAAATTTAGTAAATTATTATTATATTGATTTGAAGATATTTCAAGAAATAAATTGAATTAAATAACTTTACCTATTTTGCACCTTATTCACCTTAAGATAGACTTATGATGCATTTAACCATTTATGCCAGATCATAAATATTTTAAAATAAAACTAAGTTAATTTATAGTATAAACATAAAATATAAAGGCCAACTAACTCCCTACATTACATTCCATATCAAAATGTGGTGCATTAGGTTGGTTGCAAAACTCATATGATAACATGTAAGAAGAATATTCAATTATGGTCATCTCTATTTTTTTTTTGTAGAAAAAGATGAAATCATATGCAGGTAAGAAGTAATTTCTTGTACAACAAGTATTCCAGAATGTATAATTTTATTTAAAAATAAAAAATATATGTTGGGAAAATTTCTTAGAAAATGAATGCAAAAATGATGCATTAGCATAAAAGATCAAAGAAGTAGAAAATCAATAAAATATAAATAATTAATGTGGTTTAATTTTTAGTTTACTTCACAAGTGATGACAATGAATAAAATTTACTAAGAGAAATCAAAGAGAAAGATATTATAAAGTGTTGATCACTTTTAAACCTACATCCTAAATATGCCTAAAATATCTTATAATTTTCCTTTAACTAGTGGTGCATATTCTCACAAAATGGTATACACACTCTTCACTTAATACAAATAATTTAATTAAAATGACTAAGAATAGGTTTTGGGATCATCCATTACCCCAGAATGGCTACAAATAAAAGTTTGCTCACTTCACATATTGGTTTCTTCCATAAATTTGTCCACCTTTTGCTTCAATCAAATAAGCCATAGATCAAGATAGACAAGTGATTGCCATAAGACTATAACAACTCCTTACTAAAGAAGATAACTCCATCTCAATCCAGGAAAGATGGAATTTAGCATTCTAAATATTTCCAATGTCATATTAATTGGATCAAGGATCCTCTTAATATATTTATAAGTCTTGAAGACTAGTTAAACAATATCTATTTAATAAGGAAAATAGTTTAAAATAGGAATTAACCATTAATAGATAAAAATTCCAATTTTAATAGAAAAATAATTCAAAATATGCAATAATCATTAATTGGTGGTTATTAGAATTTGAACCAAATCTTAACAACTTGAAATAGTAGAGTTTTAAAAATGTATATTATTTCGTAATAAAAATTTATATTTTAATAATTATGCTTTAGTAGAGTTTTAACCTTATTTAGTCTTTTATTTCAAGTTGAAGTCCAATCTAACAATTCTACTTTCAAGTCAAACCCCAAATTTTACAAATTTTTGCATTGAATGAATTCTTGAAAAGATGCATGATGCATTAAATGAATTAATTTATAATGGAGTCATAATATAAAGGCAAACTGACTTTCTACATTACCTTACAAATCCAAATGTGGTACATTTGATTGGTTGCAAAACTTTTATGGTAATATCTAGGAAGAATACTTAATTATGGTTATTCCTATTCATTCTTTTTTTCTAAGAAAAGATGAAACCACATATAATTAAAGTGTAATTTTTTCTTAAAAATTTAATATAAAAAGATATATTTTTATTTAAAAATATGATAAATGTATTTGGAAATTTTATCAAATGATGAATGCAAAAGTGACACTTTAGCATAAAAGATCAAACATGCAAAAAATTAACAAGATAAAAATAATTAATATAGCTTAGCTTTAAACTCCCCTTCATTAGTGAAGACAATAAATTAGATTCATTAAGAGAAATCAAAATGTGATATTATTAAATTTTGATCATTCTTAAACTAACATTCTAAATATGCCTAATATATCTCCACAATCTTCTAATTGGTGTGTATTGTCATAAAATGACATACACTTTTCACTTGATTCAAAAAATTTAATATAGGTTATTAGATGTCTTGTTTCCTCATAAGAATGATAAATGAAAGCTTTCTCACCTCACTTATAGGTTTCTTTGACAAATTTGTGCATAGCGAAATACAATATATTTATAAACCTTGAACACATGATAGACAATCCTAATTTAATTAGAGCAATAATTCAAAATGGAAAATAACCATAAATTGATAAAAATTCTAATTTTTATAGAAAATAATTAAAAAAAATCATTAATAGGTAATTATTTTAATTTGGGTCAAATCCTAACAAATTGAAATAGTAGAGTTTTAAATTTATATATTGCTTCCTAAATAAAATTTAAATTTTAAGTCATATGCATTCTTGGAATGATGCATAATGCATTCAACCTTATTCAACCACTATGTTAGCTCACAAAAATTTTGAAATAAAATTGAATTAAAAAAATTGACACATTTTGTGTTGAACTCATTCTTGAAAAGGTGATTCATGTGTTCTCATTAATTTATAGTGGATACAAACAACATAGTAGCCAATTCACCTTCTATGTTAGATTCCATATCCAAATGCCCATTGGGTTTATTGCAATAATTGTACGATAACATCTAGGGAAGATAGTTAATAATAGTCATCCCTATTAGCTCTTTTTCATAAAATAAATAACAAAAGACCCATATAACATACCTCCTATAGGATTTAAGTGTTCAAATCAAAATCAATACTGTGATAATAACTTGACCAGTAAAAGTTTTATATTTAATGACATCAATAGTTCAAATTTTATAAGAAAATTATATCTATGTAATTTCACACAATGATTAGGAGAATATGACTAAGTCAAATAACTCCAGCACTTTTGGCATTGCATGCATTCTTGGAAAAACATATAATGTTGTAATATCTTGAACTAATAATTAAAGTTTGATAAATTTCAATGCATATGAATATTTATTTTATTTATTTAGTTAATATTTGGTTTTGAATTTCTTTTAATTAATCTATTTTTAAATGGTCATTAATGATTTAAGATTAGTTTAAAATAATTTTTACAAAGAATTTATTGCAAGTTGAAAATAGTTTTAGCGAGCATGAGTGCAAGAACTTATGAAATAATTTGTTTATATTTGATAAATTATTTTTAGAGATTGTCATATTTATTTTAGGACTCTTATCAAATTATTATGAATATATAAAAATATTAGGGGAAGGATCAAAATAATTAAATTAAAATTTTAAATAAAATTAGATTTATAGAAATAAGTCTTGAAACAAATTAATGGCCAAGATTGGTTGAAATTGGAAGTAAGGGTCAAGATTTCATAAAAGAAACAAGCTCACATTGTGCGAGAAGCATAGGATAATAACCCTTAGCTCACCTTTTGCATTTCTCTCTCTCTCTCTTCTTTACTATTTTTTTATGGTACCTTCTCTTTCCTCTTATTAACCTAGTTACTCCTTTTTTTCTTCTCCACCCCTTGTAGTCCCCCTCTCTTTCTTTCTCTCTCTTTTTCTCCCATTTTCCTCTCTTGCGGATCAACTTAACTCTCTGTATCTTCTATCATTGTTTTCATCATTAAAGCCACTAGCCACCACTATAAACAATCTTTTGCTAAACAAACTACATGATGTTGTACAAAAAGCCATGAACAATGGTAGTAAGAGCACAAGCTCTTTTTCTAATGACTTTCCCTCCTTTTCCAGCCTCCAATCTCATGTTGTTGACAAGGTTCCTTCTTCCTCCTTTAATAGTTGGAGTGCATGAGGAACCTTGAAGTTAAAGACGAGCTAGTAACAATAGGGCATTGAATACCTCATTCATTCTAGCAATCCCTCATGGTTTTTAATGCCAGTAAGTTGATGGCAATCTTATTGGGCTATGGTAAATCCTTTTATATAATTAGTCTCTTTGATCTTTACTATTTGATGGTTGATCTAAAGATAAACCCATTTATGTGTGATATATATATAGATATGATAATTCATATGAAATAAAAAATGTAATCTTTATGATGGAAAATGTTAAAATAAGATGATTAAAAATATATATGGAGCATCAAATTTTATTATTTTGAAAGAATCATGTATAATCTAGAAAAAAGGTGATTTAAGGTATTTTGTATATATGATGATACTTATGAAAATGTATCTATATATGTATATTTTATAATATCAAGTGTTTCAATAGCATAAGTAGAACCACTAAAGAGTATTATACTATAACATTTTCAACAATGGTTATATATTTTTAAAAAAACCCATGTATGAGTAAATTCAAATACATATTGATGGTTTTCAAAAATAATAGTTTTATTATATAGAATGCTAAAACAATATTATTAAAGAGCTTTTGAAATATTGCATCCCAATATTTTAAAGATTTGAATTTAATTTAGAAAAAGGATAAATTTGAGTATTCTCTTGTGAATTATAATATTATGAGAAAAATGTGAAAAGACGAATTTGGGTGTTTTAAAACTTCCAAGGATGGACTAGTGTTATTAGGTAAGTGTATATCTCACCCTCATTAATATCTTAATAAAGTGTTGTTTAAGTGCTATTAATGATTACAAATTATCCTTATACATGCATCTATGTGTATGTTCAATAAGGTACAATCATATAGCATAGATTGCTATCAAATCATCCTTATATCCATAGGCATATTCACAAGCAAGGTCTTAAAGTTATGATTGCATAACTTAGTCATGATTAAATTACCCTCTTGATTAGGCATGATTGGTATAAAATAAATTACCTATAATATAAATGTGATTATTTGTTAGAGTGAATATTAATTGAGCATGCTTAGAAAGCATGGTGGTGGTGTTTATGACAATCAATCGATTGTGATTGAGTTCCATTGATATGTTATTGTTATGGTCATGCAAGAAGGTATGACAATGTTGTTATATAGATATTATTATGTACTTTAATATTACCCCATGATAATGGAATGGTTATGTTATATTAAGATTGCTTGGAACTTATGACAAGCAGAATTGAGCTCTAATGAATTTATAACATTGAGTGGCATTTGAAATGAGTATTGTGGTGGGGGGCATTAATGTGAAAGTTGGATAGGAAATTCCCCGTAATAGCTTATGAAGGATTTAAGGCTAACCCGAGAATCAAAATTAGCTACATGTATATTTACTATAAATGGTTATGTAATATGATGTGATATTGAAATTTTTTTGCAATTGAATATTACAATTTGATATGATAGTATAGGCTTGAAGTTTTAATGTCTATTTGAGAATGTGATGACTATCTAGAAAAGGGTGATGCGTGATATAATAAAGATATTGTGTATCAGCAAATAATTAGGATTACTATGATTTGTAATGTGAAATATAGAATTTAAATTTAAGAAAATAATTATTTTTATATTGATTCATAGTAATTTCAAAAATTAGATCAAATTAATAACTAGACCCATTTTTCATTAGTTAGATTTTAAGATAGCCTTATAACATAATTAACCAGTTAATTTACAATGGAAACATAAAATATAATGGCCAATTTACTTTTTATGTTACCTTCCATATCCTAATGTGGTGTATTAGGTTAGTTACAAAACTCTGATAATAACATATAGGAAGCATAGTCAATTATAGCCATCTCTATTCATTCTTTTTTATTAACAAAGGTATAGTGTGATTTTTTCATAATCATATATTATAAAAAATATAATTTTATTTAATAATATTTATAAAATTACTTAAATGATGAATGTGAAATTGATGCATTAGCATAAAACATCAAATAAGTAAAAAATTAACAAGACATAAATAAAAAATTAACATTTTTTAGCTTTTAGCCTACTTCATAAGAAAATATAACAAATAAAATTCACTTAGTGAAATCAAGGAGAGGTATTATAAAGTGTTTGATCACTCATAAACCCATATTCCACATGTGATCATAATACCTTTGTAGTCTTCCTCTAACAAGCCATACATATTCACAAAAAAATGGTATATAAACTTTTCACTTAATACAAATAATTTCATTAAAAAGGGTAAGAACAGGTTGTAGGATCTGTAATAACCCCATAAGGGTTACAAATAAAACCTTTCTCACCATACATATTAGCTTATTTGATAAACTTGTGCATATATTGCCAAATATAATATATTTATAGGATTTAAGACTTGTTAGAAGATCATAATTTAATTAGAAGAATAATTCAAATAAGGAATTAACAACATATTGATAATAACTTTAATTTTTATAGAAAAATAATTTAAATTATGAAACAATCATCATTCGATAATTATTAGAATTTAGGTCAAATCCTGATAATATGAAATAGTAGAATTTAAAGTTTATATATTGTTTCCTAAATAAAATTTATATTTAATAATTATACTTTTTTAAATATTTCACCTTAATTAGTCTTTTATTTCAATTTAAGTTCTAATCTAAGCATTCTACATTTGAGTTGGACATAATAATAGTACACCATGAATCGAAATGATATAACCAATTAAATGAAAGTATTATCTTCAAATCATATATCAAATAGTAGGTTTAAAGTACAAAAATATCTTTAAGGAGAATAGTCAACTATGATTGACTCTAATTGCTCTATTTCATGAGAAAAAACATAAATCCCAAATTACATACCTTCAAAAAGATTTAAGTGACCAAATAAAAACTAATAATATTATGATAACAATCTAAGCTAACAATATATTCATCAATTTGTAATATTTGTAATTGAAATTTAATAATATAATTATTACTATATTAGTTCATAATGATCTAAATAGTAAGACTAAGTTAAATAATTTAAACCCATTTAGCATTGTAAACATTCTTGAAAAGAAAATGCATTCAACACATTCCTGGAAACAAGCAACACAGTCATTCTTACTCTTTTTTTTCTCTCAAGTGAAAAAGAAAAAAAAAACACTAACATACATTCCTTTATACTTCAATGTTCGGTAAAAAATAAAAAATGATACGAAAACAATTTAAAATGAGAAAAACATTCTAATTTTTATTATGTCAATAATTCAAATATAATAAAATAATTAATATTAATTTAGTTTATAATAATTTCAAGAATAAGACCAAAGTAAATGGCTTAACTCATTTGTTGATAATATGATCTAAAATATTAAATACTGTAAATTAATCATAATTAAATTATGAGCGTACCTAGTACATAATTTGATGAAGCCATGATCAATCTAGATCATGATGATGGATAAAATTTGCAATCTACTTCGCCCCTTAGGTTATTTAGTTAAAAGAGATAGAGAGATTTTACAAGAGTGGTAATCCTTATTGTTACTGAATGACAATCTAATCTTTCTATATATGGTTAGACTTGTGATAGGAAACTACTAACTACTAAAGGGTTGTAGGTTGGGGCCTCTGTCTTATGCTTAATGTTAAAATACAAAACTAATTACTTAAATAAATATTTTAATAAATTAATTAATGATAATCTATATAAACATATCTAGATAAATTATTTATTTTATTTTAATATAACAATCTTCCACTTGGATAATATTAATTAATTACATGAAATATTTAAAAATAGTAATAATTAAGCAATTAGTATACATTAAGCTATAAACTTAATTCAAATAATGAGATCATACAGAACCATTGAATCCAATAAGGAGATAAGTGATGTTTAAATATAATATCTCATAACATGAAAAGAACAAAATATATAAAGTTAGTCTTTCGATCACAGTTTAGAAGAGAAATAACTAAAAAATCATTGAATCCGATAAGGAAATAAATGATATATATATAACACATCACTAATGTTTCAATGTCCAAATTGAGCAATGATTACATAAGTGGTCTCAAACAATAATAAAATAAAATAAGCATATCTCAAACTCCTACTAAACCTAGGCTTCATCAAAAGATTTAACAAAACCTATATAAGTTACATAATTCTTAAATACTCTTATAGGTAAGCCTTTAGTCAACAGATCCACTAGCATGTCTTTACTAGGGATGTGTTCAATATGAGTATGAGATTCAATAATCTTCTCCCTAATGAATAGGAGTTTAGCATCAAAATGTTTAATACAATTAGGATTATGGTAGTTTTAAGAGAAGTACATAGCAAAAGAATTATCATAAAAAAATGTTAAAGGTTATGATATGGAATTAACTAAATGCATGTCATATATTAACTTCCTCAACCATATAGCTTGATAAGCAACTTCATAACATGTGTTATACTCTGCTTCCATAGTTAAGGTAGCTGTGAGTGTCTGTTTAACACTTTTCCATGAGATAGCCCCTCCAGACATCATAAAGATATATTTAAATGTTGACTTACGATCATCTATACATGAGGCATAATTTGAATCTAAATAACTAACAACCTTAAGTGAATAAGCTCTTTTATAAGTAAACATGTAATTCTTGGTACCTTGAAGATACCTCATTACCTTCTTGGCTACTTTCCAATTATCGATCCCAGGGTCACTTAAGTATTTGCCAAGTACACTAATAGCAAAATTTATATCTAGATGGGTGCATATTTATGCATATATAAGACTACCAATAGTAGAAGCGTAAGGAATCTTGTCTATTTTAGCCCCTTCAATATTAGTTTAAAGGCATTGCAATCAACATAATGTATCACTTTTCTAAGTAAGTACAAGATTGGAAGCATAAGTATTCATTTTAAATATTTCAAGCACCTATTCAAAGTAATTAACTTAACATAAACCCAAAATGCCACAAGTTTTGTCATGGTGGATCTAAATTCTAAGAACAAAAAATGCTTCACTAAAATCCTTCATATCAAAATGGCATGACAACATGCATTTTGACTCATCCAGAAAATTAATTAAGTTGCTAGCCAATAAAATATCATTAACATAAAACACTAAGATAACAAAATTGTTCTCATCAAATTTCTAATAAATACATTGATCTGAAACATTCTTAATGAATCCAAGAGAGGTAATAACTTCATGAAACTTCAGGTGTTGCTGTTTGGAGGCTTGTTTTAGCCCATAAATAAATCTACATAATTTGCACAGTAAGTGCTTTTTGTTAGGTTTAACAAAACCATTTGGCTGAGTCATGTAAAATATTTTGTATAAGTCTCCATTTAGAAAAGCAATCTTGACATCCATTTGATAAAGTTTAAGGTCAAATTGTACAACAAGTGCCATGATAACTCTAAAAGCATCCTTAATAGACATAGGAGAGAAGGTCTTTGTGTAATCAAGGCCTTCCTTTTGATTATAGCCTTTAGCTATAAGTCTAACTTTATACCTTTCAATCTCACTAGTGGTACCTCATTTAGTTTTGAAAATCCATTTACAACTAATTGGTTTATATCCATCTAGTAACTCAACAAGCTCTCACACATGATTGTGATGCATGGAGGAAATTTCATCATTCATAGCCTTTTGTCATTTAGAAGAATTAGGGCTTAACATTGCTTGCTGAAAAGAAATAGGATTTGTCCTATCAGTAATATCTTATTTAAACTTCTGCAAGTACATAATATAGTCATTTGGTATTGCAAGCTTGTGAACCCTTTGAGATTGTCTTAATTCAATGGTTGGCTCATCAGGTTCTATCATATGAGGTTTTTCTTCTATTTGATTTAAATTTTAAACATTATCTCTTTCAGTGGGTGAAGGTGCTAGAATAGGTATAGGCAAAATGGTACTTTCATCATGTAAATTAATAGCCCTGGGTATTGAACTCTCACTATCCATGTCATCTTTAAAATAGAATGCTCGATCAAACTTAACAATCTTAATAGTATGAGTAAGACAATAAAATCTACAATCTCTTGATCCAGTATAGTACCTAATGAAGAATCCATCGATTATTCTGAAGTCTAATTTCTTTAACTGGGGATTATATGGTCTCACCTTTACCTTACAACCCCATACTAAAAAATGTTTCAAATTAAACTTCTTTATAGTAAAAAGCTCATATGGAGTCTTTAGAATTGACTTACTAGGTACTTAGTTCAAAATATATACCATAGTCTTTAAGGCCTCACCCTATGAGGATTCTGGCAATGAGGAGTGGCTAATCATGCTTTTGACCATGTCTATTAGAGTATGATTATACCTTTCTACAACCTCATTTTGTTATGATGTGCAAGATATTGTATATTAGGCCTCAGTACCATGTTCCTGTAGAAATGGAGCAAATAGACCAGGACTTTTGCCCACCTTAGTATATCTCCTATAATACTCTTTACCCCTATATGATCTGACACATTTTATGGCTTTACTAGTTCTTAACTCAACTACTACCTTAAAGTTCTTGAACACGTCGAAAGACTCTAACTTTTTGTGTATAAGCTCAATCCAACCATAACTAGAATGGTTATCTATAAATGTAATAAAGTATTTAAAACTTCCAATAGTTGCTAGTGTAATGGGTCCACATATGTCATAAAGTATTAGGTCTAAGATGTTTTTGGACCTGTGTGCCCTTTTATTTTGAGCTCTAGCAGTAAATTTTTCTTTAATGTAGTTAATGCAAGTTTCAAAATTTAAGAAATATAGATCTGATAACACACCTTGCTTAACCAATCTTTCTAATCTCTCTCTAGAAATGTGCCCTAATCGTCAATGCCACAAAATGGAAGAATTCTTATTCATTCTAAGACATTTATGCCTAATCACAATATTGATAGGTACATTACAAGACACAATAGGAAAATCATTCAAATTCAAATGATATAAACTATTTTGTAAAGTGGCAGTACTAATAACAATAGAATCATAATAAATTTCAATCTTTCCATTTCCTTGCCAAAAGGAATAACCACAATTATCCAAAATAGAACTAGAAATTAAATTCCTTCTCGTAGAAGGTACATAAATGACATTATTCAAATCTAAAATATGTCCAGAAAATAAATGTAAAGAAACTGATCCTATATATTCAACTTCAACTTTACTCTTTATTACTCCCAAGACAGTCTTCTCTCTCTTACTTGGAATCCATTAGTTTTTTAGTCCCTTCCTTCTTACACTTATTCTTTAGCTTATAACATTCAAACATCTTGTGTCCAGGAATTTTGCAATAATTGCACTTGCCTTTAAATTTCTTCTGTTATCCTTTACCCTTTTCACCACTTTTCTTGAAGCCAAGTTTTTTGGATATCTATGTGTCTATTTTCTTTCCTTTCTTATCATTGCCACTTGACTTACTGTTGGAGCCTTGAGATAAGTGATTCACTGAAAGTGGCTGTGAGTTACTCTTTATGGTCTCTTCTTCTAAAGTTACTATAGAAATCATTTGATCTATTATCCACACTCTCTCTTGTGAATTATAAAAAGTTCTTAGGTAGTTATATTCAAATGGCAATAATTGAAGGACTTTATAGACTAAAGTACTTTCTCCTAGATCAAGGTCATATGATATCAATTTATTATAATAGCAAATCATCTTCATGAAATACTCTTGACATTTGAAACTCTATCATAGTGAATGTTGTTAAGTAAGGAGAGGTAGACGACCTTTTGAGTCTTGTCAATTTTCTTGGATTTCTCTCTAATAGCTTTCATGTATTCCACAGTAATGTCTTTGTTTGGGATACTATCTTTAATTCCTTTCTCAATAGTGAACTTGATCACTGCTAAATAGATTTGGTTTGATTTATATTGCTGCTTGTGATAGGTCTTATCTACAACACTAAACTCAAGTAAGAGATCAGTCGACTTCAGTTCTTTAAGAGTTAAGTCTTCCTTAGAAATTATCAAGTATATATTCAAAGACTCTTTCCATTCATCATAATTCATTCCATTAAGAGTCCTCACTGTAGATAATTACTGAAAAGTTAAGACTGATGCTACAAAATTGGGAAATATTAACTATATGTACACAACATAATTATTATGCAAGATTCCCAACTAAACCAAAGATTAGTCAAGTAACTATATTATAAAGTGGCATCAATGAAAATACATATACCACATTATTTGGCTTGTATAAGAGTTTACATAAGCATGTAATCAACATAACCATACCAATGAGGTACAGGAAACATTGAAACATTATAAATGTTGCATGCCTATTCAAAAGAGTCAAAACCCTAAAATTACGTTAACAATGTCACACCAATAGGGTGCATCCATTATCAATGCAATATCCTTCTAGATCTCCCAGAAGAACAATATTTTCATGTAAAATGGTCTTATTATAATCCTAATCTATCATTGGTGTGAATTAAATAATTTTAGTATCCATACATGTATAAAATTACATAATTAAGGATTTAATAATTTATTAAACATAGCTAAACCCACAATCAGAAAAAGTGACTTATCACCAAGCTCAAAAATATTATAAAGAACATTTATGAATTTTACAAGCTAAAAATTCAATAAATAAAGTATATTTTCACACAATATAAATCATATAAAATTCAAAATAAATATTTATTGGCCATAAAAATTTTAGAAAAAATAACATATAAATAGAAAAATAAATTTTACACAACTAGGCCAAAACTCAAGCCCAAAGGCCTAGCGCATAAGCCACACATACCTACACGCGCATCGACCTGGTTGAAGTGAGGTTGTCTTCAACCTCTACCTCTAGTAACTCAGTTATGGCATCCTTCCACCATTGATGTTGCTTTAGAGCTTCAAAAAAATGTGCCCACATTTTTTTAATGTAATAAAATCCATCTACCCTATTTCTTGATACAGATTTGTGAATTAATTAGAAGAAAAAAGTTTTGAAATTGCATAAACAAAGTTACAAAATTTTCTAAGAAATTAAGCCTTGATCCATAACAATCACAGAATTTTAAAAGGAACCAAGCAATGACATGATTTCCACATATCTATACAAACAATATTCATTATTCAATTGAAAGAAAGAAGATGAAAAAACCCACCAATTTGTTCGGTTTCCATATGTGAAAAATATAAGAAAAAATTTAGGATTTTTTTGGTGAAGATTAATTAAATTGCTCATAATCAAATGATTAATATTAATCATACTATCAACATTGCTCTAATAACATTTGTTAATAATATGATCTAAAATATTAAACAATATAAATTAATTATAATTAAATTATGAGTGTACCTCGTACATAATCTGATGAAGCCATGATCAGTCTAAATGATGATGATGAATAAAGTTTACAACCTACTTCACCCCTTAGGTTATTTAGAGAGAAGAAATAGAGAGATTTTACAAGAGTGGTAATCCTTATTGTTGCTAAATGATAATTTGATCTCTCTATATATGATTAGACTTATGATAAGAAACCACTAACCATTAAAAGGTTGCATGTTAGGGCCTTTAGCCATATGAGTTTATGTATGATCTAACCTATTACGGACCACACACATTGAACCAAGGCCTAATTTATTTTATGCTTAATGTTGAAACACAAAATTAATTACTTAAATAAATATTCCAATAAATTAATTAATACTAATCCATATAAACATATCCAAATAAATTATTTATTTTATTTTAATATAACACCATTTCTGATCCATATGCATTCTTGGAAAGATGTATAATGCATGATACATCCAGTTGTTATCTTATTATTATGGTAGATAAAAAAAAATTAAAATAAGATTGAATAAGAAAAACTAACACTTTTTGTATTGAATGCATACTTAAAAAGATGCATGATATGTTTAGCCCATTAATTTATAGTGGACATATATAACATAAAGGCCAATTTACATTCTACATTATATTCCTTATGCAAATGCAGTGCATTGAATTTGTTGCAATACATTGATCATAACATCTAAATAGGATAGTAAAGAATGGTCATCTTGATTTACTTCATTTCAAAAGAAAAAAGAATGCAAAATACTCACATGACATATCTTCTAAAAGATTTAAGAAACCAATTAAAAATCAAGACCAATATGATAATTGTATTGGTATCAAAATTTTTAAATTTTATGATATCAATAATTCAAATTTAATAAGAAAATTACAACTATGTAAATCCACACAGTGCATAGGAGAATAAAACTAAGTCAAATAACTTTAGCACTTTAGGCAATGCATGCATTCTTGAAAAAAAAAACATGATGCATTAGCCCATTCCTAGATAAATGATTGACATAGTTGTTCCTATTCTCTTTTTTTTTTCTATAACAAAATGGAAAATAATGAAAGGAATATTAGGTTACATATCTCCATACTGATCTAATTATCCTAAATAAAATCAATAATGATATTATGACAATCTTAACAAATAGAACTTTCTATATTTTATGACATGAATAATTCAAATTCAATAAAATAATCATTTTTTATTGGTTCATAGTAATTTCAAGAATTAGATTGAATTAAATAACTTGACCTATTTTGCATTGTTTGGATTCTAGGATAGCCTCATAATGTATTTAACCAATTACTTTGCAATAGAGATATAAAAAATAAAGGCCAATTAACTTTCTACAATACCTTTCATATCCAAATGCGGTGTATTAGGTTAATTACACAACTCTAATAACAACATATAAGAATTATAGTCAATTATGGTCATTCTTATTTATTCTTTTTTGTTGACAAATACCAAATTACATATAGATAAGGTATAATTTTTTTCTTAAACATATATTATAAAAATATAGTTTTATTTAAAAATATTTGAAAATTTTCTCAAATGATGAATGCAAAACTAATGCATTAGCATAAAACATCAAATGAGTAGAAAATCCATAAAACATAAATAATTAATGTAATTTGGCTTTTAGCCTACTCCACAAGCAAAAATAACAAATAAAATTCACTTGGTGAAATCAAAAAGAGATATTATAAAGTGTTGATAACTCAGAAACCCACATTCCAAATATACTTATAATACTTTTATAGTCTTCTTCTAATAGGTACATATTCATACATAACAAACTTTTCACTTAATATGAATAATTTAATTAAAAGGAGTAAAAACAAGTTATGGGATCTCTAGTTACCCTATAAGGGTTACAAATAAAACCTTTCTCACCTCTCTTATAGGTTTGATCAACAAATTTGTGTATAGCCAAATACAATATATTTATAGGCCTTAAAAATTTGCTGAAAGATCCTAATTTAATTAAAAGAATAATTCAAATTACAAAATAGCAATAAATTGATAATAATTCTAATCTTTTTAGAAAAATAATTCAAAATATGAAATAATCATCATTTGATAATTATTTGAATTTAGATTAAATCTTAAAAATATGAATTTGTAGAATTTAAAATTTATATATTATTTCCTAGATAGATTTTATATTTTAATAATCACACTTTTGTTAATATTTCATTTTAATTAGTCTTTTATTTCAAGTTGAGCTCCAATCTAAGCATCCTATATTTGAGTTAGGCATAATAATAGTATACTCTAAATAAAAAATGATATAACCAATTATACAAAAATATTATTTTTAAGTCATTTATCAAATAAAAGGTTTAAAGAAAAAGAAATATCTTAAAGGAGAATAGTCAGCTATGGTTGACCTTAATAATTGTATTTTGTAGAAAAGAAACATGAATCCCTATTTACATACCTTCAAAAAGATTTAAGTGACCAAATAAAAACCAATAATATTATGGTAACAATCTAAACTAACTATATATTCCTCAATTTATGATATATGTAATTCAAATTTATTAAGATAATTATTACTATATTAGTCTATAATGATCTAAATAGTAAGACTAAGTTAAATAATTTAAACACATTTTCTATTACAAACATTCTTAAAGAGAAACATGATGCATTCAACCCATTCCTGAAAACATGCATCATAATTGTTCCTTCTTTCCTTTTTCACTCAAGTGAAAAAATAAAAAAAGAAGGCAAAAAATAAGCACATAACATATATTCTTTCATATTCAAGTGTCTAGTAAAAAATAAAAAATAATAAGATAATATTCTAGAGCGACAAAACATTCTATATTTTATGATATCAATAATTCAAATATAATAAAATAATTAATATTGATTTAGTTTATTATAATTTTAAGAATAAAATTGAATTAAATAGCTTGACATATTTTGTTTTATATACATTCTTGGAAAGATATGATGCGTTTAACTTTTATTTCATTATTATGGTAGGTCAAAGAAATTTTAAAATAAGATTGAATGAGAAAAATTAACACTTTTTGTGTTGAATGCATTCTTAAAAAGACAAATGATGTGGTTAGCTTATTAATTTATAGTGGATATATATAATATAAAGGCCAATTGACCTTCTACATCACAATTCATATCCAAATGCAATGCATTGGATTGATTGCAATACATTTATGATAACATCTAGGGTAGATAGTCAAGAATGGTCATCCTTGTTTACTCCATTTCAAAAGGAAAAAAAATAAACTCATATAACATACCTTCTAAAAGATTTAAGTGTCCAAATAAACATCAATACTAACATAATAATTGTCTTGACTAATAAAATTTTTAAAATTTATGATATCAACCATTCAAACTTAATAAGAAAATTACAACTATGTGAATTCAAACAATGAATAAGGGAATAAGATTAATTCAAATAAAATTAGCACTTTTGCTAATGCATGCATTCCTGTGAAAGCATGTAACGCATCAATTGTTTGGATGTGTGTCTTAACTTACCAAAATTAAATATTACTAGTTTGATAAAGGGTTTTGCAATAAAAGGTGACAAAATTAAGTTGAACCCCTAGTGATTCACTTAATATATCATTTCTCAATGATTTATTAATTGTAATTACCAAATTGTTTAAATTTTTTATGCACTAAAAATATAAGAGAGAAATGTAAACAAAAGTGAAATAAAAATACAGATATAATGTAGAATGGAAAGAATGTAGAACCAATTTAGGGGTATTGATTCAAAATTAAAATAAATATGCTAAATAAAATAAAATACAAGAGTAAAATAAAAAAAATGCAATATAAAAAAATAGTTTATCTGAGGATTTAAGAGGTTTTAGTATAGACTAATTATAGATCACAAAATATTTAACTATTCTAAATAATTTTTCAACCTTCAATTACCTAGAACCCCTACAATAATTCATGAATCCTATGCTACATAACCATCTAAGATTTGATCAATTAAGATTAATATAATTAAGCAATTGCTATAATCTATAAAGCTAGATTAAAATTGATTTGAAAATAGAATTCAACTAAATTGAGAGATTAAATTAGAAATCTTTGATTTAATCTCTTAACCGTCTATCCTTATATGAAAAATCATGATTAACTAATCACATTCAACATACAAAAAGATAAACATTAGAAATCACAAGGTTAAACATAAATTATACCAAATCAGAATTCAACTTATGCAATTCTAAGTAATTAGCATAAAGAATTAGGTAAAGAGGAAAATTAATTAGAAAAAGTCCACATTTCAAATTAGGATCTTATAATCCAAATAAAGATAAGCCTCGTAACCTTTGAATCCACTAGAAATTTAGCCTTCTGTGGCTAAAGAAGAAGAAACTTGAAAAAGAGAGAAACTATCTTTAATGAATTGTGTAAAAGTATTCTTGCCTTTGGAGGCACACCCTATATCTAACTTGATAATCTCTAAAACATAATAGACTCGAATCAATGCCTTGTAGGGTTATAAAGAATAAGGCCTTGCTAATTTTAGAAGCTTATAACCTATTTTACAAAATAATGTACTACAGGAGTTACAACAGTAAAATTTTGTAGGTTTAACTTCTACCTAATGTAAGTTTACCAGAAACTATGTAGTTTCACTAAACTCAAAACATAAAAGTTTTTAGACTAGCTCTTAGGAAGTTTTGAGCAATGATTTCACCTTGATTAGATCTCTAGAGCTCCAAACATAGCCTAAAAACTGAAATTGGATCAATTAGGACAAAAAAGGGACTTCAAATTCTTGAGTAAATTAGACTTTTAAGATGTTTAAACTAACTTTAACCAAAACATAAAAGTTGCAAAGCTTTTTTAAGCTTTCCAATAATATAAGAATTAGCCAAATCTGATATCTAAAACTCATGATATATCTAAAAATATGAAATAATGTAAAAATCTAGTATTAACTGAATAATTTTAAATTATTGTAAAACTAACCCCAAATTACATAATAAATCTAATTTTATAAAATTAAGTATATGTAAAATATTAAGAGGCATAAAATAGGAGAAAATAATATAGATAAAATCTTACATATTAAATTCTACCACACTTAGCCCTTATACGACCTTAGGTAAGACACAACTTTAATCAAAATTAAAGAACAAAAGATTTACTTTTCAAAAACATCAAAATCACAAATCCACAAACAAGAAACAACTAAAACTAGCAACAAACATATTATATCATAAAGAAAAATCTTGATAAACTTAAAATAACCAATATAGGAACTTTATTCAAAAAAATAGATCAATATGGTTTATTATCACAAAATTCACTCTATAACTATCAAATATTTAAGGTAAGTGTTTTACTCAAGTTCTAAAATTACTCTACCATAAGCTTGTTAATCATCTAATTTTCAGTACTTAAATCACATGCACAATACAAATAAAAAGGATTTTATTTAAGGTTGTGACGTGGCTAAGGAAAAAGAAAGGAAAAATGAAGATATAAAAGCATATAAGCTAAAGAAATCAATAGAGTATTTGAAATATAAATATAGAGGCTAATCATGAACAATTATAACTTAATAACCTAACTTCAAATTCAAACCAACATCAACTTTTTTCTTTTTTTTTATGAAATTATTTTTCTTTTCTTTCACTTTTGCACTTTTTTTAATTTTTATTGACTTTTTCTTCTTTTTTATGATTTTTTCTTTTTCTAACTAACCTTTGAACTTGAATTTGATAAATTTTTTTACAATATACACACTCACATACACATACAATTATTTAAAAACTCATCTCATAAAAATTCAAATGATCTACTAAATCCTAAAGTTAGGTAAAGACACTTATATTTCATTGGAAAAATGTTCAAGGCCAATCAATAAGGAAAAGGCAATTAAGTTTAAAGGGGGCTCAATAAAGTTAAAAATTCAAAATTAGCTATTTAGCTTTAACTTAAATAAAGAAAGAATAACTTTATCATTTTTATGTATGCATATATAAATATAATCTCAAAAGAAAAATTAATGCAAGTTCTAGAGAAATAAATTATGAAAGAATATCACATAAGAAAGAAAGACAATAGCATAAATGTTCAACATAAAGCTCAAAATATCACTAAGAAAGTCATGCTACTAAAATTCAATCTATCGATTCAAAATCCATCACTACTTTAATCAATTTCAAGAAGTAAAATTATTCGTTCAATCATGTTATGAATCTGATCTAATTTCAATTAAATCTTATTCATGAAAAATGCAAAATCCTATCAATGGAAAGATATAAAATGACTCAAAAAGGACTAAAAAACAAGTGGAAAAACATAACTTTTTTTATATTTTTCTAATTATTTTTACTTCAAAAGCATTAAACAAAAACACAAAACAAAAAAATAATATCCTAGAAGTCTCCCCTCACACTTGAATTTTACATTGTCCTCAATGTAAAGCATAGCAATATCATTAAGAAAGACAAAGAATAAGTAAATAAAAGAAAAGCATAAGAGAGCAACCCTAAAAAGAAGCTTGGGTTGCCTTTCAAAAATAGCCTTTTTTTAATGTCTTTAGTTAAACATGGCTTTAATATCTTCAACAAAGATCTATATGATGATTGACTACCTTTATTATTTCTAAATTGTCAACCTTTAATTCATCCATCAAGGAGGTCTTTTACAGATTGGGATCATCTAGCATAACTTCTCCAAGTGCTATCCTCAAATTACTTTTTCTTGAATGTTCAAAATCATCCTATATAATGAATTCAACATAATTAATAAAATGACTAAAATGATCAATAAGGAAGCAATCTTGTTTCTTTAAAAAATTAAATTTGTAAAAATCAATAGAAGGTACTAATTTAATACTAGGAACCACTTTTGCAAATTACATTTCTTTTTTATCATCAATTTTTTTTACATTTTGAAACAACACTATTCTCATCACTTTATAAATCCTGAAATATTTGCACATATGGCACACTTGATATCACTATCATTGCAAGTGCACTCATGGTTATCAACATAATATACAAATTCAATGAGTTTAATAAATTTAGTAAGCATGTCTTCATAAGTAGTATCAATAAGTACATTAGAATCAATAAAATCAAAGCTAACAATGTTAAAACTAGAACTAGAAATAACAACATCAAAAATAGCAAAGTTAAAAGTAACATTAGAAAAATCAAAATAAAGAACATCATGAAATAAAGTATGAAGATAAGTCATAGAATTATCATGTATAGTCTTAAAAATGTCAAACTTGGCTATAACACCATTAAAATTTATGGTTAATATTCCATCTCAAACATTAATTATGGTTTTTGCTATCTTAAGAAAAGGCTGACTAAAAATTATTAGAAAAAGAACCTCAGATGTCTTATTTTTCATCTCTAAGATGTAAAAATCTATTGGAAGAATAAGTCTATAAACCTATACTAAAATATCTTCATGAAAACCCAAGGCATAAATATTAGATCCATTTGCTAATTGAACAACCACTTTGCTTGTTTTAAAGGTCCTAAATTTATAATATTAAAACAAAAAAAGGCATGATATTAATTGAAGCTTCTAAATCTAGCATGGTTTATTCAATTCTAGTTTTTCCTATAACATATGGAATGGTGAATGCATTTGGATTTTTACATTTTCTTGGTAACTTTCTTTGAATAATGGCAAATACATTTGCCTTTACACTTACCTTTTTATCATCCTTTAATTTTTTCTTATTGATGCATAAATTTTTTAGAAAGTTAACATACCATAGAACCTATTTTATTAAATCTAATAAAGGTATGTTAACTTCTACTTTATTAAAGGAATCAGAATCTACTTTTCATCTTCAATTTTCTTTGGAGGAATAACTTTTCTTAGAAAAGGAAGGGGTTAAAAAAGTCAATAAAAGGTAGAGGTTTAGGGATAAAATTCACCTCACTTTCATGATGCATTTTCTCTTTTTTTAGTTACTTTTGGTTGTTCTCTTATAGTTTATTGCTTGCTTCTAATTAAGAAGATGAAGGCTTATCAAATTGCTAACTATTCCTAAGCATTATGGCATTTATAACTTCTCTACCTCTTACATTGCTAGAAGAAGGTTCGCTTAATCCTTGTACTTTTCACTTATGGTAAAAGATAATTAGCCAATCTAAGTTTGTAAATTGGTGATTATAGCTTCTATTCTTTGTTAAAATTGTAGGTTATTTACAACCATTTCTTGACCAAATCTTTAAAAGATAACTAAGAGAAAGTTAGAATTGAATCTAGTTTAATAGCAGGATTGGATAGCATTCTATTATAAGCAAGAGGATATTGAACTTAGCTTGAATTGTTGCCGTATCTAAAGTTTTGGTTATCTCTCTAACTAGGGTATTAAGGTCGCTACTGGTACTAGTATTGATTAGGCTACTACTGCTAGTATTATGATTTACTAAGGAAAATGACTATTGTATATGCTTAATGTTAATGCTCATCATCTTGCAATGTAGGGAAAGAATTAGTAGGATGAGTTAAACATGAGCAAATACCATAAAGTCTGGCAGAAAGAAGAGTGCTACTATCCTATAGCCATCTACCTAACTAGAAAAGTTAATTCATCTAATCTATTCTCCATTCTTTGTTGGCTTGAATGGAAGAAATTCATTCCATGCATATCCTTAGTAATATTTGTAATTTTGGTCTCAAATTACTAGGAGTTTTCTACCATATTAGCCATTAAATCTCTAGTTGCTATAGGAGTTTTATCTACTAATACTCTACCACTTGCAATATTAATCATACTTCTATCTATAGAAAAAAGTCCTTTATAGAAATACTAGATTAGGAGTTGCTTACTAATTTGGTGCTGGATAGCTTGAAAAAAACTTCTTAAATCTTTCTTAATACTCATACAATATTTCACCAGTCATCTGCCTTATGCTATATATTTCTTTTTTAATTATAGTAACTCTTGAAGTAAGAGAGAACTTCTCTAGGAACAACTACTTCATATCATTCTAGCAAGTGATAGAATCTAGTTATATGTAGTATAGCCAATCCTGGGCTACATGAACAAGTGAGAAAGGAAACGTCCTCAATTTGATGTGGTTTTCTAAAATGCCACAAGGCTTCACAATTGAGCAAACCATATGAAACTTTTTTAAGTGCTTATGAGGATCCTCACTTATAAGATTATGAAATCTAGGAAGCAAATGTATAAGTGCAATTTAAAGCTTAAAATTAGCATCAAATTTAAGATATTGATGCTTAAAAATTGGTAAGTAACATTAGAGGCAACTAATTCATTCAATGTCTTATTCTTAGCCATATTTTTTTAATTGTTTGAAGGATTAAAATAGGGGGTGAGGATGCTATAACTACTTGTATTTCTAGTCTTACAAAGAAAATAAAAACCCTTATTTATTTCAAAATCAAATTCTAACAATTCACTAGTTGTTCTCCTAGTCATGCACTATGTTATAGTACATTAGACTATACTAGGCAAAACCATATAAACATAGAAATTCCAAAATGCTAGTGTAGAATGAAAAATCACTCAAAACACATCTAATTAACCTATCTATATATTTTTAAAAATTATAAGACCACTGGAGAATAAAAGCTATAACTATAGAGAACCTAAAAATGTAATAAAAATCTAAAAAAGAATTAAAGAAATGGTCAAAACGATGGAATTTGGCAAAAAAAAAAAGGATCTCAAAATAGCAATGCTATTGTAAGCCTTGATAAAAAAATATTTTCTATCATCATAACAATTTTTAACTTACTCAAAGCTAGTCACTTTGATACCTATTCAAGTGGTAGGAAACAAAATGTGTAGCTTGTTTAGATGAGCTAAAAAGATTTATTAAAGTATAAATTGAAGTAATATATGATGAAAATGATGAAATGAAGTGTAGGAATATGCAACAATTAAAGAATGCAAGAAAATACAATAAAATACAGAAAAGTGATAGATACCATAAAATGTAAAGAAACATTAACAAATGTAAAAATTAACTAGAATGCTTGAATAATTATGTAATACACAACTAATAAAAGATCAAAAAGGATGAATTCAAGTGCATCCTTAGCAATAGTGCAAAAATTTTGAATGGAAGTTGTAACAAACCAAAATTAAATATTATTGGTTTGATAAAGAGTTTTGTTGTAAAAGGTGATAAATTTGGTCAAGCCTATAATGATCCACTTTATTTAACCTTTCTAAATGATTTATTGACTATATTTACCAAATTGTTTAAGCTTTTTATGCAACAAAAATAAAAGGAAGAAATGCAAATAAAAGTGAAATAGAAATATAGACAGAATACAAAGTAGAATGAATGCAAAACCATTTTAGGGGATTTAATTTGAAATTAAAATAAATTTTCTAAATAAAATAAAATATAGAATAAAAATTAAAAGAAATTCAATATAGCAAATATAGTTTATTCAAGGATTTGAGAGCTTTTAGTATAGATTAATCATATATTACAAAATATTTAATCATTCTAATTAATTTTTCAACCTTGAATTACTTAAAACTTCTGTAATAATTCATGAATCTTATGTTAGATAACCATCTATCATTTAATTAGTTAAAATTAGCAGAATTAAGCAACCGTTATAATCCTTAAGTTAGATCGAAATTGATTTAAAAATAAAATTTAGCTAAATTGAGGGATTAAATTAGAAACCTCTAATTTGATCTCTCAACCTTTTGTCCCTATGTGAAAAATTATGATTAACTAACCATAATTCAACATTAAAATAGATAAACATAAAAAAATCATAAGGTTGAACACAACTTATATCAAATTAATATTCAACTCATGCAATTCCAACTAATTAGCACAAAGAATTAAGGAAAGAGGAAAATAAATTAGAAGTTAATATTATAAATTAGGATCTTATAATCTAAACAAAGATGAGCCTCACAATCCTTGAATCTACCAGAAATTTAGCCTTCCATTACTAAAAAAGAAAAGACTCAAAAAAGAGAGAAAAGCTATCTTTACTAAATTATGTAAAAGTAAAAGTGACCCTGCCTTAGGAGGCACATCATATATCTAAATTTCTAACCACTAAAACCTAATGGACTTGAATCATATACTTCCTAGGGTTACAAAGAATAGGGCCTTGCTAATTTTAGAAACTCGAAACCTCTTTACAAAATAATACACTACAAGAGTTACAACAATAAAATTTTATAAATCTAATTTCTACCCAATGTAAGACCACCAAAACTATGTGATTTTTCTGAACTTAAAACACAAAAGTTGTAGGACCAGGTCTTAGGAAGCTTTGGGTGCTAATTTCACCTTGATTAGACTTTTAAAACTATAAATATGGCATAAAAATTGATTTTTAGATATATTAGGCCTTCAAGAAGTCCATACTAGGCCTTAACCAAAATATAAAAGCTATAAAGTTTTCTTTATACTTTCTAATGATATAAAGATCAACAAATCTAGTATTTAAAATTTAAGATATAGCCAAAAATCTAAAATAGTGTAAAAATTCAGTATTAATCGAATAATTTCAAATCATTATAAAAATAACCCCAAATTATATAATACGTTAATTCTATAAAATTTAACACATGTAATACACTAAAAGGTATAAAATAGGAGAAAATAATATAAACAAAGTCTTACATGTCACCCTATCCTATATAAATGTATGATATAGTCATTCTTGCTCTCTTCTTTTTTTATGACAAAATGGAAAATAATAAAAGAAATATTATGTTCTATATATCCATACTAATCATATTGTCCCAATTGAAATCAATAATAATATTATGAGAATCTACACTATTAAGAGTTTCTATATATTATGACATTTATGGTTCAAATTTGATAAAATAATTATTTTTATGTTGGTTCATAGTAATTTCAAGAATTAGGCCGAGTTGAATAATTTAACCTATTTTATGTTGCTTGAATCCTAGGATAAACTTATAATGCATTTAACTAATTAGTTTACAAAGGAAATATAAAATATAAAGGCAAATTGACTTTCTACAATACGTTCCATATCCAAATGCAGTGTATTAGGTTAGTTACGGAACTCTAATGATAACATATGGAGAGTATAGTGAATAATCAACAGCGGAGTTGGGGGGTTAGGATGGGCCCCGGCCCCCTTAACTTAAAATGTTTTATATGGAATATAATATCAAATTTTATATATGGCCCCCCTAAATTTTATGATATTTTATGTCTGGCCCCTCTTACCTAAAATTTTGACTTTTGCCACTGTCAATAATAACTGTCCTTATTCATTTTTTTTTTGTTGACAAAGATGAAATCACATATAAGCCAAGTACAATTTCATCTTAACTATATTTTATAAAAAATATGGTTTTATTTAAAAAAATTTGCAAAATTTCTTAAATGATGAATGTAAATTAATGTGTTAGCATAAAACATCAAATAGTAGAAAATCAATAAGACATGAATAATTAATGTAGTTTAGCTTATAGCCCACTTCATAAGTTAAGATATCAAAAAAATTTCACTAAATGAAATCAAAGAGAGATATTATAAGTGTTTGATCATTCACAAACCTATATTCCAAATATGCTTATAATACCTTTATAGACCTCCTCTAATAGGCAGTACATATTCACACAAAATGGTATATAAAGTCTTCACTTAATATAAATAATTTCATCAAAAGGAGTAAGAATAGGTTGTGGAATCCTTAGTTACCCTATATGGGTTACAAATAAAACCTTTCTCACCATACACATTGGTTTGCTTGATAGATTTATGCATAGCAAAATATAATATATTTATAGGCCTTAAAGACTTACTAGAGGATCCTAATTTAATTAGAAGAATAAAATTCAAAATAGAAATAGTGACAAATTAATAACAATTCTAATTTTTATAGAAAATAATTGAAGGTTAAATCCTAATAACATGAAATAGTAGAATTTAAAACTTTCATATTATTTTCTAAACAAAATTTATATTTTAATAATTACACATGTGTAGATATTTCACCTTAATTAGTCTTTTATTTCAATCTAAGCTTTAATCTAAGCATTCTATATTTAAGTTGGACATAATAACAGTACACCCTGAATTAAAAATGATATAATTAATTATACAAAAATATTATTTTCAACTCATATATTAAATAATAGGTTTAAAGGAAAAGAAATATATTTAAGGAGAATTGTTAACTATGGTTGACCTTAATTGCTTTATTTTATAGAGAAAAAATTAAATCCCAAATAACATTCCTCCTAAAAGATTTATGTGACCGCATAAAAATGAATAATATTATGATAATAATCTAATCTTAATATATATTCTTCAGTTTATGATATTTGTAATTCAAATTTATTATGATATTTTTTACTATATTAGCTCATAATGATCTAAATAGTAAGACTATGTTAAATAATTTAAAAACATTTTACATTGCAAACATTCTAGGAAAGAAACATGATGCATTTAACCCATTCTTGGAAACATGCATCATAGTTGTTCCTACTCTCTTTTTCTTTCTCAAGTGAAAAAAAGGAAAAAGCACATAACATATATTTCATTACATTTAAATGTCTCACAAAAAATCAATAATAATATGATAACAATCTACTGTGACAAAGCATTCTAAATTTCATGATATTAGTAATTCAAATATAATAAAATAATTGATATTGATTTGGTTTATAATAATTTCAAGAATAAGATTATTGAATCTCCAATTTCCCCATTGGGGTTATTAATAAAATCTTTCTTACCTCATATATTGGTTTCTCTGACAAATTTATGCATATCCTAACACAATATATTTAGAAGCATTAAAGACTTGCTAGATAATCCTAATTTAAGTAGAAGATTAATTCAAAATAACAAATAACCACAATTGACAATAATTCTATTTTTAAAAGAAAAATAATTCAAAAAATGAAATAATCATTAATCAATAATTATTACAATTTGGGTTAAATAATAAAAATTTGAAATAACAAAATTTTAAGTTTATATATTATTTCCTAAATAAAATTTACATTTTAAGTTAGATGTACTTTTGGAATGACATGTGATGTATTCAGTCATTATTCAATCACTGTGTCAACCTACAAAGATTTTGAAATAAGTCAGAATTAAAAAAACTGACACATTTTGTATTGAATACATTCTTAAAAGGATGCATAATATGTTTAGCCTATTAATTTATAGTGGATACAAATAACATAATGGCTAGTTCACTTTCTATGTCATATTCCATATCTTAATGTGGTGTATTAGGTCAGTTGCAATAGTTTTATGATAACATCTAGGGAAAATAGTAAAAAATGATCATCCTTATTCACTTTTTTTCATAGGGAAAAAAGATCCACATAACATACCTCTTAAAGGATTTAAGTTTTCAAATAAAAATCAATACTAATGCGATAACAACCTTAACTAAGAAAATTTTTATATTTAATGATATTAATAGTTCAAATTTAATAAGAAAATTACAACTATATAATTTCACATAGTGAATAGAAGAGCAAAACTAAGTCAAATAAATTCACCACTTTTGGCATTGCATGTAGGGCTAGCAATGAGTCAAGCTAGATTATAAGATGCTCGAAGCTTAATTTGACTTTTAGCTTAATGAGTTAAGCTTATAAATTAAATGAGCAATACATGGGCTAAATAATTTGGCTCATATATTAAATGAGTTAAGTTTGAGCTTAGAAATGTTTAGCTCAATTATATCATAAGTTAACTCGAATAATATATACATATATATAATTTAATATTAATTAATACATATATATATATATATTAATTAGAAATATTTTTGTAATATATATTCCAAATTAAATATTTGTTATGAAGAAAAAATAATAACCATAATAATTGTAATTTAATATTTATATTTGAATTTGAATTATAATTAAAATAATCTAATAAATGAAGTTAGTGATATATATTATTAACATCATTCCCATTTTGAAATTAATTTTGTGATTAAGGTAAATATAGTTTAATAACATCATTTAAAAGAGGTAAGAAGGTGTGACAACTCTCTAATGGAAGTCCACATCAAATATTATAAAAAGTGGATACAAATATCCTCATTATAAAATAAGACTGATGATATGAAATTTTGAAGCCGTAGGAATTATGAGATAGTAACCAATTCAAACATATTAATCAATTTAATGTTAGTTTAGTAACTTTTTTATACAATTTTAAAACTTCCAATTTTAATGATAAGTTAATACAAACATGTGTTTAATTCATGGGTTTTCTAATTGAACCATTTGGTCCAATTTGATTTTTTTTAACACTAGTTTAAGTTTATTTAATTGAGTTAAGCCTATTATAAGCTCAATTCAAGTTGATCTCTAGCCAAAAAAATTTAGTTCAAATCAAATTTAAGTTGAGTCATAAATTGAATAATATTAGATCAAGTTAAGCTTAAGTTAAGTCTAGCTTAACTTAACTTAACTTATTACCAGTCCTAATTACATGCATTCATGGAAAACCAAGTGATGCTTAGCCCACTTCTACATAAATGTATGGTATAGTCATAATTGCTCTTTTTTTTCTATAACAAAATGGAAAATAATAAAAGAAATATCAGATTTCATATATGATCTATGTAACTCCCTTACTTATTAACACCTTATTCCTCAATTACTAGATGATTATTACGCACTCATTCGCCATCTACCTCAAGCTAATACGGAATATCTCAAATTTTTGTATTTCATACAACATGAACAAGAGTAATATAATTATACAAAGGTTCAATTTACAAAAGATACATCCATCATATACAATATCACTAACTATACAATTATTTACAACTTCAAACATCATTGCCCTTTATCATGAGAGCCTTTGGAAGCATCACCTGGAATGGTTAGTCACAATACAGAAAACATAAGAAACAAAGTTTCCCAGTAGCTAGCTATTGCCATAAAAACATTTCAAGCCATTCCAGATCCTTAAGCAAATAAAACATCCATTTCGAAATCACTTAATCATTTGTCATCATATTCAATATCATACCATTGTAAGAAATATGCACTGCACACAGCAAACATCATGCCCATTCAAGGACTCTTATCAATATCTAGATGGCCATCACAGATAATCATACCTAGGCCTATATACAGCATCACGCTGTCTTCCCGGGGTACTTGGGCCAAAGGCCTAACATACAGCATCATGCTGTCTTCCCGAGGTATCGGGCCATAGGTATCGCACACTTGTCATCCCCGGGGAACTCAAGCCATAGGCCTAACACAGTATTTTACTGTCTTCCCGGGTTGTGCACACAGCAATTTCATACACATTCCGTACAATGGCATAAAATACAGAAAATTATGTAAATAGAAAACGAGGCTTAAGGATAAAGCTAGCTAAAAACTTCTTCACACTTCCTCTTGCCTTTCCAAATTGGCACTCCTCAGTCTATACAAATACACATCATAGTTTCTTATTAGAACATCATCACTTTCCTTAATCCTCATGTATTCTTTACTTTCTCCACTTAATTAAATGCATACTTAGATGCTCTATACTTTGCTTTCAAGCCTTGAAATGACACATATGAACATTAGAAAAGGATCCAGAGGTAAAGCCATGCAAAACATGAAGAAATCAAGCCAAAAAGTTCACTTAACAAAGAACACGGGGGTCCCATACCCCGTGTTCAGGGCCGTGTTCCTTACTGGATCACTTCGAGGCTTCACTGGGTTACTCGACAAAGAACACGGGGGTGAACACGGGCCGTGTTCTACCTCGTGTACCTTACTGCCCTTCAGTCCTGAGGTAAACACGGGGAGTGTTGCACCCCGTGTAGCACACTGATCAGCTTCGACGAAGAACACGGGGTACAACACGGGCCGTGTTCTACCCCGTGTACATTACTGATCCTCCGAAAACACATTAAACAGCTAAAACTCCTTCCTTCCTTCTTTTTCATATTCATAGTTTTGGCTTTTCAAAAGGAAAAAATGCACACAAACACTTTCACAAATCAAAGTTTCATCTTTCATAGGCTTTAAGCTTCATAGAAATTATTCTAACTTCATCATTTTAGCCAAGTTCCAAACATATCATGCCAACTCTACACATGCACCATTATGCCTTTAAAACCCAAGTGTATACATCATGGTTTCTTGCTATTTTTACACCAAACCAAAGCCATAGCTTAACATAACAACATCTAAAACACCATTAAACATACTTAAATCATCCTAAACTCCATGTTCAATCACCCTTGACCACACCAACCTCAAGATTTCAAGAAACTAAGAAGAGTACATTAAAGAGCTCTTAGAGGAGAACATTTTTACCTCTTGGTGCAACTTGAAAATCCTCACTTGGGGCTCCCCAAACTTAATCAAACCTGAGCTTTTCCTCAATCTAAGCACATCAATGGATAGAGCTTGAGGAGAAGAACAAATTTCCCTTCTACACCTTAGCTTGAATCTAAGTATTTTTGGGTGAAAAAGCTAAGAGAAACTTTCTCTCTCTTCCTTCTCTCTCTCTCACACGTTCAAGCTTGCTTTCATGGAGTTGCTGCAGCTTTTGGAAAAATGGAGAAGAAAGTGGGGTTTTCATGAAACTTCTAGAGGCATTTTGGTCCTTTTTGAAATTTCCAAGGGTATTTTAGTCCTTTTTCACTAATTAGTAAGGCTATTCTTGCCATTATTTTTCTAATAATAACACTTGTCATAAATCCATTGGTCACACTAATTAAAATCACATATTACACCCCAAATTCTTGGTTATTCATATTAGATCCCAAATTCTTGATTATTTTCACTTTAACCACACCCGATTCTGTACTTTTGTAAATTAGTCCATAGGGTTTCTGTCTGTTTAAAATTCCTTACACTATCAGACTTAGACAACTTCCCTTTTTAGGGTTTTCTAACCTCCTCTGATCATTCATATTATTTAGGGAAATTAATTCTTTCCCTACTATCCGTTTTCCTTCAAAATTTCGTTTACCTTGCGCTTAACTCCTTTCAACTTGAGATTCACCCACCAGGCTAATTCAACCATGCTCTTCATTTCTACAGCCTCAGAAATTAAACATTCAAATAATAGAATTGAAAATTCGGGATATTACAATCTAATTGTCCCAAAAAAATCAATAATAATATTATGAAAATCTAATTATTATAATAATCTAAACTAACAAAAACTTCACACATTTTATGACATTAACAATTCAAATTTATTATAATAATTATTATTACGTTGGTTCACAATAATTTCAAGAATTAGCCAAGCTAAATAACTTGACCAATATTGCATCACTTGTATCCTAGGATAGCCTCATGATGCGTTTAACTAATTAATTTACAATGTAAACATAAAATATAAAGAACAACTGACATTCTACATTACCTTCTATATCCAAATGTAGTGCATTAAGTTGGTTACAAAACTTCATGATAATATATAGGAAGTATAGTCAATTATGATCATCCCTATTTGTTCATCTTTGTTAGCAAAGACAAAATTGTATAATTTCTTCTTAACCATATATTATTAAAAGTATAATTTTATTTTAAAATATTTGGAAAAGTTCTTTAATGATGAAAGTGAAGCCAATGCATTAGCATAAAGCATCAAATACACAGATATCAATAAGACATAATAATTAACATGGTTTGACTTTTAACCTACTTCATAAGCAAAGATGACAAATAATATTCACTAAGTGAAATTAAAGAGAGATATTGTAAATATTTGATCACTCACAAACCTATATTCCAAATGTGCTCATAATGCCTTTATAATATTTCTTTAATAGGTAGTACATATTCTCATAAAATGGTACATAAACTCTTCATTTAATACAAACAAGTTCATAAAAAAAACTAAGAACAAATTGTAGGATCTCCAATTACCTTATATGGATTACAAATAGAAAATTTCTTACCTCACATATTGGTTTGTTTGAAAAATTTGTGCATAGCCAATTACAATATATTTATAGGCCTTTAAGACTTGCTAAAAGATCTTAATTTAATTACAAGAATAATCCAAAATAGAAAATAGCAATAAATTGATAACAATTCTAATTTTAATAGAAAAATAATTCAAAATATAAAATAATCATCATTTAGTAATTTTTAGAATTTGGGTCAAATTTTAACAATTTGAAGTAGTAAAATTTTAAATTTGTATATTATTTCTAAAATAAAATTTATATTTTAATAATTATACTTTTGTGGAGATTTAACCTTAATTAGTCTTTCATTTCTAGTTAAGTTGCAATCCAAGCAATCTACTTTTGAGTTAGACTTAATAGTAGTATGCCTTGAATTGAAAATGATATAACCAATTTTTAAAAAAATATTATTTTCAACTCATATATTAAATAACAAGTTTAAAGGAAATGAAATATCTTTTTAGAGAATAGTCAACTATGGTCAACCCTAATTGCTCTATTTCATAAAAAAAACAAAAAACCCCAAATAATATGCCTCCAAAAATATTTAAGCATCCAAATAAAAATCAATAATAATATAATAACAATCTAGACTAACTATATATTCATTAATTTATGATATTTGTAATTTAAATTTATTAACATAATTATTACTATATTCATTCATAATGATTTAAATAATAACACTAAGTTAAATAATTTTAATACTTTTTGTATTGCAAACATTCTTAGAAAGAAACATGATGCATTCAACCCATTCCTAAAAACACACATCATTGTCATTCCTATTCTTTTTTTTAGTAAAAAAGAGAAAAAGTGCAAAAAAGAGAACATTTCATATATTCCGTCAAATATAATTGTCCCATAAAAAATTAATAATAATATGATAGCAATGTAAACTAACAAAATATTCTACATTTTATTACTTCAATAATTCATATATAATAAAATAATTGAAATTAAGTTAATTTATAATAATTTCAAGAATAAAACAAAATTAAATAGCTTGATCCATTTTATGACACATGCATTTTTAGAAAAACACATGACGCATTCAATTATTATTCTATCATTATGTTAGGTCACAAAAATTTTGAAAGAAGAACAAATCAGATAAATTAGCACTCTTTTTGTTGAACACATTATTGAAAATATACTTGATGTGATCAACCTATTAATTTATAGTGGATACATATGATATAATAATTAATTGACCTTCTACATTACATTCTATATCCTAATATAATGCATTGGGTTTGTTGCCAATACTTTTATGATAACATCTAAGTAGGATAATCAATAATGTTTATCCCTATTTGCTCCATGCCAAAGAAAAAATAAAATAAAAAACCCACATAACTTACCTCTTAAAAGATTTAAATGTCTAAATAAAAATCAATACTAATGTGATAATAATCTTAACTAACAAAAGTTTTATATTTAATGATATCCATAGTTCAAATTTAATAAGAAAATTACTACTATGTTAGTTCACATAGTGAATTGAAGAATAAGACTAAGTCAAATAACTCTAGCACTTTTGGCATTGCATGCAATCTTGGAACATGCATTCTTAGAAAGATAGATGATGCATTAGCGTATTCTTGGATAGATGTATCATATAGTCATTCTTGCTCTCTTTTTTTATTTTCCCCATGAAAATAGGTAAAATAATAATAGAAATATCACATTACGTATATTCATACAGATTTAAATATCTTAATAAAATAGAAAAGAATATTATAATAGTCTAAACTAATAAAACTTTCTATTTTATGGCATCTATAATACAAATATAATAAAATAAAATTTATTATGTTAGTTCATGTTAATTTCAAGAATTAGATTGAATTAAATAGCTTAACCCATTTTGCATTACTTGCTTTCTAGGATAGACTTATTATGGGTTCAATCAGTGTTCATCCATTATGTCAATTTGTAATAATTTTAAAGTAAAACTTAAGTAAAAAACTAACACTTTTTGTGTTGAATGAATTAATAAAATGACACATGATGTGCTTAGCAAATGAATTTTTTTATAGAGATATAAAAGATAAAGGCTAACTAACTTTCTATGCTACCTTCCATATCCAGATATGTCACATCAAGTTTGTCACATATCTCTTATGATAATGTTTAGGAAGAATAGTCAATTAAGGTCATCCTTATTCATTCTTTTTTTTTGTAGAAAAAGATGAAACTATATGTAGGTAAAGTGTAATTTGTTCTCAAACATATATTATAAGAAATATAGTTTTATTTATAAATAAAATATATGTGTTGGAAAATTTTCTCTAATGATGAATTCAAAAGCAATGCATTGCCATGAAAGATTGAACAAGCAAAAAACCAATAAGACGTAAATAATTAATGTCATTCAACTTTTAGCCTACTTTATAAGCAAAGAAGACAAATAAAATTCACTCAAAAAATTAAAGAGAGAGATATTATAAATTATTTAATCACTCTTAAACCCATATCCTAAAAATTCCCAAAAAGCTTACAATTTTCCTTTGATTGATGGTACATGATAACACCAAATGATATATACATTCTTCACTTAATACAAATAATTTCATCAAAATGAATGAGAATAAGTTATGGGATCTCCAATTACCTTATAGGATCTATAAATAAAAGCTTTCTCATTTCACACATTGATTTCTTTGAAAAATTAGTGCATAAGCAAATACAATATATTTATGACTCTATTTTGTGTAAGTAGTTGATAAGTTAGTTAGTAGCTAATGAGTTAACTGATAGTTAATAACTTATAGCTAATAATTAATAGTTGATAAGTTAGTTAAAGTATTTTATAAAATTAATTGTTAAACTAATTGAAATTACAAAATAATACAAAATGACATATTAATAAAAATAGATATATAATTACAATAATTTATATTTATCTAAAAATTAAATTATATTAATGTAATTAAAAATTTTAAAATAAAAATATAATATTTAATATTTAATTAATTATATTTTATAAACTTATATATTTATTTTCTTACATAATTTTTATTTTATTATTTATTATAAAATTATAATTACTTAAATATAATTAATTATATTTTATGATATTATTTATTTACATATATATTTTTATATATTTATGATTTAAAATTAAGATATAATTATTTTAAAATTAAATTAATTATATTTTATAAAAAAATATTTAGATTTATATTACAAAGGACATGAATTGTAAATTAATAAAAAGAATAAATATAAATTTTAAAAAATTTTAAAGAGATAATAGCTTATAAATTATAAGTTACTCTAGGTAACTTATTAAATTAGAGTTTATTTTTTTCATTAAGTTAATGTAAGAAATACTTTTAAAGGTTAACTTATAACTTATTGATTAGATTAACAAACTATAATCTAATTTATTTGTTACGCGAAATAGAACCTATAAGCCTTAAAAACTTTCTAGACAATCTTAATTTAATTTCAAAAATTATTGAAAATTGTAAATAACCACTAATTGTTAACAATTTTTTTATTAAATCAATTATCATTAACAATTATGATTTTTACAAAATAATTCAAAACATGAAAAAAATTAATTGATAATTATTAGAATTTGGGATAAAATCTAAAAATTTAAAATTGTAGAATTTTAAATTAATATATTATTTGTTAAATAAAATTTATATTTTAATAATTACACTTTAGAAGAGTTTTGCCCTTGATTAATCTTTTATTTTAGTAGAGTTTTGCCCTTGATTAATCTTTTATTTTAGTTTAAGATCCAATCCTAGCATTCTACATTCAAATTAGAACTAACAATATTACACCTTTTTATGTTGAATGAATTCTAGAAAAGACGCATGAAGTGTTCAACCAATAATTAATTGGTGATGGAGACATAATATAAAGGCCTATTGACTTTCTACATTAACTTTCGTATCCAAATGTGGTGCATTAGGTTGGTTGCAAAACTTATGATAACATCTAGGAAAAATAGTGAATTATGGTTATCTCTAGTCATTCTTTTTTGAAAAAAGAAAAGATGAAATCATTTGTAGGTAAAATGTGATTTCTTCTTAAATACATATTATAAAAACTAGCCTTTTCATACATGTTCACGCTTATGCTTGAAGACCAATTTTTTAAAGAAAAGAATTAACTCATACCATTATTAATTACTTGATAATTATAATTGTTACTTATTTTATAATAAATAAATATATATAGAATTGAACATTGAACAAATGAAGATACACTATTTTGATTTGGATAAAAATAAATTGGTTTAAAGTAAACAAACTTACATGATAATACAACCATCCTTTCATGATCACATCAAGGTAAGAGTGTACCAACATTGTATATCCATTAAGCTTTTAAAAAATAAAAAATACATATGAACATAAAAGATCTTTAGTGATGGATTATTGAATTCCGTGAAAGTTTGGATATAATCACATAACCTTATCTTTCCATCCAAGTCTACGTATAAACATCAATGCTAAAAAAGAAATGAAATTTTGATCAAGAATTAAAATTTGAAAGTTTAAGAAGAAATGTTAAAAACAAACAATTATATGGTGTGCAAAAAATTATCTGCATTCCACATAGAATTTTCATAACTTCCTTTAACTAATTAGAATCATCCAAGTTATTGTAGATTACTCCCAGAATGAATTTTGCACTCACATTATTTTTTGATCAATTTAAAATCATATAGTTTGACCATGATGATGAGATATTTAATGGATAACTCTAGCAAAATATTATTTTATTCAAGCAGATAATGTGATATCATTGTGAAAAAGTAGAGTAGCAAATAAGTAAGAGTTTTTAGGAAACTAAAAAATGAAGTCCAAAGGTTCCTGAGTCAGCTTTTTATTAGTAATAGATTATATGTCATTTAAGCTAAATACTTCTCAAACATTTAAGGTATAAAGAAGTCATCATCTATTCAATTTAAATAATTATTTCATTACTTTCATCTCATTACTAAATTTTTTTATAGTGCGTGGATAATATTAAGTTATGAAAAAGGGTATATTATGTTGGGTAGTGCTTACGTAGCTTGAAATTTCAATTTTTATTAACTAATATTTTTAAATATTAGTTAATACAAAACTTGACTTAGGTAATTTTAAATGTAAATAATGATTGAACTAGTTTTTTAACTATAAATTAAAGTGATTAAAATTTTATGCAAATAGTTTTTTTTTAAAACTTATGATATATGAACAAAAATTTTGTAAAAAAATAAAAATTGGGATAGGATAATGCATGAAAAAGAGATATAGAGGGTTCTATGAAAGAGAAATAGAAATGATTATAAATGGTGAATGGGGAAATTATATTCTTAAATTGAAAACATAAGGGGGAAAGAGAGAAATGAGTTACTAGGTGATTTTTAAAAATTATATTAAAATTTTAAAATCCAATAATTGAATTAAAATTATAAAATTATCCATTGTTTTCTTAAATTTGGAACATATAAATATGAGTTATTTAGGAAATAGAAAAATGGAGTCCATTCTTTCTCGATCATCTTTCTATTAGTATAGATTATAGTTTTATTCAAAAATAAAATATATATTAGGAATATTTCTCAATAATGAATGTGAAAGCAATGCATTAGCAAAAAAAAACTAGAGAAGCAAAGAAAAATGATAAGACACAAATAATTAATGTAGTTTGGCTTTTAGCCTACTCAACAAGCAAAGATGACAAATAAAATTCACAAAGAGAAATCAAAGAGAGATATTATAAAATCTTTGATCATCCCCAAACCCACATTCCCAATATGCCCAAAATATCTACACAATTTTCCTCTAACTACTTATACATATTCTTATAAAAAGTTTATATACACTCTTCATAGTAGATTTTTCACACATGCTCTCACACATGTATAAAGGCTTTTCATTTTATTTAGACTAGTAAAAATAATGATATACTTGGTAGCATTTAGATAATTTTAAGTTAGTAAAAAGAGGTATAATGTGTTTAGTAGTACTTAGATAGTTCTGAATTTTAACTTCTATAGATTGATATCTTTGTTTATTTATGTAATTTTAAATGTAAAGAATGATTGAACTTTTTTTATTTTTTATTTTGATAAATAGATGGGACCTAAGCCCAAAAAAGAATGAATTATTATTTTAACTATTAATTAAATTGATTAAAACTTCAAGAAAATAATCTTTTTAAAGCTTATAATATATAAATTTAAGTTTTGTGGAAAAATTGAAAATTGAGATGGAATAATGCATGAAAGAAGTGATGGACAAGGTTGCATTAGAGAGAAAAAAAAGTGATTATAAATTATGGTGCAAGAAGTTATATTTCATAATTGAAGACATGGGGCAAAAAGAGAAAGAAATGAGCTAGTAAATAATTTTAAAAATTGTATTAAAATTTTAAAATCTATTAATTGAATTAAAATTACAATATTATCTTTATTTTTCTCAAAATTTAGAACATATACGTATGGGCTATTTAGTAAATAAAAAAAATGAAGTCTATCCATTCCAAATCTTTTTTCTATTAATATAGATATTTCTCATATAATGAATGCCAAGGCAATGCATTGGCATAAAACATTAAAGGAATAGAAAATCAATAAGACATAAATAAGTGATGTTGTTTGGCTTTTAACGTACTCTACAATCAATGATGGAAAATAAAATTCATAAAGAGAAATAAAAAAAAGACATTATAAATTGCTTGATCACACGTAAACCTACATTCCTAATATACCCAAAATACCTTTGTAGTCTTTTAGTAACTAATAGTATATATTCTTATAGAACTATTTACACACTTTTCACACTAGCCTTTTGCATGCATTCTCATGTGTGTTTAAATGTTTTTATTTTTATTTAAAAATTAAAAATAAAGATATACTTAATAATGCTTGGATAGTTTTAAGTTAGTAAAAAGTGGTATAATGTGCTTGGTAATACTCAAGCAGTTTAAATTTTAACTTCTATCAATTAATATCTTTAAATATTAATTGATGTACAATCTGTGCTCACTTGTGTGATTTTAAATTTAAATAATAATTGAACTATATTTTTTATAAATAAATGGGGCCTAAGCCTAAAAAAGAATGAATTATTTTTTTAACTATCAATTTAAATAATTAAAACTTCTCATAAATAATCTATTTTAAGCTTGTTGATAAAACATGAAAGAGAGATGGAGAGGGTTGCATGAGAGAGAAAAAGAAATGATTATAAATAGTGGAGGGAGAAGTTATATTTGAAAATTGAAACATGGCGAAGGGAGAGATAGAGAAAGAGAGAGAAATGAGTTAGTGGGGGTTTTTTTAAAAATCACATAAAATTTTTTAAATCTATTAATTGAATTAAAATTATAAAATTATCCTTTATTTTCTTAAAATTTAGAACATGTTAATATGGGTTATCTGGGAAATAAAAAAAGAAGTCTATCCATTCTTAATTCTCTTTTTATTAATATAGACAAAATAAATAATTTTATCAAAAAGAATAAGAATTGGCTATGGGAACTCTAATTGTTTTATATGGGTTATAAATAAAAGCTTTCTCACCTTACATATTGGTTTCTTGGACAAATTTATGCATAGCCAAATATAATATATTTATAGGCCTTGAAAGCTAGCTAGACATCCTAATTTAATTAGAAAATTAATTTAAAATAGGAAGTAATCATAAATTAATAACAATTCTAATTTTAATAAAAATATAATTCAAAGTATGGAATAATTATGAATTTGTAATTATTAGAATTTGGGTAAAATCCTTACAATTTGAAATAGTAAACTTTTAAATTTATATATTATGTCCTAAATATAATTTATATTTTGTGTTATGTGCATTCTTAAAATGATCCATAATAGGTTCAACCATTATGTCAACTCATAATAATTTTAAAATAAGGTCAAATTTAATAAATTGACATATATTTATATTAAATGCATTCTTGAAAAGATGCATGATGCGTTCATGACATTAATTTATAAGAGAAATATATAATATAAAGGAGGGAAATATATAATATAAAGGCTAATTGACCTTCTATGTTACATTTCATATTCCAACACAGTGCAATAGGTTAGTTGCAATACTTTGATGATAACATCTAGGTAGGATAATCAATAATGGTTATTCTTATTTACTTTTTTTCATAGAAAAAAATAACAAACCCACATAATGTACCTTTAAGAACATTTAAGTGTCCAAATAATAATCAATATTAATATGATAACAATGTAGACTAACAAAACATTCTGCAATTTATGATATTAGTAATTCAAATTTAATAAGGTAATTATTACTTTGTTAATTAGTTCACAATGATTTAAATATTAAAATTAAGTTAAATAATTTAAACACTTATTATGTTGCAGTCATTTTTAAAAAAGAAAAATGATGCATTCAGCCTATTCTTGGAAAGACATATAATGGTTATTCCTACTTTCTATTTATGTATAGTAAAAAGGTGGTTTAAGAAATCATGTGATATATATTCTTTCATATCTAAGTGTTTGACTAAAAATAAATAATAATATGATAACAATTTAGGCTAACAAAATATTCTACATTTTATGACATTAGTGATTCAAATTTAATAAAAGAATTGATATTAAATTAGTTTATATAATTTAAAGAATAATACCAAATTAAAAAAAATTAACCCATTTTATGTCACGTGCATTCTTGGAAATGCGCTCAACTGTTATTCAATCATTATGTCATCTCATAGTAATTTTAAAATAAGACAAAACTAAATAACTTGACACATTTTGTGTTGAACATATTCTTTGAAAGATGCAAAATACATTCAACCTATTCATTTATAGTGGATACATATAACATAAAATCTAATTGACCTTCTATGTGACATTCCATATGTTAATGCAGTGCATTAGGTCAATTACAATACTTTTATGCTAATATCTAGGGAGCATAGTCAATAATGGTTGTTCTTATTTGCTCTTTTTTGTACCAAAAAGAAAAAAAAAAGACCTACAAAACACACTTTCTATAAGATTTAAGTGTCCAAATAAAAATTAAAACTAATGCAATAATAATCTTAGCAAACAAAAGTTTTATATTTTATGACATTAGTAGTTCAAATTTAGTAAGGAAATTATAATTATATTTGTTCACAATGAATTGACGAATAAGAACAAGTCAAATAACGTTAGCACTTTTGGCTTTGCATGTGCCCACTCTAGGATTGATGTAGAATATAGTCATTCTTTCTCTCTTTTTTTCCTATAATAAAAGGTAAAATAATAATAAAAACATCACATTATAGATATTCATATAGATCTAAGTGTCCTAAAAAAATTAATAATAATATTATAATAATGAAGACTAATAGAACTTTCTAAATTTTATGACATTAATAATTAAAATTTAATAAAATTATTATTATTATTATGTTGGTTCATAGTAATTTCAAGAATTAGACTAAATTAAATAACTTGATCCATTTTGCATTGCATGCATTTTAGGATGAACTCATTATACTTTCAACCCTTGTTCGATTATTATACCAATTCATAATAATTTTAAATAAAATTGAATTAAATAATTAATACCTTTTGCATCAAACGAATTTAAGAGAAGATGTATGATGTGTTCAATCAATTAATGTATAGTGGATGCATTAAATATAAAGGTCAACTAGCTTTCTACATCACCTTTTATATCTAAATGCAATGCATTCATTAGGTTAGTTGTCAAAGTTTTATGATAATATCTAAGAAGAATAGTTAATTATGCTTATCCCTATTTGTTCATTTTTTGTAGAAAAAGACAAAACCATAAGTTTGTAAGTGTAATTTTTTCTTTAATGTATATTCTAAAAAAATAAATTTTATTTAAAAAATAAAATGTGTTAGGGAAATTTCCAAAATGATGAATAGGAAAGCGATATGTTGGCATAAAAAAACAAAAGAAGTAAAAAACTTATAAGATATAAATAATTAACATAATTTGGCTTTTAGCCTACTCTATAAGTGAATAAGATAAATAAATTTCCTTAAGACATTTCAAAGAGAGTGATATTATAAAATGTTTCATGACTCTTAAATCCACATCTCAAATATATTCAAAGTATCTTAAAGTCTTCCTTTAACTAACAATATATATTCTCACAAAATAGTATAAATATTATTCCCTTAATTTTGTCATATATTGGTTTTCTTGACAAATTTATACCTAGCCAAAAACAATATATTTATAAGCCTTGAAAACTTAATAGACAATCTTAATTTAATTATAAGAATAATTCAAAATTGGAAATAAACACTAAATGATAACAATTCCAATTTTAAAAGAGAAATAATTCAAGACATGAAATAATCATGAATCAATAATTATAAGAATTTTGGTCAATAATTTTAAATATATATTATTTCTTGATAAAAATTTATATTTTAATAATTACACTTTATTAGAGTTTTGACCTTAATTAGTTTTTTTATTTTGAGTTAAGCTCTAATCCAAGCATTTTGCATTCAATTTAGACCTAGCAATATTACACCTTTTTGTGTTGAACAAATTTTTGAAAATATACATGAAGCCTTCTGCCAATTAATCTATAGAGGAGACATAATATAAAGGCCAACTAACTTTATTTGTTACCTTACATATCCAATGTGGTGCATTATATTGGTTACAAAACTTTTATGATAACATCTAGGAAAAGTAGTTAATTATGATTATCCCTGTTCATTATTTTTTATAGAAAAAGATGAAACCGCATGTAGGTTAAGTGCAATTGCATCTAAAATATATAATATAGAACACTTAGTTTTATTTGAAAATTTTAAATAAAACCATATGTTGGCAAAACTTCTCAAATGATGAATACAAAGGCGATACATTGATAGAAAAGATCAAATAAATAGAAAATTAATAAGACATACAATAATTAATGTGATTCAACTTCTAACCTACTCCACAAATGAAAATAATAAATAAAATTCTCTAAGATAAATTAAAGAGAGAGATATTATAAAGTGTTTAATGACTACCAAACTAATGTTTCAAATTTGCCTAAAATACCTTCTAGTATTCCTCTTACTAATACTATATATTCATATAAAGCAATATATACACTTTTCATATAATACAATTAATTTTATGAAAATGAGTAAGAATAGATTGTAGAATCTTCAATTATCCCATAAGGCTATAAATAAAAACTTTCTCACCTTACATATTGCTTTCCTTGATAAATTCATGCATAGCTAAATACAATATATTTATAGGCCTTAAAGTTTTGCTAGAAAATCTTAATTTAATTAGAAAAATAATTCAAAATTGGAAATAAACATTAATTGATAATAATTCTAATTTTAATATAAAAATAATTCAAGATATGAAATATCAACAATGAATAATTATTAGAATTTGAGTCAAATCCTAAAAATTTGAAATAGTAGAAACTTAAATATATATATATACTATTCCCCAATAAAAATTTATATTTTAATAATTATACTTTAGTAGAGTTTTGACTTTAATTTATTTTTGGATATGAGGCAGACCTTACAATATTACACTATTTTATGTTGAACAAATTCTTGAAAAGATGGATAATACATGTAGTTAATTAATTTCTAATAGAGACATAATATAAAGGCAACCTTCCCTATCCAAATGTGATGCATTAGGTTGGTTGCAAAACTCTTATGATAACATTTAGGAAGAATACTTAATTACGGTTATCTTTGTTTGCTTTTTTTTTATAGAAAAATATGCAACCACATGTAAGTTAAGTGCAAAATTTCTTTTAAAACATATATTATAAAAATATAGTTTTATTTAAAAATAAATTATTTATGTTGCAAACACTTCTTAATTGAAGAATGCAAAAGCAATGCATTGGCATAAAAGATTAAATAAGCAAAAAATCAATAAGATATAAAAAACATGAATGTTATTTAACTTTTAGTCTACTCTATAGGCAAATACTATAAATAAAATTCATTATAAGAAATCAAAGAGAGATATTATTTAGTGTTTGATCACTCTCAAACCCATATTCCATGTATGCCTAATATATCTCGACAATCTTCCTCTAACTGGCAATTCATGTTCTCACAAAATGTCATAAATAGTCTTAACTTAATATAAATAATTTCATAAAAAAAGTATTTCTATATTGGAATTTGATAACTTTGATTTTAGTTAATCGATTTGGGATAGTTCAATCACACTAGACTTTACCTATACAAGGAATAAAAGGTCAGGTGTACACAACAGAGGGTGGCTTGTTAAACATTTTCTGATGCTTAAGTTAGTAAAGGTATAAACAAAGTAGAATATGGATTTATGTTTTATCTTATGAAGGCATACTTGAAATCCTTTTGTAGGATTATTACTATTAATAAATAGGCTGGAAGTTTAATAGATTTGGAGTTTTCTTTACTATGGCTAGAGTCTAGTTATAATAGAGTGTTTTTAGCCTATACTTGTGCAGATGACCAATGTTTAGGTAAGATCTTTACTGATTAGATTATTCCTTGAGTTAGTGTTAGTTAGGCGATCAATGATTAAGGCCTTGAAGGAGTTCTTCATCATAGCGAGACATATATTTAAGCATGGATTAGTTTGCAAAATTCTCATCCAATTGGTTGTAGCTTGGTTGGATATTTTAATCATTGCCACTTGCCTCTAACTAATGATTATCAATAAGTTAATCGAGGTTGCTAAGGCTTAGTTTAATTGCAAAGATGTCATTTAGAGTTTAACCATAAACATATTGGTCAAATGACTAGAGAAAATATGGGAAAAGATTGCCCATAGCACTTAAAGGATTTATATAAGTGTAGGCTTCTATTTGAGCTTAGTTTGTTTGGAGTATTGTCTTTCAAAAGTGATAACTCTAGTTCTGGTTCAATCTAATTTCATATTTTTCTTAAAAAGGATTATGGGTTATTAAGGTTCGCATGTCATCATCATTAATAGGCATTTGTCCCTAGGTCAAATATTGATGTGACTACTTACAAGGGCTCCTATCCTAATCATTATTTTTATTTAATCTAAATCATTAGATGGTGGACTCCTTTTGCCTCTTCTACCTTTTGGAGTACTTTTTCCCTGATTATTAGATCATTAGTGATTTCTTTCCTATGGATATCCTAATTATTTGATGAAAAGTATATGTTTTTTGAATCTGAGTCTTCCTTGCCATTTTATCATATTCTTCTTTTAAGTTTCTACTACTGGTATTGTTTTTCATAGTGTTTGAGATTACATTATGGCTCTTTAATCCTTAATTACTTTCAAGTATGGTTGATTTTACTTTTCTCTCTTTATATTTGATTGCATTTTAGTATTTTTGTTGCAATCTTTTAGAGGACCATGTGTTCTTGTTTGTGTTCTTGCATTATTTCTTGAAAAATGTTTTATTTTTTGTTTTAGTTTTTGTATTAGGCATAGTAATCTTGGTTTTGTGTTTTTTGTTGATAACTGAGCTATTTTGACATCTGTATCCGATTAACACTTATTACTACTTTTGTTTCATAGTATTTTGGGTTTGCCTTGTTTATTCACCTTGATTTAGCTCTTTATTTTTTGTTTTCAAGGTTCTATTCATTTATTAATATCCTCTTATTCTCATTCTATTATGTTCCTATCATTTTTTACCCTTTTAGAATAAAAAAACCATTTTGGAGAGATATTTGCTCTTCCTTGTACTTTTATGATAACCAATTGATATTATAATGTAGATGGTGTGGACCTAGGCTTCACTCACCTTAGAAGGTCAAGATAGTTTAAACTAAATTAATATGGAGATTTGAATTACTACTACATCTAGTAAATGGACTAAACTGATAGTGATATTAGATCAATATCATTGCTACCTTATAATTGATGACATAAGTATAGAGTTTATTCCTACTGAGTAAGGCGAGTAGGCTTGTAGTTATGACATTTCCTCTTTCTTTATGTTCTATAAATATATCATTAATTAAGTTATAATTTTCCTTTTGTTCTTTATTTTTTAATAACACATCATGAGGTATCTTAACATCTATCAAACTCAACTAACTTGGAATATGTGATATTAGTCAGCCTGTATGAAGACACTTTGTGATAAAGTAAAGCTAAAATCATGCAATATCAAGTGTTTTCCTATTTTTACACCTTTTCTTATCAGTGAAATAATAATTGGACACATATCATGCAAGTTTTGGATCAACATTTATTTTCTAACCTGATTAGTAGTGTGAAAGATTGGAAAAATAGCTTCTTTAAAGTGAGGATGGTAACTAATATTGAGCCATGTTAGTTAAAGGGCATTTGATAGTTGTATCTTATAAAGTAAGTCAAAGTGACTACTAATGCTTCTATTATGAAATTAAAGAATCTCTTAAATTATGATTAACATACCATTGTCAAACTCTTTACTTATGTCCAAGATAATTTTTTAGATAAAAGGCTTGTTCATAGTATGTGTTTGATTTCACTTTAATTTGATTTGTTTTGATTTACAAGATGTTAGTTGGGTAAAGATTTTAACTTTTCACCTTTTTCCAATAGATCCAGTTTAACTAGCCCTCACCCATAAAACTTATCTCAAGATGGAGAAGGAGATAAGATATGAGAAAAAAGGGGATGGCTCCACAGCTACCATGAAAGCAGCTCTTGAATTTGCTCCAATCAATGAAGGTATCATTGAGGCTATTACAAGGGTTCCGTTATCTAAGCTCTCGAAGTTCCTTTCTTTTACATGATCAAAGTCTATTCTAAAAGGCCAAGGAAAAAGGAAAAATGGTGACAAATGTCACGAAAAGAGATGTTAAAGATTTTGAAATGGTTTCAATTGAATTTTCCTCATAAGTTAATATCCTTTAGAGTTTTTGGTATTGAATTGTTAACTCCACTCCTTGGATGAGAAAGCAACTGGTATTGAACCTTAATCGAAAGAAAAATTATGATTGTTTTATTAAGAATGGTGAAAATTAAGTAATTTTCTTTGTTATGGTCAAGATGGTTAGGCACTAGGAACATCCTCTCTATTATTTTGGGGGTAGAGAAGAATAGTAGTTAGAATAAAATAGAGGGCACTAAGAAGACCTTATCAATACTGAAAAATTTTTAGATGCTAAGACCTTGGAACTTGTTAATTCCATAAAAAAGAGCTTAACTTGGAGAAAAAATTAAAAAATAAATGCAATAGATGTGAAATCATTGGTTGATACATTTCATAAAAAAATAAAAGAAAATAATAGTGGGAAGAAGATATGAATAGGAAAGATGAGGAGATTTTAACGCTTAAGAAGCAGATTGAGGACGTCAAGGATAATTATCCCACATTCCATGCAGGTTTGATGAAACTATTCAATAGATCCAACATTTTAACCCTTTAGTTAACATCTCCAAGGTCGATAAGGATTTCTCACTTGAAGATTTATTGAAGAAGGGAATGCCCCTTGATTTTTTAAAAAAATTTGATAAAATTCCAAATATTCCTTTTTTAATGCTATTCAAGTTTTAAATATCATTGCATTTAAGGTTTTTAGTGAGCTTAATTTGTTTGTATTTTTTTAATGTCCATTGATTTCTCTTAATTTGGTTCTTTGAGGCTTCCATCAAGTTTACATATTTCATTCTCATCTTCTTAATATGTTAGTTAAATGAGTCTTAGTATATTTTATTTGATGTGTTGTTTGAGTTATTTAACTTACTATTCACATTATGTTTTTATTCTACTAAAGTTATCCATTTAGAATTCTTATCCAAAACTTTCTATTTGGACATTTGTTTAAGATTGCTCTATGTTTGAGATTTTTTATATGGATATTGCTAGGGATTTTAAGAATTTTGTTCATAAGTTTGTTCAAGACTTTAAAAGTTTGCTCTAAACTTTAGGATGCTTACTTGAAACTCTTGAAATTTGCTCAAAATGTTTGAAAGTTGCTCAAAACTCTAACATGAAAGTTTGCCTAGAGTGTTAGGGAGTGTGCTCGAAACATTCTTGCATATAAGTTCACTTAGAATTTTAAGGAGTTTGCTCTAAAATCTCATATGAAAATTCACTTGGAATGTTAAGAAATTTGCTTAAAACATTCTTATATGTGATCTTGCTAAAAAAGTAGGTAGTTTGCTTGAAACTCTTGCATGAAAGTTCACTTGGAATGCTATAGAGTTCACTCAAAACATTTTTGCATATGAGTTCACTCGAAACACTTAGGAGTTTGCTTGAAACTCTTATGTGAAAGTTTGCTTGGAACCTTAGGGAGTTTACTTAGAACTATTCTTTCAAAGTTCACTTGGACCATTAAAGAGTTTACTTGAAACTCTCATATTTAAGTTCATTATTTTTTCATAGAATGCTAAGGGAGTCTACTTGTGTTTTTATGAGTTATGCCTAGGGTGTCTACTTGACCTTTTATGCTAAAGGAGTCTGCTCAGGTTTTTACATTGAGTTCTTAAATACTCTTAGATTTTTCTACCAAATAACTTTTTTTATTCATTTAAATGCTTACATAGTACTGCTTTAAGTATGCCACATTCCATGTGCAAAGGACAGATGTGCATTAAAATATTTCTAACCTATAGGCACCATTTTCTAGATTTTCTTGGATCCTAAAAAGGCCTTCCTTGTTCAGGGCTAATTTTCCCTCATTTGGATTCTTCTGAGGTCCTTCTAGTAGTCTATGTACTAGAAACCTTTCTAGGAAATCCCTTTTTCTTAGCTTGTTTATTGAAATAGGTCACTAGCTTTCTTTTATATTGTTTTGCTCATATTTAAGCTAATTCTTGATCTTTAAGAGTGAATATTAAGTCTTCCTTCCTTTACTGTTCATTTTCTCACTCTTTATAGTGTTCCTTCCTTTCACAAGTTTTTTTTAACTTTTCAAAATCATAGCTTTAGATATGTATGTCAATTTCAAAAGAGTTTTGCTTATAGTTAATTATACCATTATCTTGTTTAACTAGAGGACACTTGATGATTGTTCAACCCATATTTCTTTAGCTTTTTCTAATCCTTCTTTTAATTTTTTTTAGTATTATTCTATTAGCTAGCTTGGTTTGTCCATTTAATTGGAAATGTTCCATAGATATGAACTTTTGCCTGATTCCTAAACTTTTAAATATTAAAAAGATAATGAGATAAACATTTAAAAATATTGTAAGGATTGTGTTAAAGAGATAGGTAGGGTTTACCCATGGTAGAAATTTTTGAAACTTTTTACTATAAATTGAGTTCCATTGTTAGAAATTAATGTTTGCAATAGGCTAAATCTACATGAAGAAAAGTTAATATTATTTGGAAATGTCTAGCTAGATTAAAGGTTTAAATATTTACCTATATAGGATGGATTTCTAAAAGAATTTTTAAACATTTTTTGTTGTGATAGTTGCAAGTGGTTTAACTTCTATCCATTTTATTAAGTAATCAACTACTATTATGAGGTATTTAACTTATTAGCTTGATTAATAGCCATTGGAAGTGGTTTAAGTAGGCTGAAATCTTAGTTTGTAAATGGCTAAGGAATGAAAATTGCCTCTATTAAAGTTAATAGTTATCTTTTGACTTAGATGAACCTCTAGCATTTGTTATAATTTTGAATGAATTCTTTTGCTTCCTTTTTCATCCTTGGCTAATAATAACATGACTTTATAGCTTTCAAGGCCAACATTGTTCTTGCCAATTGACTTTTATATATACCCTCATGTAGCTCTCAGAGCACATAACTAGCTTCCTCCTGATTTAGGCATTTTAGAACTGGTAGGTCAAAGCTTTATTAATATAGTTAATTGTACTTTAAGAAAAAAATAGGAGGCTTGTCTTTGAACTTTTTGAGCTTTTACCTTATTAGTAAGGAGTTTTTCATTTTTTCAAATATGCTTATACAAGTTTTATCTAAAAATATAAGTGATCAATTGCAATGACTTCTTTTTTATTGATGCCTAGGGTATTGATAGATTCTTGAATGACTAGTTGATTATTTACTACTACCTTTGTGCTTGCCAATTTAGCTAAAATATTTACGCTTTCATTCTTCACAAGAAGGATATTATTTAATTTATATTAAAACTTCTCTAAAAGTGATTTCGTCTTTTCCACATATTTTATCAATATCAGCTCTTTCATTTCATATTCTCCTTGAAGTTAGGCTATCACTAAATACAAATTATTGAATTTTTAGATTTGTTCAATGCTTAACTTAGTGGCTAGTTTTAATCTGGCAATAATGGCTTCATACTTTGCTTAATTGTTTATAGCTTTGAATTCAAACTTAATAGAATATTTAATTTAAACTCCATTTCCTTGTAAAATAAGGCTTGCTTAACTACCATTTTTGTTCAAAGATCCATCCATATACATCAACCACTTGATCATTTGTTAAGGTTGCACTTATTTTTCCTTGGTTTTTCTTGACCATAAAGTTTGCTAGGACTTATAACATGATCAACCTCTTAAGTTCATAAATTAAACTATATTATAAGAGTTTAATAGACTAGGTAACACATCATCTTACTAAGTTAGGTTTTTGGAGGACTTTGTTGAATTGGCACATTTGTTCAAGTGACTATCTAATGGCTTTGAAAGTATAGTTTTAGTTTTTTGGATGTGCATAATAATTCATATGCTACCTTTTCAATGTTTTAATACCTCACTTCAACACTATGCAAGACCTTTCTTGTGAAGTAAATAAGTTTTTGAGCATGATCTTCTTCCTTTACTAGCATTGAACTTATCTTAATTTTTAATACAACCAAGTAAAATGTGTCCCCTTGGTTTGGTTAGTATAGTACTATCGAAGTGGCTAGGTACTCTTTTAACTTGCAAAAAGCTTCCTCACATTTAAATTTCCATAAGAATTTTTTGGGAATGCTTTAGTGGAAGCAATTATACCCTAATTTAAACAAGAATTTGGAAAGGGGTGTTAATTAGTCATTTGAGGTTTAGATTTCCATAATGCTTGTTAAGCTTTTTATTTTAATGTTTGCTTGGCATTTAGAAAAGTTAGCCTTAATTCCACATTCTATAAGCATAAATCCTAGAAATTTTCTCACTTCTAATCTAAATGGACATTTCTTTAGATCAAACTACATTTTATTCTTTTTAAATACTTCAAATGCTATGTCTTTCAAATGTTGTTTTTCACTAATTGACTTGACAGTCATGTCATCCATATAAATTTTCATGTTTCTACCTATTTGGTCAGTAAAAAATTTATTCATCATATGTTGGTATGAGGCTCTCATGTTTTTTAGTCAAATAGTATCACCTTATAGCAAAACATGCCTTGATTTATTATAAAGGCTATCTTGTCTTCATTGTTTGGATGTATTTTCACCTAGTTGTAGCCTAAAAATAAGTCATTAAACTTAAGATTTTAAACCTTAAAGAATTGTCTACTAGGTAATCTATGCTAGGTAAAGGATACAAGTCCTTTATGCAGACTTTATTAAGATCTATATAGTCTATGCATATTCTCCATGTACCATTTGCATTTTTCACTAACACCATATTTATGAGCTAAGTGGTGTGGGGAACTTTCTTGATAAATCCTACTTTTAGTAACTTGGAAACTTATTCTTTTACTATAACATGTCTTTTAGAACCTAGATTTCTCTTCCTTTATTGGACTAGTTTTACATTTGGATTAGGAATAATTTATGATAGGCCATTTTGATGTCAATGTTAGGCATGTTAATTGAAAACTAGGCAACAACCTTAGTATTGTCTTTCAATATTCATATTAGGGTTTGCTTAGCTTCACCCTTCAAATTTTCTCCTATTTCTATGATTATTTAATTATCTCCTTCAAACAACTATATTTCTTCCAATTCAGATCCAAGCTTTGGGTGCTTTGCAATCTTCAATCAAACATGAAACAGAGTTGAGTCTACTATTTGCAATTTTTGCAATATTTAAGGGGCCTAATATATCTTGTTGGACTTTTTTCCCTTTAGACTAAGGATGTTGTATTGATATGCTACTTTTTGGTCCCCTTTTACTTGCCCTATTCTAGTTGGAATGTTAAATTTCATTAATAGATATGTAGATACAATGGCACCCATTTTATTCAATAAGGGTCTTTCCATAATTGCATTACAAGCAGTGTTTAGTGTCAAGACAATTAGGAAGTCAACATTAATCATCTTTGTATTATTTCTAGAGCTGAAGGTGACTCTTAGCATGATAATTCCTTCTACCTACATTTGGTTTCCAGTAAATCTAATAAGCACTCCTTCACATGACTTGTAAATGCTTTTCATAAGACCTATGTTTTCTATTGTTTTGTAATAGAGAATATTGACCAAGCTTCCTTAATCAACTAGTATGCATTTGATTAGAAAGTTATGAACTAAGGTGATCATTATTATTGAATCACTATAATTTCGATTGATTTCATTGAAATCTTCCTCTGTAAAGGTAATAAATCTTAATTCTTTTTTGCATTTTTTTTAATTGTGAGGACTTGTTTATCATGTCTTTTCCTAAAGTAATTTGCATTTCCTCCACCTACAAACCTCTAGCAATCATCTTGATTACTTGAACTTCCAAGTCCTTCAATCAATACTATTCTTTTTTTCTCTTTCTTCCTTGCCATTCAAATTTGCTATCTTTTCTTACGCATCATTTGTCTTTTACTTTTGGTATTTGGAAAGATAATGTTATCAAATTAGATGCCTAATCTTATCCTTCAAAGTAATGCATTCATTAGTGTTTTGGCCATAATCCTTATGAAATTTGCAAAACTTTATCTAGTTAGGAGGAAGGTGCTTTCTCTTCTTTGGTATTGGAAATTTTATTAATTTAATCACTCTGACATTATAGATTACTTTTCTTAGTAATGTGATCAAAGGCTTATCGTTGTTAAACCAACCTTATGGTATTGGTCTATTTTGGTCTTTGTCTCACTTATTCCTTCAATTTGATTGAAGATTCTCACTAAACTCTATTTGATCACATTCATGTTACTGTCTATTCATGTCTTGTTCCTTTTCTTTTATAAATTTTTATGCTCTAGCAAGCAATTCCTTCAAGGTATAAGCTAGGCATATTGCTAGGGAAAAAGCGAGGTGTCCTAACTATAGCTCAGCTATCAATTGATAAATAGTCGTTCTTTTGATAATCTTTTATTTTAAGAGCTAAAGTGTTGAAATAGGTGAAATAATCTGCTATCGCATTAGCCTTGTTAAAAATTACTAGTGTTGTAGAGGTCTTTTTAGGTGGTCTACTAGTTAGAAAGTCAATTTGGAAAGTTTAGGATAATTGTTTAAAATTAGCAATGGAATGACTTAGTAGTGATGTGAACCATTTAATACTAGCCTTTCTTAGTATTATTGAAAATGCTTAGCACATAATGGTATCAAAGGGCACTTAAAAGGTATATAGATATGTGAAAGGCTTTTAGGTGTTCCATTGAATCTAAAGTACCATTATATGCTTCTAAGTGTGTAAGCAACTTAAAGTGGTGAGGGAGTAGTGTGGTCATAATCTCAATTGTGAAGGGATAATCACCTCTTTCTATGAAGGTTAGGTTATAAGACTATCTATTTTGTAAATTATTTTGGCTAATGGAAGGGAAAAGTGGATCATACTTTTCATGTCTTAGATATTGCTACCCCAGTGTTCTAATACGTTAGGTGCTCATGTTTATTTGCAAAGGAGAAAATGGTAGTGTTAGAAGGAATATAAATGGGGGTAAAGTTAGTATAAATGGTTGCAAAGTTGGCTTTGATGACTAGCAATATGGATATTTGCTGTTGAAGGTAAATTGTGTCTGAACAAATGTTAAGCTATGGATATGATTTGGTATGTCATAATTAGTAGAATGCTAAATGGCATTTGTAAGGCAATTAGTGGTGGCAGTGGTAATGATAGGTAGTAGAGGTAATATTAGATCTTGCGTGGCTAATAAGGTGGGTTAACAATGTCGATATAGTTGTCGAATAGCATTTATCTTTACTTTCAAATCAATTACTTGTTCTATAAGGACATCTCACTTTATTTTCATGGTAAAATGGTGGCTCAATACCACTAAGAAAGTAGCATAGTCATCGTTGATTCTTGCTACTGTGTCAAAGAAATGGGATCTTGACTATGAGATCAATTGGATGCTGCCTCTATATAAAGGCATAAGGAGCTAGAACACTCACTTCAAGACATAATGGTTGGGAAAGCCATAAATGACACTAAATGAAACTCCAATTTTGGTTGACCAATCTGAGATAGTTCAATCAAACTAAATTTTCTTACACAAAGAAGAAGTGAACGTTGTAGAGGGTAGCCTGTTAAGCATATTCCAATGTCTAAGTCATTAGAGGTATAAATAAAGTAGAGTATGGAATTGTGTCTTAGTTTTGTGAAGGCATACTTAAAATCCTTTTATAAGATTTTTGTGATTAATGAGTAAGCTAGAAATATAGTAAATTTGAAGTGAGGATGGTAAACAAACCAAGCTAGGCCTGGTGGACCTACACAAGCTGGGCCCATTTAGGCTTAGTTTGTTAAGGCCTACATTTTAAGTAAGTCTATTTTAGTTAGTTCAATATGCATAAAAGCCTATAAAGCCCACAAGCTTTGCCTTATAAACGGATTAGGCTAGTAGGCCAGCTTAAGGCCCTATAAATTCGATTTAAATGAGCTGAGCACATGTGGGCCTTTTTTGCGGGCTTATTTTTGGCAAGTTCAATCCATAAAAAACCCATAGACCAATCGACGAGGTTAAGCACCCTTAATTTGGAGTCTTTTTTACTATAATTGGTGATAAGGGGCTATTAACCTATACTTTTGCAGATGTCTAATGTTTGGATGGGATCCTTGTTGATTGGATTATTCCTTAAATTAATGTTAGCTAGGCTATTAATGATTAAGGCACTAAAGGAACTTTTTCATTATAGTAGGATGTATGTTTAGGCATGGATTAGTCTACGAAATTCTCATCTAACCGAATGTAGTCTGATTAGACATTTTAGTCATTATTAAAATTATAGATAATGCCTTTTCACCTCACATCCACTACTATAGAATAGTTTATTGACATCTGTTGTTTGACGAATTACATGTTAAAACTTGGTCAATGTTTTATTGAACAACATTGTAAATTATTTACGATTTTAGTTTAGTAACTAACTTGAAAAAGAGAAATAGCTCAATTCCTATATAAAAAACCATTATTGTTTCATTATGAACATACAACCTAGTCACTGGTAAAAAGTTAAAGATGTCAATTGATACTAAACAAAGTGGTTGAAAATTAAACTTCCATTTTGGTTTACTTATTATCCTAACATGGAATGTTGTATATACCACATAGGCTTTGTTAAATGGTTGACATTATATTACCTTCCTCCTTTGAAAAAACTCATCCCCCTCTATCCATTAACCTTATTTTATACACCTTTCCATTCTGTACAGTATCTTAGAGGACTTCCTACTATACTACTCCTCATTTAAAATACATACAAAACCTTTTAAATGAAACTTAATACTTTAACTTCAAAAATACATAAAAAACCTCCCAAAATGAAATAAACACCAATGTACATTTCATATTACAATACACATCCCACAGTTAACAAGTGCAATAAATAATAACTTAATTAAGAAAAAAGCCACATTTCTCATTATGTTAATTGCATAAAATTTAGACATGGGATTGGATAATATCTCAAAATTTGCGTTAGTAAATGGCATACATCCACACCATTCCAAACTAAAAGGGGAATAGAATAAACATATGATAATTTAATAGTTATAGCAATCACAAACAATTGGTTTATTAATGAAAGTAAAATTGCCATCTAATTTGTCTTAGATTTTTTTAAGTATATTTAAGTCATCATTGATATATATCTCTCACAAAGACCTACATTAACCAAATGCAATTTTATTAATGAAATATAAACTAATAAGTAAGCAATTATATTGGAAGCATAACTATAAAATAGAGGACATTAGTTGAACTCATGGTAGGAAATTTATTTAGCAAGATTGTTAACCCAAATCCCTTCATCATAATTTGTTAGCATATAGAACTTCTCCAAATTACCTTTATAAGTGATTGAAGGTGGTCTTGATGAGAAATGAGTTGTGTTTTCAATATTAATGGTTATATATTTTTCATTCCCATAACAAATAATTTATCTTTTTCCTTAAAGAACTATAGACCTATTATCAATTGAGTCAAACACATAAAAAACTTGCTTATCTTGCCCTATCCATCTCCTATATCTAGTGTCAATGCCATGTTCAAATAGATGATCTCGTACTTGCATGACTATTACCCTTTTTACATTACAACAATTAAGGCAAGGCCACCTTATGAGGCCGTCACTAAATTCCTCTTTCCCTTGAATGATAGTAAATTTGATGAATTTATCAATCCAATTTTTGTGTTCAACATTATGCTAATTAACATGCATCCACCTTCAATTCATGACTAGCCAATTTAGTAGGAACCATTTAAATAAGAATATTAAGCAAACCTCATACCATCACAAATTATGCATATTCTTAATTTTGTATCCAAAACCTAAAAACATATATATATATATATATATATATATATATATATATATATATATATATATATATATATATATATAATGTAATCCTAATTATCCAACATATAACATTTTCCAAGCACATATCTAAAATTAAAATAATTCCAAACATTTATAGAGGTAATCTTTTATGTGTACTCTATTTTATACCTAAGATTATAATGCATATTAATAATCCAAAATGGAATCATAAGCATTTTAGTGTGGCATCATAATCTCAACCTTAACTGTCCTAAGTTGAATATATTAAGATAAAGCTTGACCAAACAAAACTACCAGTAGACATCAAAATAATAAGATACACAAAAAAAAAAACATTAAGATATTTGGTGAATGTATCTTATTTGAATAAAAGAGTAGAAGACTAACTTACACTTAATGATTTTGCAAGAGTTTGTAAGACAGAGTTTCGTGTTAGAGAAATCCTAATTTTACAAACGGCACCACAACATTTTAGTCTTCCATTTCATTCTCCCATTAGAGCTCTTATATTTTTTTTAACTTTTATCATTGGTTGCTAACAACTACCAACGTGTGAAATGATACTAGATGAATCGTATTAGTTATTTAACATCAATTTTATTTATAATATCCACCATTTATAACAAAGTAGCATCATTCTAAGAAATATAATTTAATGTTAGTTAATTATAAGAAATTTCTATTATATATTTAGATATCGGTTATTTGTATATGAATGACACCCTTTAACTTTGTAAATCACTTTATCATAACTTAAATACCACATTAAACTTTAGAAAACTACAATGACAATTCTAAGGATTTATGTCAAATCTAATAATCATAAACATCATTTTTTCAAGATGAAAATTTTAATATCAATTTATGTGTTGATAATTTTTTAAATACATGTTCAACTCAATTTACTTTTAAATACAAATTTGGTTACTAGATAATAACCCTATTGTTATTTCTCTTTGCTTTTTTTTAATAAATATCAACATAATTTATTTTTGTTTATTTTTCTTATAATGATACAACAATGTATTGGACATAAATATAAAAAATATGGTAATAAAAGAAAACATTTAATAAAAATATGAACCATTGTTTGAATTGATAATGTTTTTACATAATATTAACTTAATTTACTTTTAAATACAATGTGAGTTATTAGATAATAACTCTAATGTCATTTCTCATTAATTTTTTTATAAATACTAACATTCAACACATTAAACTCAAATATAAAAAATTATAAGGAAGGAGATGTTCAGATACAAAAATTTATGATGAAATTTCATTCACTGCCATATATTGTTACATAAATATTATATAAAAAATAGAAGATTGTGCCCTATTCCATCCTCGTTACCATCCTTATTTCTAATTTTTATTGCCACTTTAAAAAAATAACTTTTCTTAAGAAATCATGGATCTAAGCAACAAATTTTCTTCCATTAAAAATGCTAGAATATTTGAGGGAGAGGAAAATGGCACCCCTACCATCTCATTTAACACATTTACATGCTTGTCATTGTGAGAAAGTAGATCAAGTCAAAATCTCAAACAAAATGTATTAAATGAAATGGAAGGGATTCATTTTCCCTATCTTTAAATACTCCAGAGTTAGATAATGGATATTAAGGCATCATCGAGATGCTTAAAATAAAAGTGACCATAAAATATATATGCAAGATAGAAAACTATAAACATCGATTATTATACAAAATTTGACATTTTGTGCATTGACGTTATCCAAAGGAGTGATAGTTGTCATACCTTTAGATGTTAGTTAAGTCTAAAACTAATATGTAAATGTTTTAAATTCCTAAGAGTGACATATGAAATGCATTTTAAATAATGATTTGGTAAATAATTAATATCATAATGTTTCATTGTTTACCAAAACATCATAAATGCCATGAAGTTAAACATCAATTAATTTTTAAACTAATGTGTTAAAATTTGCATCTTCCTAACAAATATATTTGGATTACTTCTAAACATTAATTTTATTAACGATTGACGTCTTATAGTTTTCTAGCTTTTTTTTATCTGTTACTTCCTCTATGATCAAATTATTATTTTATACAAAGGATTATTTATGTTTCAATGTCTTATATTGGTATAATAAGATAAGGAAAAATCTATGCTTAAACATCTAGAAAAAAATAAAAGTTTATATCAATGCATAAAAGCTATAACATAATGTCTATTTATCAAAATCATCATCTTGCATTGAAATTCCTAATTATTGCTTAATTTTCTCCATTTTAATAACAAGAATATGCATTGAAGAATTGAAGATATTTTAGTTCTTCCATATAGATGCTAACAATGAAGTGGAAGATTATTGAAATATTAGAGAGTGATAATGAATTATAAATACATACCATTATGGAATTTAATGTCTCTTACTTAATCTTAAATATTTTATAGCAAGAGACATTAAACTCCTGGATGAAGTGTTTTAACATGATTCAGATCAATTCTAAAAATTACTCTAACACAAAAACACAAAAAGTGAGGGCAAAATAGATGTTGATTATTAACACAAGCCTAACATTTGATGTATCAATCTTTTCAATGTTACTACTAGTTACCACACCTTTTTACATTGGTGAATGTAGAAACCGATGTGGGAATATTTCACATTTCTAGGTAGGACACTTTGAATACCTTTTAGATGGTAATTATTAACAAAATTGATATTTTAATTTTCATAGTAGCCTTTAGACATTGGTTATTTTTATATCAAACATAGTGTGTTTTCTACTAAAATAAAAAATATCACTATGTCAACATAGATGACAATTGTAATTTATGTCTATTATCTTAAAATTTTATATAATTTCAAAAATATTATTGAATCAATATAGATGTCAACAATGGTGATAACTGTCCTCTATCTATCAATGTTAACAAGTTATTTTGTAAAAGTGATAAGGGTTTCTTTAACAAATTTATGCATAGCCAAATATAATATATTTATAGGCCTTAAAGTCTTATTAGATAATCCTAATTTAATTACAAGAATAATTAAAAACAAAAAATAACCATAAATTGATAATAATTTTAATTTTAATAGAAAAATAATTCAAAATTTGAAATAATCATCAACTAATAATTATTAGAATTTGGGTCAAATCCTAGGAATTAGAAATAGTAGAATTTTAAATTTAAACATTATTTCTTAAATAAAATTTATATTTTATGTCACATACATTCCTAAAATGATGCATAATGCAATTAGTCATTATTTAACCACTATGTTAGCTCATAATAATTCTAAAATAACACTAAATTAAATAAACTAACAGATTTTATGTTGAACACATTCTTGAAAAAATGGATGATGCATTCAAGCTCATTAATTTACGATGGCTACATATAATATAAGGGCCAATCAACCTTCTACATTACATTCCATATCATAATGTGGTGTATTGGGTTAGTTGCAATACTTTTATGATAACATTTAGGGAGGATAGGCAATAATGATCATCCTTATTTGCTCTATTTCATAGAAAATAAAAACAAAAGACCTACATAACATACCTCTTTAAAGATTCAAGTGTCCAAACAAAAATCATTACAAATGTGATAACAATCTTGACTAGCAAAAGTTTCATATTTAATGATATCAATAGTTCAAATTAAATAACAAAATTACAACTTTGTTAGTTTATAGTGAATTGAAGAATAAGATTCAGTTAAATAACTTTTAGCACTTTTTGTGTTGCATACAATATTAGAACATGCACTTTTGAAAAGACATATGATACATTAGCCTATTCCTAGATAGATATATCATTTAGTCATTCATGCTCTCTTGTTTTCTATAAAAAAAGAGAAAATAATAATAAAAATATACCATTACACATATTCATACAAATTCAAGTGTCCTAATAAAAATCAATAATAATATTATAACAATCTAAATTAATAAAGCTTTCTACATTTTATGATATCAATAATTCAAATTTAATAAAAATACTTATTATTTTGTTGGTTCTTAGTAATTTCAAGAATTAGATTGAATTAAATAACTTTACCCATTTTGTGTCGCTTGCATTCTAGGATAACCTAACAATGCATTCAACTAATTAACTTATGGTGGCAACATAAAATATAAAAGTCAACTGACTTTTTATGTTATCTTCTAGATATAAATGTGATGCATTGAATTAGTTGGAAAAGTCTAATGTTAACATCAAGGAAGAATAGTCAATTGTAGTAATCCTAATTCACTTGTTTTTTTTTTTGTAGAAAATAAAGAAGCCATATGTAGATAAAGTGCAATTTCACCTTAAACATATTTTATAAAAAATAATTTTATTTAACAATAAAACATATATGTTAGGAAAAGTTCTTAAATAATGAATGTGAAGCAAAGCATTGGCATAAAATATCAAAGAAGCAAAAAACCAATAAGATAGAAATAATTAACATGGCTCAGTTCTTAACCTACACCATAAGCAAAGATGATAAATAAAATTTACCAAGATAAATCAAAGAGAGATATTATAAAAGGTTTGATCACTCTCGAACCCATGTTCCCAATATGCTTAAAATACCTTTATAATCTAGTTTTAATTGGCAATATATATTCTCACAAAATGATATATACATTCTTCACTTAATATAAATAATTTAATCAAACAAAGCAAACACAAGTTGTAGGATCTCCAATTGCCCTATAAGGATTATAAATAAAAGTTTTCTCACATCATATATTAAATTCTTTGACAATTTTGTATATAATGAAATAGTAGAATCTTAAAATTATATACTATTTCTTAAACAAAATTTATATGTTATGTTACAAGCCTTCTTGAAAATTTTCATGATGCATTCAACTATTATTCAATTGTTATGCCATCTTGCAATAATTTGAAAGTAAGATTGAATTAAATAAACTAATACATTTTGTGTTAAATGCATTCTTGAAAAATACATGATGCATCTAACCTAATAATTTACAAATACATATAAGACAAAGGCAAATTGTCCATCACATTACATTCCATATCCTAATGTGATGTATTGAGTCGATTGCAATATTTCATTGATAATATTTAGAAAGGATAGTTAAGAACGGATATCCCTATTTGTTTTTTTTCATAAAGAAAAATACACATAACATACCTTCAAAAAGAATTAAGTGTCCAAATGCAAATCAATAGTAACAAAACAATAGTTTTGATAAACAAAAATTTTAATGATATGAATAGTTTAAATTTAATATCAAAATAACAACTATATTAGTTAATGACTTGGAAAATAAAACTACATAAAATAACATTAACACTTTTTTGCATTGCATGTATTCTTCAAACATGCATTCTTAAAGAGAAATATGATGCATCAGCCTATTCCTAAGTAGATATATGATATTGTCATTTTGGCTCTATTTTTTTTCTATATTAAAAGATAAAATAATAATAACAATATCACATTACATATATCCATATAGATCTAAGTGTCCTAATAAAAATTAATAATAATACTATAAAAATATATACTAATAAAACCTTTTACATTTTATGACATCAATAATTTAAATTTAATAGAATAATTATTCCTTTGTTCATTCATAATAATTTTAAGAATTAGATTGAATTAAATAGCTTGACCTATTTTATATCGTTTGCATTTTAAAATAGCCTCATAATGCATTCAACCAATTAATTTATAATGGCAACATAAAATATACAAGCTAACTAACTTTCTACACTACTTTCCATATCCAGATATGGTGCATTATATTAGTTGCAAAATTCTATTAATAACATCTATGGAGAATAGTAAATTATAGTCATCCCTATTTGTTCTTTTTTATAGAAAATAATGAAACCATATGTAGATAAAGCATAATTTCTTCTAAAACATATATTATAAAGAATATATTTTTATTTAAAAATAAAATATATGTATTGGAAAAAATTTCCTAGATGATGAATGTGAAAGCAATGCATTAGCATGAAAGAATCAAAGAAGTAGAAAATTAATAAGATGTAAATAATTAACATAGTTTAACTTTTAGTCTAGTGCATAAGTGAAGATGATAAATAAAATTTACTAAGAAAAAACAAAGAGAGATATCATAATGTGTATAATCATTATTAAACTTATATTTCAAAGATGCCTAAAATACCTCCACTATTTTTCTCTAATTGGCAGTACATATTTTTACAAAATGGTATATATACTCTTTACTTTATATAAATAATTTCATCAAAAAGTTTCAAAACAAGTTGTGGGATCTTTAGTTACCCCACAAGGTTTATAAACAAAAACTTTCTTACCTTACATATTAGTTTCTTCAAAAATTTTGTGCATAACCAAATGCAATATATTTAAGAACTTATACCCAACGTAGTATGTTTCCTACTAAAATAAAAAATACCATAGTGTTAACATAGATGATGGTTGTAATTTATGTTAGTTGCCTTAAAATTTTATATAATTTCAAGAATATCACTGTATTATTATATATGTCAATGTTAGTTCCTATTTTGAATTATTCTTCTAATTAAAGTAGGATTATGACTATCACCAATGTATATATTGCATTTGGCTAATTAGCCTTTATAGTTATTTCCTATTTTGAATTATTCTTCTATTTTAATTAGATGTATGATATGTTTGACCCATTAATTCATCGATGCATATAATATAAAGGTTAATTGACCTTCTACATTACATTTTAAATCCTAATGCAATGTATTGAGTCAATTGCCATACTTTTATGTGGTAACATCAAGGGAGGATAATTAATAATAGTCATTTCTATTCACTCTTTTTTGTAGAAAAAAAATAAAAGACCTATAAAACATACCTCCTAAAAAACTTAAGTATCTAAATAAAAATTAGCACTAACAAAATTACAATCTTAACAAAAAAATTTTTTATAATTAATAATATCAATAGTTCAAATTTAAATCAAAATAATAGTTATATTAATTTACAATGAATTGAAAAATGAGACTAAATTAAATAACTTCAACATTTTTTGTATTGCATGCAATCTTAAAACATGCATTCTTGGAAAGATGTATGATGTATTAGCCTATTCTTGGATATATATATATATATATATATATATATATATATATATATATATATGTATATACATATATGATATTATCATTCTTGCTTTTTTTTCTATAATAAAAGAGAAAACAATAATAAAAATATCATATTACATATATTCATACAAATCTAGGTGACCTAATAAAAATTAATAATAATACCATAAAAATCTAGACAAATAAAACTTTCTATATTTTATAACTTCAATAATTTAAATTTAATTAAATAATTATTATTTTTTTAGTTCATAGTAATTTCAAGAGTTAGATTGGATTAAATAACTTGACTCATTTTGTGTCGCTTACATTCTAGGATAAGCTCATAATGTCTTCAATAAATTAATTTACAATGTAAACATAAAATAAAAGGGATAACTAACTTTCTATGTTACATTCCATACCCAAATGGGGTCCATTAGATTAGTTACAAAATTTTGATGATAACATCTATGAAGAGTAGTTAATTATTAACATCCCTATTCATTCTTTTTCATAGAAAATGACAAAATCACATGTAGATAGAGTGTAATTTCATTTTAAATATATATCATAGAAAATATAGTTTTATTTAAAAATAAAATATGTGTTTGAAAAGTTTCTCAAATGATGAATATGAAAGCAATGCACTAGCATAAAAGATTAAAGGAATATAAAACCAATAAGATATAAAATAATTAATGTAATATAGCTTTTAGCTTGCTCTACAAATAAAGAAGAAAAATAAAGTTCATTTAGAAATTAAAGAGAGATATTATAAGGTTTGTGATTAATCTTAAACCCACATTCCCTATGTGCTTAAAATACTTCCATAGTCTACATATAATTGATGTTACATATTCCCACAAAACAATATATAAACTCTTCACTTAATACAAATAATTTAATAAAAAACTAAAAACAAATTGTAGGATCTCTAGTTACTTATAGGGGTTATAAATAAAAGCCTTCTCACCTCACACATTGGTTTCCTTGACAATTTTGTGCATAACCAAATATAATTTTTTAAGTGATCATAAAAGTGGTTAAACTACTAGATGTACACATAAGAGGATCAGGGATCAAATCCTAAATGTAATAGAAGGCATATAACCTTAAAAGAACATCATGTACCATTTAAGCTAAAGACTCCCGACATAGTCAAATATAATATATTCATAAGCTTTGAAGACTTGTAAGACAAGCTAAATTTAATTAGGAGAATAATTCAAAAAAAAGAAATAAACTCAAATTGTTAATAATTCTAATTGTAAAAAAAAAATAGTTCAAAATATGAAATTATTATCAATAAATAATTATTAGAATTTGGAATAAATCCTAACAATTTGAAATTGTAGAATTTTAAATTTAAATATTATTTCCTAAATAAAATTTATATTTTGTGTCACATGCTTCCTTGGAATTATGCATGATTCATTCAACCATTATTTATCCATTGTGTCATTTCAAAATAATTTTAAATAAAATCAAATAAAATAAACTAACACATTTTATGTTGCATGCATTCTTAGAAAGATATGTCATTCTTAAATAGATGTGTGATGCATTTAGCCCCTTAATTTACAAATGCATATAACATAAAGACTAATTGATTGTTTACATTATGTTTAATATCCTAATGCAATGCATTGGCTCAGTTGCAATACTTTTTATTATAACACGTAGGGAGGATAGTAAACAATGGTTATCTCTATTTGCTCTTTTTCATGTAAAAAGAAAAAGACCTACATAACATGCCTCTTAAAAATTTTAAATGTCCAAATAAAAATCCATGCTAATGAAACAAAAATCTTGAAAAATGAATTTTTTATAATTAATGATTTCAGTAGTTCAAATTTAATTTCAAAATTAGAACTATATTAGTTCATAGTAAATTTAGGAATAAGACTAAATCAAATAACTTTAACACTTGTTTTGTTGCTTGCATTCTTGGAACATGCATTCTAAAAAAGACACATAATGTGCCAGCCAGTTCTTGGATATATGTATGATATGGTTGTTTCAACTCTCATTTTTTTCTATGATAAAAGAGTAAATAATAATAATAATAATAATAATAATAATAATAATAATAATAATAATTATTATTATTATTATTATTATTATTATTATTATTATTATTATTATATCATATTGCATATATTCATACAAATCTAAGTGTCCCAATAGGAATAAATAATAGTATTGTAAAAATATAGACTAATAAATTTTTTTATATATTATCACATTAATAATTCAAATTAAATAAAATAATTAATGTATTGTTAGTTCATAATAATTTCAAGAATTAGATCAAACTAAATAACTTAACACAATTTGTGTCACTTGCATTTTAGGATAGCCTTATAATACGTTCAACCAATAAGTTTATAATGGAGACATAAAATAAGAAAGCTAACAAACTTTCTAGGTTCCCTTCCATATCCAAATGCATTGCATTAGGTTAGTTGCAAAACTCTAATGATAGCATCTAGCAAGAATAATCAATTATAGTCATCCTTATTCATTTTTTTTTTGTAGAAAGTGATGAAGCCACATATAGGTAAAGTATAATTTCTTCTTAAACATATGTTATAACAACCATAGTTTTAAGAAAGGAAAATATATGTTGGAAAAATTTTCTCAAATGATGAATATGAACGTGATGCGTTAGCATAAAAGATCAAAGAAGCATTAAATCAATAAGATATAAATAATTAATATGGTTTAACTTTTAACCTACTTTATAAGTAAAGATGATAAATAAAATTCACTAAGAGATATCCAAAAAAGATAGTATAAAGTAAGTGATCATTCTCAAACATATATTCCAAATATGCCAAAAATACCTTTACTATATTCCTCTAACTAGTAGCATATATTCCGAAAAGATGGCATATACACTACTCACTCAATACAAATTATTTCATCAAAAAGTTTAAGAATAGGTAGTGGGATCTCCAATTGACCCAACAGACCTTCTACATTACATTCTTTATCCTAATACAGTAAATTAGGTTAATTGTAATAACTTTATGATAAAATCTAAGAAAGATAATCAATAATAGTCATCCTTATTCTCTTCTTTTTATAGGGAAGAAAAGACCTACTTAACGTCCTTCCTAAAAGTTTTAAGTATCCAAATAAAAATCAAGACTAATGTAATAACAATCATGACAAAAGAAAGTTTGATATTTAATGATATTAATGTTTAAATTCAATAAAAAATTACAAATATTTTAGTTCATAGTGAATTGAAGAATTAGACTAAGACAATTAACTTTATCACTTTTTGTGTTACATGCAGTCTTAGAACATGAATTCTTGAAAAGTTACATGATACGCCAGCTTATTCGTGGATAGATGTATGATTTAGTCATTCCTGCTCTCTTTTTCTTTTCTATAATAAAAAAAATAATTATCAAATTATCAAATTACATACATTCATATAGATTCAAGTGTCCCAATAAAAATTAATAATATTATTATAATAATCTAGACTAAGAAAACTTTTATATTTTATGACATTAATAATTCAAATTTAATAAAATAACTATTATATTATTAGATCATGGTAATCTAAAAAATTAGGCAAAATTAAATAATTTGACCCATTTTACATCGCTTGCAATCAAGGATAGGCTTATAATATGTTTCACCAATTAATTTATACTGAATACATAAAATATAAAGGCCAATTGACTTTCTACATTACATTCCATATCCAAATGTGATATATTAGATTAGTTACAAAACTCTAATGATAACATCAAAGAAAAACAATCAATTATGGTTGTCTCGATTCTTTTTTTTTAAGAAAATGACAAAATCATATGTAGATAAAGCGTAATTTCTTCTTAAACATGTATTATAAAAATAGTTTTACTTAAAGATAAAATATGTATGTTGGGAAAATTTCCTAAATGATAAAAGTATAGGCAATGCGTTGGCATAAAAGACCAAAGAGGCAAAAAACCAATAAGATATAAATAATTACCTTGGTTCAACTTTTAGCTTACTCCACAAGAAAAGGTGATAAATAAAATCCAATATGAGAAATCAAAGAGAGATATAATAAAGTGTGTGATCATTGACAAACTCATATTCCAAATATGCTTGAAATACTTCTATAGTCTTTCTTTAATTAGTAGCATATATTTTCACAAAACGGTGCATATGCTCCCAAAAAGAATGAGAATAAGATGTGGAATCTCTAATTACCCTATAAGGGTTATAAATAAAAGCTTTCTCACCTCACATGTTGGTTTCTTCAACAATTTTATGCATAGTTAATTATAATATATTTATAAGTCTTGAAAACTTGCTAAACAATATGAATTTAATTAGAAGAATAATTTAAAATAGAAAATAATCTCAAATTGAAAATAGTCTAACTTTTAATAAAAAATAATTTAAAATATGAAATAATTATTAAATAATTATTATTAGAATTTAACTCAAATTCTAATAATTTGAAATAGTAGAATTTTAAATTTATATATTATTTTCTAAACAAATTTTATATTTTGTGTCACATGCATTCCTGGGATGATGCTTGATGCCTTTTTAGCCATTATGTCACTTCAAAAAAACTTTGAAATAAGATTGAAATAAATAGACTAACAAATATTGTATAAAACACATTCAAAGACACCTGATGCATTCAACTCATTATTTCATAGATACATATAATATAAAAGCCAACTAACCTTCTATGTTACATTTCAAATCCAATATATGGTGCCTTGGGTCAATTACCACACTTTTATGATAATAGTTAAGGAGAATAATCAATAATTGCCATCGGTATTTGCTTTTCTTTGTATAAAAAAAGGAAAAACTAAAGATTCGCATATCGTCCTTTCTAAAAGATTTAAGTGTTCAATTAAAATCTATACTAATGTGATAACAATCTCGACAAAAAAAAAGTCTTATATTTAACAACAAAATTACAGCTATATTAGATATTAGTGAATTGAAGAATAAGCCTTTAGCATTTTTTATGTTGCATTCATTTTTTAAAAGATACAAAATGCATCAACCTATTCCTAAATAGATATATGATATAGTCATTCGTACTCTCTTATTTATATAATTAAAAGAGAAAATTATTATAAAAATATCACATGATATAAATCTATACATATCTAAGTGTCCTGATAAAAATAAAAAATAATATCAATCTTTACTAATAAAACTTCTATATTTTATGACATCAATAATTTAAATTTAATAAAATAATTATCATTTTTTTAGTTCATAGTAATTTCAAAAAATAGATTGAACTATATAACTTTACTCATTTTGTGTCACTTGCATTCAAGGATAGACTTATAATGCATTTAGCCAATTAATTTACAATGGAGACATAAAATATAAAGGTTAACTGACTTTCTACATTACATTTCATATCCAAATCTAGAACATTAGGTAGTTTGCAAAATTGTAATGGTAACATCTAAGAAGAATTAATAGTCAATCATAGTTGCTCCTATTCTTTCTTTTTTTTGTAAAAAAAAAATTAATAGAACCACATGAAGGTAAAGCGTAATCTATATTGTAAAAAATAGTAGTACTATTATTAGTACAATGGAACTTGATGTTACCTTAGGGGATTCATTCACCTTACATTATGGTTTCAAACATTTGACCTTGCATGTCTACATTAAGGGAATTATCACTCTTATAATAATTAAAAAAATTTATATATTATAAAAATATAGTTTTATTTACTAAAATATATGTGTTGGAAAAATTTATCAGATGGTTTATGCTAAAAGGATGTGTTGGCATAAAAGATCAAAGAAGCAAAAATCCAATAAGACATATATAATTAACATGGTTTGACTCTTAGCCAATTCCACAAGTGAAGATAATAAATAAAATTCACTAAGAGAAATAAAAAATACATTTTAAAGGGTATGATTATTGTTAAAATCACATTTTAGATATGCCCAAAATACCTTTATAGTATTCATCCATCTAGTGGCCTATATTCTTACAAAATAGCATACACACTTTTGACTTAATACAAATAATTTAATAGAAAAGAGGAATAATTGATTATGGGATCTCTAGTTACCTTATAGGGATTATAGGAAAAAGCTTTCCCATCTCATGTATTGGTTCTATTAATAATTTTGTGCATAACCAAATACAATATATTTATAGGCTTTGAAGAAGTCCAGGAAATCTAAATTTAATTTGAAGAAAATTTCAAAATATAAAATAACCTCAAATTTATAATAATTGTAATTTTAATAAAAAATTTAAAATATGAAATAATTATTGATTGGTAATTATTAGATTTTAGGTCAAACCCTTTAGATTTCAAATATTAGAATTTTAAATTTATATATTATTTCATAAAAAATTTATATTTTGAGTCACATGTATTTTTTAAGTGATGCATGATGCATTCAATCATTATTCAACCATTATGTTAGCTCATAATAATTTTAAAATAAGATTGAATTAAATGTACTGACATTTTTTATGTCAAATGCATTATCGAAATGACATATGATGCATTCAACCCTTTAACTTATATCTATTCATAAGATAAAGTCCAATTAACCTTTTACATTATATTCCATATGCTAATGTAATGCATTAGATTGGTTGTAATACTTTTACAATAACATCAATGGAGTATAGTCAATAATGGTCATCCCTATTAACAGTTTTTTCTAAGGGAAAAAAAATAAGAAAAGACCCATATAACATACCTTCTAAAAGAGTTAACTATCCAAATAAAAATCAATACTAATGCGAGAAAAACCTTAACAAACAAAAATTTTATATTTTATGATATGAATAGTCCAAATTTAATAAGAAAAATACAATTACATTAGTTCACAATGAATGAAAGAATAACACTAAGTCAAATAACTTTAGCTCTTTTTGCATTGCATACATTCTTAGAACATGCATACCTTTACACATGATATGTTAACTAATACTTGGATAGATGTATGATGTAATCGTTCTTGGTTTCTTTTTTTTTTAATAATAAAAGAGAAAATGATAATAAAAATATCACATTTTATATATTCATGCAACTCTAAATGTCCAAAGAAAAATCAATCATAATATTATAACTATTTATACTAATAAAACTTTATATATTTCATGTCATCAATAATTCAAATTTACTAAAATAATTATTATTTTTTTGGTTCATATTAATTTTAAGAATTAAACCAAATTATATAACTTAACCCATTTTGTATCGTTTGCATTCAAGGATAGCCTCATAATGCTTCTAACTAATTAATTTATAGTTGAGACATAAAATATAAAGGCCAATTGACTTTCTACACTATGTTTCATATCCAAATGTGGTACATTAAGTTATTTGCAAAAAACCTAATGATAACATCTAGGAAGAATAATCAATTATGGTTGTTCTAACTCTTTTTTTTCTTGTAGAAAATAATGGAACCATGTGTAGGTGAAGTGTAATTTCTTCTTAAACATATATTATAAAAAATAACTGGCACTATTTGTACTATAATGATATCTAATGTTACCTCAGGGGCTTTATTCCCTTCACATTATAGGTTCAAACCCCTGACTTGTGTATGTACATTAAGTGAATTATCACTTTTGCAATTACCAAAAAAATATTTTATAAAAAATATAGTATTAGTTATAGATAAAAATATATATGTTGGAAAATTTTCTTAAATGATGCATGCAAAAGTGGTGCATTAGCATAAAAGATCAAAGAAACAAAAATCCAACAAGACATATATAATTAACATGGTCTAGCTTTTAGATAACTCCATAAGCAAAGATAACAAATAAAATTTACTAAGAGAAATTAAAAAAATATTTCAAAGCGTATAATTACTATCAAACTCACATTCCAAATATTCCCAAAATACCTCTATAATATCTCTCTAACTAGTGACATATGTTTTCATAGAATAGCATATACACTTTTCACTTAATACAATAATTTAATAAAAAAGATGAAAAATTGATTATGGGATTTCTAATTACCCTATAGGTGTTATAGATAAAAGCATTCTCATCTCAAATATTTTTTTCTTTGACAATTTTATGCATAACCAAATATAATATATTTATAAGCTTTGAAAACTTGTTTAACAACCTAAATTTGATTTTTAAAAAATTTAAAATATGAAATAACCTTAAATTTATTACATAGAAAAATATTTCTAAATATGAAATTATTATTAATTATTAATTGTTAATTATTAGAATTTGGGTTAAAACTTTATGATTTGCAATATTAGAATTTTAAATTTAGACATAATTTACTACAAAAATTTATATTTTAAGTCACGTGCATTCCTTGGATGATGCATGATGCATTTAGTTATTATTTAGACATTTTGTTAACTTACAATAGTTTGAAAGTAAGACCAAATTAAATAAATTACCATATTTTGTGTTAAGTGCATTCTTGAAAAGATGTATGATGCATTCAACCTGTTAATTTATATATACATATAAGAGAAAGGCCAATTGACCTTCTAAATTACATTCCATATGCTAATGCAGTGCACTGGGTCAGTTGTAATACTTTTCTGAAAACATCTAAAGAGTATGGCAATAATGGCCATACGCATTTGTTAAAAAAACAAAAAATCCCATATAAAAAACCTTTCAAAAGAGTTAGGTGTCCAAATTAAAATCAATACTAATGTGATAACAACTTTGACAAACAGAAGTTATATATTTTACAATATAAGTAGTTAAAATTTAATAAGAAAAATACAACTATATTAGTTCATAGTGAATCAAAGAACAAGTCTAAGGCAAATAACTTTAACATTTTTTTACGTTACACGCACTCTTACAGAGATCCATGATGTGTCAACTAATACCTAGATAAATAAATGATTTAGTCATTCATATTCTCTCTTATTTCTGTAATAAAAGATTAAAAAAAATAATAATAGTAATAGTAATATCACATGACATATATTCATACAAATATAAATGTCCTACGAAAAAGCAATGTTAATATTATAATTACCCAAAGTAACAAAACTTTCTATATTTTATGTAATCAATAATTCAATAAAATAATTATTATTTTGTTCATTCATGGTAACTTCAAGAATTAAACCAAATTATTTAACTTTAACCATTTTGCATCACTTGCATTTAAGGATAGCTATATAATGCATTTAATCAATTAATTTACTATGGAGACATAAAATATAAAGGCCAGTTGACTTTTTACATTATATTTCATATCCAAATATGGTACATTAAGTGGTTTGTAAAACTCTAATGATAACATCTAAAAAGAATAGTCAATTATGGTCATTCTTAACTTTTTTTTGTAGAAAATAATGAAATGAAATATGGGTAAAATATAATTCCTTTTTAATCATATATTATACAAAAATAGTTGGCATTATTAGTATTATAGTGGCACCTGATGTTACTTCAAAGGCTTTATTCCCCTCACATCCTAATTTCAAACTTTCAACCTTATATGTATCTATTAAATGAATTATCACTTTCGCAATTACAAAAAATTATAAAAAATATAGTATTATTTACAAATAAAATTTATGTGCTAGGAAATTTTCTTAAATGATGGATGTGAATGCAATGCATTGGCGTAAAAGATCAAAAAAGCAAAATCCAAAAAGACATATATAGTTAATATGGTTCTATTTTTTGCCAACTCCATAAGTGAAAATAATAAATAAAATTAACTAAGAGAAATCTAAAAGAGATATTATAAAGTGTTTGATTACTTTCAATGTCACATTCCAAATATGTCCAAAATACCTCTATAGTATTCTTCTAATTGCCAGTACTTATTCCTACAAAATGATGTATACAATTTTCACTTAATACAGATAATTTGATAAAAAAAAGTAAGAATCAACTATAGGATCTTTAATTACACCACATAGGTTACAAATGAAAAGCTTTCTCACTTCACATATTTGTTTCATTGACAATTTGATGCATAACAAAAATCCAATAAAGGCTTTGAAGGACTGCTAACCAGTTTGAATTTAATTTGAAGAAAAACTTAAAAAATAAAATAACCTCAAATTTTTAACAATCCTAATTTTGATAAAAAAATAATTTAAAATATGAAATCATTATTAATTGATAATTACTAGAATTAGGTGAAAACCTTATGATTTGAAATATTAGAATTTTAAATTTCTATATAATTTCCTAAAAAAATTTATATTTTATGCCACATGCATTTTTTAAATAATGCATGTTACATTTAATCATTATTTAGCCATTATGTTAGCTCACAATAGTCTTAAAATAAGATTGAATTAAATAAAACTAATTTTTTTTGTTGAATTCATTCCTAAAAAAACATATTGAGAATAAATATCCAACCAAACCCTTTTTATCTGAATAGAAAACATAGTAAATTAGCCTTATCTTGCTCAACCTAGCTCAATGTCCAACGTACCTCAATGGCTTAGAATCCAAAGAGAACTTCTCTCGTACTATCCTCAATATCTGATCAAATATAAGTTCAATCCCTTTTTAAAATATCACTAGAACCTATTAGAAGCTTCTAGAACCTATGACTAAGGGTCTTCACAACCAATATATAGAAGCCATTATCATTTGACTAGTTTTCAGACTATAAATCCTAATCCTACTTAATGTCTACCACTAAGGATCGAGAATCCATTATAATCCTAAATTATCATTAGCACTGATTATGGCTTCCTTAACCATGTCCTTACCTTACTATGACTAAATAGGATCAAACCTTCAAGTTTCTAGGAAAGAATGAAGAAAAGCTCATTCATTCCTAGAAACCTCAAAAGTGACACTCAGATTACTCAACTATGTCATGAAACCTGTCATATAGAAATTAAACTTAAGCATGACACCCTAGTAAAAAATGTAAGAAAGCTATAAAAGGAACTAAAAAAACCTCTAATAAGCAAGCCAACTTTCCTAATTATGCATTCATGTTATCACTATTTGGTCACCTATAACCTAGTTTTCACATATCTCCAATCATATGCATATATTGGCTACACCACCTTTCCCACCCCTAAACCCCTACAAATACCCAAAACCACTAGAGTTATAACTATGATCCATATGATCCAGTTAACCTAAAAATTTTCCCTTAAAACTAACAAGCTTTTACTGACCAATCATACTCATTCACCTTAGCAAATATGGAAGTAACCATCTAGGACCTTTAAACTACTTACATAACTTAACCCCTTTAATGGATTAACAAACCTTTAAGAATACCTAGAAGCCTTCATGTAACAATGTTACTCTCTAGTGTGCTAGATGCAATTATGTGTATAGCTTTCTCCACTATACTAAAAAAAATGAGTTTACAATGGTTAGTTTCAAACAATTATCTAATGCATTCATAACACACTTTACAATAAGTTAAGTACCACAAAAAACCTCTATACCTTAATGAACTTCTAGTAACAAAGGAATAAAACATTGAAATAATGTCTGGCCAAATTTAATTCCCTAGCATTGGAAATACAAGATTTTAATAAAGGAATAGTTATCTATCAGGTTGTTGTAAGGCTCCAATTAGGACCTTTTTCACTATCACTCTCCATATGACCAGTTTCAACAATGAAAGATCCTTTGGACATGGCAAAAAATATGAAAGTCAAGGAATACAAACTCATGAAAATAGGTCCTAATATAGGCAATTTTGTTTAGCATACACGTCCAATCGAATGAAACAAAGAATAATTCTAATAAGCATGGTACATTCTAAGGCAAAGATTTAACATATATGAACTACTAAAGGCAAGCATTAGTATGATCATAGAAGATATCTTGGCGATGAAACTAATAAACTTCCTATCAAAGATGACACATAAGTTTCCATCGGCAATTAAGTTTAAACATTGTAAGTTTCATAGAGATTATGATCATGATAATCATAAATATGTGTCCTTAAAAGACAAAATAGAATAATTAATTTGGAATGGACACTTAAGCAAATATCAATGAAACTTAGGGAAATTCAAAAGAGATGACATAAAACAAGCTTTAGCTAATGTTGTAGACATAATAGCCAGAGACTTTATTGTTAGAGGCCTTTCTAAAAACACTAGGAAATGACACATGCAACCGATCATGCAGATTAGACAAAAGAAAGCAAAAAAGTTGCATAAGTCGATCTTTTTCACTAATTAGGATTATAGAAACATCAATAGATATCGTAATGACTTAATAGTTGTTTCCTCTATGATACACAACTTCCTTGTATGATGGATATTAATAGACCAGGGAAGTTCCATCAATATACTATACTTTCACACCATTGAAAAATGGAATTTCAATAATTCTATAATGAAATGTTATAGAGGGGTACTTGTTAGCTTTTTAGGAAAATAGGTACAGGAGAATGGGATAATAACTTTGAGAGTAACTTTGGGGACTCTACCAAAAATATGAAATTCTCAAAGTAAACTTCTTAATGATTCAATCAAATAATTAAGCCTACAATGTTATTTTAGGCTAACCCTACTTAAATCAAATTAAAGTAATAATTTGTACACCTTACATCTTAATGAAGTTTCCAATTGAAATATGTATTAGACAACTCTAAGTAGATCAAACAATAGCTCAATAGTGTTACATGACAAGCTTAAAATATCTAACTTATAAATCAATTTTGATAGACCTTATGCTCAAAGTTAACTCTTTAGTATCCAAACATGATTGCAAAATGATTAACTTAACATCATTAGACATATGAGACTCCAATTTGAGAAGACTAAAGCCATTGTTAGAATTAGAAGAAATCCACCTTTTCAAAGAAAGAGAAGAGTGGAAAGTGTGTATAACAAATGATCTAGTTGTGGTAGAAAGAACCATATTAATAAACTTATTGAAAGAATTTACTAAAGTATTTACTTGGAAACCTTTAATTATGCCATAAGTCAATATTAGAATGGCATGCCATAAATTGAAGGTGAACCTATGTACCAAACCTATACAACAAAAAAAGCATAACTTCAAGCTTGAACATTGAAAGGTAATCAAGAAAGAAGTAGCAAAATTGTTAGATGCATTATTCATTAAAGAAGTTGAGCACATAAATTGGATAGCATATGTTGTCTTAATAAAAAAAGCAAATGGAAAATGGAGTATATGTATGGATTTTATCAATCTAAATGAAGCCTGCCTAAAAAACACTTATCTATTACTTAATGTTGACTAGCTAGTCAATAATGCATGAGGTTTTAGAAGACTTAGTTTTAAAGATGCATTTTTCAGATATAGCTGGTTAAGAATGAACCTATGTAGGAAAAATACATTCATCATGGATGAAGGGATTTTTTGTTATAAGGTAATGCCATTCATATTAAAGAATGTAGGCATAACATATAACATCTGATGAATGAAAACTTTGCTCAATAGATTGAAAAAATGTGGAAGTATATGTTAATGATATTTTGATCAAATTAAAAGATGAAAAAATAGCATTAGAAAGACCTAAAAGAAGCTTTTGAAATCCTTTAAAACAACTCCATAAAGCTAAATGTAGCAAAATATGCTTTCATTGTCTGAACAGGCAAGTTCTTAGGGTTGATGCTAACTGGATGAGGATTCAAGGAAAACTTATCAAAATGTCAAGTTATAATCAACATAACCAATCCAAAAACAATTAGGGAAGTTTAATTGTTGAATGAAAGTTTAGCAATATTAGCATGCTTCCTGTCTAGGTTAGGAGATAAACTCTTACTTTATTATAAATTACTTGCAAACATTAAAACTTTTTCCTGAGATAACTCTTGTGAAAAGGTTTTTATTTGATTAAAAACTTATTTGGTCTCACAACTTATCCTATTAAGACCCTAAAGAAATGAACCATTATACATTTACTTAATCACCTTGAAAGAAATTGTTAATTCTGTAATTATAATAGAAGAAGAAGGACACCAAAAGCCTATCTATTTTATTAGTAAGGTACTACAAGATGCTAAAAAGAGATACTAGAAAAATTTAAAATTAGTTTTTTCCTTTTTAGCAATAATAAAAAAATTGAAACTATTTCTAAACCTATAAGATTATTGTCTAAATAGATCAACCAATCCATCAGATTCTTCAAAAACCAAATCTAGTTAGATAACTAGTATCATGGGCAATAAAGTTATTAGAATATGACATTATGTTTAAAGCAAGAAAAGTAATAAAGGCATAAGCATTAGCAAGTTTCATTTTCAAGATGACAAAATCAAAAGGTGAGAAAGTGACAACGAAATAAACTCTCTATGTAAATGGATCTTCTATTGGAAAGAGGGTGAAACAAGCATTATTATGGAAAGACTGAATAAAATAACCTTACAATATGCATTAAAGTTTGATTTACATATTATAAATAACCAAGCTAAGTACAAAGCATTAATAATTAGGAGCAAGAGAAGCTAAAGCTAAAATTTTTTGATATTAAACATCTTTTAACTTGTCATTAATTAAATCAAAGGCAAAATACAAGGTAAAAAAATCCATGATGAAGAAATATGCCAAGAAGACAAGAAGATTGCTAAGTACCTTTGAGCATGAAGTAAAAAGAATACCTTATGAACAAAATAATTGAGCAAACTCTCTGACAAAACTAGCTAGTGCTCAAGCAATAGTAAATAATCAAATGGTCATACAAGAAACTTTAAGTGCCCTCATCATTTTAAAAAAGGAAGTAACTATGGCTAGTACCTAATAATCTTGGATTACCCTTGTAGTATAATACTTATCTAATAGGATTTTTCCCACATGCCTAAAGGAAGCAAAGAAAATCATATAATGGGTATCACATTTCTTCTTATGTAATAGTAACCTACACAAGAAGGGATTTTCTTTGCCTTTATTGAAATGTCTAAGCCTAACTAAATTGGATTATGTCCTAAGGGAGTTACATAAGTGAATATACAGAAGTCTATCAAAAGACCATACAAAAGTCTATCGAAAGACCTATATTAGTAGTAAAGGCTATTTATTCAAGGTATTACTAGCTTACTATGAAGTTAGATGCCTTTCAATTAGTAAAAAGATGTAGTAAGAGTTGAAAAAATGATAAAGTCCTAAGAAAACCAACTAAAGTAAATACTCTATCACTGTAGCATGGCCATTTACCCAATAGGGCATGGATTTCTTAGGACCATTCCTAAAAGCTTCCAAATAAAGAAATTCCTTATAGTGGCAGTAGATTCTTTCATAAAATGGGTTAAAATAAAGCTTTTGTAAACAATCATGGCTCAAGACATATAAAATTTTTTGTAGAAATCTATAATATGCTGATAAGAAAGGTTTTGAAAACATTTTTTCTATATATATATTTTTCTTCATAATAACAATCTATCATATGTAGGTTTGTACTTTCAAAAGTAATAGTGATTGATAACAAAACTTAGCTTACAAGTAAAGATTTCATAAGTTTTTGCCAAAGGTATTCTTTTTTAATCAAAATATCTATAAATCAAACTAAACATATTATTCACAACATTTCTTGAAAAAGTAGCTTAGGAAAAAGGTAAAAGTTTTACTTGGTTAAGCATCCATAGGCAAATGGATAAGCTGAGTTTGCCAATTAGATAATCCTTAATGGCTTAAAATGGAGGATAGAAGGTGCAAGAGGCACTTGGAAAAGGGAACTAACCAGCATACTATGGTTTTATTAAGCAACCTCACAAACATCAATAGATGAATCACCTTTTCATCTAATTTACTAGGTAGAAGCTATGATCCCAGTTGAAATAGGTAAAACATTGGATAGATGTGAATCATTCAACATAAACTTAAATAAGAAAAGAAAACAAGGAAAGATGGATCTAATCAATAAAATTTAATCAAACTTATTACTAAAGATAATAGAATAAAAAAATAGACTTGCCAAGTTCTCTAATAAAAAAGTATGCAATAGAACATTAAAAAAAAAGGGATCTAGTCCTAAGGAAAGCATAAGAAAGTTGAATGGATAGTTAGGCTAGAAAGCTTCTAACTATCTAGGAAGGGCCATACGATGTAAAAAGTACTTTAAAAAATAATGCCTATACATTAGAAACTTTAGATGGAAAGTTTATACGTAGAACTTGGAATATGTCCCATTTGAAGTTTTACTTTGTATCAACATAAATAAGATGAGGGTTTTTTAAATAGATCCTTAACTAGATAAACATGAAATTCGATTAACCAAAAGGTTTAAATAATAATCCCTTAGCCTAAAAGATAATCTTTTAGCACAAGACCAAGATAATCATAGCCCAATATAATCCTAGAAAAAGTCCAAAGTATAATTCCTTGGCCTAAAAGATAATCTTTAGCAAAAAGCCTTGGATAACCATGGAAAAAATCCAAAGGATAATCTTTTCACCTAAGAAATAATCTTTTGGCAAAAGACTAGGATAATCCTAGCAAAAGTCCAAAAGATAACCACTTAGCCTAAAAACTAATCTTTTAAAAAAAGATCAAAATAATCCTAGCCTAAGATAATGCTTGCAAAATTTTTCTTTGGACTTAATGTGTCTCAAATTCATAAAAAAAAATCATTTCATAAATTTCATCTAATCAGATATCTTAACAATATTAATCAAGCAAACAAGGTCCTTTGGAGGCTAAACAAAAGGAAATCATGGAAATCTAAACAAGACAAAAAATTATAAGCTTGATTTGAAGCTAAGGACAAGAAATATTCCAACACATAAGGTGTTAGCCATATAAATAACAAAACATCCATACAAAATAATATCCATACAAAACAACATCCAAATGAATTTCACCAAAATATACATTATCTAAATGGACAAAATTAAAATACATTAGGGAGTAATGTTATCTTCATTATCCAAAAGAATATTGATATCAGTCAACAACTGAGAAAAATGAGAGAATGATTATGGAAAAAATGGTTTATTTGTACCTTAGCCTTCTCAAATCCTCTTAAATACACAATATAGTTAATATTGTCATTTTCCTTGAGCTCCTTTCATAATTTTTGCTTAGTAAAGGCATACCCCTCTAATTCTTTTTCCCAATTAAATAACTAAGCTTTCAAAGCCTCCAATTTTGATTCTTTTTTCTTTAACTCTACATCAAAAAATTCTTTCTTAATTTTCAACTGACTACATTTAGCTTTAATCTATACTCTCCATTGATAATTCTCCCCTATCTCCTTTTTTAATTCAATTACCTGTGCTTGTAACCTCTTCAACTCCTCCCATTGGCCATACAATCTTAGGGTCAACTTCATTAAATTTTAACAATAATATCTCATTATCCTCATGCTTTATCCAAAATGAAAGGACATTTGATAAACTTTAAGTTAAGTCACTAGCAATTATTTGACTGAATTTACCCTTACCATCTTTCTAAGCAATAGATAAGTTTTGCTTATGATCATGTTGTAGTAATATTCAATTGGTAGTAAAGGTAGACAAGTTTACATCCTTGTAACATAAGCTATCCAAGGTTTTGGTTGTCATCTCTGCATTTGTCTCTAAAGACTCAGCGAAATCACTAATTTTTAACTTCCCCAAGCAATGAAAAAGATAAGTTTTCTCCTTGCACTTGATATTCCTAAATGCCATAACTTTCTTTCTTTTTCGAGAAGGTGCCTACAAAAGAGCATTCATGGTTATTTTTATCATGTCATCCAATTAAACATTAATATTCTTAACTATGTTAGCAATAATCTTGGATATCACATGAACAAAGGTCTCTACTTGATCTAATCTAAATGTAGGAATATGGTTTATAAACTTTTCAAATCAAATAGAAATAGAACTTCCTATACCTTTCAAAGTAGGCATTTTCACTTAAAATGGCTTTCCTTCATCCTTTAACGCATGGTCTTGTTTATAAGCACCATATCTAAAGTAAATTTCCACTTATGAAGCCAAATATTTAAACTTATATAAAGAATGTTAGCTTCCAAAATATGTTCAAAGTAATAGAACTTAGTAAATAAATAAATAAACATACTCAGAAGGGTCAACATATCGAGCACCTTTATACTTAGCCAATATAGAATCAACTTTTAATTATCAATTAAGTAAGTATCTAAAGACTTTACCTTAGGAGGTTCAATCCTTTTCTTATAATATATTGAATAAATAGGAATGCCATGATCATCCAACTAGAATGAACACACATCTTCATCAATGCTCATTTTGAAAAATGAATCTTTCCAATATTTGAAATTAGTTTCTACCTTAGTTAAAATATTTCAATTGGATCTTTGAAGGAAATGAGTCCATCCTACCTTCTTATGGGTAGAAAATGAAAAAAAAAAGATAGAAAAGCACTCTAGATAAGAATACATTTGAGTTCATATGACATGGTCTTGAAAGAAATGATGAAAATCCATGCTTGGGATGTCAACTGGGTTAGATACACATTTAAATCATGTAGAACCTCATCTTGGAAAAAGGTGAATAGTGGAACAAGTCTCAATTGAAAAATATAATCACCTTAAAACATTAAAAAAGAAATAAGATCATAACTACAAATATCTGATTGACAAATAACATATAGGATTATTTTTCATTTATATGAATCCTTGTAACAATCATCACTTAAAGTATCCAATACAGCTTAATCAATCCACTTATCAAATGTCATCTAAGTTTGCACATCTACATGAATCCACTCAAATTCAAGATCATTCCAATGTAATTGACTTGACCTATCTACTCTATCAATCTCTCTTGACTAATCCATTATGATCGTTGAAATAGGAGAAGGGCAATTAATTAATCAAAGGTAACCTAAGAATTCCTCAAGATTTAACCCTAACTATGACAAAGCATCATTCTTGTCTAAATCACTCAAGCTAATATCTGATTAATAATAGCTCATTAAAAAATAGGCACTCTTTTAATAAAAAGCATGTATTATCAGATCAAACAAAAAGAAAGAGCAAGCAAATGGAAAACTTAAACAAACTCAAAATAAAAGAAATAAAAAACAAAGGGGTAATAACACAAGAAGATCAATAATGACAAATACCACAAGACACTATAAAAACTAATAGAAAGGGAGATAGAGTAATTGCAAGATCAACAAAACTAGCATCACACTCAATAAGTTAAAAAAATAAAAAATAGTCCTAGAATGATTTAAATTTATTGAAACCTACATAGAACCTAAAAATACAAATAAGCAATAAAAATGAGAGAAAGAGAAACATAATTATTGGATTATAGCAACAAGAACTACTAGTGACTAAGCAACAAACAAATAAATTTTGAAATGGACAACAGTAAAATGTCAAGAAAGAAAAGCTTAGGATAATAGATAGGGGAACTAAGAAGACACAAAATTAGTTTAAAGTTAGAAAAAAGGGAAGAACAGAGGAGTTCTAATATCTGGGATAAAATGGATTGGATGCAAAAATCAAATAAAAAATCCTATGGCTAATATCAAACATATTAAACAGTAGGAACTAAACTGCTTAGTCCAGATCTATAAAAAATATCTTATAGTCAAAATCAAGTAGATCCAATAGTGAAGATTTACTAAATAAAATAAATCATTATAGCTACCAAAATCCATTAATGATCTTGACACATAAAATAATGTAACAAGAATGCTAAAAGAATGATACAATTCCAAGTGATAACAAACATCCAATTAGGTCCAACTCCCAAAGTTAAGGGGTAAGTGACAATGAGTATCCAATTGGACCTGATTTCTAAAGGTAAAAAGGCAAGAATTGACAACAAATATCCATCTAAACTTGATTCTCAGAGATAAAAGGTCAAGTGACAATAAATATTTGATCGAACCCCTTTTATCTAAATAGATAATCATGCCCATGTTGCTCAGCCTAGCTTGACATATAATGGACCTTAATGGTCCCATCCCTTCTTGGAATATCATTAGAATCTACTAGAAGCTTTTAAAACCTATAACCAAAGGCCTTTATAGCCTATATATAGAGACTGTTATCATTTGACTAGTCCTTAGACTATAAACCCTAATTTTGTTTAGTGCTTACCACTAAAGACCCATTGTAATTCTAAATTATCACATATTGCACATTTAGCCTATTAATTTACATACATAATAAGATAAAGGCTAATTAACCTTTTATATTACATTTCATATGGTAATACAATGCATTAGGACAGTTGTAATACTTTTATGATAAATTCATAGGAGTATAGTCAATAATGGTCATCCATATTAGGATTTTTTTTGTAAAGAAAAAAAAAAGACTCACATAACAGACATCTTAAAAAAGTTAAAGGTCCAAATAAACATTAATACTAATGCAAGAACAACCCTGACAAATAAAAGTTTTCTATTTTATGATACTAATAGTTCAAATTTAATAAGAAAAATTACAATTAAGTCAATTCAAAGTGAATTAAGGAATAAAACTAAGTCAAATAACTTTAGCTTCTTTTTTTTTTTTACATTGCATACATTCTTAGAACAAGCATTCTAGGAAAGACATATGATGTATTAGCCAATACTTAGATAAATGTATGATATAGTTGTTCCTACTTTCTTTTTTTTATAATAAAAAAGAAAATAATAATAAAAATATCACATTACAAATATTCATACAAATCTACATGTCCTAAGAAAAATCAATGATAATATTATAACTACCTAGACTAACAAAACTTTCTATATTTCACATCATCAATAATTCAAATTTAATAAAATAATTAACATTTTGTTAGTTCAAAGTAATTACAAGAATTAGAGTGAATTATATAACTTGAACCATTTTGCATTGCTTGCATTCAAGGATAGCCATATAATGCATTAAACTAATTAATTTACATTGGAGATATAAAATATAAAGGTTGACTGACTTTCTACATTACATTTTATATTCAAATGTAATACATTAGGTTATTTGCAAAACTTTAATGATAACATCTAGGAAAAATAGTCAATTATGGTAATTCCTATTCTTTTTTTCTGTAGAAAATAATGGAACCATAAGTAGGTAAAATGTAATATCTTCTCAAACATATATTATAAAAAATTTCCAGCACTATTAGTACTGCAATGGCACCTTATGTTACCTTAGGGGCTTTATTTGTCTCACATTGAGGGTTTAAATTCTTGATCTTGAATGTATGCATTAGGTAGGTTACCTTTCTTACAATTGCTAAAAAAATTATAAAAAAATATAGCATTATTTACAAGTAAACTATACATGTTAGGAAGTTTTCTTAGATGATGAATGTAAAAGCGATATGTTGGCATAAAAGATCAAAGAAACATAAATCCAATAGGACATTTATAATTAACATGGTTTGATTTTTATCCAACTCTACAAGTCAAAATAATAAATAAAATTGATGTAGAGAAATGAAAGAGAGATATTACAGAGTGTATAATTGCTTTTAAACTCAAATTTCGAATATGCCCAAGATATCTCTTCAACATTCCTTTAACTAGAGCTACATATACTTACATAATGATATATACACTTTTCACTTAATACAAATAATTTAATAAAAATGTGTAAGAATTAGCAATGGGATCTCTAATAACCCATAAGGGTTGTAGAAAAATGCTCTCTCACCCTACATATTCATTTTTTTGACAATTTTATGCATAGCCAAATATAATATATTTATATATTTTAAAGGCTTGCTAGCAAATTAATTTGAAGAAAAATTCAAAATATGAAATAACCTCAAATTCACAACAATTCTAATTTTAATAGAAAAGTAATTCAAAATATGAAATTATTATGAATCAATAATTTTTAAAACTTAGGTCAAACTTTTATGATTTGAAATATTAAAATTTTAAATTTATATATTATTTTTTAAAAAATTATATTTTGTGTTGCATGTGTTCTTTGAATGATGCATGATGCATTCAGTCATTATTTAGCCATTATGTTAACTTACAATAATTTTAAAATAAGACTGAATTAAATAAACTGACATATTTTATGTTGAACGCATTCTTGAAAATGTGTAAGATATGTTTAGCCCATTAATTTATAAATACACATAAGATAAAAGCCAATTGGCCTTTTACGTTACATTTCATGTGCTGATTCAGTACATTAAGTTGGTTGTAATACTTTTATGATAACATCTAGGAAGTATAGTCAATAATGGTCATCCTTTTTTGCCTTTCTTTAGAGAAAAGTAAAAAAAAAAAAAAAGGATCCACATTTGTAAAAAAGCCAATTGTCCAAATAAAAATCAATACTAATGTGATAACAATCTTGATAAACAAAATTTTTATTTTTTTTATGATATTAGTAGTTTTTTATTTAATAAGAAAAATACAAATTATGTCCATTCACATTGAATTAAAGAATAAGACTAAGTCAAATAACTTTAGCACTTTTTGTATTACATCCATTCCTACAACATTCATTCTTAGAAAGATGCATGATATGTTAACCAATACCTATATAGATGTATGAAATAATCATTCTTACTCTCTTTTTTTATAATAAAAGAGAAAATAATAATAAAAAATCACATTACATATATTCATACAAATCTAAGTGCACCAAGAAAAATCAATGATAATATTATAATAATTTAGATTAACAAAACTTTCTATATTTTATGTTATCAATAATTGAAATTTAATAAAATTATTATTATTTTATCGGTTCATAGTAATTTTAAGAATTAGACCAAATTATATAACCTAATCTATTCTATGTAGCTTTTATTCATAGGTAACCTTATAATGCATTTAACCAATTAGTTTACAACGAAGACATAAAATATAAAGGCCAACTAACTTTCTACATTATGTTTCATATCCAAATGTAGTACATTAGATTGTTTGCAAAACTCTAATGATAATATCTAGGAAGAATAGTCAATTATTGTCATTCTTTTTATATAAAAAATAACAAAACCACATGTATGTAAAGTGTAATTTCTTCTTAAGCATATATTATAAAAAATGGTCATCACTATTAATAGTGTAGTGGCACCTAATATTACCATAAAGGCTTTCTTTCCCTCACATTATGGGTTAGAACCCTCATTGTATGTGTGCATTAAGTGGATTATCACTCCTACAATTACCAAAAAATATTATAAAAAATATAGTATTATTTGCAAATAAAATATGTGTTAGGAAATTTTCTCATATGATGAATGTGAAAGTGATGCTTTGGCATAAAAGATCAAAGAAGCAAAAATCCAATAAGAAATGTACAATTAATGTGATTTAACTTTTAACCAAATCTACAAGCAAAGATAATAAATAAAATTATTTATGAGAATTAAAGAGAGATATTACAAAGTATATGATTACTCCTAAAACCATATTCCAAATATGCCTAAAATACCTCTATAGTATTCCTTTAACTAGAGGTACATACACTCACAAAATGGGATATACACTTTTCACTTAATACAAATAATTTGATTAAAAAGCATAAGAACTAACTATGAAATCTCCAATTACCCTATTAGGCTAACAGATGAAAGATTTCCCACCTGACATATTAGTTAACAATTTGGTGCACAGTCAAATATAATATTTATAAGTTTTGAAGATTTGGCAGACAATCTAAATTTTATTTAAAGAAATTTTCAAAATAGAAAATAACCTTAAATTGAGAATAATTTTAATTTAGTTAAAAAATAATTCAAAATATGAAACTATTTTCAATCAATAATTATTATAATTTGGATAAAATCCTCATAGTTTGAATGTAAAAATTTGAAATCTATGAATTTTGAATTTATATATATTATTTCCTAAAAAAATTTAAATTTAGTGTCACATGCATTCTTAGAATGATGCATGATGCATTTAGTCATTATTCAACCCTTATGTTTGCTCATAATAATTTTAAAATAAGACTCAATTACATAAACTAACATATATTGTGTTGAACGCATTCATAAAAAGACGTATGATGTGCTTAGCCCTTTAATTTACATATTCATATAAGATAAAGGCCAATTGACCTTTTATGTTAGATTTCATGTGCTAATGTGGTGCTTTGGTTTAATTGCAATACTTTTATAATAATACCTAGGTAATATAGTCAATAATGGTCATTCCTATTTGCTTTGTTTAAAAAAAAAAAAGATCCATGTAACATATCTCCGAAAAGAGTTAAGTGTCTAAATAAAAACCAATAATAATGTGATAACAATCTTGACAAGCAAAAGTTTTATATTTTATAATATCAAAAGTTCAAAATTAATAAGAAAATCACAATTATGTTGTTCACAATGATTAAGACTAAGTCAAATAACTTTAACACTTTTTGTGTTGCATACATTCTTAGAACATATATCCTTGAAAAGGTGCATGATGTGTTGGCCAATAACTAGACAGATGTATGATATAGTCAATTCTTCTCTCTTTTTTTTAAAAAAAAATGAAAGAGAAAATAATAATAAAAATATCACATTACATATATTCATACAAATCTAAATGTCTCAATAAAAATTAATGATAATATTATAACTATTTGGACTAACAAAAACTTCTATCTTTTAAGTCATCAATAATTTAAACTTAATAAAATTATTATTATTTTGTTGATTCATATTAATTTTAAGAATTAGGTCAAATTATAAAACTGGACCCATTTTTTGTCACTTGCATTCAAGAATAGCCTCATAATGTATTTAACCAATTAATTTACAGTGGATATATAAAATATAAAGGCCAATTGACTTCTATATTATATTTCATATCCAAATGTAATACATTAAGTTGTTTGCAAAACTCTAATGATAACATTAGAAAGAATAGTTAATTATCGTCATTCTTATTCTTTTTTTTTTTTAGAAAATAACAAAACCACGTGAAGGTAAAGTACAATTTCTTCTTAAACATATACTGTAAAATATACCCAATACTATTAGTTGTGTAGTGGCATCTGATGTTACCAAAACTTTATTCTCCTAATATTGTGTGGTTTGAATCCTTGATCTTGTATATATACATTAATAAATTATTACTCTTACAATTATTAAAAAAATATATTTAAAAAATATAGTATTATTTACAAATAAAATATATATGTTGGGAAAATTTCTTGTGAAAGTGATGCATTGCTATAAAAGATCAAAGAAGTAGAAATCTAATAAAACATACACAATTATTGTGGTTAGGCTTTTTGCTAACTCTATAGGCAAAGATAATAAATAAAATTTACTAAGAGAAATTAAATAAAGATATTACAAAATGTATGATTATTCTCAAACTCATATTTCAAATTTGTCCAAAATACTCCTATAGTATTACTTTAACTAACAATACATATTCTCACCAAACAATGTATATACTTTTTACTTAATATAAATAATTTGATAAAAAAAAGTAAGGATCAGCTGTGGGATCTCCAATTAGCACATAAGGATTACAAATAATAGTTTTTTCACATCACAAATTGGTTTATTTAACAATTTTATGCATAGCCAAATACAAAATATTTATAGGCTTTGAAGACTTATTAGACCATCCAAATTTAATTTGAAGAAAAATCCAAAATAGGAAATAATCTCAAATTAATAACAATTCTAATTTTAACAGAAAAAAAATTCAAAATGCGAAGTTATTATCAATCAATTATCTATATAAATATAAGAACGATTGAAAATTTTTTGGACTTTCATTTTTTCCCCAAAAAAATTAAAAAAAAAAGTCACTTTCAATTTAAATGTAAGGAGGTTAGAATGTAATTTTAAAATATTTTATACGGAAGTTTTATCTCCATTTTTAGCTTAAAAGTTACCCATTACGGAATTGGTGGATTTTAATTTCCAATTTTTAAATTTCATATTATTTTAAAAGAAATTAGTTTGCAAAAATTATATTTATAACAACATAATATTAATTAACCAATAAAAATAATTATTTCAATACAAAACTAACAAGTAACATTGTCTGATTGCTGCAAGAAATTATATGAACTTTATTACTTTTTTAATGTAATTAATTAATTTATTATTATGTGAAAAATAAATCAATAAAAATAATATAATTATAAAACAATCTTATTTTTAATAAAATTATTTTTAAAAATTGATCTACATTATATTTTTTTCACATCTATAATATGATAATTGTATGTATATTTTATATGCACAAATTATGTAATCCTTTAAAAATTTATGGGTAAAAGTGACATCATAAAATATTTGTAGATATTTTACTCTTCCGAAAAAAGAGTTATTATAGATTTTTGTTCAAATTTTAATTATATACTTAATAATAAAAATTTAAGTCTTTATCTATTTTTTTTTGTACAAAGTAAAATTTTAAAGATTGAGGAAGGGGTAACCGGGGGGATTGAACACCCCCGCACTACCACCACAACCTTGGGAGATCCAGGGAGGGCCAACTTAAGTCTTTATCTATACTAATATAGAAAGTGGAATGATGAGATTTGGATTCCACTTTTTGATTTTTCAAAAAAGTCCAAATATTATATGACACCTCTCAAACATTAAGGATAAAGAAGTTATCATCTATTTAATTTAAATAATTATCTTATTACTTTCATTCCACTGTTAGTCGGAACTTCCCACTACTTTCTTTTTCCTCTCTCAATCGGTTACCACGAATTATTAGCAATATATTTATATCTACTTTTTTTTTCCCAAAAACTAATTATTCTACCTTTTTATTTTGCTCTTTTCACTTTTTAAGTTTCTAAAAATATTCATGTTAAAATATTAAACATTTAAAATAAATATAAGAGATGTTATACAACTTTTTTTTTGGAAGATAAAGGAGAAATAAATTTGTTTCTTTTTTGTTTGTTTATATTTACTTATTTTAATCAAAATGGTAGTAGAGTAGAAGCTTATTATCCTCGAATTACAATGACCATTTATTTCGCTATGTAATTAAACAAATGAAATTACAAATGAACATGTACATGATTATGAAATCACATTAATTATTTTAAAAGATGTTAATAGTAAATTTAATTATCTATCTATCTATACTAATATATAGCGGCTTAGTAGGATGTGGGTTCCATTTTTTTCCCTAAAAAATTAAATATAAATTACATATATTAAAAATTGTAAAGGGACCATATAGTAATTTTCATCTACTTTAAATACTAAATGAGGATTAGTGGGAAGTTATTCTATTTAAGTATATAAATTACCTTTAAATACATATTTTACTATTAAATATAACAATTAAAAGGATGACAAAAAATTGCTTAAATTTAAGAACCATGAAAGAATGGCAAATAAACAAAATTAATACAAAATTTAGAAAATTGAATTTAACTAAAAGTATAAGAAATTAGCTTGAACTTACTTCTGAACTTTAAAGATAGAGCAAATTAATTTTTAGATAATTAAAAGTTTTTAAAAATTATTATAACTATTTAAAATTAATTTAATAATTATTTTATATATATTCTAATAATTTTTTTATAAATGATCTTAAAAAAATTGTATACTTTTGATAAAGTACTTTATTTTCTAATCAATATAATTTAGAAAATTGAATTTAGCTAAAAGTATAAGAAGTTAGCTTGAACTTACTTTTGAACTTTAAAGATAGAGCAAATTAATTTTTAGATAATTAAAAGTTTTTTTAAAAATATTATAACTATTTAAAATTAATATAATAATTATTTTATATTTATTCTAATAATTTTTTGATAAATGACATAAAAACTACATAAGTGAATGATTTTTAATTTCTCCAACAATGCATGCAAAATAGTACATAACAACATGTGTTTAACGATATATTCTCTTTAAAAAAAAATTGTACACCTTAGATAAAATACTTTATTTTGCAATCAATAATGAAGACATATAAGATTAAACAAATGAAATTATGTTCATTGTCCTATAAATTAATCATGTATATATATGTTTAATTACATATTTAAATTAATTTTAAATTAAAACTATAACTATGTACATTTAATATGTAGCCATGGCTTTTTTTACTAAAAAAATTATATATTTGGTTCTATACAGTACAATTTAAGAAAAAAAAGAAAATTCATTTACAAAGTCCATAATTTTCATTCAAAATTAGAGGAAAATTATAATATTAAGTGATTTTGCAAAAAGGAAGTCAATAAATAGTACAAAATTAGAGAAGGGGATAGAGAAAGAGAGAGAGAAAGAAATAAAGTGAAAATCTAAAAAGCAAATATATTTAATGTAGTTTATATGAAATAACAAATGATAAAATTAATAAAAACTAAAGTATTTTTAAATTGAGTAAAAAACTCTTTAAACACGCATGGGAGCATATGTGAAGAAACTACTTATTAGAATTTAGTTCATGCCCTAACAATTTGAAATATTCAAAATTTAAATTTATATATAATTTCCTAAACAAAATTTATATTTTGTGTCACATGCGTTCTTGCAATAATGTATGATGTGTTCAGACATCCATCATATCAGCTCACAATAATTTTAAAATAAGACTCAATTAACTAAATTGACATATTTTGTGTTGAATGCATTCTTGAAAAGACGTATGATGCATTTAGCCCATTAATTTATATATATATATAAAGATAAAAACCAATTGACCTTTTATGTTACATTTCATATGCTAATGTAGTGCATTGGATCAGTTGCAATACTTTTATAACAACATATTGGGAGTATAGTCAATAATGGTCATCCTTATTCATTTTTTCTTTTTTGTAGAAAGCAAAAAGACATGCATAAAATACCTCCTAAAAGAGTTAAGTGTCCAAATAAAAATCAATATTGATATGATAAAAATCTTGACAAACAAAAGTTTTATATTTTACGATATGAGTAGTTCAAATTTAATAAAAAAAATTACAACTATGTTAGTTTGCAATGAATTAAAGAATAAGAATAAGTCAAATAACTTTAGCACTTTTTATGTTGCATACATTCTTAGAACATACATTCTTGGAAAGATGCATGATGTGTTAGCTAATACCTAGATAGATTTACGATATAGCTGTTCTTGCTCTACTTTTTTTTTGTAATAAAAGAGAAAATAAAAATAAAAATATCATATTACATGTATTCATACAAATATATATGTGCAACAAAAAAAGCAATGATAATATTATAACTATCTAGACTAACAAAACTTTCTATATTTTATGTCATCAATAATTCAAATTTAACAAAATAATTATTATTTTGTTAGTTCATAATTATTTCAAGAATTAGATTGAATTAAATAACTTGACCCATTTTACATCGCTTGCATTCTAGGATAGACTCATCTTGCATTCAACCAAGTAATGAATAGTGGAGACATAAAATATAAAGGCCAACTAACTTTCTACATTACCTTCCATTTCCAAATGTAGTGAATTACTATCATGACTCATTTTCTAGTTTATCATAATTGGTGTGAAGGCATTTTATAGACATCCTCACTAGCCTTTATTTTTTTCTTTTCCAAAGCTTTGTTATTTTTATAAAGTACAAAACTCTTGACTTTTGAATATACCTTTTTCAACTTTAAGATAGTTGGATTTTACCTCCTTCAACTTAAGAAACTTGGAAATCATCCCCTTCAACTTTATAAGACTTGGAAATAACATCCATATTCTATTTAATTAACTATTTTATTAAATTATGTGATTTTTCATAAAGTTTTTAAACAAAAATCAAAATATTATAGTATGTTGATTTTTTTAGTTATTTCATCATACATAAATTTTAGATTATATAATTAATAAAAATTAAATTATATATAAATAATTTTAATTAAATAATTATACACAAGATGCAAAATAATTATCTAAAAAATAATAAAATAAATTAATATTTTATAATATTTTGTTTCTTGTTTAAAAGTTTCATAAAAAAATCACATAATTTAATAAAATGACTAACTAAATGAAATATAGATGTCATTTTCAAATTTTGTAAAGTTAAAGGGGTTATTTTTAAATTTTCAAAATTGAAGAAGGTAAAATCCAACTACCTTAAAGTTAAATCAGTAATTTGCTCTTTTGCCTTTTTTGAAATAATAGTTTTGAAAACTTTAGTATTCTATAAGTGCTCAAATAGAAATATGAAGGTATAGTGTTGAAATTATAGAAACATAGTTAAAAATCATATAGGGAACTATAATTTCAAAATTATATTTTTCATAAGACATTATGATGGATGAAAACTTCATGAGAGTACTATTTATAAAAAAACTTGTGAGATTTTATCTTTTTGAAAATGATTAATAAAAATCTTTTCTATGGAGAGTGTGATAGTAAAAATAGATGATAAAACTTTACTTTTTTAAAATGAATGAAAACTACTATCATGAAGTTTCTACTTCTTCCTTGAGAAAATTTATGAACCTGGATCATCTGAAGGAAGATATTACTTATTTTAAAAATATATATAACAAATAGTTTTGATAAAATAAATTTATGATAAAACTTAAGAGGAAAAAGGATGATAGACTTACTTGAAAGATTATCTTAATGTAAAATAGATACAATAGATTAAGTCCAAGTTAGAAAAAAGTAAGAAATTTAATAATGATTATTTGAAATCAAATTATTATTTTTAATGAAGGAAGTCATAATTTACAAAAAAAAATGATTCCTCCCAAATTTTCTTTTGAAAAATGCTGTTAAAAAAATTAACAATCTTTAATAAAGGATTTCATAATAACAAATTGAGGAAATTCTTTAAAACTTTGACATTTTTACATAAAATTCTTTCTTCACTCCTCATGATTCATAAAAATATACTTTCATTGTTCATAAAAATATAAGAGTTTCAAAATCTAAAAAATATAATCTTATGTGAAATAATCAATGGGAAAAATCATATAAGACTAATACTCCAAATATGATAAAAATGAAATAGGCAAATATCAGGAATAGAATGCGTGTATAGTATGGCCTCATGGCCTATTACAACCTAAGTTCATAAAATATTAGATTTGATTACAAGCTCTTAGTAATTATACATAATCATAATGAGTGAAAAATAATCTCTACCGATAATCAATAATAACAAGAGCATCCATCAGGCTAGTAGTATATTTCAAAAATATCAATTAATGAGTAGTGAGTGTAAATACTCAGTGAATGATTACTTAACTCTCATTCTGATGGGTTTTAACTAGAAAAACATATATATTGAAATACATATAAAGAATAATGGATTTCTTACCAATACTTCTTAACATTTGATAAATTCACAAATGTATATACAATTTTATCTATTTCATAATAAATAGTAGAGGGTATACAAGTTTCCTCCTTATTACTCCTGCCATCCTTATCCTTTTAAGCCAATTAGGTCCCACTCATTAGTATAAAAAGCGCGTTGGACTATAACTTTTCTACTCATATTTCAAGATAATATTTGCTTCTTACGGCAATTATAGTGAAGATAACCTCTTAAGCTTTCAACATTATTTAGTTTATCATTTTATAGTGAAGATAGCCTTTTAGGCTTCCAACATTATTTAGTTTATTCTTTTATAATGAAGCTAGCATAATTCGCAAGCCTTCATTTCATGGTAAGGTCAAAATATCATTTCTGCTATAATTATAACTTAAATAGTCCTAAATAAAATTCAAAATCATGTGGGCTTAAATTTCCAATTTCATATTAACAATAATAAATTTAAGGCCAATCACAATATTATTTAAAACTATATTCAAACTATCTCAACTAGGTTAAATATATATATATATATATATAAAGATGAATAATGAGCATCATTTGTTCCCTTATGAGACCACATGATTTTCAAGAAATCAAAGCAATGCAATAAAGAATGGATGATACTCCTGTGAGTTTTCCTTATACCTTTTCTTTACTTATAATAATTTAAATGGGTCCAAGGATAACTTTTGGAGCAAAAATATTTCTCCAAAATTAAAAAGTTGCTTTTTTTATACAAATAATAATACTTCCTTTTTTAGCCTAATGTACTTGAAGCACTTAAGCTTCTTTTCTTCCTTTATACTTTCAACTTTTCCTAATTATCAATTTATTAAATATAATTCATAAATCATATTTTTTTTAAAAAAGCGATGGAATGGCTTACAAATTATGAGCCACCCATCCTATCATTAGTTTTCATATTAAAATTAATTAAGGTCTAATGTGGTTCATGCCACCCTCCAATATTTATTATATATATATTAAAATTATTTTTTTTCAAATTATAAATACATATTCATGTAATTATTACTACAACATCATTTCTGAAAAACTAGCAATATATATATATATATATATATATATATATATATATATATATATATATATATATATATATATATATATATATATGTATGTATGTATGTATGTATGTATGTATATCTTCACTACACACATTTTTTGAATAAAAACCAAAAAGAAAAAGGAAAGTTGCAACTTCCTAAATTTTCAAAGTTCACTGAGAAGTACCTAAAAATATCAATTAAGAATCATATTATTTTTATTTAAATAAATAATTCATATTTTCAATAAAATAATTTAATAGAAATGAGAATTTTTTTTTATCAAGTTAAGATGACAAAAGATTGGAATTTTGCAAAGAAGGATTGTAATACTGACTTTGTGTTAAATGAAAAAGAAAGAAAAAAATTTGAGAAAGAAGAATTAAGGTTATAAAAGATTAAAAAGAGTGTGGGAATATGGAGGTGGGCTGAAGAAGTTTTATAAGGATATAATGCTATACTAGTATGAGAATAAAAATAATATTTTTTATGTAAAACTTTCATATGAGCAAAAAATAAAATTCAATGATCCCAAAACTATTTTTTATTTCATAAAATTTATATTTTATCCATAACTTTGTTTTATATTTTTAAACATTATATATAAAATGAAGTTAGAAAATAATGATTTTCATATCAAAATTTCGCTCTTGAACTCTACTTTTCTAAACACATTTTTTTCAAACTTTTCAAGATTTCTATGAATTTAGAAAAAATCAAAGAGTCTTAAATATAGTATAAATTATAACCTACCTATTTGCAATAATGATTTTGTAACTTTTCTCACCATTTATTGTTGCCAAAACTCTTTCATATTTTATTTTCTTTTATTTTATTTATATTTTGCAAAAATTATACAAAACATTTTAATAGGCTCAAATAGGCCTTTATATCTTCTCTTTTTTTTTTTTCAAATTTCTAATTGTGCCTTTTTTTAACAAGTTTTTTTTCTACTTGCTACTAATCATACTTTCGGTTATCCTAAATAATTCTAATTAAGCAAGATTTTCTACAAATGTTAGAATAGCATTGGTTGCAAAACTCTAATGATAACATATAGGAAAAATAGTCAATTAGGATCATCCATGTTCATTCTTTGTTGTAGAAAAAGATGAAATCACATCTTGGTAACATGTAATTTCTTATTAAACATATAATGTAAAAATATAGTTTTATATAAAAATAAAATATATGTGTTGGGAAAATTTCTTATATGATGAATGTGAAAGTGATGTATTACCATAAGAGGTTAAAGAAGAAAAAAATTAATAAGATATAAATAATTAATGTGATCTAGATTTTAGCCTACTTGATAACTAAAGATAATAAATAAAATTTACTATGAAAAATTAAAGAGAGATATTATAAAATATTTACTTTATCTATCTTTTGACACCTGAATGACTCTTTCCCCATATATGTGTATGTATGTGTATTTAGCTTTTACATGTATTCAACCTCTTATCCTATGGTGTTTGCATCTAGTTTCCTCATTTACCTTTAATTTCCTTACCTTAACCCTGCTAAATCCTCAAACCTTATTATCATTTCAATTCTTGCCCTATACATTACTTCCTATTAGTTACACATTTTATGAATTCTCACTTATCATCATTACTATTATTTAGCTATCGAATTATATGATTTATTCTATTACTTCTTATTAAACATCTAGAAATTTATCATCCATATTACCTTTTCCAAAATATTCCATCTCTTCCTACATTCTTCCTTATGCAAAACATACTAAACCCACTTGGTATTGAAGAACCCCAAAATAACTATTAAGTTTTGTCATCTTTCCTAATTCAAAAATTTTCAAACATTCAAACACAATACAATTCAGTACTAACTATTTCTATGAAAAAGCTCCACCACTATGTACCTTTTTTAACCATTTAGGATCCACTAAAATGGTATTGGTGATATATGCTCCTAAGCACATATATATTACTAATACAATTTTGACCAGCACCTAAATGTGCAGCTATAATCATATCCTAATTATCTTATCTTAGGGCTTTTATTTCCTACTTCAAGTTAAGATCATGCCCTGATACCACCATATCACGACTTACCTAGCTATGATTGATGTAAAACTTGTTTTTCAGTTTCTAAAAGCCTATCTAATCTTACTTTAGTACCATTGCATAGATGCTAAAACAAAAACTTATTCTTTAATGTTTATTATCAAAATATTCATTATTATATTTACAATTTATATTTCAATTGTTATGAGTTTTCATAACTTTTCTATAAGTCTCAAAATATTCTATTTATAACTAAACACTAGCTATGCTTCCACATGCATATATGTAAAATATTTTAAATAAAAGCAATAATGAGTTATAGACTTAGTATGTAGATAACTTACTTAATAGAATAATAACAACCATACACAACCATTTTGTATTATTTATGTATATAAACCTAACAATATTTAATCATAGCCCCATTTCAATCATGCATCACACATCAACTTTGTTCACTAATGATAGTAAACATTAGTCAATAAGAAAATGCAAGATAAACCTATTTAATCCACATTTACAAAGTAGCATAAATATTTTATAATCTTAAAATAGCAAATAATATATAATCGTAGATATTATAGATAATATTAATTGACTTTAATGTTAGGGCATTACTCTCATCCTACCTAACATTCTCCTAACCTATTCCCTATGAGTTCTTGGGTAGAATATGGCATATAACATGATACTTGTGCTTGGTTTGAGATATAAGGTGACATTCATTGACACTTACAAAGTAGCATGTGTTGGTGTGTGTCCTAGAACTAATCATATAGATGATTGAAGTTATACACAATGTATTATGTTTTATTTTAGGCAATTTAATTATTATATTTTATTTTTATAATTTTATTATTATTATGCATAATTTATAACTTAACATAATAATTATCCTTAGAATAGCTTCGCTATTCCTAAAGTACCCTTAGTCAAGTATTATTACAAAAAGGATAGTAATAATACATCGAGATTAGCATGTATAATGACTAATGATTACGAATCATGGATATGTGATATCAAGTCAATACATGAGTATATTGCTAGTGAACAATGTACTGGACTGACCCACTATGAGAATATTGCATGAATAGACGTGTCATAAGTTATTCTCATATGATCACAAATACACATAAACCTTTGACCTGAAGTCATTACGGTTCCCTACATGAGGAATTACTCACTTTAATATTGTCCTATGTCACCTTTAATCAGGATAACAAGTAGGGCATTGATTGGGTGTGTCATAAATCCTGCAGAGGAACGTGAGTGATGTAGATGGAATTTTATTACTCTTGTATAAAAGAGAAATATCCTTGGACCCCTTGATTGAGTGAGACTTAGAAATGCATGGCCATGCTCAATTGAATTAATATGTGATATTAATCATTTATTTTAAGTCTACTCAGTATCAAGAAATATAAATTGAACATTGACGAGGATGACACATTCCATGCCTCTAGTTCAATTTAGATATTATTACAAAAGGGTTATGATGCAAAACGTTGATCATGTATTAGGTGGATGTCGAATCACAGATATTCTTACTACTTGAGTGGCAGTGATGTATTGCTAGATACCGCTTACTATCTATGGCTCAATAATAAGTCATTGTCAATGTAGTAAGAACCTACAAGATCACACAAAAGGAGTAGGAATAAGACAATAATTAATTGGACTTTAATTATATTAATATCCAATTAATTAGACTTATTTTCGTGCATATATATATTATTAAGAATAATAAATTCACATAATATATATATATATATATATATTATGTGATATTATTTGATATTATTTGCTATTAAAATAATATCAAATAATTATCTTATCAGATATTAGATAAATATATTATGAGATAATGTTATTATCAAATATTAGATAATTAATAGATAAGTCCTATCTCTCCCCATTATCTCTAGGATAAGGATAAGATGAGTTATTAAGTGTGATTAGGATTTTGGAAGCATTATCCTAGTTGGACTAGGATTATGGTTTGCCTAAGTTCTATAAAAAAAGACTTGAGGGCAGCACTTTAACAACACGCTCAAAGCTTCCATACAAACCCTAAATCACTCAGAAAACATCCAATCCTAATTCTTAGAGAGAAAAATGCATCCTATCTGATTCGTGGAAGGTGAGAGGTCGTTGTTCACTCCGTATGGATATTGTAGAGACGCTGTACCTTCCGGCCGGCGTTTGATTCATCCGCTCTCAAGTTTTGATCAGTAGAAACACGAGTGCCCAATAGGTAAAATCCTAATCATTGATTTATATTTTTTTTGCATGGATCCTAGGTAGAATTCGGATCAAATTTTGAATTTTCACTGCATATGATAATCCGAATTCCTAACAGTGGTATCAGAGCTTCTTGCAAAAACATAGTTCTGATTATGTGTTTTATCGTCTTTGATGAATATTTATATGATAAATACATGTAAAATCTATTTCGATTTAAATCAGAAGTTACCCGTTTTGATGAATGTTTATGTGATAAATTAATATCAAATTAGTTTCTGTTTAAACTAGATATATATGAGATATATGCAAACTTGTGTATGGTTCTGATTTCATAAATATATATATGATACATATGATCTGAATTTTGAATCTGATTATCAATTAATGAGATTAATTGTATGAATATGATCATGCATTTTTCTTCTTCATATTCAAATCTATTTTATGCGTAATTCTGAGTTTTTCAAATGATAAGCCCATGAATCTGTTCTGAATATGTGATATTCTCTGCGTTTAATAGCATATAACCTAGTCAGCACAGAATTAATGTGATTAATTCTAAATCTGTAAAGACTTGTTTAAATTTGTTAAGTTGAATTTGGTCTATGAGGTATATGTATGCTTTAATTTAAACATGGCTGAATTTGTATTGATATGATTAAAATTATTTAAAGTGTTTGGACGTAAATCCTATTTTTAAACTATGATTTGAATGTCAATCATATAGTTGAATTGTTTAACTTGGGGTGGGTCAATTGTTGGCAAAATGAATTAAAATTTAAATGTTAGATGAATTCAATTTTTGGCCCGGGGGGCTCTGCCCCCCACACCCCCCGGCAAGGGGCTTTGCCCCCTTGACCCCCGCCCATTAACCGGCTAGTGGGACCATCGTGCTAACTCTACATAGCGTTTAAAAATTGTTTTCGTTCTTAAGGCGCTATTTTAGAATATGATTTTTTATGATGATAATGTTATCAAATATATATGTCAATCATCCTGCTTATCTTGGTTACATATATTTCTTAGCAATTATTACATATGATGCATGAATGTGTTGCATAGTATGGCCATTGGATTTTTTTAATGGATGGATTTTAAAATACGACCTGCGTGTCGTGTCTTCCTCTATTTCTCTAATGTATATTCTTTTCTCATCTCAATTCCCCCCGAATGCAACTCAGGGTTTTTGTTGTAAAATTGTAATTGCAATGGAGTATTCTTGGCTTGGAACAAGGAGAAGCTAAGGAGATATGGGACAAGAAGAAGCTAAGGAGTTAGTTAGGAATGTTATTAGAAAATTGAATTTTGGGGCTATACTATGTGACATTTTGATTTCTTTATTATGTGATAGAATGTGTTCTTACTATGTGATAGTTCTATTCATTGCATGATATATGATATACAGTAGTCTATTTTATTCATTTACTTTATATGATATATGAGATATGCTAGATATATTGCATGAATAAATAGGTTAGTTATGGTGAGATCTGATAATAATTAAGTTAAAATCCCTCGTCTAAAATATTAAGTCAGTAATAATTAATGATGCCTTCCAATGTTTGGCACTCATCAAGGCCTCGATCGACATAAGGTAGGTTTGCCAAAGCAAGGTACCTCGTTTATCTTGGTGAGATGCGACTAGATAATAGTGATATTCGAATGTCAAATATTGGGTCCGACTTAACTAGGATATCTTAATAGGATTGAGACCTAGAGGCATAGAGTTGGGCTTTAGTTTATAAGATGGACTAGAATAAGTGTTGTTCACCCAACTATCCAAGAGTTGTATATGATACAATTGGCAAGTGTTGCTTACTTAAATAACTAAGTTTTAAGTGATTAGCCAAAGCTAACTTAAGGCTTGGTGAAATATGGATCTTGGCCCACTAAAAAGCTTAAACAATATGACTTTCTGAATTAATAGTGAGGGCTATTAATTTGAATGAAATAGTGGGAGGTACATTTAATAAAAGACCTTATTAAATGTTTTAAATTTAATACTTACTTTGCATATTTCTGTCGTAGATAACCAATGGCTAATACATTAAATAACTTATCACTACGATCAGTCCTTGAGAAGGACAAACTGAATGGAACAAACTTCCTGGATTAGTACAGGAATTTGAGGATAGTCCTCAAATATGAGCGCAAAATATATGTCTTAGAGGAACCTGTTCCTCAAGAACCTGAAGCTACTGCCCCTCGAGCTCAAAAGGATGCTTATAAGAAGCATCATGATGACGCATTAGATGTCGGTTGTCTCATGTTAGCTACCATGGACTCTGAGCTTCAGAAGCAACATGAGAACATGGAAGCTTATGACATGCTTGAGCATCTTAAGAAGCTTTATGAAGGCCAAGCTCGGCATGAGAGGTTTGAGGTGACAAAAGCCTTGTTTCAGTACAAACTGGCAGAAGGAAACCCTGTTGGGCCTCATGTACTCAAAATGATTGGGTATGTTGAGAACCTTGAGAGATTGGATGCTTCACTAGGTCAAGAGTTGGCCACTTACTTAATTTTGCAATCGGTGCCACAGAATTATGGTCAATTCATCATGAATTATAACATGAATGAAATTGACAAACCACTGCCGGAATTGTTAAGCATGTTAAGAACTGATGAAAAAAATTTGCAAAAGACTAAGCCTAATACCATAATGATGGTTCAAAAGGGCAAAGGTAAAGGAAAAGGCAAAGGCAAAAACAAGAAGGATTCCAAATCCAAAGGCAAGCCCAAGTCTAAATCCTCTGCACTGAAACTAAAAGGGAGTGTGGCTAAGGAAGGGACATGCTTCCATTGCGGTCAAACTAGACATTGGAAAAGAAACTGCAAGGTCTATCTAGAAGATCTGAAAAAGAAGAAGGGAAGTGAGACTTTCGCTTCAGGTATCTATGTTATAGAAATTAATGTTTCAACGTCTACATCTTGGGTATTAGATATCAGATGCGGTTCTCACATTTGTACAAATGTGCAGGAACTACAAAGGAGTAGGACTCTAGCTAAAGGCAAAGTGGACCTACGAGTTGGTAATGGAGCAAGAGTTGCTGCGCTAGCTGTAGGGACATATTATCTATCTTTACCTTCTGGTTTAGTAATAGAATTAGAGGATTGTTATTTTGTGCCTGCTATCAGCAGGAATATTATTTATGTTTCTTGTTTGGACAAGAAAGGTTTTTCATTTATAATAAAGGATAAAAGTTGTTTAGTTTATTTAAATGAAATATTTTACTGTAGTGCATAAATGTTCAATAGGCTTTATATTCTTGATCTTGAAATGCCTGTCTATAACATAAACACTAAGCGATTTAAATCAAATGATTTAAATCTAACCTATCTCTGGCATTGTCATTTGGGCCATATAAATGAGAAGCGCATATCTAAGCTTCATAAGGATGGATTCTTGGATTCATTTGATTTTGAATCATATGAAATATGGGAATCTTGTTTGCTAGGAAAAATGACTAAAACACCATTCACTGGACACAGTGAAAGGGCTAATGATCTATTAAGTCTCATACATACTGATGTATGTGGGCCTATTAGTTCACCTGCTAGAGGAGGTTTCCAGTACTTCATTACATTTACTGATGATTTCAGTAGATATGGATATGTGTATCTTATGAAATACAAATCAGAATCCTTTGAAAAGTTCAAGGCATTCAATAATGAAGTGCAAAACTAACTTGGTAAAAGTATTAAAACACTTCGATCAGATCGAGGTGGAGAATACTTAAGCCAAGAATTTGATGACTATCTGAAGGAGTGTGGTATAGTATCACAACTCACTCCACCTGGAACGCCACAATGGAATGGTATTTCAGAAAGGAGGAATCGTACCTTGTTAGACATGGTACGATCTATGATAAGTCATATAGATCTTCCAATTTTCTTTTGGGAGCATTCTCTAGAGACAGCTGCTTTTACACACAACCGTGTTCCCTCTAAAACAGTTCAAAAGACTCCATATGAGATATGGACTGGGAAACATCCTAGCTTGTCTTTTATGAAGATTTAGGGTTGTAAGGCCTATGTAAAACATCAAGTTTCTGATAATCTTGGACCCAAATCGGACAAGTGCTACTTTGTAGAGTATCCTAAGGACACTAAAGGATACTATTTCTATAATCCTAGTGAAGGCAAAGTGTTTGTCGCACGAACTGGTATTTTTCTGGAAAGAGAATTTATGTCTAAGAAAAATTGTGGGAGAAAAGTAGAAATCGAAGAAGTGCGAGACTCACAAAGTAACACTGAACCTATAATAGAGCCTGAAAAAAGACCACAAGATATTGTGGGTCAGGGACTAGCTCAAGTAACACAAGGCCTACGTAAGTCTGGTAGGATACGCCATGAGCTCGAGAGATATGGATTTCTTGTAACTCAAAATGGCGATATTTTGCTCATGGATCAAGATAAGGCTACAACTTACCAAGAAGCTATAAAAGGGCTAGACTCTGAAAAGTGGCTTGAGGCTATGAAATCTGATATAGATTCCATGTATACTAACCAAGTATGGACTTTGGTTGATCCACCTGAAGGGATAAAACCCATTAGGTGCAAATGGGTTTTCAAGAAGAAAACTAACATTGATGGTAACGTGCAAACCTTTAAGGGACGATTAGTTGCAAAAGGTTATAGGCAAGTTCATGGTATAGACTATGATGAGACCTATTCCCTAGTTGCCATGCTTAAATCCATTCGGATTTTTGCTTGCTATTGCAACTTTTTATGATTACTAAATTTGGTAGATGGATGTCAAAACTGCTTTTCTTAATGGAAAGCTCCTCGAGGATGTGTACATGACATAACCCAAGGGTTTTGTCATTCCTGAAACTGCTAGAAAGGTATGTAAGCTACAACGATCCATTTATGGATTAAAGCAAGCTTCACGGAGTTGGAATCTTTGTTTTGATGAGGCAATCAAAGAATTTGGTTTCATAAAAAATGAAGATGAATCTTGTGTTTACAAAAGGGTTAGTGGGAGCACAATTATTTTTCTTGTATTGTATGTGGATGACATACTACTCATCGAAAATGATATCCCTATACTACAAACAGCAAAGACTTGGTTAGGGAATTGTTTCTCGATAAAAGACTTAGGTGAAGCTGCCTATATACTAGGTATTAAGATCTATAGAGATAGATCAAGAAAATTGCTTGGCCTAAGTCAGAGTACATACATAGATAAAGTGTTAAAATGGTTTAACATGCAAGAATCTAACAGAGGATTTTTGCCTATGTCGCATGGCATAAATTTGTCCAAAGCTCAGTGTCCTTCGACACAAGATGAGAAGGACCGCATGAATAAGATACCATATGCATCAGCAATTGGATCTATCATGTATGCCATGATATGTACTCGTCCTGATATCTCGTATGCTTTAAGCATGACGAGCAGGTACTAGTCAAATCTAGGTGAACCTTACTGGACTGCCGTTAAGAATATCCTTAAGTACTTAAGAAGGACTAAGGATTCATTCTTAATATATGGAGGAGAGGAAGAACTTGTTGTAAAATGTTACACTGATGCCAGTTTCTAATCCGACAAGGATGACTTTAGATCGCAGTCAGGTTATGTATTTAGCCTAAATGGTGGTGCTGTGTGCTGGAAAAGTTCAAAGCAGGAAACAGTGACCGACTCTACTACAGAGGCTAAGTATATTGCTGCATCTAATGCGTCAAAAGAGGCTGTTTGGATCAAAAAATTTATTACTGAACTTGGCGTTGTTCCTAGCATTGCAAACTTAGTGGATCTCTATTGTGACAACAATGGAGCTATTGCACAAGCCAAGGAACTCAGATCTCACCAACGATCCAAACATATACTTAGGCGTTTCCATCTCATTTGAGAAATCATCAATAGAGGAGATGTGAAGATATGCAAAGTACCAACTAATGATAATATCTCCAACTCACTGACAAAGCCTTTAGCGCAGAAAAAGCATAATGGTCATACTATGTCACTTGGTATTAGATACATGAGTGATTGGCTCTAGTCCAAGTGGGAGATTGTTGGTGTGTGTCTTAGAACCAATCATATAGATGATTGAAGTTATACACAATGTATTATGTTTTATTTTAGGCAATTTAATTATTATATTTTGTTTTTATAATTTTATTATTATTATGCGCAATTTATAACTTAACATAATAATTATCCTTGGAATAGTTTCGCTATTCCTAAAATACCCCTAATCAAGTATTATTACGAAAAGGATAGTAATAATACATCGAGACTAGCATGTATAGTGACTGATGATTACGAATCATGGATATGTGATATCAAGTCAATACATGAGTATATTGCTAGTGAACAATGTACTAGACTGACCCACTATGAGAATATTACATGGATAGATGTGTCATAAGTTATTCTCATATGATCATAAATATACATAAACCTTTGACCTGAAGGCACTACGGTTCCCTACATGAGGAATTACTCACTTTAATATTGTCCTATGTCACCTTTAATCAGGATGACAAGTAGAACATTGATTGGGTGTGTCATAAATCCTGCAGAGGGAAGTGAGCGATGTAGATGGAATTTTGTTACTCTTGTATAAAAGAGAAACATCCTTGGGTCCCTTGATTAAGTGAGACTTAGAAATGCATGGCCATGCTCAATTGAATTAATATGTGATATTAATCATTTATTTTAAGTCTACTCAGTATTAAGAAATATAAATTGAACATTAACGAGGATAACACATTCCATGCCTCTAGTTCAATTTGGATATTATTACAAAAGGGTTATGATGCAAAACGTTGATCATGTATTAGGTAGATGTCGAATCACAGACATTTTTACTACTTGAGTGGCAGTGATATATTGCTAGATACCGCTTACTGTCTATGGCTCAATAATAAGTCATTGTCAACGTAGTAAGAACCTACAGGGTCACACAAAAGGAGTAAAAATAAGACAATAATTAATTGGACTTTAATTATATTAATATCCAATTAATTAGACTTATTTTCGTGCATATATATATTATTAAGAATAATAAATTCACGTAATATATATATATATATTATGTGATATTATTTGATATTATTTGCTATTAAAATAATATCAAATAATTATCTTATCAGATATTAGATAAATATATTATGAGATAATATTATTATCAAATATTAGATAATTAATAGATAAGTCCTATCTCTCCCCATTATCTCTAGGATAAGGATAAGATGAGTTGTTAAGTGTGATTAGGATTTTGGAAGCATTATCCTAGTTGGACTAGGATTATGGCTTGCCTAAGTTCTATAAAAAGGGACTTGAGGGCAGCACTTTAACAACACACTCAAAGCTTCCATACAAACCCTAAATCACTCAGAAAACATCCAATCCTAATTCCTAGAGAGAAAAACGCATCATAGCTGATTCATGGAGGGTGAGAGGTCGTTGTTCACTCCGTGTGGATGCTGTAGAGACGTTGTACCTTCCGGCCGGTATTTGATTCATCCGCTCTCAAGTTTTGATCAGTAGAAATACGAGTGCCCAATAGGTAAAACCCTAATCATTGATTTATGTTTTTTTGCATGGATCCTAGGTAGAATTCGGATCAAATTTTGAATTTTCGTTGCATATGATAATCTGAACTCCTAACAACATGAACATTTTATAATCTTAAAATAGCAAATAATACACAATCATAGACATTATATATAATATTAACTGACTTTAATGTTAGGGGGTTATTTTCATCCTACCTACCATTATCCTTACCTATTTCCAATGAGTGCTTGGGTAAAATATGGCATATGACATGATACATGTGCTTGGTCTAAGATATGAGGTGACATTCCTTGACATTTACTAGAATTGTTGTAATCCTCGTAAAAAGAAACTATTGGGCAAAAAGTCATGCTTTATCACTATTCACAAGTAAGAGTTCCTAAGGCTCAATTTTTTATACCCATACAAAGAAAATCTATATCTTAGTATCAATATAGATAAATAAAAACAAATGATACAGCTTGTAACTTTCAGGTTTCATCTTATCCCTCTAGATGTTTTCCAAATTTAGTACAATTTCATAATGTTAAATCACCATCATATCAATTCATCACAAATCCAATCACATGTACAACCAATTAACAATTACAATTATAAAACAATTCGTACCTAAGAACTAACTAGGTGTCTTTATAGTTCATTTTAATTTAGGTTACGTAATACTTATATATATATATATATATATATATAACAAACTAAGTGATTCCAATACACACACACACATATATAATTTTTCCTCATCTTGCTATTTTCATATAATTTGACATTTCCATCTAGAATTCAATCTTTTAGTCATTATTGGATGCATTCACAAGAAAATTTTCTATTAAGCACTCCTACATAACTTATAAGTAGTGTTTTGTTTTACTATACATCCAAGAAGAAGGTTTGGTAAGGGTATTTGGCAATAATAGTCAAATATGTAGCATTAGGGAGCCTATATTCAATTATTGTAGCCGAATATCTTCACCCACAAAGCACCAATTTTTTAAGTACTTGAATACAAAAGTCAAGTATAAGCCCCTAGGAATTCATTCCTATAGTTATACTTGAATACCATATTAAAGTATTTAATTCCAGAAGCAAAGTCTTGTTAGGATACTCGACTGTAGTAGTTAAGTATTGCTAGTGAGGAATCACTTTCTGAAGATTTAATTAACTACCATGTTTGAGTAAAGGCTAGATTTTTCAAATTTTGCACCAAATTTCACCAAATATCTAATCATGTTTTCCACAGTTAACATCACACCATAACACTAACCTAGATTTTCAACCATACAACACTTATAAACTTCTTTCTCTTTGAAAATCAACCAAGATTTTAGCAATAAAAACTGTACATATGAAATCATCATAACCCTTAATTTCTTCTACTTACTATTTAAAAATCTCAACTATACAAATTAGGAAAACTTAAGTAAATTATTTATTTACCTAGTGATAAAGAAGAAATTAGAAAATGGAGTTGGCTCATCCTAGACAACATATAACCAAAAGAACCTCAACATTAAAGTTTTCAAATCCCTAATTCCTTTCCTACAACTCAAACTTTAGCATTTTCCAACCAAATCTTGGATTCTGATAGAGTTTACTTTATTTGCTTGCAATTATTGACTAATTTCTTGTGGAAGCATTGAGAAGAATGATATGTTGACTACTAATGAGGAAGAGAGCTTTGACTTCTTTAAAGGAACAATGAGGTTTTGGAGTGTTCTTGTGAGATATAAGGTTGAGATTTTTTCAAGGGCAATTTCACAATATTAGGGTCTCCTAAGGAAAATTTGGAAAAATATAATTGTAAATCTCCTAGATCCACGTTTACTTTAACCTAATTTTATATAAAATTTTAGTTAACTTATTCCCATCTATTTACATCATAAAATTCTATTTTTATCAAATAAACTCCTATCTTAAACACATTTACAATAGTTTATATTACTCACACTTATAAATATTTATTAATAAATTGATTATAATAAATTCTAAATTACCATGGCCATGACACTTTTCAAGGTTTTTTTCAATTTTATTCTTTTTCTTTCTATTAATTTACAATTCATGGCCTTAATAATTAATTATATTCTTGATTTAAATTATAAATAAATAAAAATTAATTAAGTAAGTAACTAAATAAATATATAATATCATAAATTTAGTATAAATAATTAAATAAAAAATAAGTGAGTAAATAAAAATATGTGATATCAAAAATTATAATTAATTAAGTTTGAGGTAATTATATTTTTATTTTAAATATCTTGATTGTATTAATATAGTTTGATTTTAAAAAAATATAAATTAATTTAATTTATATATCTATTTATATTAACATATCTTTTTATATTATTTTATATGTTTAATTAATTTGATAGCTAATTTTTGTGAAATACTTCTTATTCGATCAATTAACTTATCAACTAAACCAAGCCTTTGTCATTCAAATGAATAAGCAAGTAAAAAAGTTTATATTTAAGTAATGTAATGATATATAAAAAAGAAATATTAAATCATAATATTATAAGATAATTTTTTTTTCATAAATTAAGATTTTATATTTTATATTATATCATAATTTGATTGGTGTCATTATTTATTTTGTAAATCCTTTGTATTGAGATTTCAAATATGCTATTACAATATAGTAATTATTGTATTATTATGCAATTTAGTGTCAAAGTGCTTATTGGAAATAAAATATTATTATGCTATTACAAATATTAAATCCCTTGTTCAAATCAGCTTAAACCCTTGTACATTTTTTAAATAAAATATTTGAAATGAATCAAGATTAAAATTTTGAGGTTTGAGCAAGGGAGTAAAACTTCCAGAAAAGATACTTCTTTAAATACTATTATCTTTGTCCCTTAAGAAATGTTTAAATTCTTTTGTAATCTTACAGAAGAGAGGAAAATGGAGAAGATGGAAAAAAAAAAGAAGAAGAGGGTGTTGGTAAAAGAGATTAAGATTTGTATTTTAAAATAGAACAAACAAAAAATTGATTTAGAAATTTTTCTTACCTCAAATATTCTCAAGCTTAGCTGAAAACAAACTTCCTAAATAATCTATTGCTCCACCAAATTTTTGTAATGGAAAAAAGATTGGAAAACGTATCATCTATCAGCCACACCTATCAACCAATCAAATAGGCACCCTTGAGCAGATAATTAACTGGTTTTATTTGTTTTTTGAAAAATGAAATTTGAACAAAATAAAAGAAAAATATAATGATTAATGCATCAATTAAGGAGAAAAAAATACATCAATAAAAATTGAGTTACACAGCATCTCACTAATTGCTAAAAGCATTGAGAAGACAATGTATTAAATTCTTTAGTTTTAATTATAATTATTCTCTCATTAAAATTATTTACACTATTTTTTTTAAAAAAATAATTAGTCAAAATCATGCCAAATATAAATTTAATTTACACACTTGAATCAATCAATAATGAATTATGAAATTTATTTATGTAGGATTGAAATTAATTTTTAGAAATCTTTCACGTTGCTCTAACTAGTAAAATTTGTTATTTTCGATCACTCATATTTTAGATTTGATTCCACTACTAACAATTTTAAAGGGTTAGACAATCTGTAAGTATTATTGTAAGCTTTCAAAAAGGCCGGTGACATATCCTAACTTTGGAGTTGAGCAACCTTTAGTAAAAAAAAAATTAATTTTTGGAAGATAGAAACTCAAAACAAGGCACAACTACTTTCTCGTTTACAATTTGGATTACACAGCATTGCAATTGATGTTAGTTATAATCTTTTTCTCATTAAAATTATTTACACTAGTTATTCTTTCATAAAATCAATCATCGATCAAAATCATACCAAATATAAATTTAATTTACACATTTCCATTAATTAATTATCTAGTAAGATATGAAATTTATAATTTTTTTAAAATTTATATTTCTTAAATTCATAGTAGCCATCAAATGGAATTTGAATAAATGATTGAGGTTTTTTTTATTTTTGGTAGGAAATATAATCACCACAACTTATCACATATTTAAAAAACCTTCCCAAATAGAAGAGTTTTACATAATAATATGATAATTCCTCAATAGAAAACATGGAGATAATTATGGGATTGGGATTCCCTTTCGTAACTACAGGTGCAATTGGGTAAGGAAACTGTAGATTTGGCATGGGACCTACACAGTGTGCATGGGTTCCCAAATCAATGGTCACCTCGTATAGTTGCACTTGTAGTTATGGGAGGTGATTTAAATTCGTAGTTGTAAGTAATTATATTTTCATTTGTTCCAGTCTTATTTTATTATTTCCAAAAATTAAGGGGAATTATTATGGCTAAGATTTTTATTTTTTTTAATATTAGTAATAACAAGATAAAATAATTATTTAATGAGTGAATCTAATTATTGTTGGTTTTGTAAGCAATATTCAATTTTATTCCTTTTATGAAAATTATTAAAAAAATCAATTATTCTTTCATTGCATTAATTTTTATTATAAAAATTCATTTGAATTTACAAGAAATATAACTATTGTAAATATAAAGTCAAAGATTGACTTTTAATAATTAAATTCGATAATAATTGCTCTTTTAGGTTTTAAATAAATTTTAAAAATATTAATCATATATTTTTTTAATTTTTTAGATTTTTAAAACTTATAAAACATAGTTCAAAAGTAATTATTGCATGCTACATAATATTTTCTTCAATTTGATAATTTTTCTGATATAATTATTTAATAAATAAAAGTATTGTATCTTTGACTAATAATATATTGTTAATAATTTTGAAAAATCAATCGATGACATTAGAGAGATTTAATTATGGTTTCAATTTAAATTATATTATTTTCAAATTGAATAAAAGATGTCATGATGACTAAATGTTTAATATATATTTTGGACTTTTTTAAGAGAAAAATAAGTTTTTTGATAATCATAAATGAAATACATGTAAATTAATAATACTTTCAAATATACCTCAGTAATTCACATTTAAATTACAATGGTATTGGTTTCTAAAAAGATCTATGTTTTATATATCTTCCATTTTTCATTTATCTTTTCATTATTTTTCTTCTTACAAGTGTATTGTTTCTTCTCACACTATTTTTTTTTTTATTTTTTTTAATCAGTTATATTTCAATTGTAAAGATGACACAATAATTCGATGATATAAGTGATATCTGTTCAGTTATTAGAGAATTAAAAATGCGGCTAATTTGTGTGAAGAGCCAGTCAAATTACAAAGATATCCTTAAGATGCAGTATGGAGTTACCGGGATAATGCTTTTGAATGTGTATATAAGAATAATTCTATTTGTTTCAACTTCATTTTAATATTAGCAATAATTTGATTATAATTTTTATTGCTTACCCTTTAATTATTATGGTTGTTTTTTAGTTTACTCTTTTAAATTGTTAATTCTTTAATCAATACACTAGTTCCTTTCTAAATTCAAATAAAAATTAATTTAAGATGCTATATCTATGATAATTAACAAGTCAAAGATAATTATTTAATAAACATATTTAATAATTATTACCTTTTTAAATAGTAATTTAATGTTAATACTTTAAAATTGCTAATGGACGTTATCAAAGAAATTTAGTTATATGTTTTATTTGCTTCATAATATTTTAAATTGATAATTTTTTATGAATTCAAGAAATTTGCAGGTTTATTTACAATAAAATTATATTCAATTTTTAGTAAAAATATTCCATTCTTTCTGGATTACATTAATATTTTTAAAATAAAAATAATTTTAATTTGTAAAAATGATCAATATAATTAATAAATTATTCTTATAATTTTAAAAATAAAATAAATATTAATAATTTCATAAAATTAATTTAACAATAAAAAATAAAATTTCTGACTAACTTATTAAATGTTATATCTTAGTAAATTAATTAACTTATAGTTAACTGATTCTGCAATTAACATGAAATGAAAATTATTCAAATTATTATTATTATTAATTTTTATATCATAATAACCTTAGGTGATACATATGTAACGTTTAAATATTAATGGACAATATCATAAAATATAAATATTTTTATTTAATTCAATATATTTTTGAATTTAATAAATTAATGTATATTATGTAGTTTAAATATATTTTTGAATTAAATAAATTTTTTGCACTTGAAAAAAATTTAATGTTCATTTATTTAATAAAAAATTGTCCATTCTTTAATCAATACATTAGAGCCTTTCTCAAGAAAATTAAAAAAAATTCTAGAAATTATAGCTGTAATTAATAACAGGTCAAAATAATTATTTAATGATTAAATTATATAATAATAATTCAATTTTTATAATACGAAAAATTGATGTAGAACATTACAAAAGTATAATTACATTTATGTTATGTATTTTATAATATTTAAATTTGATTTTTTTTAGCGTCAGAAAATTTGCATCTTCATTGAAAAAATTTTATATTCATTGATTATAAAAATAAATTCAATTCTTCATCATTATATTAATATTTATAAATTGAAAAATTATTTTATTTTATAAAAATGATCATAATATTCAAGAGCAAATAAAAAATGATTTCATTTTTAAATCTTATTATTAATATTATTATCTACTTAAATATTTATATCAATAATATTTAAAATTAATACACAACATTGAATAAAATTAGTAATATTTTTATATAATTTATCATATTTGATGATTTAATATGGTAGTTATTATCATTCTACTATAATTAAATGTTAATAAGTATAGAAAATGAATTGACATCGCTAAAATTTTTAATTATATTTCATTTTATTTATTATATTTATTAATAAAATAAAATCTAAGTGAAATTGAAGTATGGTATATACTATTTTCTTATATCAAACAATCACTTCAAAGGGAAAAATGTTCATTTAAAAAGTAAATTTGATAATTATTACCTTCATTAATAATAATTTAATGTTAATAATAATATGTGATTGAGAAAAAAAATATATATTAAATTTATATATTATTACCTGAATAAAATTCACATTTTAACAATTACACTTTAGTTGAGTTTTAATCTCAATTAGCCTTTTATTTCGAGTCAAGCTTCCAGTTCAAGTGTTTTACATTTGAGTTAGAAGCAACAATATTGCACCTTTAACTGAGAATGATTTAATTAATTATACAATAATATTAATTTCAAGTCATCGAAGCAAATTTAAAGATAAAAAATATATTTATTTTTGTTCAAAACAGGATATATTATAATATATATTCCCGGACGTTGAAATAAAATGTAAATACGACATCATCACTTAAAATAAATAAAATATCAGGTTTTGATCAGGGGTTTCCCTTTGATACAAATTCTAGAAAACTTGCGTCGGTGCGTACTGTTGTAAATTGTGAAAGTTTTGGACAGTTTTTGCAATTTTTTCATTGAACGAAGGAATTGTAATTTTTTTTTTGTATATTTAATGTAGGTAAAATCCATGCACTTACCACTTTTCTTAAAAATGTATAAATTTATATAATAAACTTACAATGTTAATAAACTTCGTGTTAAATTTTGAAAGAGGCCGCAAATTAATTTTTTGAGGAAATAAAACATGACCAGTTAAAATTATCCCATATTTGATATCATAATTCAAACTTATACCTTATGATTTTTCTTGCAATTTTTTTTAACTCAAGAATTGACTTGTTCTTAATTAATCTCTCAATTGTCTTAAATGAGTACAAACAAATTAATTTCAAATTAAAAAAATTCATTCCCATGTTAAATTTTTTTTGTCGAAATACACATTTTATCAGTTTGAATTTATATTCCTCGCCCGACAAACCCTATATCAGATAGTTGCACTTGCACATATATTATGAATAAATAATTAAGATTCAAAATTATTGTTTGGCACTTCTAATGTGGAACTTTAATTTCGGTGATGCTTTTCTTTAATTTAATGACTATGAGAAATACTTTGATTAAAATAATTAAAGAATATCAAATTCTTTTATTAATATATTAAATATCCTTCTCCCTACATAGAGGAATATTCCACTTTGTAATGGAAATTACCATAGCTTTGATTCTTAGGACATAGCAGTAATATTCTATATTATGGGAATAAAACATGACTCATAGCACTAAAAATAGCATATCTTTTCTTAATAAATTGGCCTCTTTAAAAGAAATAATCCTAAAGCAGCCATGTTTTAGTACTCTTCATGATCTCGTTATCTTCACCACTAGAATTAGTTTAATTTGATATCGTGAACAATAAACTGCAGGGTAAATTCTTATTCTTTTTATCAAAGTCAATAACTTCTTACACGCGGTAGTGGCCGTGTTTGTTTTCACAAATTATACTTTTTGAAAAAACATTCTTATCTATTTGTAGGTAATATTTTAGGGATTTCAATTTTTTAAAAGATTAAATATTTTATTACTAGATTATTTTTTTTTAATCTCAAAGTAAGTGGATTAAAAAAGGATAATATTATGGGGAACTCAACTTCTTAAAAAATTAAGTATTTCATCATTAGATGTATTTTTTAGAATCTTAAAATAAATAAATTAAAATTAAAAATATAAATTTCAATATATTAAATGTAATTTAGTGGTGAAAATACTCAACCTCTTACTATGTCTAACTTCCCATAGTATTACCTTTACTCAAAAGGGATAATGTTGTGGAGAGGTTGATTTTCTTAGAAGTTGAGTATTTCATCGTTGAATTACCTTTTTTTTTTTAATCTCAAAGTAAGTAAATTAAGAGTAAAAATAGAAATCTTAATATATTAAATATAATTTAATAATAAAAATATTTAATCTCTTATGAGATTAGAAGTCAAGCTTCTCATAGCATTACTAAAATTAAAAACAAAAATATCAATATTCAACAATGAAAATAGTCAACTTGTTATAAGATCAAACTTTCCATAGCATTATCCCTATTTATATATGTAATTATCAAATATTAAAATAATAAAAAAATAATTTATTTGTTTTTAATTAAATGTAAAAAAGTGTGGTAAAAAAATACCTTTTAAGAGAAAATTTTCCCCTACTGCCTTAACATTGTGTATTATTATTTAAGAATTTACATTTGATTCATTATTAATATAAAATATTTTATAGAAGAAAATCCATTATTAAAAAAGTAATAATAATCAAAAGTTTTTAACAATAGTAAAAAAAGCTCTAATAATTTTTTTATTGATATATCAACATAATAGGTATTAATAGTATAAAATTGATTTATACTAATAATGGATCAAATTTAAACTTATTATTTAAATTAGAATGATATATAAGCAACATGAAAGCCTTTTACTTAATGCAAATAAATGAAATATTCTTATGATAAATATTTTCTGATAATATTAATGAAACATATAAGAATCAAATTCACGGATTTAATGGATTCAATCGTAAATAGATTATATAATTCCAGTTTCACTGGATCTGTTAATTAATTAATATGATTTAATAATTTTTTTTATCATTTGAATCGAGATCCTAATCTCTTAAAAAAAAATTTTGGGTTAATCAATTCAACCATAACCTAGTTAATTACAAATAGTCTCAGTTCTATTGATTAATCTGAATTACTATATAAATTAAAAAGAGGGTATTTATATTTTTTAATTTATAAATACACTTGATATAATATCAATTAGATATATCAACAAATAATGTTGTTAATTGCCTTTAAAAATCAATTTTTGTTCGTTAATATTAAAAAAAATGAAATTTAAATTACATAATAAGTGTAACGGTAAAGGTAAAGGATGTTTCGTCCAAATTATGAAAATAAAAAGTGAACGGAATTAAATAAGAAGTCGTAAAAGCAATAATAATTGTTATTTTATTTTTGTTGTTTAGTTCAATTAGGGAATAAAATTATATTATTTGTGTGGGCGATGAGAATAACGAATTATTATCATTAAATTTTATATTAATAACTGGAATTAAAACATAATATACATAATATTTTGAATTTAATTCATATTGTACCACAGCTTTCCCTCATTCCCTTAATATTATTATTAATCATCTATCTTAATTATTTTTTGCTTGATTTTATATAATTATATTGTCATTCAAGTTTTTGTTGTAAAGTCCAGAAAAATATCCTCAATTAATAAATATTGTAAAATAAAATTTAAAATTATTTAAAGTATATTTACAATATTATTAAGAGTGCCTTGTGTTTAAAACAAATAAAACTTAATATTAAAATATGATTTAAATTATTACAGTACACTAAGTCTGCATAAAATTAAATTATTATATAAATTGATGAGATATATATAGATAGGTGATTAATTTTTTTTTAAAAAAAAATGACCTTAAAAATATGCATATCATTATCTTGGACATGAAGTAAACTATATATTTGTATTTCAATTACTAAAATTTTTGTAAATATTTAATGGAATTTTTTTAGATTTAAATTTAATATATTATTATGGTAAGAATAATACAATTAAGAGATTTTTTTAATAAAATTCAATACTCCATATATGATAGAGATATCATGGTAGTTTATTTATAATTTATATTAAGTTACACTTTACAAAGTTATTTTTTATAACTAAATTGAATAATTTATTTATTTTATAATACCAGTTTGTGCAATATAAAAGCATGTCTTTAACTTAATAAAAATTTGGGTTAGTTGAATTTATTGAATTATAATTCATTTACACACAGATATTGAATTATAATTCAATGATAATTTTTTCGTTGTTTAATTCATTTTTTAAAATATTAGCATTCAAATGAATTCTTACATCGTTGACAATCCATTGAATTCGTCCCTGCTCACTAAGTGAGAATTTACAGGTGAAGTTAAGGTCCGCTTCCACAATTCTTACCATCTTCCTTCCCCTATTGCCATTTTAGGGTTCACCATTACTAGCTCTAAGTATCACCATTAATTTTATGAAAATTCTCAAATTATTATTAAAATTTCATTTTTTGTTATCATATAATAAAATATTTTAATTTGATTTCAATACTTATATCATCACTCTCTTCATTTCGATTTTTGATATTGTAATAGAGCCACCGTTATAATTTTTGTTATCACCATCAAAAGTACAATATCATTAATATTTTTGTATTTAATAATGAAGCAAAAAATGATAATTTGTTATAGCTTTCATAAATTTAAGAGGAATATGAGGCACCATATTAGAAATTTTTCTAAAAAAGTTAAAGATTTTTTAAAAAAAAAATAAACAATGAGATTGTTCTTCCATCTTTAATTTGTTGAACAGGAGAATATTGAGGAGAGAGCTATTTGCTGGCTATACTCTACAGAAATTCTAATGTTCTGAACATAATTTTAGAAGTGTAAAACATAAATTTAAAAAAAATTAAAATATTTTCCTAAAAATCCTTAATAATTTAGTACCTAAATTTTTTTTTCTGTGATTCACGCCCCTATTATTGTCCATGAGGAATAGTTTATATACTTTGCATTCTACCTCTAGTTTATAAAAAAATTTTCCTCGAGTTTTGGTCACTTTTTTTTAGGTTGAATAGTCCTCTTCTTTAAACTTAACAGAATATCTCTAATGGTTTCACTTAAAAAAAGTTAGTTCGTAACGATAATTATTGAATATATGATGAGAACTTAACAATACTTTATTATAATAAATTTAAGGTTAAATTATATTTATTTTGTCTAAAATTTAATCTATTAAAATTTCATTGTTCTATTTTGACAAATATATATTTTCCTCTGTTAGTATAGCGATTTAAACTTATATTAATCTTTTTTACTTTAAAAAATTTAAAAATACGTTCAAAAATATTTAAAAATATAATAGAGATAAAAATATATATTTTAGGACACTACTAAACTGCTGCGCTGCATTGCATGCTATCGCAAGGTCACCCGGCCTCATGGATCGGTAGGTCACGTGGGTTTTACAATTTTGTAACAGATTTTTTTTTTTTTTTTGGGGTTCTGTGTGTCATTCTATGCAAACTCTTTCTTGCATTCGTTATTTATTTATTTTTATTTTTAGTAGTATTATTACATTTTAGTAGTACAATGATATTCAATATTATTTTAAAAAAAGTTAACCTTAAGCATGGTTTCAAATTGAAGATCTTATATATAGAGAGAGATAAATTATCACTTTTATTATTATCTTAAAAATATTATTATTTAATTATTATATATAATAATTTTAATTATGCTTCACTTAACAAAATTATATAGGTGAGTAGTTTTTGTAATTTTATGAAATATTTTCTTAATAATTTTATAAAATTTGTAATGCTATAAGGTATAAACATCAGCAATATTATACCAACTTTCGTATATCCACTCTCCGGTCGAGAAGATGGAGTTCCCCTTAAATGAAAGATGCAATGAACAGTGGATATAAGAGAGTAATACTAATTGAGCGCATAAGTGAATGAATCTAGACTTACAATTATATTTTAATATATTTTATTTGTTTGATTTGTTCAAATTAGATATTAAATTAAGTAAAAATTCGTTTACATAATATTTGAAAATAATGATGTAGAGCTTAATTAAATAATAGGTTCGAAATTAAAATTAGATTTTATTTATTTAATTTATTAGGATTAAATATTAAATTTGGTGAATTTTTTTTTAATTTATTCATCAGTAATTATTTATTTAATTATACTTTGCAATTACTTCTATTTGGTGATATTTTATTAGATAAAGATATCCAATATTATCTCTTTTTTATAATAATTATATATATATCACATTATTTAAGTTTTTGGTATATAATATTTTTAAAATCATAATTAAGATAATTTTGAAAATTATATAAATTTTGAATATTTTATGATAAAAATTTCAAACTATTAACTACATTTGGTGCCTAATATTCAAACACTATATATTTATCACTTAAATTTAGTGCTTAATTTTAATATTTAATAATTATATACATATATATATATATATATATATATATATATATATATATATATATATATATATATATATATATATATATATATAATTTCAAATTAACATTGAATATATGATGCATGAAATTTTGAGAAATACAATTAATGGTAATTTAGAAACTATATCAAATTTTAATAATTTGGGACTAAAATTTTAAATTATTAATTAAATTCAAAATGGATAATACGAAATTATTTAAATGCTATAAATTTAATGCTTAGTGGGTTTAGCGCTTAAAATTCAATGTTTAATTTCAATGCTAAATATTTCGGTGTTATTAAATGCATCCTAAGATGAGAAATATTTTATAAAGATTTGAAAACTTTAAAAATCTAAGTGCTTTAAATTTTGTTGATAAAGTTACAATTTTTATATATCTTTTAGGAAAAAATGTGAAAATCAACGTAAAGCGAGTAGATTTTATACCTACCAATTTTGAAAAAATTTACAAATGAAACTTTAAACCACTCAAAATAATAGAATTACACCATTTTTCATTTAATAAATAGATCTAAATACGTGATATTATCACAATTTTTTTTAAAATATAATCATAATATTATTCTTTATTGATTTAATATATTATTTTTTATCGCACATAATATCTAACTCATCTTTATATATTTAATTTAAATTTCATATTAAAAATAGAACAATATAATTGAATAAACTTTAAGATAGATATATAAGAGTAAACTGATTTAAGTTTAATTACCAAGAAATCATAATCAATATAAATTGGAAAAAAAAACTGAAATAGTGAAAACATTTCAAATGATCCCAGGGCACTGTATTTTATTCATACTAGAAGGTAAAGATAGCGCTTCTTACATTTATGCAAGCAAAAAAAAAAAAAAAGGATGAAAAGGTAGATGTAAAATATATAATATATAATAATAGACTATCCTATTCATATCCATATTTGTCAAATAGAGTCAAACTCGTTGAAGCCCATTTTTATCTTTATGACTAAAATAAGGCCTAATATTTTTGCACATGATAAAATGTGGGTAATGAATTTGACCACTTGACAATGAAACTAATAGCCACTAGATTTCTCAAAGAGCCCCAGCCTATTATCAGCCAGCCTTGACTTGTAGGCAGCCTTCTTGTATTCACACCATGTGAAGTCTTTGTACAAACTCTCTTCATTTGCTGCCATCAGTGAGGATATAGGTGCTATCTTTTCACTCAGGGGTGGTCCTCCAAAGTATATCATAGACAATCTTGACTTGCTTGGGTCAGCCAAAACCCTGTGCTTCACACTCTTAAATCTCCCATTAGTCATCACCTGCATGCATTTGTTTCAAACCCCCACCCCCCCAATCCAAATTAGAGAAATTAACAAAAGATATTAAAAAAAAATTGCCAAAAAGTAGTGGTAAAAGTGTGTATCTAGCCTAAGTCTAGATGAAATTTCTCAAAAGTAAAAAGTTTTAAACTTAAAATTTCTGATATATTATCGAAAACTCTCATCTTTAAATTATAACAAAATAAATTCAAGATAAAGTTTTTATGACAACTTTTTTTCAAGCAATAAGTCAATCTTGAGAAATAAATTCATACATAAAGATAATATCAAATTTTAACGAAATTAAACTTAAAATTTATTATTCATATTCTTACCTCGTTGCGAGAAATTTTAGTCCAGTTAAGAAATTGACGTAATAAAACGCTGTTAATAAATCTTATTGTTGATTATCAAGTACCCTGATAGGGATAATATCAAAATTGAATCTAATGGAACTCAGAATTTAAAGTTATTCAAAGTAATATCAAAATTTAATCTAATGGAACTCAGAATTTAAGGTTATTCAAATTTTAATTATGTTAAACCAGCAGTGAGATTTTGATTTTGTTGTTAGAAATTTCAATTGAATTAAGATGCTTACTTAATAAAATCTAATAAATTAAATATATAATCATCATGAAATTAAAAGCAGATTATGAGCAAAGCAAATTGGCATTTTTGAGCTGACAGGAAGAAAAAAAATGAAATTTTATTTGATTTTCTATATTTATTTTTGGGATTTTATATTTAATGTTACCTGAAGGGAGTCACCAACATTGATGAAAAAGGAAGTCTGATCAGGTGGGACTGAAACCCAAGTCCCATCCCTGAGACAGATTTGCAGGCCAGTTGTGTTATTAGATTTCAGGACAGAGATTATCTGTGGGTCTGTATGCTCCCCAAACCCAACCAAATTTCCTCCACTCAATGCTTCAAGCTCTGTGCATGGTGGATAATGGTTTATTCTGAAGCATGAGTCACTCTTCTCATCCTTGAGCAGTCTGCTAAACACATTCCTTTCTACTATCCCCAATCCATCTGCCATCAATTCCACAACTTCATTGCTCAGCATCCTCACAGCACCCACATATTCGTTCACAGCACAACTGCAAAATTTTCATTGAAAAATAAAATTAGTAAAAAAAATTTAAAAAGATTTATTAAAAAACTTTAATAAAACATATGAATAATCTCGCTACACAACAAGGATATTAAATATATTAAAAAATTTTAAACTGTGTCACAACCAATAAACTTAATTTAATTTATTGGATGCAAATTTGACAAAATCATCATATATGGATTAGTGGTGAAATTTTTGAGTAGGTTATTACTCCACTGAATTTTTCACCATAATTGATTAACAAATACAAGTCAGTCTCGTTTACTGTACACTTAATTCACTAAGCGTATGTTTGGTATGTCGGTGGAAAATCAAGTACGTAGTGAAAACCCCAGTTGCTTCTCATCTCCTTCAGAGTTTTCCCCGAATAATTAATTGATTAATTGCGTTGTACCAAACAGGTTCTAATCTCATTCACAATGATTTATTTGATCGACACTAGATGAATTAGAATGAGTTTTTGAACGCAAATATTGAGAATTAAAATTGAGTATGACTGCTGTAACAAAACGAATATAGGAAAACAGAGGACTCTGTTTCTGAAACTTTCACCGGAAAATTTCTGGATTTTCCTGGAAAATGGAAATAGTTTCCGGGAAACTGACATCAGAGCTGGTGTTGAGAAGAAGATACTCAACCCAACCCACATCACCGCTCGAGCCGATCGTTTTGCAGCCATAGCCAAACGGGTTTGCTGGGCCAGTGCTGTTTTTCTCAGACTGGGTCTGGCTGAAGAATTTGAGGGCTTCGTTTTCAAGACTCGTCATGAATTCCATAGGAACGCCATGGTTGACGAGCTTGAAGAAGCCAAACTCATGGCAGGCCCTGACGATAAGGTTTTTGGCTTCTGGGTCCGAGAAATCGATTACAGGGATTTCAGAAAACAAGGTGGTCGGTTTGCATGCCTCTTCGAGAAAGAATTTGTCTAATGCTGGATTGGGAAGAACAACCATGGCTACTTGTTGCAGAGGAAAAAAAACGAGAGAGAGAAAGAGGAACAGAGAGAGAGAGAGAGAGAGAAAGATTTGAGAGATATGGCTAGGATGATTGAGGAGATGGGAGAGATTAATGATCCATTTAAATAGGCAAAATGTTAATGCATGAAAGCTGATGGTGAGGCGTAGTAAACTATAAAGAAGGAGCCATCTGGCTCTGATTTTGTCTACCTTGACATTTATACTACCAAGATAGAATAATAATATAAAATGTAGACGGAATTAATTGAAATCAACTTTAACTTATATTATTATGTATTAAAATATTAAAATAAAGTTACTTGTACTCTTCCAAACTCGCTCTTCTTTACATTCCTCGCACACATTTCCTAAGCTATTAACTTAAATAAGTTACTTTCACTTTTTTATATTTATTTGCTCTTTACTCTCCTATCTATATTAAGAAAACAGGGTTTTTTAAGTTCGTAAAAGAAGACTAAGTCAATTTTATTCTTTTAATATAGAAAAGGAAGTGAGAGGAAATGAGTGTTGTAAAATATACATAACCCTAAATCCGTGAGTTTAATTAATTTTACTTGATAATAATCTATTATATAAATTAAAATTTTTAAATTTTAAATATAAAATATTCAAATGATTAATGTAGATATGTTATTATGTTTACATTAATTAAATAACTATAAAATTGATATAATTATATTCAAATTAAATAAGAGAATGTATAATAAATAAAATAGTTATTTTATTATATTATATTAATAGTGATCATTAAAAGATGTATACACATTAAAATATTAAAACAAATTATATTTAGAGAAATAACATAAAATTATATATATATATATATATATAAATATATATATATAAATATATATATATATATATATATATATATATATATATATAAAAGGAATAACATTTATTTTTTTATGTATGTGAGTTCCTCTAAGAAATAACATTTATTTATATGAAATGGAATGTGTATATATCCATTCTTAATTATATATAAATGTAAACTATGATAGATAATAAAAATAAATATTATCTAATTTACTAAATAATCTTTCTATACTTTTTAAATAAATGATATTTATTTGATCAAATATATTAATCTCTCTAAAAGTTACATACTGTAATGTAAATATATATATGTTAAATACAAACAAAGATTGAAATTCAACCTACAATAAAAAGAAGACAGTATATATCGGGCTTTGACAAAAATTTAAATGTATATATACTTCAATTTTTTACAAAAAAAAAAAATTGCATTGCATGCCTTTTTAATGCATAACATGTATAGTTTTTCATCTTATCAATCTACAATGGAAAGAAAAATTTATATTAACTTATGTCACATTTAGAATTATAGAAAGAATAATTTATTTTATATGATGAAGTAAATCACACAAAATAAATTTACTTTATATAAAAAATTAGTACAAACTATAAAGAAGAAAATAATATTAGTAAAAAAATTAAAAAAATAAAGAACTATTTTTAAAAAGATTAATGCTCACTAATTATTAATCATAGTGAAGTAAGGTGTCAGAAGGAATCATTGAAGGTAACAGTTATCACCTGCTAAGATAGCACTAATTTAATGGGTAGGTATTGTTAATAACAAAATAATATCGCTCATAAACTGAATAACATGCATAATTGGAGTTGGGGTTGATTATAGATTTTGGAGTTTGAAATTGAAAAACATGAAAAGGAGAGAGGTAAGGTAAGAGAAGATCAATCAAAAGAAAAAAGATAAGACAAGGAGAACATTAATGTTTATTTGAAACAAAAATTGATAACAACATATATAAATAATAAGGGTTTGAATATTTTTTGATAATGTAAATAGAAATATAAAAATAAAAATGAAAATTACTTAGAGATGAAAGTGTAATTTTCATCATAATAAATGAATTAATTGTTAAGAGTCAATTTGTGCTCATAGAAATCAACTAGTGCAATATGAGGAAAAGAAATGAAAGAGATTATTTTAGAAAGAAAAACAATGCATGAAAATTAGAAAAACTTAGTAAATTAAGAAAAAATTAGAAAGATTATGAAATTATAAAAATATAATAAATAGGAGAAAAAAATTAGGAAACTTTTTCTTTCCTAATTTAATATAAATTGCTATAATAAATAAGAGATTTAATCTTAAAAAATGTAATAAATCAAGGAAAGGAATCAAAGTGATTACGAAAATATAATAAATAAAAAAATCAGGAAAATTATTCTAAAGAGAAGGAAAATGTACAAAAATTAAAAAATTTTGTAAACCAGGAAAAGAAATTAAAAAGATTATAAAAATGAAATAAATAGGAAAAGAAATTAGGAAGTTTTTTTTTTCAATTTAATATAAATTACTAGAGTATGATGACTATGTTAACCATGATGTGCCCTTCCCTTTTTTAAAATAATTTACTAAAATATTAAATAAAAATAGTTTTAAAAATATTTATAATTTAAAAAATATATATTATTAAAGCTAATAAAAAGAACATGTATTATTGTATACAAACTAAATTGGCAATAACTATAAAATATAAGAAAAATTATAATATATACAAAATATGTCTTCTAAAAAAATTGTGCTTATGATAACATGAGATACATATTCAAAGAGTATAATAAACATAGATAATTAGAGTTTTTTTTTTTTACCTTACCTTCACAGATAGCAAAACACCAAATTATTAAAAAAAATTGTATTATTTTAAATAACATGATAATATTTTAGCGCCACAACTTAAGTTAATTATTTTGTCAAAATATTTTATACTTAAATTAATTATGGTAGCAAGTTTAAATCTTAGATAAAAATAGTTGGTGTAAATCATAAAATAAAAAAAAGTCGGTATAAGTCTAAATTTTAGCATAAACCGTTGGTGTAAGCCCTTGACTTGTTTATATCGAAATTATATGATAGTGAAAGTAGTATATTAATATATCTTTAATTTTTATAAATATTTTAAAAATATCTTATTTACAATATTGAAATGTTTTTTAATTTGAGATCTTCCGGTAACTAATAATTACATTAAATATCAACTAATTTAAAATCAAGTTAAGTTAAATCCCACTTTGAAAGACAAAGTTCTCTAAATATTTATTTTTTTCATTCACATTGGTCAAAATTAAAACTTTATTTAAAGGGATCAAACTTTCAATCATTTGGACCAACATATGTTAATATATAATAAAAAATTTTGTTTCATATTTTAATAAAACATTTTAATTGAAAAAACCGAGTGCGGGACATATAACTTGATAGTCGTTCTCTTGTGTTTGATGATATCAGTACTTTTATCTAAAGATTATAGTATTTTTAATATGTAATTTGATAATGAACCTTTCTTAATATCTTTTGTTAAAATAGATTTGTAGTATATTAATTATACGAGTATTCTTATTTAATACATCAATTAAGATGAAGAATAAGTTACTTATTTAATACATCAATTGAGATGAAGAATAAGTTATTTATAATGTAGAAGATTACCTAACACTAATTTATTTTAATCTTCAAATTCATTGAGATTAATTGTTCCAATTTGATATAAATTAATTAGACCTACATTTGTATCATTGAATTTATCTCTCTGCACGTACACACGTCGGGAAGATTACTAAAATTTACATTCACATATGGAGATTAGCATTAGCAATTTTCATTTTTTATTTAAAAAATTATATTATTAATTTAATGATAATAAAATAAAAAATATTTAAATAATTTTAATAAAAAAATATTAATTTAAAATTTTAAATTAGCTCTATTCGTTGTCTCTCATTGTCATAATCAATGCATACATTAATTAAGAAATTATTTGTAAAAATAAATTGACTCTAATATATCTTATTATTTTATTATCAATATATTAGTAGGTATGATTTTTTTTATTTAAATAAAAGAGTGAGAATTACTAAGGTCAGCGATCCTTACACTTTCTCTCCAAAATTATTCTCCCTATTACAAGTTCTACAAAATCAACAATTTATACAAAGACGCGTGTCATACGCTTTCAAAATAAAATTATATCAAATATTTCCCAAACTTCTAGTCAACAATGTAAATAGAATCGGTCCGCTTCCACAAAAGTTTCCTCTTTTACGTTTATATCGATGAATTTGGTTTCTTATGTAAAGGGTTTGGGCTATTGTTATTTTCATTGTCAAAATCAACAAAATCATTGACTCCTCCAAATTAATGTAACAGATTTATATATTGGTGGAGATTTTATCTAAGACCTCTCAATTATTGATCGTTGATTAGTAGTGCAAAAGAGAAAAACAAATTTAAACGGGAATTTCTCATAATTTGCTCGTAATTTTGTTTAGATTTTTTTTTATTCTGTTCCTTTTGTGTTTGTCCTGTTTATCTACCCAAATTAGGGAAACGATAACTTCCGCGTGTAATAACAAATTTATTGCATTAATAATTTTTAATAAGGAAAATTATATTTTACATATGTGTAATTTCATTCATTTTCACTTGAGTTACTTGTATTTTTAAGTATTGAAATTCATCGATATGTATTTTCTACCATTAAAACTTTGCTTACTTAAATTTTTTACTCAATTTTTAATGAAAAATTTCATCATAAATAAACTAAGTGAAATCAAACAAATTTATGGAAGAGCAAAGTGTAATTTTCCTAAATTTATATAATTGATATTAAAAATTCTCAATAACAACCATAAAAAATATATTAGTTTTATCTCTTATTTTAATAATCTCTTTTACTCTTGTGCATTTACCTTAAATGAGAAAAGAATATATTCCAATACATAATACATGTAAAAATAAAATAAAATAAAACTCTTAATATTTGTAAATAATAAAACTCGTATATTTCATTTTTGATAATTTTGTAAAAAATATAATAAGAACATATAATTTGGAGATTTAAAACAAAGAGACATGTCATTTATATTCCTTTTAGTCCTTGTTGAGAATTTCTTACATCAATTCTCATAAGCATGAAAAAATATTACACTTTATTTGTGTATGATTTTATTTGAATTCACTTAACTTACTTATGATAAAATATTCCATTAAAAATTAGATAAAAAAATTTAGGTGAATAAATTGTTAGTAATAGAAAACACAATTAGACAAACTTTGATATTTAAAAACACACATGGGTTAAGCAAAAAACCACAAGTAGGTAAAACATAATCTTTTCCCTTTAATAACTTTATTTTCCAATTCAAAACTTACCTAGATGTTTGCCATAAAGTTCTCCAATTAAATCATGACATATGTGTTAATTATTCTATTTGATTAATATTAATAATTATAATAACTATGGATGTGATAATTATTTTTTCAAGGTAACTAATACATATGTTTTGATCTAATTAGCAAATCATACGGCAGACACTTAAATTTTTTTTTAATAATGTTATATTCACCAAAAATAGGATTGGACATTGGGTACCAAATACAATTTAAAAATTGTTATTAAATATGTAATAGTAAGATAAATTTATAAAATTCAATCGAATAAATATAAAAAATTCAAAACTTAAATTTTAGATTCCATTTTTGGTACATATAAAATTTTGAATAACTTCATCTAAATTGTCTTTTTTTAAATATTAGAACAAACTATTTATCCAAAAAGGGAAATATTGGAATAAACTAGCAGAAAGCTATTAACAATATTAATGAGTTAATTAATGTCTTAATTCCCAAAATTCAGTTTTGAGAATTTCCCTTTTTATGAATAACCACTTGAGCTATCCTGTATGACCAATAATCAACGTATTACAAACTAGATGTTAACCCAATGAAAAACATACTAATTCTGAGTAGACTTTATCTATCAATGCACAATTGTTTGAACCTAGAAAATGAAATTTGTTCAAAGAAAAGAAAATTGTCAATATTCTAATACTTGAGATGGTTTCCATACTCAGTGTCTCACAAGAAAAATCATTTATTTATTATTTACTTAGATTATAGCTCATACTATGCAAGGTTAAAAATTTACTTGAATTTAAATTAAAGATTTATAAAATATTGGAAAAGGATTGAGAAATTAAATTTCACTATACATATAAAAAGGGAAATGTTTGTTCAAATTGACTGATGAATTATAGTCTTGCTTTGGAACTTGAAATATATGGCTTTTGTATAGTTTTTACGGATTGAATTCCTTTAAAGTACAAAATATACTTTAAAAAGTAAAGTACTCAATCTCACCATTAATTTTGGTTCTTGGCTTTATAAATAATAATAAATAAAAAAGAATCAATGATGAAATTGAACACTTTACTCTCTAAAGTGCATTTTACACTTTAGAGGAACCCAATCCGGTTTCTATATAGATGTTCTATCTATTTCTTGCTAATGTTTTGCAAGCTTCAAGTCATGCCCTATTATTTTTTCATAGTTTCTTTTGTTCTAGGCTTCAACCCCTTTATATCACGAAAAAAATTATTATATAAATAAATTTTAGATTTTGGATAATAAACCACGTAATTACTCTTTTAAATATATATAGTTTTTTTTATTAATACCAAATCCCTAAATAAGAGATCCGATAAATAGGAAATTGTGGAGATTTGCGTCCTCTGCTCTTAGAATTGACGTATGTATCGCTATATCAATTAAGCCATCCGTGCATCAGATACTACAATAAAATTGTAAAAATCGGGAGAACCATTTGTTAGATAATAAGGTTAATGTTTATAAAATGAAAATAAATAAATTAATACAATTGTATTAACATATCTTGTTGATTTATAAAATTATAATAGTGATTTCCAATAATTGACTATATATGAGGAGAAATATTTATGTGCGTGCTATTACTCAAATATTGCCAATTAATACTCAAATATTGTCAATTAATAATACGTGAGTTCATTTTATTTTGCAATCAATTATAAATTGGTTTGATTTTTTTTATTAAAATTAAAATAAAATGATTATTAATTTATTATTTATATTTAATTGATTACTAGATAAAATAAATCAAAATATTATGAGTTGGTAATATTTAAATAATAGTGTTTAAGGATAATGTGATAACTAGATTCTACCTAAATATTTCTCATGTATTAGTTTCTTGAAAGCTAATGGTGAGAGTATAAATAGAGATGACAATAGAAAGTCGAATTCTGTTTCTACCATTTGGATTCAATGGAATATGAATACCATTGATGAAAACATGCATAAGAAGATTGCAATATATCTCACTACTTGTACGTAATTATCTATGTACATTTAAACATTTATATTGAACTATATTCTCTAGATTAAAAGGATCACGTGTAAAATGATAAGACAATGATTATGGCATCTTATTCATCAAAAAAGAAAAATGATTGTGGCATCTTTTGATAACAGGGATGGAAACAAAGAGCTCCATCATTTTCTAACCTGAAATGGAGCTTGGAAAAGTCATTGAGTGAAGGATTAGTAACAAGAGACTTGGGTAATATGTCGAAGATTTTAAGTTCAAATCCACTTACTTCTAATATACTGGAAAAATGAATTAATTAACATATACAACCTTATTTAAAGTAAGCTGTATTGGATGTCATTTTACTTTCTTGCAATCACAAAAATTAACTCAAGAATTGAAAATTTTCTTAATTTATAAATTAACATTTAATCTTTTTCACAATTAATATGAGATTATTTAATATTTCTTTTTTACATATCGGATTATTGATTGGAACTCTAACATTAACGAGCTTTAACTCTTGCGTTAGTTTTTGTGGTTGAGGAAATCTACGAAAACACATTGATATCAAAACTTAATTACAACATTTGTGCTAAACAGTTTGTAAGAAAGTTGATTGATGTTAATACTTTAATTAATAACTTGATATGTAAGGAGGAAATTGTTGATTATTCCATGTCAATTGTGGAAGGAGCAGAATGTTAGCATATAAATATAAGGAAAATTTTGAACTCTAAAACTAACTTTTGTAGTTGAGAAAAATCAATAAAAACACAGAACACTATGTATGCATTATAGTATATACCTGGCTGACTTGTGTTGAACTGTTGGTACCATGCTTCCAATCAAACAAAGCCAAGTTCCAGGACCAGTGAGATTTCCCCTCTATCACCGGAAGAGTTAACTGGTTATTTTTTAAGGAGAAAAATTATGATGTATTATTGATGTAATAGTGTACTGATACATCTTTAAATTTAAATTTTATTGTACATTAAATTTGTTTTTTTTTTTTAAATCAAATTTAACATATTGTGCAATAATAAATCATCAATCAAATTTAATGATATACTATTATACTATTAAGTCATATATTTTTCGTTTTTGCAGCCATAAACTATTAGGAAGATGCGGAAATTTTCACTTTATTCAGAAAATTTTTTACGCAACATAAACATGGAAAAGAAGGGCAATAACTTTATATGCGATACCGAATCGTCGAGATGGACTCAAACATTATGTAGTTAACTGAAGGCAACAGAAAAATTTTACCAGGCTCTAGACCAGAAAAATTGTTGACTGAAGCCTTCTGTATTACAATGGATAATGCCTGCATTGATCCCATCATTATTCGATTTGTATAATTATACAGATATGTGCGTGTCATTTGTAAGAGTTTCAGGAGATTACGAGATGATTCTGCATGGCAACTGGCTCCAGAGATTATCCAGTACAATTTAATACAGTCATTTTCAAGTCAACTCTTCCCGGACCTTTGGTTTGAGTTATCCAGTGCATTTCAATATAGTCATTTTCATGTCAATTCATGCGGGAGACCGTTGGTTAGAGCTTCCCCTAATTCTACCTAATAGAGTGGCAGTAATATGTTGAGATTGTTAGTAAAAATTAATTTAAAAATTATTATCAAACCTAATTGAATGAAAAGGATTGCCGTGCTGTTTGAAGCCTTTCAATCAGTTGAACTAATTTGTGTTGGCTTTATTTTGATAAACACTGAAAAAATGAGTTAAAAGAGCAAGATACAAGAAGCATTCATTTTTTTTTTTTTTGAGATGATTTGGACAACTAAAGCGTACGTGTCTGCTTACTTATATGGTTGAAGTTTGTTACTATTCATTTAACTAAGACGATGCATTTCGAAAACCAAATTCACTCATATGCTTGAAAAGAATCAGTAACAAAGAAACACAAATTACCAAATCATTGGATATCATAAAAGCCCTGGAATTATGGAAAAGAAGACACGGGCAAACTAAGCATTACCTGGAATTGGGGTAAAGCATAGGTGGAAGGCATTATGCCAACAAAGACTACCAAATGCCGGGGAAGAACGAAGGCGTCCAATCAAAAACAGCAACGGACTGTCATCACTCACCTTCTGCGAGCGAGTGACTAGCACGCAAATAGTAGGAACAGCCTGATAGGAAAACAGAAATAGCACGGCTATTGTTATAGGCCAGTTTGGCGGATGGTTAATAGACTAGAAAATATTTTTTATGGGAATATTATTATAAAATATTAAGATAATGAAAAATAATTTATATATTTAATATTAAATATAAGGGATTTCACGAAAAAAAAATTTACCAAGAGAAAATTATTTTCTTTCATTATTTGAATTTTATATATTATTTTTTAATTATAAAGTATAAATACATATGATACTCTTTTTATTTTAAAAAATATCTTCTAAAAGATATATAGAGCCTTAATTAACTATTTGGTAAAAGCTAATTATATTAGATGATTTCATAAGCTGATAATATTAATTATTGGAATAAAAATATTTAATAAAATTAATTATTTATAATTGATTGTTTATGCATAAAATAACATATAAAGATGTTGATATGTTTTATGATTTATTTGAATAATATTAATTTTATATATTAATTAAATTTCTTCTAAATAATTTATTATTATCATATAATATTTATTAAAATTTTCTTTAAAATATAAATAATTAAAATTTCTTGTAAATTGACAATGAAAGAAGGGAGAGAAATGATCAATCAATATACTCTATGCATATATATTAACTAAAACATGATTTATCAATCATAAAACATAATTATATATCCCAACAGAAAAGAAAAAATTGATCTACTTATCTTGTCAGAAAAGATTTTTATAAGAAAACTTTAGTTACACATGAGTAAAAGATCTTTTTATTATTCATATATATCTTATATAATTAACCAAATAATATATAGTATCCGAATAACTGGATTACCTGATGAACGTATTAGGACCGGTAACCCCCTCTTAAAAACTACATTATTATTGCATAATGAATTGGTGATATGTGTCAAGTAAACATCAATAACTGCCTTTTTTGGGTATGCAACTAATTAATTTGGATTGCCAACAAAATTATTTAAATAAGGTTTCACGATGTCTGCTTTGGTTTAACTTTGAGGGGGGGTAGAGGTTGGGTTTTTTTTTTCATTTTTTTAAAAAAACTAAGGGAAAGGTGGAAATAAAAATATAATTTAGGGGTAAAATATCTTTTTACTGTTTTGGAGTGAATTGTCTATTTTAGAATGTTGTGTTTTCTAATTTTTTTAAATTAATTAATTGAAAGTCAATCACCTACTTAGATTAACTATTCACTAAACACTTAAAATGGTTGTTTGATCAAATTAATCAGCCAAAATAAATCTAAGAGCTAATGAAGAAATCATTTGCCAAATGCGCTCTATGTTAAGCTAATGATAAGATGTTTGATGAAGAGTTATGATATATTCCTGAATTTATTATTAATATTTTTAAAAAATAACTATAATATGTTTTATGTATAATTTTTTTAAAAAATAAAAGATTATAATTTATTATACATTTTAGAATTTTATTTTTAATTAAATAATTATAATTTAGATTTTTGTTATTTATAAGGATATAAACGTTAAAGATTGCATAAATGATGGGCATTAATGTTTTTTATACATTAAATCTAAATTAATTGTCCCAAAAAATTAAGTTCTTTAATTTTTAATTAGCTTATTGAAATTCAATTAGTTAAAAAATTATTTATTAAACCCCAAAATGAATTGACTGACTTGCCCAATCGACTAAAAATATTTAAATCAACTCAAAGTTTGTAAAAAATTATTTGACTACAAAATAGTGTGACTTTCTTATAGGAATCTTATGAGACCACAAGTTAGTGGATTGTGTAACTTGTGTTTTTCTCTTTTCTTCATGTCTATCCTCAATAATATTCATTAAAAAATTTTGCCTTTTTCTTTTGTGTTAGCTTCTCATAATTTTCATTTTTTTATATATCCCTATATAAGCATCACCCTTTCATTATCCATTTAATAATGAATTTTTTTTATAATAAAAATAATTATATCACTAAATGTGTACATACAATTTTTGTAACTATTACAAATAAGAATTGAGATTAGTGATGGAGATAGGACGGATAAGAGTAGGTTTGCCTTTTTTTGCTTCATACTCCACTTTTAGACATAAAATATTGTCTTACCCTATGTCTCATGTTCAAGGCAAAAATTTGCTCCATACTCATGCCTTACAAGATAATAGAGCTCCATGGGAATTTGTAAGGAAAGATAAAAAAAAATTAAAAAATTAAAAAATATAAATCTTATGATTAAGGGTTATAAATTTATAAATAAGTATTAAGTAATCTCAAATATTACTAAATAAGTAAGAAAAAAATATAAATTTAAATATTGTAAATCATACATAATTAACCGAATTTTATAATATAAGTTGAAAGTTATACATAACTAAGTTAAACAATGTGAAATTAAAAAAATAAGTTAAAACATGGTCAACAAAATATTTTCACTTTCTATATTCATCATCTCAAGTAAAATTTTAATTTAATTTAATTTTTTAAATAATTAAATTATTAAAATAACTAAAAAATTATATATATATATATATATATATATATATATATATATATGTATATGTATGTATATATATTAGTGTATAAGGTAAAAATATAGTAATTTTATAATAGCAGAGCTCCATAGGGCAAGACAATGTATTATTGTTCAAAGTGAAAACTTGTTCCACACCTTACTTTGTGAGGCAAAAAAATCATACTATCTCTTAGCTCCATTAAAGCAATCCGTGCAAGACATTGTAAATTTAAGACATTTACCATCCCTAATTGAGATAAATATAAGGAGATATTCTAAACTTTAAACCTTAAACCCTTAATTGACCATCTCTCTTTGTATTTATTACAATTTTTATTAGTCACAAGAACATAAATTGTGTGTCTACTAGCTATCTAAGAATTTTTTATATCACTTAAGTCAAAGACTCTTAACGATGATGATAACAATGATGACGATGATGATAATAATAATAATAATAATAATAATAATAATAATAATAATAATAATAATAATTGTTTAACCCCTTGGATAGGCTTTAGTTAAGTTTGTTGTATTCAACCACTTATATCTTAAGTTCGATCTCCACCATTAGTGCTTTCAAGAAATTAGTCAATTAGTAAGTACCACCTTGGAGGGGAGTAACCTATCCTAATACTAAATTTTAATTTATCAAAAAGAAAATAATAATAATAGTAATTTGATATATATATATGTAGATGTGTGTGCATGCACACATTTCTTTAAGATCTAAATTGCGCTAATGATCTAATTTTAGCTAATTTTTTTCATTTTTATTTTTATTACTAACAACAAGTAATAAGTAGGGCATTGAGTTTAATACATTCAGTACATAATTCAGGCTTTTCACAAATTTGATTTTCTTAAATTAAAAAATACAATTTAAAAAGTAAATTAGATAATCATAGTATTGATGAAAAAAGTTAAAGATACAAAATTTTATAAATAATAAATTATTATTTTTAAAATTATTAATTATTTATTTTCTTAATTTTCTTATTAACAATCTTCAATTTGACTCCTTTAAAGTGTAAGATACACTTTATACACTTTAAAGGATAAATTGAATAATCATAACAGTTGATTAAAAAAATCAAAGGCATAGAATTTAGTAAATAAAAAACTATTAAAGTGTAATTTTTTAATTCATAATTATCCACACTCTTGATTTTTATACCAACTAGTGTGATATATTATTTATTATTTCAAAGTCAAATTTCATAGTATATTCAATAGTCACTTCTTCAGTCCTTCAAGAATAACCATTGTCCCGCTGCCATTTTTATTGGATAGGTCATCTATACACAAATTCTAGACAAATGATAAATCTTCCTTTTTTGTAACTTCTCCAAGCTTGGCCATCTCAACAATGAAGTCTACCAGAACTTAGGCTTTAATTGCCTTCTTTGCTTCAATGATCAAATGATATTAAGTTAATTTTATTGGCCATGTGGCCAATCCATTAGCTATGCTAGGCTTATGCAAGATTTATCTTATTAGTTTGTTAATTTTAGTAACAAATTGATGTTATTAGAAATAGGGCTTTAATACTACTACTACAAAATAGTTAATTAATATTAGATGTTTAGAGGATTACATATTAAAATATAACCAACATCTTATTAAGCATCATTATAAATAAGTTATGACATTAGTTATACAACTGATGTGAAAAATTAAAATAACATTAGTTCTTATATAAACTAATGCATCCTCATTTCTTCGTGTATTGTATAACCTAATCACCAATAATAAGTTAAAGATATCAATTTTTATCTAGTAACTAACGTGAAATGTTTGCAAAATATTTTTTAACAATGATTTTTGCTTTTAACACTAGAATATTTATAATAAAAATTGAATAAATTTAGCATTCCACTAAAAACATATATTTTAAGTTAAAATTTTTAAAAAGTCATAATCTTATGCTCAGTTGTCATTTAGGGTAAATTTTATGTAACTTTTTTAAATCTATCCATTTATAGAATTCCTTAATATTTTGCCCTCCTGGGATTATGAAAAATGTCTATTTCATGGATTTTTTAAAAATTTTCTTTATCTCTCTTCATTGTTTGATCAATGTTAGACTTTATTATAATATTTTATTAAATACATAATAAGTATCCAAAATATAGATACAACCTTAAAAGTTATATAAAGAAAACATAGACAAAAATCTCTTAAAAAATAGTGCAAAAAATTAAAGAAATGAAAAAGATGAAGATCTAAGAAAATAGAAGCAAGCAAGGGATTTAAGGCAACTTTGAACTCTACTGCAATATATTATTAAATACATAATAAGTACCTAAAACTTAAATACAACCTTAGAAGTTATATAAAGGAAACTTAAACAAAATCTCTTAAAAAAACTACATAAAAAATTAGAAAAATGGAAAAGCTAAAGATCTGACAAATAAAGATAAGAAAGATACCTCTTATATTTTAAACTATTGGCTTGGAATAGGACATTTGCTTCATGCTCGATGTTAGTTGAAAGAATATCGGTAGTTCACTAATATGTGGCAAAGGATGGAATGACATCTAGGGTTTTCTAAAAAGAGCCAAAAGGAAACAGAGATAAAGCTTGAAAATAAATAAGAAAGACAGTCATAATGATAACAAGGGAAAAAAATAAAATTTGCTTTATCTATAGTGCAAAAATATAATTGACTTTAGACATTGGTTATTAGCACAAAATTAATGTCCTATGTATTGTCATCTTCCAAGTAGTTGGCTATTATTATAATATTAGACATCAATTAAATACAAAATTAAGGTGTTTACTTTTTATGTTTTCCAATAAGTTATTTAAAATTCCTTTAAGTGGAAATTGGATACAAAATCGATGTCTTTTCTTATATTTCTAGTAACATCATAAATGTCATCACTTTAAATGTTAGTTTAGTACAAATTTTGATGTGTTAAAATTTAACATTTTTCTTACCATACTTTCGAATGTTGATCAATTCTAAAATTGATATCTTAAATTTTCTTATTTTCTTAGTAACCTTTAATTTCCATACATATTGATGTCGATTAAGTAAAAAATTATTGTTTTAAATTTCCTAATAATTTTAAAAATACCATCGCATTTAGATAGACATAAGTTAATTCTAGAATCAACATATTAAGTTTCCTCATTTTACCAATAACATTTAAGTGTCATATATTTTAACATAAATTAAGTAAAATATTGATATTTTAAGTTTCTTAATAATGTGAAAAATGTCACATCATCCAAATAGACGTTGGTTATTTTGAAAACCAACATCTTAAGCTTCTTTCTTTTCCCAAAAACTTTTAATATCATGCATTTTGATATTGATTAAGTAAAAAATTTATGTCTTAAATTTCTTAATAATTTTAAAAATACTACTATGTCTAAATAAATATTAATTAATTCTTAAATTGACATTTTGAATTTACATTATAATATTAGTTGAGTAAAAAAATCAACATTTTAAGTTTTTTTATGATTTCAAAAATGTCATTACATTCAAATAGATATTAGTTATATTTATGACTTGCGAATAATTTCAAAAATATTACTATGTCAATATATATGTTAGTGTTAACTTGGGCCAATGCATATGTAACGACATAGTATCCTATTTGTAGTAGTATGCCATTATTAGGGCGAAGGTTAATTTCTTAATTTTTTGATATCAGAATTCTACTTTGTAGAGTACTTTACTCACAAAGTAGATTAATCATTTTTCTTCTTCAACCTTTTTTTACCAAATTGGCACTAATGGCTTCTTTTGTAATAACAAAGACAAATACGATAGTTCTATCTAATTAGGCTTAGGTAACGTAAGTGGAGAAGCTAAAAAGCTTTTTAAGCTTAAAAATTGTATCTTTACATTCTTTTTCCTATTTAAATTATTTTAATCATTTTAGTATCTTACAGAATGGAAAACATTTATCAACTAACCTTAAGAATGATCGGTCTTCTTTATCAAGCAATATCATTCTTATAGAAAGTATTTAAGGAATTAGAAGCTTATTATTATAAATGACTAATTGGTAAAAACCTTGTCAAAGTAGCAACCTGACCATTGATTTTTTGGAATTTTTTCAAATTTCTCATGCTTTTCATTTCTAGAATTGTTTGGTATTTTGAAAGGTTGACCTCTATGCCTCTATCTATTAGCATAAAACCTAAAAATGTGTCAATAGTAACACTAAAGGGACATTTGATGAGGTTTATTCTCATGTTGTATTTTTTCATTACTTTGAATATATCTTTTAGATCATTTAAGTGATCATCTAAGCTGTGGGATTTGATAAGCATGTCATCCATTTAGACTTCCAAGTTTCAACCAATCTAGTCTTTAAATAGCTCGTTCATCATAGTTTAATAGGTTGCCTCAGCATTTTTAAGTTTGACAAACATCATTTTGTAGCAATACACTCCTTTATAAGTTATAAAGGCCTTTTTCTCCTAATCTTGTAACCACATTAGTATTTGATTATATATGAAGAAAACATCACTAAAACTTAGGATGAAAAATCCTAATGCTTCATTGACTAAATGGTCAATGTTGGGAAAGAACATATGAGTTTTTTAGGTAGGCTTTATTGATATCAGTGAAATCAAGACATATCCTCCAAAATTTGTTTGCCATTTTTTTCACCATAACAACATTTGAAAGATATATGGTGTGTTATACCTTATTTATGAATTCATCCTTTAACAAATTTTTAAACCTTATCTTTATAGCTTCTATCCATGTCTTCTCTTCTTTTGTTGTACTAGTTTAAACCATTTTCCTTATAGAAGTCTTATGGATTGATGAAAAGGTTTTCCTTAAGAAGAAACAAAACATGTTTTTTAAAAAAAGGTTTTCTTAAAAAATGAAGTCTAACTAATCTTATGCTTGGAGGATTTATAAAGACATAATCTTGAAAAATCTTCCCAAAAAAAGAAGAAAACAAAAGGATATTGAAAAAAATGTTTTGAAAATATTTAACGTTAGAAACATATTTTATTTTAAGAAATTATCATTCCTAGTTTGGAAAAGATAAAAAAAAAAGCTTATTTTTCTTAAAGGTTGAAGATTTTGGATAGTTTTCCTCAAAAATAAGAAGACAAATTGAGTTCTAAAAAGGTTGTAAAAAAGAAAAGATTTTTTTATGATACCATGTTTAAATTTAAATTCTTAAAAGAGTCTTGAAAAAGTATTTTGGAAAGGTTGAGATTTTTTAGAAACATTCTTGATAAATACTTGAAGAAGTTTAGCTTTGAAAGTCATCCTATGTTTTTAAAGTCCTTGATTTTGAAAGATGAGTTTTTGAAAAAGATTTCTTAGAAAGAATGCGCTTTAAAAAGGTTTTGAGTTAGGAACATCTTTTGGATAGTGATTTTCTTCATGAATTGAAAAGATAAATTTTTGAAAAGATCTTCTTGTAAAAGGAGACAAAATGTTTTGTTAAAAAGGATTTACAAAAAAAGTGAACATAAAGCCCTTTTAGAAAAATGATTTAAAAAGGTCATTGAATTTTTAGATTTTGGATGGTCTCCTTTTAAAAAATATGATTTTATTCAAAGATGGAAGTAAAAATCTTGTTTATGAAACATGTTTATAGTTCTCAAGTTTTCTGCTAGAACTTAGGGAAAAGTAATGATCTTTGAAAGAAAAGCATTGTGTACTTATTTTAGAACCCTATTTGGAATTATTATATGATGGTTACATTAAAGTTTTCGAGCAAAAATGATTTTGGAAACCAAGATTTAAGCTTCCAAGTTCCTTGCTTGAACCTTGAGAAAAATTTCATTTTTATTTTGAAATTTTCATTACATTTTGTTTTAAACTCTTTTGGAAAGCTTTCTAAACATTTATATCAAAGTTTCTAAAGCAAAATCATGTTGAAAACAAAGCTTACAACTCTCAAGTTTCCTAAATTGTCATGAGAAAATTTATATTTTTGTAAAAACAAGTTGCTACACTTTATTCTAAACTCTTTTAGTAACATTAGTAAGTATTTGTATCAAGATTTTTTAAAGTAAAAGCACTTAAAAAGTGGAGCATATAACTCATAAGTTCTTGCTATGTAAACAACATTAAAAAAATTCTATTTTCATAACAAAGTTTGTCTCCTGCAAAGTGATTTATTGGAAAATACTTCATTTGTTTGTATAAAATATTTTAAGCAAGAAAATGGTGGAAATATGACATCTAATGTCATTATTTCAATGTAGTAAATTCTTAGAAAATTTTACAAAAGTTTGATTTGAAAATTAATATTTCAAAATTAAGCATTTTTTTTTACAAAGATGTTTTCAAATAAAATGTTTTGGAAATATGTTCTAAGCTTGAAAAGGATTGAAAATGACACTTAATGTCATTGATTTAAATCTATAATTTTTGGAAAAATATTATAAAATTTACATAAAGACTTGATATTTTCAAGTACAAGAATGCTTGTTAAAACCTAGTGAAAGGTTATGCTTGAATGCATGTGAATTGGTTGTTTTAATAAAGAAAAATAGTGCAATTTTTATATTGATATATCATGTGTGTTTATGCTTAATTTGTAAGAAAAATATGCTTCCTTACTTGACAAATTAATGTGCAAATTTTAAGGTTGAATAGGCTTAGTATTAGAAACAATGGGACTTAGAAGAACCAAATTATAGTGCCATGGTCTTATTGAAAAATATTGCACTATTGTTGCATTTTTTAAATAAATTCATATTTGATGACAACCTATAAATGTATGGGAATAATAGTTTCAAAGTATACTTGCATAGGAATAAAAATGTTTGTGAAAACTTGAAATGTGCTTTATAATTTTTATAATAAAATTGTGAGAATATATTTCTTAATTAGTACATGAAATAAAATTTTATGCTTGAGCACTATAGTATACAAAGATTTTTTAAGTTGTTGATAAATCTAGCATCAAAATGTTAAAACATGGATGAAAATATGCTTTGTAGTTTTTATGAGTATATATGTGCTAATTAGTGCATGAATTATGTTATGAGTTGTCTTACAAGATATATATATATACATATATATATATATACATACATATATATATATATACATACATATATATATATATACATACATATATATATATATACATACATATATATATATATACATACATATATATATATATACATACATATATATATATATATATATATGAACTCTTGCATATGGAGTGTGATGAATAATCTAGCATACATGAATGCTTAGAAAAGGTCCTTTTAATGGTGATAAGGTAAAATATGAATAGTTTTTTGCTAGATCATGTATTTATAATTATATTGATGAAGTGATATTTGTGTCAAAGGATGGTGTTTTGGTCTTACCCATATGATTTATGAATATGATGATAAGCATCTGAAGGCCATGTGAGTTTATCTTCACTAATAAAAGTGTCAAAAGACTAAAGATTTATATTTGTTAAAATAGTGTTGGAAACTTAAGAGGCTGTCTTCATTATACATGAATCCAATAATAGTGTTGTGCATTTCCTTGTAAGCTATCACTGATTAATCAAATAAATTGATAACCATAAGACCTACAATAGGTATGTGTGCATTATTTTTGTTAATTAATGAATTGATAAACTATGAGGAATAATCCCTACTATCCTAAAGTGATTTAACTATGGCTTGAATACTTATGTGATGATGTGACATAATTATATGATTATATGTTATAAGACCCTTGTGGAGAAAATGGAGATTTAGCTTGACACCAATGACTTTTAAGTCATACAGAAGGATGAGTGGAAGGTGGAATGGTTGGAATGAGGTTAGGAAAAGTATGGAAAGGTTGGTCCTAAATAATAAGGTGGTAATCCTTTATACCTCCCTACCATTCTAAATGTGTGATTATATTATGTTGTGCATGTGATTGAAATACGTGCTTAACATATATTTGAATTGTTATAAATGTAGCAAATAGAAATTAATAAATGAGAATTACATGGAAAAGTTTTTAGGTGATATAGTTATGATATATGTCTTGTATATGGTTAGTTTTCTTGACTAAAACCTATTAGAAAATTAGTACGACAATCATCTTGCTGAGTAATTAAATTAATCACTATACTTGTAGTTATACTTTTCAAATATGGACCTTATCATAATCACTAATGTTTGGTGGCATTTATATCACTCTATGGTTGGTATTAGCAAAAGTTTCACCATATCCTCAAGACTTTAACATTCATGACTCTAATAAGATTTTTGATAGTTAAGTTTACTTTTAAAGAAAAAAGTCCTTAATATTCTAAGAACTATTAAGATATTTTCTATTAAAAGTAGTTTTGTAAAAAATTGTCTATTTGTTAATAGAGGCATTTCTTGTGAAAATCTTACTTTTTATTAAAAAGGATTTTTTGAATCCTTTTTATTATGATTTCATATAGATTATTTTCTAGGTAAAGATTTCCTAATCAATTAAAAATATTGTTTAACTAAAAATAAGTTTGTTTTTTGTTGAAATTATAACCCATTTTTAAAAATATAGAAAATTAAACCTTATTAATTTATGGAAAATTATTTTTTTATTTCTATTTAGAAAGAATTTAGTAAATTTTTTAAACTTGAAATTTCTGCATACTATATGTTTTATAAATTAATAAAAGTTTTTGTTTGGAAAGGCTTGTAAAGATGTTAGATTAATATCTTTATGATGGTCATGATGGTTCAAAAATTAGATCATGACAAGTAGTATATGATTAAAAATTTGTTGAGAAAGACTGTCTTATTGTTGTTAGTGCACAGATAGTGTTATTGTTTGGTAACTAGTTAGAAACTAGTTAGAAGATTGAGCAATGTTACACTTAGTCACAATTGAAGTTCAAGATTTGAAAAAGACTTTGAAATTAAAAAAAAAAAGGCTTCAAGGAGGAGGAATATAGACTAAAAATAATTGAAACAAATTAAAGACCATAATCAATCAATTAGATTTAATAGTCCATAATTTTTTTATGAAGATTTGCAAAATATGATTAATTAATCAGCATATTTATCTTTCAAGACTCAAAACAATACAATTAGAAGAAAATAATGTATCAATCTTTTTAATTGGTCATATTGTGTAGTAATCAAAATAATAGATGAAATGTTTGATCTCGATAAATATAATTTTCTTGAAAAATCACCAAGAAATTGAAAAATAATAATCACTCATGTTGATTCTCTTATGATTAAAATAGAAAAAAAAATACTAAATCCATTGATGAATTTTTATGGTGTTAAATTTAATCAAATAGAAAGTTACTTGAAAAATCGATTAATTTTTTATAAAACTAACTGAAAAAACTAAGTGTCACCAATCAATCTCAACAAAATTTGGTTGGAATCACTTCTATAGCTTAATAAACTAATCATTTTAGATTAAGTCTATGAATGCAATATGTGATCAATCAATTCTTATTTTCCTAAAAATTACTAATAAAATCAAATCGCATATGCTAAAATAATTTACTACATTGATTTCTTCAACATTTTAGTAAGAAGCACAAGCTATCAATGGATAAATCTCATTCACAATTAAAATGGAGTAGAAACTTCATATAAATGTTAAATCAGTTAATTTTGTTTAAATTAAACAAAGAGTGTGAATTTCACCAATCAACTTCATTAAGATTAACCTTAATCATACTAAAATTAATAAAATTAAAGGAACTTATCATCTAAACTAATAATTTTTATCAAAATCAAGGTTGAGTGATTAGAATACCTTTCATGCAATAATCAAAGTAGTAGCAATCAAGAAAAATATGAATTGTGACTATTCAAAAATAGATAATGTCAAAATATTAGTACAATTTTACTAGAGCAAGGATTGCTAAGAAAAATGTGACGGAAGGATCACCAAGGGCACTCGTTCAACACATACATGAAGCCAAGCAATGATGAATCCACTTTAATGAATCAAATAGGAACTTAAATTTGATTAAATTGTGTTTTGGACTATGTATTGACTTTAATTTTAATTAAGTTGAAAATTGAACTTATTTATTTCATCCTAGGCTTGTAAATATTAATTTACTAACTATAAAACCATCAAGTATTTCAAATAGATTTTAGGCCATCACGCTTCCAAATACAATGCTTAAATTGCTTCATAACAATAGTCTTTCCCATGTGACAAAAATCATATTACTTTATGAAAAGAATTCCTAATTTATTTTTATTTTGAAAATCTTAAACTTGCACTCTAAGAGATCTTTTTAGTAGCTACAATTTTAAATTATACACTTCAAAAGTTAGGTGATACAATGTAATAACTAGTATTCCAAAGACTTTTCAAACCTTTAATTTTCGGAGAGAGAAATTCAAAAGGAAAATGGAATTTCAAATTCAAACTAGTTTTCAACATGTGCTAAAATTAAAATAATTTAAAGAATGAAGTTGTTGTACCATTTTATAGTTGAAAATAAGATAAATATTGTGTATAAAGAGTTTTAGATAATGGGACCGAATTTCAAGCCAAAATTCAACTCATAATGAAATAGCAACTTGCTTGTTATCTTAGGTGAAATTCAAAAATTAGGTAAAAAGTAGTTGAAACTTGTTTCTTATGGTACAAACAAGATATTTTTAACACATGGGTCAAAAGAAGGAAGCTTGTAAAGCAAGTTTACTTATAGTCCAAGTTGTTTTCACTTAATTTTCTCTATAAGTAAGCTATATCTCATTCAAAACAACACACCAAGCGATTGCATTACAACTTGTACGTACTCTCTTGCTTTCATCTTCTCAAAATTGAAGCTTTCTTTATCTTTCTTTCTTGAGCCAAATCTTCATATGCATTTTTAGAATGTTAATGAATGAATATTTCTAAAATCTCCTAGTGAGATTGTGAAGAAAAAAATTCTTCTTGTACTTATTAAATCTTAGTTAAGGTTAGGAAGATTTTATAAAGTTAGGTGGTGGTTGAAATTCTAGTGAAAATTGAATAGATCTTTTAAAGTTAAGTGGATGGTTGAAATCCTAATAAAGATTATGTGAATATTGTAAATCTAAGTGTTGTAACTTGTTTGAAATTAATTGATACCTCAAATGATACTTGGTACCTTGAAGGAGTTGACTGAAAAGGAATTTCTTTTGGACTATTGAACTTCTATAAAAATTCTTAGTGTTTATTTTTCTTCCATACTCTTTTACCTTTTTAATTCTCATTGTTTCAAAAATTTATTTATCCATCTTTTCAAGATAAGCATGCATTCAATTTTCACATTTATATTCTTCATTTATTTTTTGTAATTTGAAAGAAATATACTTAAGGCATTTGCAAATCTTATTGAAATATTTCATATTTTTGACATAACATGTTGACCAAAATTCCATTAAGTTTCTCTTGTATCTCCTCAATTTTCATAGAAGTTTAATACAAAGCTTTTGCAAGAAATTATTTTTTAAAGTCAATTCACTCCTCTTGGACTATAAGTTCTATTAATTGATATCTAAGCTTAGTCTCATTTTTTAAAGTCTAATAATTTTGTGAGTAAAGATCTTGTTGGTAATGGTGCTTTTTTGCTACAATTATAGACGGAAAGACATTCTACAACTAAATCTCCACTCTTTGATGGTATAAACTATGATTATTAGAAGTTTAGAATGATTATCTACATTAAATTCACTAATATCAATGCATGGAAAGTCATCAAGGAAAGTTATGAAGTACCTACAAAAACTTAAAGAAGAAATAAAAGTTTTTAAGGCTAAAAAGGATTAGATAAATAATGATGCTAGCTTAGTTTTCTTTGAATGCAAAAAACCTGGATAAAAGAAAAGTAATTGTCCTTAGTTGAAGAAAATGTTTCAAAAGAAATTAACCAAGAAGAAAGCTATGATAACTATATAGGACGATGAAAACATATCATCCAAAGAAAAGCTTTAATAATAATAATAATAAGACAACATTTTTAACTATTGCTTAATGGCAAAAAGTCAAGATAATGATGATGTAATAAATGATAAACTAGAATCTTCTTTATCTTATAATGAACTGATAAAAGATTTTCACAAAGTTTTAATTAAATACTTTTCATTACAAAAATAAATTAAAACTTTGACAAATGAACTAGATTTTCTTAAAAAGGAAAAACAAGTTTTGAATTCTTTGGAAAAAGAAAATCAATATTTGACAAAAGATTTGTAGACTTTGAAGGAAGAAAACCAAGTTCTTAAAACTTTGAAGGAGGAAAAATAAATTTAGAAAATAACATTGTTTTTCTTAACAAGGTTAATGGAATCATTGGAAAAAGAATAACAAATTGTCGTTAAAAGAAAAAGAATTTTCAAAAAGGGAAAACAAATCTTTAATGAAAAATATTAAACCTTTGAAAATAGTAAATTATAAAATATGATCCAAGTTAGAATATCAATCTTCCAATCTTAAAAAGGAAAATTATTCTCTAAAAATAAAGATAAACATTCTAGCAAATGATTTGCAAATTTGATAAAAGAAAGAATAATTTGGATAACCTTTTAGGTATTTAAAAATATTCTTTTAAAAAAAGAAAGATTAAGATATCTTTATTCATATTATGATAAACATTACAAAAATTTCTTTGTAAAAGTTTCTTATTCATCAAGTCCTTGTATTACTTATAATTATTACAAAGATAAAAGACACATTGCCTCCCATGCTATTTAAGAAAAAGAACATTCATAAGGAAAAATCAAGAATGGATGCCTAAAGAACAAAATGATAAAAAGAATGCATCAACTAACCCTAAGGACCCAAGATTTAGGTATTTAAGAAAATCCAATCTTTTGTTATAAGTGTATCTCAAATCTACAATCAAGGAAGGATGATCGATTTTTAAATGATGGATGTTTAAGACATATGATAGGAGATCAAAGTAAATTTACCTCTCTCAAGCCTATTAAAGGTGCTTTATCATCCTTAAAGGCAACATTTAATGTAAAATCACTAGAATTAGTAAGATAAGTATAGGATTTACTTCTATTGATAATGATACTTTAGTTGATAGTTTCAAATATAATCTTCTAAATATCAGTTGACTTAATGATAAAGACTATAGAGTAATTTTGAATTCTCACATTATTTTTTAAGATAAAAAGAAAAATAGATTTTATTTTATTAGAAAAAGAATTAATAATGTCTATGTTTTAAATATGCAAGATATTTTTTTAAACTCTTTAAAATGTCCTACATTAACTAATGATGAAATTGACTATAGCATAGAAGACTTAGTTATATTAATATACATCTCATTTCAAATCTTTTAAGGAAGGATCTTGTAATAAGTCTTCCAAAAATAAATTTTAAAAAAAGGTCATATATGTGATGCATATAAAGAAGGCAAATAAGTGAAATCATTCTTTCAACCAATAAATGTGGCTTCAACATCACGTCCCTTAGAACTTTTACATATGGATTTATTTAGTTTGACCAAAACATTAAGCTTTGGATGTAAAAGATATGACTTGGTAAATGTTTATGATTTCTTTAGATGCACATGGGTATATTTTCTTGCACAAAAAGATGATAATTTTGAAATCTTTGAAAAATTTTGCAAGAAATTTCAAAATGGAAAAAGTGTTTGCCTAACTAATATTAGAAGTGACTATGGTGGAGAAATTGAAAAATTTTGTGAAAATACTAGTATTAGTCATAACTTTTCATATCTTAGAACTTTCTAATTGTGAAAAGGAAAAATAGGGCGTCATAAGTTATGGTTTGATTTAGGTTATATGAGAATAATTTGCTAAACATTTTTAGGCCAAAGCTATAAACACTTCATGTTATATTTCAAATAAATGCTTCATAAGACTTATTTTAAAGAAAACTCTATATGATTATAGATAGGAAAAAAACCTAATATCGGTTATTTACATGCCTTCAAATACAAATGCTTTATTTTAAATAATGAAAAAGATAATCTTGCAAAATTTGACAGAATAAGTGATAAAAGAATCTTTATTTGATATTCTAACATAAGTAAAGCATATAGAGTATATAACAAAAAAAACTCTTACTATAGAAGAATCCAGGCATATAGTATTTAATGAATCTAATGCATCTTTTTCAAGAAAGCAAGCAAATGATAAAGTTTAAATAATTGTAAAAGAGCATTCATCAAAGGGATAAACAAAAATAAATAAAGAAAATTAATTAAAGATTAAACTTCTAAAAGAACAAAAAATTTCCTATCTAGAATAGTATGAAAATAAAGAAAATCAAGTTGAAGGACATCATATCACACCTCAAAGGGATAAAGAAAACCTACTAATAGAATGGAGAAATGACTCAAGCTATCCAAATGAATTTATCATTAGTAATCATTCTCAAAGTATAAAAACTAAATCCTCTTTTAAACATGAAAAAAAACTTGGCTTTGCTTTCATATATAAAACCCAAGAATGTACAAGATGCTTTCAATGATAAAAATTAGGTCAAAACCATGAAAAAGGAACTACATCAATTAGAGAAAAATAAAATTTGGAAGCTTGTAAAAATAAAATTTGGAAGCCTGTACCACAACTATCCAATCATCCAATAATCAAAACCATATGGATATTTCAAAATAAATTAGATGGATTCATTAAAGTAGTAAGAAACAAGGTAAAGTTAGTAGCACAATGGGATAATCAATAAAAGGTTATTGATTATAATGAAACTTATGCACCTATTTTTATACTTGAATCTTTAAGAATGTTACTCTTTTTTACATGTCTCAAAAAATTTGAATTTTACTAAATGAATGTGAAAAGTTCTTTTAGAAATGACTTGGTAAATGAGAAAGTTTAGGTCAATCAACCTCTTATATTTGAACATAAAGAAAAGCCAAATTGTGTTTTCAAACTTATGGTTTAAAACAAGCTCTAAAAGCTTAGTATGAAGGGCCAAGTAAGTTTCTTGTTGAAAAGAGTTTTATTAAAAGAAAAGTTAACATTACACTTTTTATTAATACCATTAAACATGATATAATGATTGTGCAAATTTATATGAATGGCATTATTTTTTGGATCCACTAATGAACTTTATGTAAGAAATTTTCAAATCTAAGAAAGGAGAATTTGAAATAAGTATGATGGATGAATTCACATTTTTTCTTAGACTTTAAGTAAAGCAAATAAATGAAGGAATATTTATAAATCAAACAAAGTACACAAATGAGCTGAAAAAAATACTCAGATGGAAAATGCAAAGACAATTGGCATTTCTATGAGCATATCCACAAAACTAGATAAAGAAAAAAATGGTAAGCCAGTTGATGAAAAATAGTATAAGGGTATGATTATTCCACTTTTTTATTTAATTGCAAGTAGATAAAATATCATATTTATTGTTTGTCTATGTGTTAGATATCAATTAAATTGTCAAGACTTGATTTTTAGGTATCGTAACCGATATAAAGACACCATACTAGTATTAATATACTAATCAGTTATTTTTACAAGCCTTTAAGACATTCCTAACTCCATTAAAAGTATAGATAAGTGCTTATAGAAAATAGCTTTACTTGCAAGTGCATAAAGAAGTTTAAAACATAATTTACATGTATTAAATATTAACTATACAAAGGTGTAAAATTTTTGAAAACATAATTCTGTATATAATTACTATCAGAAGATGAGATTTCTAATTAGGACACCACAAAATATTAACTATAGTTTTTATGCACTGTTATAACTCCAGTTTACAACAAAAAATTCTTATGTGTTAGTAATGATTTTCATGTACAAATAATAACTTTTAAATTTACAAGTAGCAATTTTATATGTATTATTTACAAAGTCTACTTATAGAATTGCTATAGTAATTACCTATAAAATCTATCGAATGGCTATAGTTGATATCTAAGTTTCTCTTTATATCTTCAGTCCAGTCTTATCCTTCACCACCTTAAGTATCAAGCCACCAACCTTGTCCCTCCAACCCTTACCACTTCTCTCATTCTCCATGAAAAATGGAAATCTCCCCCCATAAATCAAATATAGAATGAGCAATCATACTCATAATAATCAATCATAGGATGCCATAAGCATATATAAGCACTAATCATGTATTTTATTATCACATATCATGGCTATAGTCAAAATACCAAATATGTCATAAGGGTTTTATTAACAAAATTTATCATTATCACGTATTCAACCTTTAACATGACATATCATAATGTCTAAGGTTAATATACAATCCTTACATCCAAGATAGATTTTCATTCAAAATAAGAACAACACTGATTTCTTTTAAATGGCTAGCAATCTATATCCCAAGCATCATTCATGTTCATATAATGTTATATTCAAGGTTAACATATACAACCTTTCCATCCATAATAATGGAAACACATAACTCATACGAGTAGCTATTAATATAATTTTAATATCATCAATTATTTTGTGCATTCAAATTCTTTTCAATATTTCTCAAAAGAATTTCAAACAATCATATTGCCATTTACTTTAGATAAGTCACGATTTTGGTATCCTTTAAAGCTTCCAAATCACTTTAAAATTTACTAAAATTTGTCTTACAATTCATAACATTATATTAAACATTAAACATCAATTTTTTTTGCATAATTTATTCCCATGGGTACTATCCATACAAAACCAAAAATGGGAATTTCAAAACAAGACAACATTAGGGAAGTTGAAATAAAAATCCTTTTTCAAGATTCAAACCAATTCTAATCAATACTAAATTGTTATGCAATGCCTTTAACATGTTAAATGATGGAAAACCTCAATTATTTCATAAAAATTTCATGGTGGTACTATTCATATAGAACCACACCCCAAAATTGAATAGATTTGAAGCTGTTGTGATAAAGAACATTTTTTGGCATGCAAATCAACTCTAATTATTACCAAATTTTTATACAAGCTTACAAACATGCTAATCACCAAAGAACATCAATTATGTTAAACTTTTTCAATCAAATTAGGGCTCAAATAACACTAAATAGTAGCATATAGAACCCAATATTCTATTTTAAGCCATTATAACCAAAGGCCATTCAATTACACTTTTCATAACTCTAAAATTTTTCAAATTTTTCCTTGCATATTGAAACACTATTTGTAACATAATTATACTAAAATTTAAATTTAAGCAACTCCTAACTTTTATTTCCAAAAGGAAAGAGAATATATCATTAAACCTTTTTTAACATAATTTTGTTTATACACTTTCCTATGGTCATTTCCTATGAAAATACTTAATAAATTGTCTCCTACTCAATTCAATATCATAATATCAATATTATATTTTTATTTCAACATTTATATATTATCAAAATCAAATCATACAGCACCATCTTAGTTTTATATCTAATATGTCCAAAATTATCAAAATTTTCATCTTTCATGAGAAAACTCCATAGAACAAAGGATAGTTGCCACTTACCTCAATCAGACTCCCCAACTCCTTAAAAACCTCTTAGAATAACAAGAAATGAATTTCACCAAAATAAATTAAATTTTAGAAAATTTAGAGAGAAGACTAGCATAGAAACTCAAAGAAGATGATAGAAAACCCTAGTTACCTTATAGGAATTTTGATTAAACCTCTTGGAATTTATTGAAGGATTGAAAACCTTAATGGAATGCCTTAGAGAAACTCAAGGATTTTGCTAGGAGAAGAGGTAGAAAAATGAGTCATTTAATCCCTAAAGGCATTATGTATATAAATCCTTAAGTTACTTTCATTGGCTACTTTTTTTCCTTTTATTTATTTTATAAAAATTATTGATGATGGAATGCACATATGGGGATATAGTTTTTTTTTGGATAAAATAAAAAGATATTTGCCTAATTTCATTAAAATCTTCCAAATATCTTTGCTAGAAAAGTGTTACTGACAAATGCCTTTAATTTTTCACTTATTTATCAGTTTACCAAATCAATATTGCACCTTATTATTATTATTATTATTATTATTATTATTATTATTATTATTATTATTATTATTATTATTATTATTAGGTCTCAACATCAAATTGAGCCTAAAAAGTTAGGTTAAGTTAGCCTAAACAAAATAAAATAGTTTATTTTAATCTTGGTCATAATCTTTAGGTTTTTAGGTTACCTGTGCCAATTTTAGGCTATCTAGACCCTTAATTTCTTATTAAGTTTTCATATAATTATTCTACACTTAATGTTAGGCTTTTTATGATATTTTAACCTATAATAATACTTAATATAATTTCTATAAATATTCTTGATAGATATGCCGTTAAATAATCTTTACAGTTTAATCAAATTGTACCCTATTATATTTCCAAGTTTTTGTTAGGGTCATTTCAATCCAAATTTTCTTCTTAAATTTTATTACTCTATTAGAGTATTGCAAAAATCCTAAATAATCTCATTTTTTGTGCTATTATAAGAATATTTAGATATTTACTAGGAACAAAGAACTATAATCTTTGGAATCCGGACTATAGTTCTTTTAACCTAGTTAGATATTTAGATATTGACTTTGTAGGATGTAAGTTAAATAGAAAATGAACAATTGGTGCATGTTAATTTTTAGGATAAGGAATTGTATTTTACCATAACAGAAAGCAAGCTTTAATTGCCTTATTAACAGCCAAAGCAAAATATATAGTAGTTAGAAGTTGTTACACTAAAGTTTTATAGATGAAAAGGTAACTTAAAAATTATGGTTTGAAATTCACTCTTAATCTTATTTTTTGTGATAATACAAGTGCAATTAATTTTAAAAAAAATATTATTTAGCATTAAGGACAAAGTACATTAAAATTAAACATCATTTCATTAAAAATCATATAGATAGAGTAAATATCTTCCTTGTATTCATAAATACTAAAAATCAATTAGTAAGCATCTTTACAAAACCCTTTCATGAAGATAAGTTTTTCTATATAAGGAAAGAACTTAACATGGAAAGCCTTGAATAAAATTAATTGATTTATGTGGAATTTGTGTTAATATATGCCTATATATCATCACTTGCATCATTCTATAGAAACAAGTTTAGAATTTTTAGAAGTTAGAAATTAGGTAACAAGATAACAAGCTCATACCTATCTCATGCTTTTGGATGGTTTGTGTAACTAAAATTTAAAAAATTGAAAATTTGGTTTTTTGCTAAAAATCAAGTCTAGCTCCAAAAATCCATCACTAGATCTACTCTTACATGTCTTATCATCTTTTATACTTGAAAATTCCTTCATCTTCATCTAATTTAGAGCCAACAATCATAATTTTAATTTAATTAAGATTTAACTAAATTAATTGGATGAAAATCTATTAGAAACTTGCAATCATTCACGTAGGTAATGATTCAATCTAATCCTAAGATATACTTCTAGAAAAATTTCACATTTAAAAAAATGGCCTTTAATTATTTCTCTTTCTCTAGATTGGATTTTTTTATCTTATTTTAACTAAAATCTATAAATTTCAATCTAAACATCATTGCTTTCTACTTTTCTTCTTCTTCAAACTTAAAATTTCCATTTCTTTCCTTTGTTTCATCTTTTGTGGTTCCCTATTCAAGATTCAATGCCCTATTTTTGTAAAACTAGATTCATTTGAAGCTTTTTAGCTTAAAATCAAAGCTAAAGCCATCACCTTTCTTTCAAACTGATTCATATCTTCATTTTATCTCCTATACCAAACATCACTTCTCCTTAAACAAAGCATTTTACTAACAAGAACTTTTGCATCATATTTTGCTTCATTCTTGTCCAAATGCCATAAATCTACATTTTCAAAATAAAGGATTTCAAGGATGAGATTATAGCCAAGTGGTATGTAGTTGATTATGAAAAATAGAGATTTGTTCAACCATAAAAGGTTGACTCTCTATCATTAGAAAATGAAAGTGTTAAGTGTCTGAAGTGGATAAGAGATAGGAAAGGAAATTTTCTTGAACATGGATAAGTTAGTGTACAAAAAACATACCCAATTTTTCTATGAAAATTTGGAGTCTTTGAGAAATGACAACGAACTACTCATCTATGTTAGTAGAGCAAAATGCAAAGTCAATACTACCTTGTTGAATTGGTACACTAGGTGAGGGATTTCAAGTGAAACTAACCAGAGTTATAAAAGGATGATGATAAGTTCAATTTCAAGAAATGGATTCTAAAACTTAGTTTTCAAGATTAAAGAAGATACCTTAGGCTAATTAATTTACAATGAACTAAAAGATATCGTATTATTACATTTGCAAAGTTATTTGCCCACAAAGTGGTTCAATAAGTAATGTTAGCAATTTTTTGGCTTTTCTATTATGGGCTATTGAAACCAAATATAAAATTAATTTAGGCTATTTACTAATTAAGTAGTTCATATCTATTAAATTTAGGATTGATGCACATATTGGATATCTTATGATAATTATTAGAATCTTAATTCATTTAGGAAGTGTAATGAATGTTGATGGTTAAAGACTTTAACACATAACAAAGAATGTGAGGTGCTTACTGATATGAATAGAAAAGTAACAAACTTAAAAAAACTACATTATTAAAACTCATGGTGTAAGGAAAAGTAAACCAGTACAAGATTTTTTTAAAAGAATAGAGAAGGAAGAAAAAATAAGAGTTTGATGAGAATAATGAAATTGTTATTCTTATTATTGGAGGAATTAAGATCAGAGAAAGGGGAGAATAAGAAGAAAGAAAGGAAACTAATGACAGTAAAAAGGCTAGAAGGAAAAGAAAAAGGAAAATGGAAGAATATCTAAGAGAAAAAGAAGCAACTATAGCTTTAAAAAGAATAAAGACCAGAAGTAGTTGTAGAAAAAGCCAGATAAAGAAAAAGATTACTACTGTTGAAAGGATGAGATCAAGTAGGGTGTTAGAAACTAGTTTCACACTAAAATACTATGAAACCTAAAAGAGAAAAATTAAGGAGAAGGAAGTAATTGAGCTTTACTTGAAAAGCTCATTTAATGAGAAGGTTGATGAAAAGACTAAAGTAGAGAAAAAGGGTGAAAAAAAAGAAAGCATTAATATTAAGGACATCTAGAGAATAATTGAAATTAACTTGGAAAAGGCTAAAAGGAAAAAAGGAGTGAAAGGAATACTTAAGAAAATTAGAAAAATAGCAAAAGAAGGAAGAGGAGAAAGAAAAGGAAGTAGTTAAGAATGAGGTATTTAAAGTAAGATGGCAAGAAGATAAGAATTTTTTCAGCTATATAAGCCTATACTGGAAGAAAATCCATTTAAAGAGTTCGCTGAATCATTCTAAATGGAAATTGAAGAATATCAACAAATACCAGTAGTAGAAGACTCTACAATGGAAATACATTAAGATAAAGTAGTTGAAGAATAAGAAGACTTCATACCTAATTTTAAGGATGGTAGTAACCTTCTCAAAGCTCTTTAGGACTAATAACACCATAATTATGCTATAATTATTGGACATTAAGGATCCCACCACTTCTTGATGATCTAAGAGTAATCCCTAATTTACTAGAATTGTATTTTAAAGAAATAAGTAGGCCTCAAGCACCAATTCACTATGTTATGTGCCCTACAACTATTGAGTTCTTTGCAACTAAACATAATGAATCAAGAGTTTGGACTATATAGGTAAAGCAACCCACTTAATCCACTCTTGCTTTTACATATACCCTTGATGAACTTCCCAAGCCATATCCTACCCCCACTCCTATCCTTGCACCAGAATCTACCAATCCACCTACAAATATCCTTGATCGTCCACCTTTTCTAATCCTTAATCACACATCTTTTAATCCATTTATTTTCTTGGTTAACCTTATATTGTATAAATCTTATTCACCAACTCCAACCATTCTTCCTCTACTATCACTTTTTGATAAAGCTGGCTCATCCTATACTAAGCTAATTACTAATGCTTACGTTGATACTTGAGAATGATGTTGCAAAGCTAATTAGCAAAGTGGATACTAGTTTTTAAGATGCCAAGGCATAAATGGATATAATTGTGTAGCTACTTCTTTGTCAAGTCAAGCCTTCTTAAAAGCCTTAGATTAATTAGTTTGCTATCTTGTAAAAGGATCTATTTATATGCATTATAATTATATAGGGTTTTCGCTTTTGCCTATGCACCTAAAATTGCTAAGTCAATTTGTTTTTCGATATTGGTAGTTTTAGTTTAGGGTTTAAAGTAACATTATGTTATTTTATTTTGGAACATTAACCTTTACTATTATATGATCCTTATTTTGCAATTATATTCTAGGTTGTTATAACTAATTTATTATTGATTTCTCACTTTTTGATGCCTTTCTAACTTTTGATTTACCAATATGTCACTTGTGCTTCACATATTTCTTTTTCATCTATTGATTGATACATTAATAAACTTTTCACGTTATTTATTCTTGCTTAATTGGGTGAAAATGATAATTTTTTTACATAGCTTGGCTGATTCATAAATTCTTCATGTTATTTCTTCTTTCAATGTTTGATTTTTTTATCTTTGATGGTAATCACCTTTCTACTTTATATTAATTTTATATTTTTCCCTATTGCTTTACTATTATTTCCTTTTTTTTTGCAATGATTCTATTTATGTTATAACTTCTTTGCTCTTATATTATTCAACTTTACATCTATTATTTATTTTATTATCCTTAACTTTCTCTTTTGCTTTGTTGATTTTTTCTATTATATGTTATTTTACTTATATTTCATGCCTCTATTGCCATATTTCTATCTATTGTGTTTTTTTACTATTTTCTGCTATGTTTGTTGTTTTTCTTTTATTTTGCTTTCTTGCTTTGTTCTTTTTGACCTATTGTTGCTATCTTTCAATTTTATGTTTTTACTTTGCTGCTTTTCACTTGTATTAGTATGTTAATGACAAAAAAGGGGAGAAATGAAATTGCAAAAGCTTTATGCATGTTTCTAAAGGGAATCTTCTTAAAAGAAAATTCATATGTTCAAAAGGAGCAAATTTAAAATTATTTCACACAATTATTTGTACTCTAATACCTATTTGTATGTTTTGATATTGTTAAAAATAAAAGATCTAATATCTTTCCTTTCCTTAAATTATTTGTTTCATCCAGCTTACTTGGGCTTAAGAATATTAATTTACTAACTATAAGCCCATCAAATATTTCAAATGGATTTTGGGCCACCACGTTTCCAAATACAAAGCCTAAATTGCTTCACAAAAATGGCCTTTCCCATGTGACAAAAATTAAACTACTTTATGGAAAGAATTCCCATTTTATTTTTATTTTGAAAATGCCAAACTTGCACTTTAAGAAATTTTTTTATTAGCTAAAATTTTAAATTATATATTTCAAAGGTTAAATGACACAATCCAATGGCTAGTATTTAAAAGTCTTTTTGAACCTTTGATCTTAAAAGAAAAGGAATTTCAAATTCAAACTAGTTTTTAACATGTGCTAAAATGAAAATAATTTAAAAAATGAAGTTGTTTTGTGATTTTATAGTTCAAAATAAGATAAACAATGGATCAAATTTCAAGGAAAAATTTAACTCATAGCGAAATAACAACCTACTTACTATCTTGGACAAAATTCATATATTAGGTGAAAAGTGATTAAAACTTGTCTCCTATAGTATAAACAAGATATTTTTAACATATAATCCAAAAAAAAAAGAAGGTTGTAGAGCAAGTTTAATTGGAACTTAAGTTAAGGAGAAAGCTTGTAGAAGAAGTTTACTTAGAGCCCATGTTGTCTTAACCAAATTTTCTCTCTAAATAGGCAACACCTTATTGTAGACAATACACTAAGCAATTGCACTAAAACTAGCAAATATCCTCTTTTCTTATCTTCTCAAAATCAAACCTCTCTTTATCTCTTCCTTGAGCAAAAACTTTTATACCCATTCATAGAGTGTTAATAAATGAATAATTATAAAATTTTCTAGTAAGACGGTGAGAAGAATTCCTTCTTGTATTAGTGAAATCCTAATTAGGGTTAGGAGGATATTGTAAAATTAGGTGGTGAGTAAAATCCTAATGGAGATTGGATAGATCTTATAAAACTAGGTGGATGGTTGAAATCATAGTAAAAATTAAGTAAATCTTATAAATTTAGATGTTATAACTTATTTTAAATTAGTGGATATCTCAAATAATACTTAATAGCTTAAGAAGAGATATATAGACCAAAAAGGCATTCCTTCTAGACTACCAAACTTGTATAAAAATTTTTAATGTTCCTTCTTCTTCCCTACTCTTTTACCTCTTGAAATTTTATTGTTTAAAAGACTTTATTTTTCCATATTTTCAAGATAAGCATACATTTGGTTTTCACATTTATATTTTATATTCTTGATGAAATTCTTTTTGTAGTTTGAAAGAAATACACTTAGACATTTGCAAATCTTATTTAATAAGTCATATTTTTACACACTATATTCACTAATATTCCAATAAGTTTCTCTTACATCTCTTTAGTTTTCATAAAATTCTAACATAGATTTTGCAAGAAATTACTTTTTAAAGCCAATTCATCCCCTTCTTGAACTATATGTTTTATCACACCTTTGGCCCTTCCAATGGTCAAGTTAGTTTGAATAAGAAAGTAATAGGTATAAATTAGAAAGTAAAGAGAATCTAAAGAGTGTTTATAAGGAAGGTCTTATTAGGGTTGGACCAGTCTTATTACATCAGTAAAAGGTCCTTGAAGGGACAATAAGGTCTTATGCCCCTAATGGATCATTCTAGAATTGATATTTAGTTGTATCCGCTAATAAAGTGATTAACCCTAACTAGCATAATAGTTGTCTCTAATTATTATAATTAAATGCAATTGGCTTTGTCTACTTGGTATTAGTATAGGTCTTAACTATCATAGGCATACAATTAATCCTTTCCAACAAAGGTCTATTTACATATCAATTTGTCCTTTCGGGCTATGGACTGATCCAATCACTTGGGTTGGTCCAAAATAGTCAGCTAAATAGGTCTAATCATTAGTATTCATCAAAGAAAGTAAAATCTACTCATTCTAAAATTGAAAATTATATTTTATATTCTTCCTAAATAAAAAATGCACAATCATGTTAGTAGTGTCATAATTGACATTTTTGTACATTTTATTGTAATTTTCTTTTATAATTTTGAGAATTGTCTATCATAAATTTTACCAACATAATGTTTTTTAAATATTGGTTACATATTTCATCCCTAAAACGTTAAAAAAATTTTGAAAAAAATTGAGAATTTGTGAAACATTTATAATTATTGTAAAAAGTTCCAAAAAAATTATCTACTGTTTCTGGTGTTAAGGGAAAATAAATTCAGAATTTGCTACAGTGCACCTTTGAAGAAGGTTATAATTTTTATTAGAATTTAAATTTAAATTTAAAAAATTTACAAATTCCTATTTAAAAACCTACAATTTTTTATGAGAAAGTTATCATATATACAGATATTATGAATAATAAATACATAAAAAATTGTAATTACATCATTCAAATATATAAAAAAAATTGAATTTATATAAAAATGTAACATAATTACATCATTCAAATATATAAAAAAATTTGAATTTATATAAAAATGTAACATTTATAAAAAAAATATATAACAAAATTATATATAAAAATGACAATAATTTTATTGAAAAATGCAAAAACACCAGTTGTCGATGAGTTTTTTCAAAGATGCACAGACACAACAATCAAAATCTACTCATATGTTTGTATTTTTACATCTGATTGATTTTCCCTTTGAAAATTGTACGCATCTATGAAACTTAATTATTATTAATGATTATTAATTTTAAGAGCTAGAGGGCCAGCATCTATTTTATTATTCAAATAAGTTTATTTCCGCATTTGATCAACTACTAATTGATTGTCTAATCAATATTTTGCAAGAAAATCCGGTCACTTTCTCATGGGTCATATTTGATTTCCCAAAATGGAGAGACGTGGTATTTAATTAATGCATATAAACAGTCAAATACAATGTTAAAAGGGGGAAAATAATATCTTGTCCATTCAAGAAAATTCCCTGTAAACTGATTTTTTTAAAAGTAGGATCCTTTACTTTTCATTAGCAAAAGAAGAGGGCATCTTAAGAGAAATATAGAAATATAATTTTTTGTATTAAAATAGTAAATTAAAAAAAAAGAGTGAATATTAAAATAAAAATTATATATTTATTTCTTAAAAAATAATAATAATAATAATAAATTCACATCATTTTCCTAATCCAGTTTGAATTTGAATTGCAAAAATATATTTTTGACTAATTAATAAAAATCTATCCTCAATACAGCCAGCATCTTAATTTAATTTAACGATTTAATGATATTTTGACAATATTTTTAAAATTTTTATTTTTTTATATAAATTAAATTATATATTTGTTAAGTAATTTATCATTGGCACTATAAAAAAAATCTAACCTTATCCATCTTATGATAAGGTCTTGGAATCACTTTCTATTTGTTTTTATTTCTTTTTTATTTAAATTTAATTTATAATTAATATAAATTAATTTTATACTATCATCCATTATAATTTTAATAAAAATTTATCAAATTTTTCTCATGATTAATAAAAAATTTTAATTATTATTACCTTTTTGATAATGTAACTTCAGCGTAAAAAAATTTTACAATAACCATAGATCAAAGTTAAACTTTCCTCCCTTGTTTATAATTTTTCCTACATGTTTCGGTGAATGAATATCAGTAAATGCATGCCGTCGGGATTTTTTTCCAGAAAAACATGTAGAAAAACAAGCACCAAATTTAATTATTTGTTAATCGTTGATGTGAAACTACTGTAACTGGTGATGCTTTTGTTCCGTTGTTATTAAATATTGTAAATATATTGGACTTTTTTTTTTTGGCCATATAAATATATTGGACTTGACTTTGGGGTCAATTGCCAACATTCAATATTTTGAAGGTCCTGATTTATATGCCTTTTTTTTTTAACGTCACTATTAAGAATTTAAGACTTTAAGACTTAGTGTCTGATTTATACACTAGACTTCACAGAAATATATAAAAGCTTTTTTCACAACAGAAATCACCAATACACGCGATACTCTGTGTTTAAATTTAAGATATAAAGGAGTTAAAAGCCTAAAAAATAATATTGGTATATTGTATTACTAAAATATTAATAAATACATACAAAAATTATTTAAAAAAAAGTACATAAAAAATTATAAGAGATTAAAAAACCCTTCTTGAGTGTTGGTTTGGATCCCGTTATGTGCTGCAGCTATGACACTGCAATCGTAAAATACTGAAAAAAGAAACCGCATAAATAAATATCGCACAATTAATAATTATTCCCTTAAAATTATTAAGTATTAGTAAGATGATTCTTAAATTATAAAAATTATAATAATTTTTAAAAATGTTATTCATTCAATTTTATTTTTGAATAATACAATAAAAGACTGAAATTATGTAAACTAAGTATTATTTAAAAATTATTATAGTTATTTTTATAATTTAGGGATTATTTTTCTAGCACGATGTAACTCTAGGAATAAAATTGTTAATTTTACAAAAAAAAGGGGATAATCTCTTAATAAAATTGTCACAATATTGTGCAAATTAATTTAACATGGAATTCCAACTTGAGTTAAAAAAATGGAGATTTTTATTATAATATCAATACCAATGGCGGTTATAAAACTCCACGCCTTCAACCGTATAAATTCCTGATCACAGTCAACCAAATTTTCATATAAGTGCCTCACGCAAGTTTCGCAAATTTTCATGATAGGTTGGTGTCACTTGAAACCTCTTTTGCAAATATTACATGAAATTTTAAATTTTTATATATAAAATTGTGAAACTGTAAAATTTTTATAGAATTTTTAAATATTATGTTACGATTATGATTATTTTAATTCCAATTTTTTATAAAAAAATTATAAATGTTTATGGTGAAATTAAAAATGTATAAAAATTCTAAAAAAATGCTATAGATACCAAAAATAAAATTTAAAATTGAATTTTAAATCTTTTATACATGTGAGATTGAACTATAAATTTATCTTAATATCTTGTATTTAATGACAATTTTGGATTTCTATTAAGAATCCAATTTTAGATTTATTTTTTATGCATATTATATTACTGAATTCCAATTTTTATGTAAAAATAAAAAATTTATACTTTTACTTATAAAATAACATAACTTTTCTTAAATCACACCAAAGCAAAATCTAATAATACTTTTCCGGTGCAAGTATTATACCAATGTACCTCCAAAATTTCATTTTTCACCCTTATAAATTTATGGAGGTCCAATAAAACAACACTTGTTTAGTAAATTACATAAGAAGTGGGTCTTTTGTTCGTGTGACATCAAATTCATTAATTTTGAATTAACTTCATTTTATTTTAATAGAAAATATTTCAATTGATTTACAAATAAATTTTATTATTTAAAAATTATATCAAAATAATGATTTAAATTTATTTCTAAATGAATTATTTTATTTTATTTGAAATATATTGAAAAATACATGCAAGACAATTGATGGTATCATAGTAATCTATATCAAATAGAGGATAAAATTTTTGATCTAACATATGTTTAGATTAAATGAAATAAATTATGATGAAATTCTTAATAAATTTAATGGATTTCCTCATCACATAAATGTAATTAAAAATTATAAATAAAATGAAAAAAAATTTTAGAAGTTGTTCGGTTGGCAAGAATAGTATGGAAAGTTGTATTTCTCAAAAACTATGAAACCCTTGAATTATTTAGTTGACCATTAATTATTAAAGTGCAGGATGTTCTACCTTTTAAGAAGTTTTATTTCCCACACACTATAAGGAGTTATTTATTCACATCACCCTTATAAGAAAAGTTTTTTTATGTAATATGAAGATAAAAATATAAAATTATCCTAACTCAATTTAATGAGATAAATACAAATGAGCTATCAAAAGTATGGTCCAATATCATATAATTCTCTTGAAGTTTCAAAACTTACAAATAACTCCACCATATTTTTTTTTTAAAAAGTAAAAAATATTGACAAATTAGTTTAAAAGATAGAAAACAAAAGTATATTAGTTACTTACAATTGTTTCCAACTTTTTTTAACATAAATTAAGCTAGTTATTGAATGTGATTTCTTCTAAAATAAATTATTAATAATAGAATTAAAGACAAGCGTTTTGTGTGTATTATAGTTGAAACTCAATTAAATATATTTGAGGAGGCATGATATGTGTTTTTTTTTCTTTTTCATTACTTATTTAACTTTACTTTAATTTTACTAGACTAAAAAATAATTAGAAAAAGTCATAAATGCTATTTTTTTCTTGTTTCTATTAATTAAAATTTCAATATTTTCAGTTTTTAAAAAATTTAGGAGAGTTATTTGTAATTTTTGAAACTTTGAGAAGTTTATGAGATACTAAGTCATACTAGAGGAATTTATTTGTATTTTTGTCCCAATTTAATGATGACTACTTTAACCTTTTGTCCTCATTATTAGTTTTAAAATCATAATAAATATAATTTATTAATAATAAAACAAAATTATGAATATAATAAGTATATACTAAATAGAATGAACATTATATAATAAATATATATATTATAATATAATCATAAATATAATTGTAATAAAAGCAAAATTCTAATTAGAATTATAATTATTATATATATTAGATTATTTTATTTATCATTTTAATATTCAATTAAAAAATTAAAAAAATTGTGTATTCCTTATCTATTTTATATAAATTTCATAGAACTAATTATTTGTTGAATTTAATGTTTTACTAATACATTTTCTTTATTTAAAATATATTCTATTTCAATTATATCAAGACAATTTAATATATATATATATATATATATATATATATATATATATATAATGCTAATTTTTTTATATAATTTTGCTTTACTTTTTATAGTATGCTGTAAAAATAAAAAATTATGAATTTGTGAAAATTATGATTGAAAGGTAGATTAAAAATATAATTTAAAAATTAACTAAAGAAAATTATTTTTATATTAGAATTTGAAAGAGCATATTAATTATTTTGATAATACTTGCTAGGAAGTTTAAAGTTAATTTATGGGAATTGTCAATTTCTTAGTGTTAATTAAATAACTTCAAACATTTCTCAAAAGATTCATGAAGGAATTAACTTTCTAAAGAGTTTAACTTCCCATAAAAACTTACTTCCTATTCATATCAATTGACTCCTTAAAGCTAAACACCATCTCAAAATAAAATTTATTTGAAAATAAAATAAAATTACTAAAAACATTTGACTTGAGTGGAATTTAATATTCCTTAAAGGCTTTTTTGCCTTCCTTTGTATTTAAGGTTTGATCTTGATCCTTATATGTATGTATCTAATGATTTAACTACTTCTCTCATAAATAAAATAAAATAAAACAATATATTTAGCCTTTCCAAAAATATGTCTATGCATTTTATGTTGGTCAAATGCAAGGAAGCAATCACCATTTTTAAATTTACAATAATGTATAGAGCTTTATAGGGCTCTTCATGCCCCTTATAGCATGCATAGAAGTGAGATTAATATAATTATATAACTTATAATTTTGTGATAAACATTTTGTACAAAGATTTTCAATAAATTTAGAGAAATATATATGTTATTTATAGTAAATAGCAAAACTATTCTTGAAATATAAAATTGACATTAAATTAATTCTAAATTTTATTATAAAACAAATTTCATTCAATTCTATAAAATTTGACATCAAATTAATCTTACTATTAAATTGACATCAATTTAGTTTAGAAAAATTATGTTGACATAAAATTAGTTTTAACTTTTATCTTGACATCTAAGTAGTCCTACTATTAGTAATTTTGTTAGCAAACGTAAGTTATAGTTACATCTTTTCTCCTCTAATTATGGACTAATAAAAAATACAAATTATTGAGTTAAGTTGGAAATTTTACTTTTAAGAGAAAGTATTCTACTATTCTCTTAAAGAAAAGAACAAATCTTAAACATCTAATAGTGATATTTTCTTGAAAAATCAATCAATGTACAAAACAATGAGCAAATTTATCAGAAAATAAATTAAGTACTTAATCAAAATAGATTAGGTTTTAAGACATTATAGTATAATAACCTAATCTAGAAAATTTGAGATTTTAAGCAAGATTTTTTAAACGTTAGTAACAGCAAATGGCATCAACTTAAATAACAACATCAAATATCAAAATGGATTGCAATTTGAACAACTAAATTAAGGTTTAATTGAAAATTATAAACTACACAACAAAAAGTTTCAAAAATGAATTATTTTCTTATTAAAAATGCTGAAATTAAGCTCAAATACAAAAAAATACAGAAAAAAGTGAAGAGAACAAAAATCATAAAAAATAACAAAATAACAAAATAAAAAAAAAGAAGAAAACATAGAAAAGAAAGATAACAATAAAAAGAAAAAAAACTTATAACTTGGGTTTATTGTTCTTGACAATGCAATTGTAAAGGCACAGAGCACCATTTCACTTTAAATATTCTTATTTTTTATGTTTCTTATTTATAAATAATAAAAAGTTTGAAACTTTTTGTTGTTCAGTTGTTATTTTTCACTCTAAACCTTAATTTGATTGTTTGGATTGCAATCCATTCTAGCATTTAGTGTTATTATGTTCTGGGATGATTTTATTTGTTACAATTACTAGTATTTAAGGGATCTTACTTAGAATCTCAATTTTTATGTGTTAGTTTATTATATTATAAAGATTAAAACATAACCCATTTTGACCATATACTTGTTTTGCTTTTTGATAAATTTGTTTATTGTTTAGTTCATTGGTTAATTTTTCCAAGCAATTATCACTATTAGATGTTTAATGTTTGATCTTTTCTTCAAGAGCAAAATATAATACTTCTCTTAAAAATTAATTTTCTAACTTAATTCAGTATTTTATATTTTTAATTAGTTCATAATTAGATAAAGAAAATTTTAAATACAACTTAAATTTTCTAATAAGAATACTAATAACAAGACTAATCTAATGTCAAAACAAAAGTTAAGACTAATTTAGTATCAATATAATCTTTCAAGGCTAATTTGATGTTAATATAATGGAATTGGAGATGTCATAATAAAATTGTTGACTAATTTGATGTCAACGTAATCTTTCATGGATGAATGTGCTCATTTATTGTTTTAGTTATTTATGGGATGATTCTAAAACATAACTTATCCATGATTTAAAGTATCTAAAAAAAAGATTACTCATTTTTTGCACAATTGACACTTTATTCATTTTTATTTATTTTATTCTTAACATGCTTCAAATATGCTTTTATTCGACTTTCATTAATATGAAATTGACCTCAAAAAATTTAATTTATGTCATCTCTTTTCCAATTCTCCCATCTCAATCCCTAATAACTTAACCTCATATTTTTTTTTGGATAATAGTAAAAGTAGTTAAATCGCTAGATGCACACATATAAGATCCTAGAACCTCATGCGTTTTTAGGTTCTCTTCAATAATGGTTCTAATGAAATCATATTAAGAAAAATACTTTGACTTCCCTTCAATTTTAATAAAATTATGTAAAGTTCCTATCTAGTTTCAAAACCTACACATGACTTCCTTGAAACATAAAAACAAATACTATATTTAAATCCAAATTTAAATTTTCATTGCAAAATAGTGAGAAAAGATTATTATAGAGTTTAAATCTAACAATATGTGATACTTTAAGTATCTTATGCTAAAAATTGTGCATGGATTAAGTTCAAATGACTAAAATATGATTGATGGAAAAGTTAATTTTTGATGTAAGTGTAATGATTATTCATCTATTTGAATTTAATCAAAGTATATATTTGACTAGAAAATACTTAGAAATATCATATTAATTAATTTGAATCATTGATCATCTTTTCTCATCATTTTATTGATAAAAGAATTGAATTTAGGTGTAAGTATAATTTTTTTTCAAGTATATCACTATAAGAAAATTTGTATTAGCAATGAAAATTAGTGATAGATTTAGGGATGATTTTTTTGTTGGTAAATAGGACTCTAAGAGTCATATTTGTCTTATGAATTTAGCAATGGATTTTTCAAGTCATTGCTAATTTTGTTGCTAATTTTTTTTTTATTCCTAGAAATTTTCCATTTAAAGTTTTATCTATCGCTAATTCTATTAATATATTTTATTGATGGAGTAAGTGACAAAATAAAAAAAATATGTTTTTAAAAAGAATAATGGATTTAATGATAGATTTTTGCACAAAAATTTAAAAATTTGTTTGATGTTGAAGTGAATTTTTTTCTTTTATGAAAAGCAGTGATGGAATTAGCAATAGACATTGAAAAATTTGTCAATAGCCTAAATGCATCATTTCATTAATCATTAATTAGTGACAGATATGTTTATTGCTAATTCCATCTTTAAATTGGATAATAAATTAAAGCCTAGCAACAAACTTCCCATTTGTCCTAGCTTTTTTCTCCTCTCCCTCCTTCTTTCTTCATTATCATACTACTCTAGCTATTGTATGGCCTTCATTGCTATTGTTTGCCATTTCCATTGCATTTATCTCACCTTGTTGAGCATTTTAATTAGTGAGTTTTCTCCATTTTATGCCAGTTTGTTAATTTTTTAATTTTTAATTTTTAAGATTTAGTTTTGTGAGTTGTGATTATTTTATGTATTATAATGATATTTGTTATATTTTTGGATATTTTTGTATTTGATTGTTATAATGTTAATTATTTTGTTAAAAAAAACTTTTAGAGAGTTTTTTAATTTTTTTTTTAGTTTTTTAGAATTTAGTTTTGTGATTATTTTTTATATTGTAGTGATATTTTTATAACATTGAATATTTTTGTATTTGATTGTTGCATTATTAATTATTTTGTTAAAAAATCATTTTTAAGGAGTTTTTCAATTTTTTATTTTTTAAGATTTAATTTTGTGGTGTGACTATTTTGTATATTATAGTGATATCTTTTGTATTATTGAATATTTTGTATTTGATTATTGTATTATTGATTATTTTTTATTGAAATCACTTTTAGGGAGTTTTACATTTTTCTTATTTTTTAGGATTTAGTTATATGACTTGTGATTTTGATATTTTTTGTGTCTTTGAGTATTTTTAACTCTCTTAACTTTGTATTTAATGCTTTCTCTCTATTTTTGCCTTAGTTATAACAAGATTGGTGGGTTATAAAATTAGGGTAATTCATTCTAATGTAATGTGTTTCATTCTTATTTTCTTCTTGATTCTTAATTGATTGTTGCTACTAAAATATTTTTATTTTAATGTTGGTTGTATTGTGATAAATATGGACATTTAATGATAGAGGCAAATATAGGTTTTTTTTTTCAAAGAAATTAACACAACCTATTATATCTTCTATTTATCATGATATTTTGCATTTTTTAAAATGCTTGCTTTATGAATGAGTGGACATGTGTAATAAAATCACCTTGCATGGAAAACTATCCTACTATTGTAGATTTCAAATTCTATTAACTACCTTATCATTGTGGATCTAGGATTCTATCCTTTATTTAGATTTCTATAGTGGCAAATCTACATGATGTGGAGCATGTACAAGTGAAGACACTGAACTTCCAAATTTCTTATCAAATATATTATAAACTGTTATATATGAATTCAATAAATCTTAAAATTTGAAACCACTGAAATATTATAATATTGAAAGATGAACCACATTTGCTCTTTAATAATAAGTTAATTGTAGAAGTTGAATCATTGAGTAAAATTTGAGCATAAAAATTTCCTATTAAAATTTAAATAACTTACAAGTTACTAGGGTTTTATGGAAGAACATTCTATATGTGATCAAGAAATAACCAAAGACGGGAAAGATTTATTAAGCAAGAGTATGAAAAAGATTAAGTAAAGAGAAATCTCATTTTTAAGGTTCAGGTAGAAAGTAGTTTGTCACAATGATGACCTAGTTTTTTATGTTAAGCTAGATTATGATGGAAAAGGTAGTTTGTATAGGGATTCTCTTGTGGGAGCAAAAGAATATGGTAAATGAAAAAGAGCTAGACTTGGATAATGAGGAGAAGGACATGGAGGATAAAGTATATTTTAGTAGTTTCAAAATTAGGAAAGGAATGAATGATGGGTTCCAATGTCCTACCATAATCATATCTAAAAAAGAGGAAAAGAGGTTGAACAAACCATGGAAGAATATATTGATCATCAAATTATTGGGAAAACAAATAAGGTTTTGTTTGTTGGAATCTAAATTGCTTTATTTATGGGCTAAAAATAGCATTCTTGATATCATTGACCTAAGAAATTATTATTATCTAATCAAGTTCACTATAGCATCAGATTATAAGTTAGCTCCCATAGGAGGCCTTTAGCTTCTTTTTTATCACTATTTGATAGTGTAAACATAAACCTTAATTTTGACTTTATAAAAGACATTATTGATAGGGTTATAATCTGGATCCATCTCTCTGATCTTCCTATAGGTTTTTTAAATAAAAAATTCCTTACTTTCCTTAGCAATAGAGTTGGTAAAATTTTAAAGGTAGGTACCACTACAATATGTTAAGTAAGAGGCAAGTATGCTAGAGTGTGTACTAAGGTTAATCTTAAAAGAAACTATGAGCCAAATTCTCTTTTCCAAGAAAGCAATATTGTATTCAATAAAAAAAGTTTGCACACAATTTGCTTTAATTGTGGTAAATATAGACATCTCTTTGAACATTATCTGGATAGGGTCATAGAAGAAAAAATAGTTGTTAAGCATTTGAATGTTGTTAATTCTAAAACTAAAAAGAATGGAAAATCTTATAATCATAACTACAAGTTTAGTGAATGGATGGTAGCCTAAAAGATAAGAAAGGGATAGAAAAAATAAACTAAAAATAAAGTTAGGAACAAAAGGTGAAAATGAAAAGGTAAGGGATGAAAGTTTAATAGGTTCTTGCTATACAATCCTAGATAACAAAATTTTTAAAGGTGATGACTTAGTAGGTGACCATGAAAAAGTGTAGAAAAAGAAAGATGATGTGCCAATCCCAATTTCACATATTGTAGTGTTTGGCTTGGGTAAAAGAAAAAGTAATGTAACAGGGGGAAGTAATCAAAAGTTGGTTACAATATGGAGTGGAGAGATACACTACAAAAAAGTGGCACTTAGCTATGGTTAAAATTGTGGCTATCACATAGCAAAACTGTGGCTAAAAACTAGCGCCACAGGTTACTAAACTGTGGCTAAACATGGCGTTACAAAATTTATTTGCCATGGTTTAAATGGGCGTGGTAACATAAAATTTACTACAATAATAATTGTGGCTAATCATTATTTACCCACAATTGTAAGCATAGGTAAATTTCCCGTGAAATCAGCAAAATATAATAGCAATTTTTAACCATGGTTGAAATCGTGGCTAACAATTATTTGTTGAAAAAAATTAAAATTACAATTATAACAGTGGCTAAGTATTTGGAATATGTGAATCATCCTGAATTTAGCTATAGTAATAATTGTAGCTAAGTATCTGGAATCTATTTATCATCCTAAATTTAACCATAGTTATAATCGTAGCTAATATTTAATTTATTATTTTTAAAAAAAATGGCATTATAGTTCTTATACTACAAAACCTGAACATGTGAATATAATAGATTAAATTAGTAATATACTTCATATATTTTAAACTTGAACCTATGAGTATAATAAATTAAAATACTAACAATTATATTAATAGCCAAAGTATGTATCCTCTTACAAAGAAAGAAAATATTCAAGAACAAGTAATACTATTTCAAATGTTAGTAACTAGAATAAAAAAATGATAAATTCTAATGTTAATGAAAACTATCAAAGTCCAAGAGATGAATGTAAGAACAACTAAAAGTGAGATCTATCATACTCTAATGCAGAAACTTCTGAACCAAATTTATCTTACAAAAATCTCATTAGGTTGTTGAGTTGAGTCTGAGTCTATGAAAATTTTTCCTTAGTCTCATCATAACCAATAAGCTTTTCTTTCAAAGTCTCAACTTGCTTTGCTAACTCTTCAACTTGCTTTTCATTTGCATTATTAGTTGAAGCATAAAAAACTCTGGAAGTACCTTGTTGCATAGGAAACTTAAAAATGCTAGAAGGACATACCCCAATTCCTAAACCACGTACACGACTAAAATGCTCATTTCCAAATACTTTTCTTACATCATCATCTGGTTCAGCTAATATCACTGAATGAACACTTGAAGTAGCAAAACGTTCTTAATCTTGAGGTAAGTGTTCTAAAATTTTATCCTATACACAAAACACCAATATCAACAATCTACAAGTAAATTAAAAATATGTATTTCTAAATATATCTAATACTTTCAAATGAAGGATAAAAGAAAAAGTTGAGTAGCTTAATCAATCTACATTAGTGCTCACAATTGAAAACCAGTCAATTAACAATATCAGAGAATGAGACATTAATGTTTTGGGAACTTTAAAACTTTATTTATCCATTGAAGTATATATACTGATATAATATTCTATGCTAAGTGAGATAAGAGATTCTTCAAACAAAGTACAAGTCCAATTTAGTTCACATCTACTAGTTGTTATATATATAACAGTGATCTTTCATCACAAAGAAACCAGTACTTAAAAAATGCATAGCATTAGAATTAAGGAGTTCAAGTGATAAGGCTCAAGAATGCATTCCAACCATAATACAGAGTAATATATATTTATATATATAAGCAAGCTATATTGGTTTAAAAAAACCATTATTTATTACATCGAACAATTACAATAAGATATCATAATACTCCTTTGAATTTTCATTAGTATAATACTTGGTTGGTTTGGATAAATTAGGACCATTAATATAAGACCTATTTTTCAGATGATGTCTTCTTGATTTATTTGCTCTGACAACAAGGACCCATGAAATTGAATAACAATGTAGTACTATTATATGTCTTCACTCATGTAAAACAATGGAGAAAATGACTTTGAGAGTAATTTTTTTTATATTTACATGCATAATCATAATTTTTTACAATTTTATCAAGCAATAATCACATATTTTATATTTGTTTGCTGATAATCGGGAGCAACTAAAACAAGTGAAATAAAATTTGAACAATTTTACTTCTTTTTACCCCTTTTTTTGGCAAAAGTGATAAAATTACTAAACTTATAGATATGTATAAATTTATAATTAAAAAAAGGAAAATTTTTAAAGAGTTGTTAAATGCTATTTATGACAATGACTTATAAGAATTTTTATTTGTATTTGGTATGTTTCACAATTGCATCTTTAATAAAGAAAGGGAATGAACTATGGGTCATGCGTGTTTGTTTTTTTACCAAAGTCATATCTATTCTTAGTTTGTCAATACACAAGTGTGGGCCTTGTCGACTCTATCTTCTTATTGTCATGAAACTTGAGTTTCTTACTCTAAAATAAGCTTCTCTAACATGAGGGCTCAACCTTAATTTTATATCTAACATATAATTTACTCTACTATTTTCTATTAAGGGATTAAAGAGGGCTCTTATCTACGAATTCATGCCAAAAGACTAGTACTTTAGAGTATCCCACATATTAGATAGCTACTATACATTGTACTAAAAAATAACTAACCTAGAAGGAAAAAACCATTAGAATTTTTCGTAGGGTGATTATGAAAATCAAAGGAAATTACTTAACAGTAGATTTTGGTGGTCGGTTGTTAGGTCCCCACTAGAATAACATCCATACAGTTAAAGACCTGAGGGAGAATGGTGTTAAAAAAATAGCAACAAGTGATGACCTAAGACTGCCAGAGTTATAATTAATGACACAAAGCAGAGATTTAGCCATGTAGTGGATCTATGACTTTATGCCTTCTAATATTAAGCCAACTGCATTTTGCATGTATTTAAATTAAATTATATGCATGAGGAACACTAGTGGAAGTCAAAATGCAAATAAAATAAATACTTACAGCTAATATTTTCCCTTCTTCATTCACGTAATTTCCATCCTTTTTAAACAAATTTAACAAAATAGCTTTACTCCAGCATACAGGCCTTCCTAATTGTTTCTCCTAACAATAACATTATGAATGAATCAGAAGAAAATTGGATAAATAGTAACAATACCAACTAACATATGTTTATAAGAAAAAATTCAAATACATGACACTAGATATGGAAAACATGTTTATAAAAAAAAATTCAAAGGCATGACACTAGATATGGAAAAATAAATATCCTTTAAAATTCTCTTATTACTAACATACAATTTGACAAGCTTTTCTTGCATTACTCTTACTACCACTAGCATGAGAAACTTTAAGCTTCTTCCAATTTTGAGTGTTTTGCAAGCTTACTGCCTAAAAATTCAAAATACGACAATCATTAGATTTCATAATTTTATTTGAAAGATAACATTATAAGCTAATTTAGCTAGAAAAGGTAGTGTAATAATTTTTGCAAGAAATTATATACCTTCATATGTTTTTAATGGTAATATGATACAAAAGCAGACCACTCATCACTATCCACTCCAGGAGGAGGATTTGCTAGCAACTCTTCCCTACTTTTAATAGGATAAAAATACTTAGATCTCAACTTATATTTGTGAGCTCTCCATCTATCTCCTAAGACTGTTATAGCCCATTTGTAGCTAGCAGTATAATCAAATAAGAAGTTGTCCTAAACATTATTAATTCAAATAATTAGTTTATAATCATAATACACATAAAATAAATAATATGACATGTAAGTTAATTTTTTATTACCTCAATATATTTCCATTACTTTCGTCTTTTGTCAATTGGCATCCAATGCCAATGTGTAACATTTATAGAACAAATATTTGAGTTTTGAGCAAGTTTACCCAAAAACCTCACAAATAAGTTTGAACCATTGTCATTTCCTTGCTTATCACCATTAAGTTTTACAATAACCTTTAGATCTTTTGCCAAGTGCCAAACATCATTTTCTACTATTTTTCGGGTTGTAATTTCTTTAGTTTTCATGTCTACTAAGCATCAATAAAGTAGAAGTTTAGATAATAAAAAGCTAAATAAATTTTAAAAAGTATATAAGAAAGTTTTCATTGGCTTACCCATTATGTTCACAAGCAAAGGTCCTTTTTCTTCTTGAGGTTGATTTTCATTGGAGCTGGAGGGAAGAGATGAATTATCAGTATTAGATGTAGTTGACATACCATGAACATTTGGAGATTCGAATTCATTATCATCATTATGGTTTGGTTGCAGAGCATCTTCACAAATCATGTCATTACTACTGCTAGTTTGTCCATGGTTTTCCTCTAATAAATCTTGACTAGATATACTATTAGCATTTGTATTTTAGCCCCATAGGTCAACCAATATTGTAATTGCAAATTCTTGTGCTTTTAGCTCATTTCAAACCTAATACATGAATAACTCAATCCATTTAACATTGAACATTGAAAAGTAAAGAATTTTAACTACTAAAGAAATAAAATTTTTACCATAGGACATTAACTTATACATTCAAATATAAAATAAAAGTAACATCACATTTTAGATGTAAATGATGATATAGACATTTAGCATGAATTTAAAGTAAATAGAAATATGAAAGAAATTAATAAAATATCCTAAAATACAAATGAAATTAGCTTTTTTATTAAAAGATGGGAAGTACATATTAAAATATAGTAACACTAGTCAAACATTGCATCATTCTCATCATCACTATTAAGATTGTGTTCTTCAATCAAAGTTAAGTTATCTAGTTCTTACTCATCATCATCATCTCTCACTAATTGTAATTGATCAATATTTTTCAAATGTTGGTCAAGAAAAGGTATGTCTTCCATAATAAGTTGTTCTGAATCATTCAAGTACTCTTCTCCCATATCATATATGTCCTTCGGCTTTATGTGGCAAACACAACTCTAACCTTGATCAATTGGATCATCAACATAATATACCATTCAACCATCAATTACAAGAATGTAAGGCTCATCTATTCTTGTTCACGAGTATGAATTAAGTGTGAAAAGTTAACATTAGTGATGCTAAAGTCATCCATCTTAACTCCCTTTTTTGAGGTGGTGTCTACCTACTCACATCTGAATAACATAACCGTTAACATACCATAGTAATCTAACTTAGTAATGTTAATCAATCATCCATAATACATAAGATTAACTTTTGTTGAAGCTTCATCATTAGCATTTGCATATCTTTTTGTTTAAGCAGGCATTGCAACACCACTATTTTGTGTTCTCATGCCTCGCTCTTTTGACTTAGTACGAAACTTAAAACCATTTATGTTAAATCTATCAAATCTTCTTGTAATCATATTTGGCCCTTTTGCAAGCAATTCAATTTCAGGTGTAATATCTGGATCATCTTTTTTCCTAATCTAGTGCAGTTGCAAATGTAAAAGGATAAATTAAATAATTTATAATCATTTTAAAAATAAAGAAAAAGAATTTGCAATGGACTTTTACATAATATTTAAACCACTCATGAAAATGTTTGTGCATATATTCTTCAATATACTTAGGGGTAATTCTTTTATCCTGATTCATTCACTTCACTTCAATTGTAAACTTCCTACCAAAATAAGGTATGCTTTACTTCCATTTATCCAATTAGATTATGAAAGTAGATAAAAGATAAAATTAGAACATTCACTTACTTGCGAAACTTATCAATTATATCACAATTACATAACACATAACTGTGAGCTTATGTTTTCTGAAAAGGCAAGAGAGTGATTGTCTTTATAACACCAAATGGCTTTCCTAGTGTAGGAAATCTTGTTAACAAAATGACAAAATCACTACTAATAATAGACTCATTCTCATCATCATTGCGCCTAGGCCGGTTGAATCTTGTTTCAATGCCTTCCAAGTATCTAAAACAAAATATGAGACATTCCTCCACAATATATCCTTCAGCTATACAGCCTTCTAATGCAGCTTTGTTACGAATGTATGATTTTAGATGGCCAAGGGTCCTAAAAATATAAGGAAAATAGATCATGTTCATAAAACTCATAAAGTGACATCTAAATAAAGCCACAAAAAATTAGTACCTTTCAATTAGATACATCCATCTAAAATATACAGGGCCAGCAATCATGGCTTCCTTAACGAGGTAGCTAACCAAATGAACCATAATAGTGAAAAAGGATGGGGGAAATATTATTTCCATATGACAAAGTGTTAATGTAATTCTTTGTTGGAGCTTTTCCAAGTGCTTGACTATAATATCCCTAGGAGAATTTTTTTCAAAAACTACTCCTAAAGTATCAAAGTAAATTTACCCTTCTTAGTTAAACATGCTCAGCTCAAGGAAATTTTAGAAATGAGTAACCTCCTGGGAAGTTTTCCAAACCCTTTGAAACATTGATAAAGATAAAAACTTAAGTTAAAATATTATTAGAAATGTGCCCAAAAAATTAGAAAATTTTTGATAGGACCTAACTTGGTTTTAGGGGCCCAAGTGAGCTGAAATTTCATAAAATGGGCCGAAATTATAATAATTTAATTTGATTTCTTAAAATTCTTTTTGAAAAACTCATTTACTGAGGCTCGAATGTGTTTCCAATAAGCCAAATTGAATCTAAGGACTAAATTGAAAATAGGCTAAGAAATTTTAGGTAAAAGTAAAAATTTTGAAAAGATTTGGGATTAAAATGTAAATTTTCAAAAAATTGAATTTTGGTCCATTCTTTTTCTATTAATTTTGGGCAATTTTAAGCTGAGTGGATTCCAAAAAATTTTGTCCTTAGATGTTGCAAAACAACAAGAAAAGTATAAAAAATTTCATGGATTTTGGGCTAAATTACAAAAAGGCCCTATTTTTTAAAAACTTGTAGAAAACCCTAGAAACCTTGAGAAAATCCCATTCAGCTCTTCTCCTTCCTCATTTGCACTAAATTGCAGCTACCATAGGATATTTCTTCAAGCTTTTAACACAACCAAATACACAAATAAGACTAATCAACCACAAAATTTCAAGTTTTTGCTGCTTACTTGCTTGAATTGCAACTGCCATATCATCCTTTTCTCTGTAAATCAGAAACTTTCTCTTTTAAGAGGCAATTTGAAGCCTTGAAATATACAAGTTTATAGGTGAGTAGCAACTCACTCGATTTCTCATTGAAATTTGATTACAAATTTGTCAATATTGCTTTTTAGAATTTTAATTTCATAAAGCTAGGTATGTGGCCATGCAATGAAGGCATGATGCTAAAAACTAGTGTTCTTAAGTTATATTTGAAGATATTAGGATAATATTAGCATGAATGAATGATTGGATCACCAATTGATAGAAAGAGCTTAGAAATTATTTTGCTTATTTTGCTTCTGGAATTCTTGAAAATTCAAAACTAAACCATGAATTTTAGGGACATGCTAGGATGTCTTAAAAATTCAAAACCACCAATTTCCTAGCCTCTTATGATGTTAGGATACACATAGAATTTATTGGAAGTTTTTATAAATTTTTAAAAACTTGAACAAGGGACATTTCTGCACAAAGGTGTAGCTCACCTGCAAACAAGATGTGAATAATTTCACTTTTATTCTTGAATTAATTTAGGTATTAAATGATGAGTAAAAATTCCACAAAAATTCCTAGATACCCTTCCATATGTTAGTTAAAACATAGTTAATTTTCATGACATTTGAAGCTCATTTGCCTAATGAATAAATTCATACAATTTCAGACCTCTAATGCTACCAAAGATTGAAACTATTTTGGAAAGGTATGATTCATGAATTTTCTTGATTAATTGTGAAACCTAAGGATTAGATTTGTCAATGAAATTTTAGATGTGTTTTAGAACTCATAAAAGGTCTCTTATTGTAACATATCCTCTACTGCTTTGTTCTAGATTCTAAACATGAATAATAATGTTGAATGTATATTTGTGAAATATACTAAGTATTTGATACTTAGAAATACGTTGTGATTATATTAGAATATGATTGGAATAATGTGTTGAATTATTGTAATTATTTGAATGTTCTTTAAGGGTACAGAATATAGTGATATATTAGATTGAGTTGTAGAATGTTAAATGTATTGAAATTGTGATATATTATAAGAATATGCAATGATTTACACTTTTTAATAGTAAATGTGAAATCTATACTTGTTACATTGATCAAGAAAAATAAATTATGATATTAATGGCTAGTTGGTATTGACCATACCTTTATTCTGTTGGATTGACATGATTTTACCTTAATTGGCATGAAAATTCTATCATGACTTATATGACATTTTAAATGTGATGCATGGGAGGAAGAAATTGGCCTAATGGCTTGCAGCATCCTTCTAAAGGAAGGAGAGGGGCAACAAGAAGTGGAGGAAAAAGGTTGAAGGCAAGTGGGATAAGGTTGACTCGGAGAAATAAGGAGAAAACTTGTATACCATACTAGCCATATTTATTAATGTAATATTAATACATAATGCATAAGATAGATGTTAGTTGTTAGATGCGAATAAAGCTAAGTATATGGAAATTTATCCAGTCTTCCTAATTTAGTATTAAAGAGAACTGATCATGGAAAACTATGAGAATAAAGATTGAGTAGCTACTCACTTAGTATTTTGTATACTTATTCCTTTTTGATGTTGTTTTGTTTTACAGATAAAGAACAAGGAGCCCAAGTGAAGGACTAATATGCTACATAAAACTTTCTAATCTCCATGGGGCATTGTGTAACAAAAGATAAATATGTTTGAGTTATCCTCTATATAGTTAAAGCCTATGTATGTGATAAACAATTTTATTATGCTACTGTATATTAATATCATATATTAACTTTTTCATTGCACGTGCAATGCAATTTACTTTACTTATATCATTTGATGCTATCATATATTCTCCTTTTATTACAAAATAGTCAGATATAATTCCCTACAGGCTTGTAAAGATGTTTGATTGGTGGGATACTAGTTAGATGTCTTTACGTCGGTCATTATACCTAAAATTAGGTCGTGACATTGACATCTAAAACTTTGCATGAAAACTCCCTAAAATAGTTTAACAACTCGATTAACACCAAAGTAACTTCTTTAGGAAAAGATCTTCTTAATGCAATTGGAAGAACATACTCCATGAGAATATGTGAATCATGACTTTTTAGGCTAGAGATTTTATGTTTCTTGCAATCAATGCTTCTAGATATGTTTGATGAATAACCATCTGGAACTATCACACTTTTAGAACCTTTAAAAATAAATCTCTCTCTTAGTTTTTCATTTTAAAACATGCAAGAGGAAACTTAGAAGAATTAGGATATGGATGAAGGTTTTTTCTTATCCCCATGGCCTCTAAGTCTTTACAAGCTTGAAGATTATCTTTTATTCTTTTCTTGTCATCAAGCATTGTGAACAACACATTATCATAAATTTTTTTCTATATGCATCATATTAAGACAATGACGAAGATAATTATACTTTCAATAAGGTAAATCCCAAAAAATGCTCCTTTTTTCCATTGTTTTAGGCTATTCTCACTTGTAGTCTCATCACAAGGCCTTTTCAGGCCTTGCTCAATTTGTTTAATGATAACAGAACCAGATAATGGAATAAGAGCTTGTTTAAGCTCAATTATACCATCAAAAGCCTCTTCATTGTACTTGAATTTATGATTGAATGGTAATCCTCGACAATGACCTATGAACCAATTTTTCCTATCAAACTTAAGTCTTTTGGAATCCATCTCAAAATTACACGTTGGGCATGCTAGGGATGTATGTGTATTCCAACCAAACAAATTATCAAGTCTTGGAAAGTCACTAATAGTCCATATAAGTACTGCATGCATTTGAAAGACTTCATTTGAAGAGGAATCGTAAGTATCTACACCATCATTCCATAATTGTAATAGTTTTGCAACAAATGGTTGTAAGTAAATGTCAATATTATTACCAAGTATTGTAGGACTTGGAATGACCATTGACATCATAAGTGATGTTTGCTTTATAGTCATCCATAGAGGTAAGTTGTAGGTATACAACATGACAGGCCAAATGCTATTATTAAAACTCAATGTACCAAATGGATTAAAGCCATCTGTGGTTAAAGCAAGTCTTACATTTTGAGGGTCTAATGCAAAGTTAGGATATAACAAATTAAACTCTTTCCATGCTTTACTATCTCTAGGATGCCTCAACAAGCCATCCGAGTTAGCTTTCATAGCATGCCATTTCATATCCTTTGCAGTTTTAGTAGACATATATAATCTTTGCAATCTTGATATAAGAAGGAAGTAACGTAATATCTTTCCTGGTTGTTTCTTTTTTTTTTTTTGGTTGCCTATAACATTATTTATAACCCCTATTGTCTTAATTGGCTTCCATTTAGATGTATGACAATGTTTGCACTCATCCCTTCCTTTATCAAGACCCTAATATAGCATGCAATTTTTTGGACATGCATGAATCTTATCATAACTTAAACCTAACTGCTTTATGATCTTTTTCACCTCATAAAATGATGCTAGAAGCCTAGCATGCTCAAAAGCATCTTTTAAAAGTTCAATAATCATTGAAATTGTTTTATCAGCTGCACCACACAAAACTTTAATGTGGTACAAATGAATAACAAAAGATAACTTGCTATATTTTGTACAACCATAAAAAAGTGCTTGATTTCCATCTTAATAACTTTTTAATTTTATCTAACTCATGATTGTCCAAATCTCTTCAATATCTAGCATTGTCATTTCTAGGTTGATTTGATAGACTAGGTTGTTGATATCCACTATCCTCGAAGACCCCAAATGTATCATTTAACAAATCACTCATGGGATATTGTCTAATTGGCTCCTCATGATCTTGTACTATAAGTTCCATAATGGGTTCACCACTTTCTTCCCCATGTAAATATGATCTAGTATATTTTTTTAGAAAACCCTTTGTTAGCAAATGACAAAGCACTTCATCCCTACTTCCCATATGGCAAAATCCACAAGTAACACAAGGACACATAATTTTTCCATTTGTAGATGCTTTTGAGAAAGCAAAATTGAGAAAACCATCACCCCACTTCTATACTATATGGAGTTTATTGGTTTCTTAATCCAAGTCCTATTTGCCATGACTTGATATATCTGCTAGTTCATAACAGATACTGATACATATAATGTTAATAAAAAAGAACTAATAACTCAAGGATTTAATTTTTAAACAAAAAAGAAGGTCAAGAGCATAGATATCTAATTTACTTACCATCAATGTAAACTTAATTAAGTTTTTCCAATAAATGGATATAGAAGTTTGCCATTGAATGATAAATAATTTATTTTAATTTATATTATACACTTTTGTTGATATGAGAAATAAATAACACTATTATTAAATCTACCATTTTCTTCTTTTCAACAAATTTTAGCACTTTTCAGGAGATTATTAGAATCCTAGCCAGTCAAGTTGTCTAAATCAAGCTATATTTTCTAATTGTTAATCACATAATTAATTGAAATTTTTATAGTAAATGCTAATGATTACTAATTATGATGTTGAAAATACTAAATAGGCTATAAAGTGGTTATAATGAATAGAAACTGTGGACGATGTTACTATTTGAACAATTGAAAGTTATGGTTACAAATTATCTAATTATGAGTAAACAACGTCTTATCACAAAGAAAGTTGGAAAAATAGGAAAGGTGATTTTCAGTATATCAGTAACAATGTGCTAATTAACAACTTAATCAATCTCCAATACAAACTTTGAGAGGAAGGGCAAACATTACCAAGAATATGTTGAGAGAAAAGGAAAAGCTAATTTTAGAGGATGAGATACATAAATTTATTTTTTATTAAAATAATGGATCTTAGTATTGAAAAAAAAAAGAGAGTGAAAGCAATGAATTCCATAATAAAAAATTATATCCTCATCTATGTACAAATAATATAAAATTAAGGGAGGAAAAAGGACAGGATTAGGATCTAGATGAAAGAATTCTGAGATAATATCCCAAATGGCAATGACAAAATGATGTAAGTCCAAGCTAACTACAAGGAAAAGGTAGAGCCGTGGAAACAATTTGAGTCAAGTTACCCTAAACTTGTTCCAAAATCACTTATAACCTTTAGCAAATAATCCTTACCGTAAAATTTGAAGAACAAATCCAACTAAATGAAAAGGTTACTATTTTTCCCCATAACCCGACAAACAAGAATTTAGGAAATGAAAACCTCCAAGATCAAAATCCTCATTCAAAGACATTAACTTAATTCTAGGAAGCCAGGTATTTGTTATACTTTACACAAGCATAAGCTTAGCTCTGTTACATGCAAACAATGCACAACTTAGTAGCCTTCAATTTTCACACATGTAACCATTGCCTTAATAAAGATTCTAACATAGCCAACAACAGGACGGTCTACTACCTCTGTCAAAATGCAAAATAGAAATGTTTACATTGTAACTTAAATTTAATAGTCCTTCTAATAAATGGATATAGAAGCTAACCATTGAATGTTGATTTTCTTTTCCTTCTATTTTAAATCAATCAAGGTAATGGACACAAATCATCTATTCAGACAAAAATAGAAAAGAATATATTTATATACCATGGTATATAAGTTATCATAGAAAAATTAGTTAGCAAGAAATGATTGTTGAGGCTCAGAATAATTTTGAAAGTTTTGTATAAAAAAAAGAATGCTAGATATAGTGTAACAATGTGAAAAGGCAGCCTGGCAGGGTTATAGTTTCTTTAATTGTCAAACTGCATGGCAAACTAAAACTTTTTACATGTATAAACAATGTTTGGATACTTTGATGGATAGAGAAATGGATTCAACTAAAAATATAAAATAATAAAATATCAAAATGGATTGAAAGTCAAGTGTTCATAGTCAAAACAATCTTTATAACCAAGATTTAATCCTAACTAATCAAGGTTTTCAGCAATTGATAGCTCCAATTGCGTGATGGGCTACATACTTTTTACAATATATATAAGTTGAATTAAGTTTAGTATAGCGGTTTTGAGCAAGGGAGAAGAGAAAGAGAAAATGTATTGAGGTGTTCAATATGACTTGCTTCCATTTTTCATTCAAGTCATTCACAAGTAATTTGCCTTGATAACTCCCATACATCAAATAAAAGAAAGGTATCTCATTTTAACAATTATTCTTTCATTAGATTAAAATCCATTATTAAAAAATGGGAACTAATAAAGAAGGGAAGTTTTCCTGACATATGATTTTGAAACCTTCTAATTTTATTGCTTAGCAAATAAAAAAATGTGGCTAATATACTAACCCTGCATTTTTTCCATTTTCTTTCATAATAGACTTCCCATTGGTAACCTCTTGACTGAAAACATAAAATGCATGCCCTGAAGTCCTTGCTTAGATATCTTGTGAATGGTCTTGGCTGACACTAAGGTTTTCTTATAGGTTTATAAGTGACAATTCCATTCATCATTAGTAAATAGTGTATTTTAAAAATTAGCAAGATATTTTATAAAAATTTAAAGCTCTCTAAGTTAAAGCACTTTATATATCCTTTCACTTTTTGAGTACCATATTGAATGAAAAGGAAACAAGTAAAGAGCTGGTTCAAGACCAATAGGAAACAATTTGCATATCATGTCATTTTTTTTAACAAGGGATGACTTTTGGTGCACAAATTCGACAACAGATCTAAAAAACATATATTTTTAAACAATTAGGAATATTGACTGTGTTAATCTATCGAAGAAAGGGAGATAAATTTTAATTGCAAACATTAGCACTTTTATTAAGGGAAAATGAAAAATCATGACTGGTAACTCCCAATATAGTTTTAATAGATGTAGCCAGGTACAAAAAATTGAGAAAACAATTGGTGCCAATGATAAAAGCACCATTAAATCATGACTTGTATCCATATTATTGTTAGCCACTAAACATGATAACAACTTTGACATGTATACAAATTCCTATATAGAAATTAATTATTAACATGAAAGAGAACTTGTGGATCTTAATTAATACAAGGGACTATAAAATAGAGCACCTATAAAGTTGTTCTGAAATAGGATGAAAAGTTAAATAGATGGATCATCATCAACTTGGTTTTCAAAAGAAATAAGAAAAGCATGGCTAGCCCACGCTTAAGCTTGTATTACCATCACTCTGTGATTAATACAAACATACAATCTCAATTATCCTCCTATATAAGTGATCACCTTATCAATCTCAAATTAACTTCCCTTTGTTACTTTGTCAAAAACATGTTTGACCATTTAATACGATTCTTATTATTTTAATACACTATTGATTTCTTGCCCAAACTAGATACATATTTATTCAATTTAACTCACTGAAGCACTGAAATCCTTTTCTCAGGTAAGTCACATTGTTCCTACAATAGCTTGTTGATGAGGAATTTTTTAAGAAAGATTTCAAGTAAATAACTTGATAAGAAATAATGAAATAGGGCCCACAATTTTATAATCCAAAAAAGGAAAAAATACAAAATTGACACGTAATTTAATTTGAGACAAGGCCAATACTTGGTTGAAACAGTATTATATATAGTCAATGAAACACTACTTAAATTGAAGGCAATTTAAGGCATCATCAATCAAACATGGAGGGTGATATAGTGTGTGTAGTGACTCAAATAGACCCCCTTGAAACATCTTTCTAACAACTAGATTTTTTCTGCATCTTAGAATTCTATCTTACATCAAATTCATTATCCCTACTAGTGGAAGAATAGCTAAATTCCTATGGTAAGTTCAGTTGCATCACTGAAATCCTAATTTTTTACTTAGATTTCACATGAGATTTTTTATTTTAGATCCTATAAAAGCTTAAATATAAATTAAAACCAAATCATCCAAAAGCATACAAGCTGACATCTTTTTCTATACTAGATTACCAAATATATTTGAAAGATGTTTACGATAATCACTAAGTTTTGGAATTCTCCATTCACTAACCTATCTTTTGGTTAAAAGGACTTTCAATTATTGACGAAAGAGTTTTTGGAAATAATCTATTGACATATGATATAGTTTATGGACACCATACTGCCACATCCCTCATGTAAAGGTTCAATTCTTCTCTTAACTTTCCTCGTATTGACTAATGTATAGAAGGATACAATATTGCGATCGCTTTGTAACAATCAAGTTTACTTGGCTTTTTGAACCCACTTTAATTCTTCATATGCCAATACAAATTCAAGCTATTTTTTGGTGTCCTCCACTCTACTTGAATGCCAAAGATAAAAATATTCTTCTAGGTTATTTGATTGAGTCTTTAGCATATTTATCTACCATTTCATATGTGCAAAGGTAATTTTATTTAAATTATCTAGGGCTTTCTATGTATTGTTAATCCTCCCTATATATTGTCATGATAAAGACCTATACCCTTCTAAACCCAAGCATTATAAATAATCTCAATGCACTGAGGATGCAAGATCTAATAGTTTTCAGAAATCAAAAAATGCTTCCTTAAGAAGCATACATCTTTCAATAATATATAATAGGATTATGGTTAGAATAGTAAATGCTAATGCATTCCATTATAAGATTAAGGTATTTACACATCCATAACCTATTACAAAAAGCTTTGTTTATCAGTCACTTACCCTGATAAATCCAGTAAGATGAAGTTGAAAGGGTAATTTTTAGATCTTGAAATATGAAAGTTTCTGAACACTAGAATAACCTAGAGGCAAAGAATTAGAAATTGGCTACAACCAAATTTGGATTTGTCTAAGGTTTTAAGATTGTTAATAATAGATTTCTAATTCGATTCTACTTTTCCTTATTTTTTATCTACGCACAAACTAACTGAAAAATTAGCATAAGTTGCTATACAGATCACAAAATATTTTATCAAAGAATTTTGAAAAATTTAATCCATAAAATTTATCATCAATGGAAACCAAGCATCAAAATAAATTAAGAAATTGAAAAACCTAATACCAAAATTTAGCTTTCAATTTTCATACCTTAACTTTGCTGTTTTTAGCAAAGGTAGTAGAAAGGATTCTTAAGTAGTTTCGTCAATTCTTCAAACTCCAATGTCGACGATAAAACTTGCTCAACTGTCTAAAGTTGATGTCGCAACTTGTAGACATGCGTGTTTTGAATTTAGGACTTACAAACAAAAGAGAGAGCAATTAAGCAACAATTTCATGGGAAAAAATGAGGGAACATGATGCACATTTAATTCGTGTTTGGCTACGAAGACACAGCCACAGTTTTTAATCGTGATAAAAAAATGAGGGAACATAATGCACACTAAATTCATGTTTGGATATGGAGAGATAGCCATGACTTTTTAATCGTGATAAGAGAAGTGAATTTTAAATGGGTTAGCTACAGCTAATTAAGTTGTGAGAAAAAAATATGGCTAACTAGCATGTTTTTTGTACTGATAGTAAGACATCATTTTAAGGAAATTGATAACTAAGCCTACCCATATGTACAATGCAAGGCATATAATAGTCCAACTCATGATTCCTAAAAGATGCAAAAGATACAATGAGAGATGAGTGATAAGGAAAATATAGACCCTATTATACATGATTCATAGATCTTTATAGTGCAGGAGACACTTTCAATAGTGGCTGAGAACTTAGTGCAACCTAGGTTAATAGAGCCTAATAACAATAATTTAGGTATGTTTAATGCAAGTATTAGAATGGATGAGAATCCTCTAAATAAAGAGGATACCATAAAAAAGTGACATGCAAAATAGGCAACTTAAATAAGCCTTATGTTCTAAATCTAGGTAAAGAGAAGGCAATGGACATTGCATAAGTATCATTTTATGTAACTTTAACTTTTTTCTTCACTTTTATTTTGACAAAAAATTTATTTGGAACTATAAAAGTGCAAGAAAGAAGGATTTTTCCCATAAAGTTAATTATCTTTTAAAGACTAATAATTAAAATATCTTAGTTTTTATTGGAAATGAGAATTAATAGCTGTTAAGTGGATAATATTTTCAAGGTATGTGGTTTAGATAAATGGCATTTGATTGATGGAGATAGATTCTCTAATGGAATTTAGGTAATATGAAGAAGTAAGAAGGTAGCTTTAGAGGTAGAAAAAGAAAATTTCTAATACATGCATTTGAAAGTTATTCCTTAAGTTAGTGAGAGTTAGTATGCTTCTTTTATTTATGCTAATCCTCACTTGAATATGAAGACTTAGCTATGGGAGGATCTTGTTCGAATGAGTAGATCTATATCAAGTGTATGGTTGGTCATGGATGACTTTAATGATATTAGAGAGCCATTTAAGAAGAAAGGTGGTACCCTTTTTAATTGGCATAAAGCCAATATTTTCAATAATAGAATTAATGCTTATGATATGTTAGATGTGGATTTGCAAGGAACCTATTTCACATGGAAAGGGCTAAAGTATCCTAATTACTTTTAACTTTTTGAAAAATTGATCATAGTTTATGTAATACTAAATAAAGACTTAAATTTAGTGATGTTTTTATGAAGTCTTGTCCTAGAATCCACTCAAATCATCATCTTATTGTTTTGAACTTATTTAGCTCTCAAGGTGATAAAGATAAATGACCTTTTAGATTTAAGGCAACTTGCTTATCTCATAATCAATTCCAATAGTTTTTAGAATCCAAGTGGCAAAATAGTCTTCATATTATTGAGGATCTAAAAAATTTAGTTTTGATTTTAAAAGATTGGAACAAAAATGTATTAAGTCATACCAAAAAGAGGAAGAAAGCAATTTTGGCTAGATTGGTTGGAATTCAAAGTGCTACAGAGCATAGTTGTTCTCCCTATTTGCATGAATTGGATAATAGACTTCAAAAAGAGCTTAATTAAATTCTCTTTCAAGAGGAAATCTTCTGGCATAAAAATCTTATACCAATTGAATCTCTCAAGGTGATAAAAACATTAAATACTATTACACTAAAATGACAAAAAGATGAGACAGGAATATAATTCATGTACTATAAGATTTTGATGGCAATTGAATCGAAGAAAAGCTAGAGCTTAAGACTCATATATGATTTTATAGAAATTTATTCATGGATGACATAAAGGATAAAATTTTATATAATATAGGTATTTTTTATCCTATTCTCTCTCTCTCTTAAGTAGAATATATTGATTACTCAAAAATTGTCATCTAAGGAAGTTAAAAGGGCTATGTTTGATATTGGAAGGATAAAATCTTTAAGAGACGATGGCTTTTTAGAAAATTCTTATCATGAGGGTTAGCATATAGTTGGGAGATGGGTTCTTTAATTTGTTAAATAAGCTTTTAATGGAAGGGATCTGAAGGTGTTCAATAAGGTTCTTTTATATCTTATCACTAAATTAGAGAACCCATAATTTGTTAATTAATTTGTACCTATATCTTTGTGCAATATGGTATACAAGTGCATCATAAAAATTATTATTAATAAGTTAAAGCAATTCTTGCCTCAGCTTATTTCTCCTTTTTAAGCAAGCTTTGTTCTTGGAAGATGCATTCATGATAACATAATGATAACACATGAGATGTTGCATTCTATGAGGAAAATGAGAGGAAAGATTGGTTTCTTTATAATTAAGGTCCATCTTAGAAAAGCTTATGATAATTTAAACTAGCATTTTATTAAGGAAGTTTTTATTTAATTAAACATGGATCAATCATTTATCAATCTAATCATGAGGTGTTACTTCTACTTCATTTAATGTTCTATGGAATGATGGCGGGATAGGAGAGTTCACCCCTTTGAAAGGAATCAAACAAAGGGATCCTTTTTCTCCTTACCTTTTTATACTTTGTATGGATAAACTCTTGCACACCATTAATGAAGCAATGGATAACAAAATGTGTGAACTTTTAATAGCTAGTAAGAATGGTGTTGCTATCTTTTACTTAATGTTTACGAATGATTTAATTCTATTTAGGAAGCTTTCATTCCTCAAATAGACATGGTCATTTATTGTCTAAATCATTTTGCTTGAATGTTAGGCCAAAAAGTGAGTCAAGCTAAAACTTATATTTATTTCTCTATATATGCTAAAAACAAATGCAGAAATCTATTCTATATAGATGTGGTTTCTCACTTGTTGGTAATCTTGGTCCTTATTTGGGAGTTCTAATTATTCATAAGCGTGTCACTATAAATAGCTATTCTCATCTTGTTGAAAAAATTTAGGATAAACTCTCTAAATGGAAGATGAGATTTTTTTTAATACTGGGAAGAGTGATTTTAGCCCAATCTATAATAAGATTTATTCCTACTTATATGATGCAATCAATAGCTATACTTGTAGTCACTTTAGAATATATTAAGAGAATTCAAAGATGTTTTGTTTAAGGGCATGATAAAAAAGTAATGAGATTACACATGATTACTCAGGAGGTGATAGCCAACCTAAATCTTATGAGGGACTAGATCCTAAAAAATTTGAGGGTAATGAATATAACTTACTTAATAAAGCTAGCATGGAAATTAATTATCAGTGAAGGGGGTTATGGACTTCTATTTTAAAAGGAAAATATTTAAAGAGTTTTAACTAGGTCAAAAATGCTTTTGTTCACAATTTTGATTCATATCTTTGGAAACTACTAGGTTAGGTAAAACTTAAGGTATTTCACATTAGATTAGTAGTTGGAATCAAACCTCTTTTTGGTGTGATGTGTAGGTGGGTAGTGATAAATTAGAGGATTTAACTTTAGAGGTTATTTTGGAGCTTATAAAATGCATGACAATTTCTAAGTTTATTATGCAAGATAAAAGGTTGGACCTAGGTAATTTGGCCACATGGTTACCGAGATGAACTATTATGAGAATTATTACTCCACCTTTGCTCCATGATAAGTTAGGTTCTAATTGTATATCATGGAAAGAGGAAAATAAGAGTAATTTTTCCATTAAATAAGCATACTCTAATTAATACACTCTTGACCAGAATCCTAATAATTTCCTATGGCACCATATCTAGAAATTGCAAAATTTAGAATAGGTTAAGATCTTCCTTTGGTAATGTTGTCATGATGGTTTAGCCATAAATTTGGTGAGAAGCAAAAGAGGATTAGGTGCTACTTCTTGTCCTCTTTGTCATGATGTTGTGGAAGATTTTGTACTTACGTTTAAAGATTAGAGAAAAGTGAAGGACTGTTGGTTAAAACTCTTGAATCCTACCAAATGTGATGCTTTCTTTATTATAGAAGGAAAAGAGTGGTTTAATCTTAACTTAACAAATGATATAAGGAAGGATATAGGGTGTAATTGGTCTATCATTTAGAGCTCCACATGTTGGTGGACATGGAAGTAGAGGAATGTAGCCTTTTTTAATGTAGAATTCAAGCTACCGAATAAGTTGCTAGATTTTATTATTAATTTTGCTAGGGAGATTGTCCATGCTTTAAACTCTAAAGATAATTCATTTGTGAGTTCTAGCTAGGTGCAGCTTAATATTAATTAAATTTCCCCTCCTTAAGGGTGGGTTAAAGTCAATATAGATGGTGCATCAAAATCCAATCTTGGTGTTGTGAAATGTTAAAGAATTATTCAAAATGATGATGGTAATTGGTTTGGTGGTATTCCTTGCAATTTGGGTCTTTCCTCTTCTCTAACTATGGAGATATAATGAATTTTTCATGGCCTATCTCTAAGTGGGAATCTTGGCAATAGAAGAATCATTTTGGAATTGGATTCAAAGCACTTGGTAAATATACTTTTGACTGAAGTTATACCTTAAACAAAGCATCATGCTCTTTTATTGCTCTGTCATATGCTATTGCAAAAGGATTGGAAAGTTGACATACACCATACCTATAGAGAAGGAAACAAATATGCATATTAGCTAGCTTCATTTACTCTCAGCCATGATCTTAGGTTAGAAGTCTTTGGGAGCTTTCCTACTGGCTTGATTAATTTGTTACACAACGAAGTTCTTAGGTATCTAACTCTCACTTAGTTCATTTGTAATTTTTTTTACTTTTTGGGCTTTAGCCCTATTTATTTACCAAAAAAGAAAGTTAATTGTAGAAGTGATAATTTTGTATTTAGTATTACTAACTTAATAAATGTTAGAATATTTGCAAGTTTAATAAAGATTTAATATAAGATTTGAATTTTTTATATAAAATCTTTTAATTTTTCACAAAAAGTACCTTTTATATGTATTTTGTGTTTGGCAATTACATAAAAAGTTACAATTTCATTAATTCAAGTACAATAATTTTTTTAAAAAATTATTTATTATATAAAAATTATAACTTTTGATAAAAAATTATAATAATTTTTTCACAAAAACAAAGAAAGTATATATCAACACAAATTTTTGCTATAATATGAAAATATATTTTTAAATTTAAAAATTAAATACATAAATTTAAACCCACCAATCATGGATTCTTAACTTTACCTTTGGTTTTTTATGACTAGAAGACTATCTTACTTAATCCTATATATTTGTTATAGTATATATGGGAGATCCATATTATTTAGGTTTATGCTAATTTACAAAGTTCAATTCTTTAAGATAAAACATACAATAAATTTCCTATTAACATTAGTTGTTTATTTTTATATACATTTAGTTCTTGTTTCAATTTATTTACTGCTAACTCAATAGAGTGAATCTAAAACTAATATTGTTAGGATTTTTTTTCAACTTTTTTTTGCAAGCCTTTCTCTCTTTCTTTCTTATAATATCAGTTTCTTTAGATTTTCATTTGCAAGCCTTATTTATCTAGGGAATGCAGATATGGACATTTATGAAAAATATGAAGAAACATAATGTATATATGAATGCCATTAATTTGTTTAAATAGGTTAGAAGACCAAAGATTATTACTTTATCTTTTAGAACAATTTCTATAAGTATGCTCTTTCTTATTTTATACTTGCATGTAATTTATATTTATTCATTTGTTTAAATCTTATGAAATAAGCATGTGGAAATACTAGGAAGTATGTAATTATTGAGTATGATTACTTACTGGTTTTTCTAATTATAGGAGGAGATTACACTTCTCTAAGCCCATAACATAGGTAGTCAAGGAGTTTGGTGTGGGTTTCATGGCTTTGAAGAAAAGTAGATAATTGGATATTCAGAGGTGGTCACATAATGGAAGAAATTAACAATGATAAAAATTCTCTTACACTATGGTATTCTCAAAACAGTTCCTTACTTTCATATCCATACTATTTTAATCTTTAAAGTCTTTATTAGCAAATTGTTGACCTTTGTAGAAATATTTACTCATTCTTCCTAATGGTACCTTTAGATTCATTTCACTAAGTTAGCAATGAATGAATTGAAATGAGATCGCATTTGTATATTTCAAAATAGTATTTTGACACAAATTATGATCAAGAAAGGATGATAGCCCACATGTAGCAATTTGTATCTTAACAATTGATGATCAAGCAACATAAGCATAACATCAATGCATGTTTGAGAGCTAGATGTTTTTTGCATTCATTTCTATTTTCACATGTATAGGCCTTGAACACTAATTTTTTTTATATATATTGTAATTCATTACTTAATATAAATAAAATATCCACAATTAATTTTATTTCATGAAATTTGATTAGAGTATTTGATTCTTAAAAGGATTAGGCTTTATGAAATTTGATTAGGTATGGTTTTCAATGTTTAGATTGCTACAAAAATGAATAGCACATTAACAAAGTGCATAATATTAGCAATGATATTTTCAATACAACATTACAAGCTTTCTAGGAATTTTTTAGTTTAGCAATAGATTTATTAATGGTTTAAAGTTAGCAACATATTTATCTATTGCTAAATTTCAAGTTAGCTATGTATTTAGTGACAAACATAAAGTAGTGACAGAAAAATATATCAATAATTCACATTTCAAAGATGGAGATTCTATCATTGTATATAAATTTAGTGATAGAAAATACATTGCTACTATGCATTCCTTTCATTGTCATCCTTGCAAATTGCGATGACTTTAGCAATGGATGAAAATAATTAGTCACTAATTAATTACTGATGCACTATTTCCTAACACCTTATTTTCTATCGTTATTTTTGTCACTAATTAATATATTTTTTTGGTAGTATACATGTAAAATAGGTGAATCAAACTAGTGTGAGCTTGGGCTCATGGAAGCTAAATTGCATAAGCTCACACCTATGGGTAGTTAGCATAAATTATTTTTTATAAATTATAATGATTCAATTGTATTTTTTTTTTGGCTTGTGTAACAGGTAAGTCAAATAATACTAAATTTTTTTTATTAAATTGTTAAATATTATATTGGATTGAATTAAAAAATTTCAAATACTTAAACAATAAAAAAGTAATTAAAAATATCTGTTTAAACTATATGGTCATATGGGTGACCTATTTGAACCCACAACCAAAATGGACTCAAAATATAAAGTTTGTGGGACCTCTTGCAAAAGTTCATGAAACTAAAGCTCATTTTATATGTTTAGTTTTAAGGAAAGTTTGTGTAAGTTTCGAATTAAAAAAGAAGTTGACATAATTTCATTAAAACTCAGGGTAGGTTAGTTTGGAATTAAAAAGGAAGTTCACATAATTTAAAACTCAGGGTAGGTTCAAAGTATTTTTCTCAATTACATTTGCTTGATTCCTTAAACCAGAGCAAGACATAGGGTTAGCTGTCCAATTGTTTCTAGGACCTTGTGACATTCCACAAATTTGAGCAGAAGACTTTTTATTTGTTCAAAATACCTCATTAATTTTCTTTCTTATTTAAATGCATTTTATGGTACATTTTCATGTCGTAGGTAAAACTTTCACATTTTATAGATCTTCGTTAGAGACTGCAATTTTCTCTCTTTCCTTTGGAGGGGCCATATTAAATACATCTTGTAAAAATAAAAAATAAACTTTTGCATTTACATTTTAAACAGAGAAATTTGGGGATGATAAAGTAAAATTAGAGTGGAATCGGGTGAAATTAATGCTAATAAGGATACATGTGACTTACATGTAATAATTTATATAAATTAGAGTTGAATATAAATTTAATAAATGAAGTGTTGACAATATAAATTATATATCGGCGACTTTAAATTATAGGTGGACATATTACTAATATAACCATATTACGTTGAGATAAAGTGCATTTTCTATATCTATATAATAATTTTTCTCAAAAAAGTGGGTCTGTGGATATTAAAGTTATGTTTATTTATTTTTTTAAAATAAATTCTTATCTTTATAATTTTTAAGAAAAAATTTTCCGAGTATTATTTTTGTAATATATTTTTAAAAATTATAAATTAAAATATGTAATTTAAAAATAAAAATGAAAACAATTTTTAAAAATTTTCTTTTTTAATTTTAGATGACAACTTTATGATTAAATGAATCATTTTCTTAATTATTTCATAATTATTCTCTATTTTTTATTTTTTCCAATTTAAAAATAATTTAAAAATTAAAAAATTATTTAAATTAATTTCTAAGAATAAAAACATATTCAATAACACTTAAGTCATTTTTGCATATTCTAGTCAAATCCATACAATTTCCCCCATCTCATCTCAGCCTCATCCTCATCCTCATCTAGAGGAAAGACCGGCGAGCAATGCCAAGGGTACGAACAAAAATAAAAAATACAGCAAAAGAAGATATCGAGTCAACAACTTTCTGTCGACTTAGAATTTAATTCGAAACAACATTTTGGCGTTGATTTTTGGGAGTTTTGGCATTTTAAAAAGGGAGTGTTGCTCTTGGTACCGAAAATGCAAATCTAAATCAATTCTGAAGCGTAAACTTTCATATATACACTGTCCATTTTAGTAGGGAATTGTTTCCATTATCATGCGTTGCTGCTTTATCACCCGATAACGTGAGCCGAAAAGCAACTGCAAATTAATTGCAACCACTAGATCTAATAATAAAAATAATTTCCTGTTAAAATGAACAGTGTATATGTGAAAGTTTACATTCCAGAATTTAACTGCAACACTCTTTTAAAATTGATATGAAGTTTTAATAATAATAAATATTATATTTAATTCCTTATTTATAAAAGTACTATTTCCTATATCTCAAAATTTTATAATTAGTATTAGTAATCATTAATTTCTTATTTTATTTTAATTTTAACTATTCATCTTTCTTTACTTGAAAAATTAAAATAAATGAAAATAGTTGAAGTGAATTGATAAACTTCATCTTGAAAATGCCAAATATATGCTAGTTTTTTTGGTTATTTTATTTTCATTCACTACTTATTCTAGAATTGGTAGTAAATAAAATGATATATAATTATGACAAAAGTTGAAATTTAGAAAATTTGAGGGATATAATAGTTAGTGCACTTATAAATTTATGACTACTCTTTAAAGATTTACAAAAATTTTTAAATATTATGTGCAACTATATTTTTGGTAATATTATATATAAGATTCAATACAAAATTTTTTTATATGTTTTTATGGTTTGCATTCAAGTATCTTCACACTTCTTTATATGAAACTAATTCTTGTTTGGGGTGCAGTGGTGAAGGAAGGGAGATTAGGGGTGGACCTGCTATATATACGTGTGCGTGTATGCGTGTATATTATTATACATTTGACCTTCTAAAATTTTAAAATATATATATAGTCATGATAAAAGAGTTATATACCTATGTAATAATAATAAATTTTATAAAAAAATATGTAGATAGAAATTCAAAGTGTAAGATTGCAATTTATCTGTAATTAAAAATTGTAAATAATTTTTATATATTATTTTTCTCCTTTATACATATGAATTTTATTAAATTAATTATCTTTTTGTAAATTTATAGATTTTTATTGTGTTTTTTATAAAAATCTAAATAGCTTATTTATTACAACCTTTATAAGTTAGATTTTATATTTTTATTACACATATAATGTTATTGTAATAGAATTTTCACTTATGTATTATTTGTTTTAATTTTATCATCCAAAAATTTCAGAATAAAACATTTATATATGTCCAAAAAAATGCATCCATGTGAACTTCACTAAATTAATTATATTTGTACAAAATTTTATTGTAACTTTTTTTGTACAAATTCGAACAATTTATGTGTTAGCACTTTTATAAATAGACTTTTGTAATTTTTTTCATTAAAATTTTTTGTAATTTTATTTAATATTCCATAATTTTATATTTTATTTTTAAAAAAATTACAATATATTAAATCAAAATTATAAAAAAACATATAATTATTAATATAATTGTAAAATTTTTAATATATATCTAAATAAAATTTTACTTATTTACAGCTTGCCCAACTCCACCAAGCCAAAATTCCTAACTCCATCATTGTCAGGATGAGAGTAATAAATAACAAAATCCCTCTCAATAATAGTGTTTTTAAGAATCAAACTCAAGGCCTCTTAGACTTAAAACATCTTGAGACTTAGGACCCATTTGGTATGCAGCTATTTAACTAACTTTTAGCTAGTTTGACCAGTTTTGACTGATTGACTCAGGAAATCAATTATTTTTGTGTTTAGTGATTGACTATTTGAAATGGCTGATTGGCCCTCCAATCAACCATTTCAAAAATGCTGGGGAGAGGAGCTTTTTGAATGAGCTGATTTAAGAAAAGGCTAAATTATCCTTGCATCATTTTGTTATTTCCCATTTTCCTATTTTGTTTTTTTGCACATGTCTTTGGCATGGTTTCTCAACATGCTGGCATGCTATCTGTGCTATAAGAAAAGCATGAAATCCTAATTGTATGTTTGCATTTTCAATTACGTTAAGGGTGGTATTTTATATGCATTTGTTTTCCGAACTTTATATAATTATTGATTTCTTATTTATAAATTTATCAACTATAAAATTATATTAATTTAATTTAAAAATATTTAATATAAAATAAATTATAATAATATATTATTTATAAAAAATTTAATCTATTAAATAATATATAAAATTAAATTTATTAAAATAAAAAATATTTAAATAATTTATAAAATATATTTATGTCCTTATATGTCATTTTACATACAAACAACTAATTATAAATAATTAATTTTATTAAACATTCTTATTCAAACAGCTAATATAATCAGTTAGTCAAATCAACTAATACAATGAGTCACTAGCTAACAGCCAATTGAATTAGTTAACCGTTACAGCTATCAACTAATTACCAAATAAGACCTTAATCTACTAAAGGATTTTATATTCTGTACTTTTATATATGTGATTCAATATACAAAAAAAAAATTCTATACTTTTCATAATAGATTTCATATTTTGTACTTTTTAAAACATCCAAAAATCAAATTTATCGATAATTCTATAAATTAATTTTATATCATTTCTCACATATACACTATTACCTGAGTAAAGATTGTCATATTTTTTGTCAATAAAAATTATTAATTATTGTTATTTTTTTAAAAAATTACAAAATATTCTTTCAATTTTTAGATGGTTAAATTTTATACTCTTTAACTTAAAAAACTTGAAAATCACCCCTTTTTACTATACAAAACTTAGATTTGACACCTATCATCAATTTAATTTTTTATTTTTATTAAATTATATAATTCTTAATAATATTTTACAAGGATTATAATATTATAGTATTTTAATTTATCTTGTTATTTTTTCATAAATAAAATCTATGTTATATAATTAATAGGAATTAAATTAGATATATGGAGTTTTAATTAAATAATAAAAAATGGGTTACAAAATTATATATAAAAATAGTGAAATAAACTAATATACTATACTATTGTGATTGTTGTTAAAAAGATCATGAAAAAATTATATAATTTGATAAAAAAAAAAGGTTAATTAAGTTAACAATAAGTATTAAATTCAAGTTTTGTAAAGTTTAAGGGGGTAATTTCTAAATTTCTCAAATAGAAAGGGTAAAATTCAACTATCCTAAAGTTAACGGGTGTGATAACTCTAACTTTAATCAACTGGTCTAGAATGGTTAGGTTAAGTTAGACTTTGAAATGACAATTCCAATTTTAGTTAACTAGTTTAGGACAGTTAGGTTGAGTTGGACTTTGTTTGCACTCTGATGCTTAAATGAATAAAGGTAGAGACAAAGTCAAGTATGGAGTTATAAATTAGTCTTATGAAGGTGTACTTGAAGTCCTTTTATACGATTATTGTTATTAATGGATAGGTTAGAAGTCTAGTGAATTTGGTGCGTTGTTTATCATGGCTAGTCTTCATTTAAGGTAGAATAATTTTAGCCTATGTTAATGTTTGACAACTAATATTAAGAAGAAACCCTTGCCAAGTCTTTAAGGCATAAGTTAATGTGAGTTGGATTGGATAGGATTGTAAATGGTGCTTGTTTGTTATGTGTGCATAGGTTAAGGAGGCATTTGCTTGTGTTCAATTGAATTAAGGTTGGTCAAACATTTTTACCATTGTCACTTGCCTCTTTTCATCTTATTTTAGAGTTTACAATGATGCATTTCTTTTTGGTTAGGCATGAGGATTCTACTCAGAGTAAAATCATACTAAGATTAGTTAGACTAAGGTTAATTGTACAAAGAAACCTTTATCGATTTTTTAAAGCAAGAGTCAATGCTAGTTGGATTGGCTGGGATTAAGGCTCAGTGGTTCTTGTTTTTTATATGTGCACGGGTTAAAGAGGCATTTGCTTATGTTCGATCGAATTAGGACTAGTTAAACATTTTTACCATTATTACTTGTCTCCTTCTTATTTTATTTTTGAGGTTACAATGTTATCTTTCCTTATGGTTAGGGATATGGATTCTATTTAGAGTAAAATCATACAAAAATTGCTTAGAGTAAGCTCTTCCTTATGGTTAGGGATATGGATTCTATTTAGAGTAAAATCATACAAAAATTGCTTAGAGTAAGCTCTTCCTTATGGTTAGGGATATGGATTCTATTTAGAGTAAAATCATACAAAAATTGCTTAGAGTAAGCTCACATTTCCTATTTCTTGTCCAATCAGAGTGAACTTTGTGTATTCTACTATTTTTAAGGACATTATGGTCATTCGGTTGGCAAGGTTTTGCTTTGAATGGCTCATGTGACATCATTTATGACTTATGTGTTTTCATCATTAATGACAATTTGCCCAATGCTTGACATCTATGTGATGCTTCACAGTGTTTTGATCTTAGCTTTTGAATTTCTTTAATTTCTAACATTATATTGGCATGGTTACTTTAACTTCTACTCTCTTAGGCTACTAACTTCCTCTCCATTGGATTATGTTATTTTGCATCCTAACCATTTGGTGAAAGATATATATATACCCCCACCATCTTTATTATCTCATCTACTTTAAATTTCTCTACAAGTAGATTTTGGAGCTCTTTTAGAGATTATCTATGATCTTCCCTGAGGTGTTCATTGACTTGCTTTTCGATAAGTCTTTCTTCATATTTACATTATTTGTGTTTTTCATATGGTTTGTCTATCATTGCTTTTTTGCTATCTTCTTGTTTTCTTTTGAAATTCATCTTGTGTCTATGATTGTGTTCATATATTATTCTTAAGAAATCATTTAACTTTCTAATTTTGATCTTTATATTAACTATGGTAATTTTAATTCAATGTTTGTGTTTGTATTGATGATAAATCTTGTTATCTGAGTCCAATCAGAGTCTTTTCTTAACATTTTGGGCTTGCATTATTTGTTTACCTTAACATAGCTTTATTTTTTATTTTTAAAGGTGTCATTCATTTATTAATGTTTTATTGTCCCTAAATTATTATGATGCTTTTGGAATGTTCTGATTCTTCCCTGGCTCTCTTGGAATAATAAAATCATTTTAGCCTAATATTCACTCTTTCTTGTACCATCATGATGGCTAATCGATTTAGAAATGTGGAGGATGTGAAATTGGCTTCATTAGCTTTAGGTAATTTGGACAACTTAAATTAAATCAATATGGAAATCTAAACTTCCACTGTTACTGGTAAATGGATTGAGTTAGCCATGATTTTTAATCTTCAATAACATTGTTTAATAATTGATGACACAAATATAAAGTTCATTCCTTCCAAAATGATAAATGGGCCTATAGTTACAATACTTCTTTTTTCATATTTTATGTTGATATTATTAATTAAGTCAAAATTTCTCTTCCATTCTCCATGTTTCAATAATGTGTCATGAGATATCTTAATGTTTGTTTGACCCATCTCACTTGGAATGCATGGTGTCTATTAGCAAGCTTCAAGACACTCTATGATAAAATGAAACTAAAATCCTACAACATCTAAGCGTTCTCTTATTTCTATACTTTTACTCATTAGAAGCATAATGGTTGGACATATACCATGCAGCGATCTGACTAACTTTTGTTTTCCAACCTTATAATGACCATTAAAGGATGGAAAAATAGTTTCATTAAGGTAAAGATGGTGAATGACATTGAGCCATGTTGAATGATAGGTGATTGACAATTATAGCTTATGAAGTGGGTTGAAGGAGCTACTAATGCTCCCTTCCTAAGTTGAAAAATATCTTTGACTATGATCAAGATATTATAGTTTATCTCCTTGTATGTTTTCATAATAAGTTTTTAGATATAAGAGTTGTTCATAGTATGTATCTACTTTTGCTTAGATGTTTTGCTTTTGTTACACTTATTACTTATCAACTTTACTTTTTTCTATAAGATATTGGCTAGGTGAAGATTTTGACTTCCTACCTTTTATAATAGATCAAATTTGACAAGCTCTAACCCATAAGATTTACCTTGAAAAGGAAAAAGAGAAAAGTCATAAGAAGAAAAGGGTCAGTTTTGCTTCTTCTATTATAGCAATTGTAACCTACTCTGATTAGAAAAGGCACTTAGAAGCTATTATAGGGATTCTAATCGTCCAAGCCCTTAAGGTTCTTGTACTTGCTCGAACAAAATACATTTTGAATAGTTAAGGAAAGAAGAAGTCATTACAATATAATCAAAATTAGATATTATTAGTTTGTAAAAAATTTACAATATAGGGTAACAACCAAGTTAAACCCTAGTGATCCACTTAACATATTTTATCATAATAATTTACTAATTATGATTACAATCAAAATGTAAATAGAATGTAAACAAGATGCAAACAATATATAAGAATGTAAATAAAAGTAAATGGAGGGTTTAATTTGATATTAAGCAAAATATAATAAACAAAATGGAATGCAGAAGTAACATGGAAATAAAATCAATACAGAGATAGAATTGATCTAAGGAATTGAGAGCTTTTTCACGGATTAATTACATATCATAACATATTTGACAATTCTAATTAATTTTTCATCCTAGAATTATCCAAAACCCCTATAATCATTCATGAACTCTATGTTAGATAATCATCTAGGATCTGATTGAATTAGATTAGTAAAATTCAATAACTACTATAATTTATAAAGCTAGATCATAGTTAATTTGAAAATAAAATTTAGCTAAATTGAAATATTAAATAAAAAACCTCTAATTTAATCATTTAGCTATCTATTCTTATATGAAGAATAATGATTAACTAATTATAATTCAACATAAAAGTAGATAGAAATAAAAAATTACAAGATTGAACGCCAATTATACCAAATAAATATCAAACTTATACAATTCTAAATAATTAGAATAAAGAATGAGTGAAAATAAAATCAATTTGAAAAATTCAAAGAGATGAGCCTCAAATTCCTTAAACCAATTAAAAAATTAGCCTTCCATGGCTGAAAAAGAAAAAAATTGGAGAAGAGAAGAGAGCAATCTAGAGTTATGTGGAATTGTATTCTTACCTTTGGAGGCATAAACCCAATATTTGATTTCCTATGACATTAAACCTAATGGACTAAGATAATATACCTTCTAAGATTACAAAGAATAGGGCCTTGCTAATTTTAGAAGTCTAACACGTTATTTGCAAAATAATACATTACAAGAGTTATTATAGTAAAATCTTGTAAATTTTAATTCTAGTCATTGTAAGACCTTCAAAACTATGTAATTTCATTAAATCACAAACATGAAAGTTGTTGAGTCAGGTCTTAAAAAACTATGGGTTCTAATTTCACCTTGATTGGACCTCCAAAAACTTTAGATATGACTTAAAAATAAGACTAGTTTAGCTTTCATGGCTAATTCTGAATTTTTAAACATTCAAATTGCCCAAACATTAAAGTTGTAAAGCTTCCTTTAAGCTTTCCAACAATATAAAAATTACCTAAATATGATATATGAAACTCAAGTTATAGCTAAAAACATGAAATAGTATAAAAATCTAGCAATATGAAACATTGTAAAAATCTAGCAGTAATTGAATAATTTCAAAATATTGAAAAACTAACACCTAATTATATAATAAGGCAAATTTCATAAAATTCAACATATATAACACATTGAGAGGTATAAAATAGGAGGAAATAATATAAACAAAATCTTACATATCAAAGGCATAATGCTAATTTGTTTGTTAAGGTGATGAGTGTTAAGGGAGGGGATGTTAGAGATTTCGAAATGGCTCCAATCAATGCCTTCCCTTATGTTGACATTCCTCAAAGCTTATGGTACTAGAATGTGGGCTTTACCCCTTGGATGAAGGAGTAATTAGTATTTAATCTTAATAAGTAGAAGAACTATGATTACTTTGTTGAGAATGGTGAAAGCTAAGCTATTCATTTTGCCACGATTGAGATTAGTCAAGCCCTAGCCATTATTCTCTTTACTATATTGGAGGAAGAGACGAATAATAATGCTACCCTTTAGAATAACTTAAAGGTTTCTTAAGAAGATCTAGCAATTTCTCAAAAGTTTCTAAATGCAAAAACTTTAAAGCTAGTGGACTCCAAAAAGAAAGAGCTTAACCTAAAGGAAAATTTGAAAAAGGTGTACAAAGGTTGGATAGATGCAAAGTCATTAGTTAAAACTTTTCACAAGAAAGAGCAAGAATGAGAAGAAGAGCTAAATGAAAAAGATGAGGATATTTGAATGCTTAAAAGCAAATCAAATAAGCTAAAAAGAATGTTTTAAATGCTTAAGATAATAGTTTCCCTATATTTTTCTCGAGCTTTAATGAAGTTATCCAACTGATCTAAAAGAAAGGGATGCCTTCTAATTTTGTAAAATTTGATACTTATATAAGATGTTTTTTTTAATTTTCAATACATTCATTTAGATATTTGATGTTTGTTTAATGTTAATTAATTTTTATTTTGATTTAGTTTCCTTAGGGCTTCCAATGGCCTTGCGTATGGCTTTTTATTATGCTTTGTTATAGCAAAATAGGTCAATTAGAATTGTTTCAATTTTTATACAAATGTTCTTAGGATATTTAAGATGTTTTCTTCAAACATGTGTGTGAAAGTTTGTTTAGGGTCATTTTGAGAGTTTGTTTAAGATTGTGGAAAATCCATTTACAAGTGTGCAAGCTTACTTGTATGGATTCAAGGTAATTTGTTCAGAGCTTCCTTATATGTCAATTATCTTAAAATGTTTTTTATGTATATTTTCTTGAAACTTTCCATTCAAAAGTTAGCTTTAAAATATTAATTCATTTACAGGTTGTAAGGGTGATAATTTCTGACACAACATAACAAATTGACACACTTATTAAGGTTTGAGTTAACAATTGACATGTTAATTCATTGAAGAATTTATATTAAATTTTCAATGATATTTTTTGAGAAATAATTAATAATTAAATTAGAAATAGGTATATATAATAAATATATAAAATTTTTATTTTAATAAAATGATAACAAAAGTTTAGAATAGTATTTTATTAATAATTAAAAATATTTTTATAAAAATTAGTAAGTAATTAAATTTAATAAATAATTTTTAATATAAATTTTGTTAATTGAAATTCTTAGATAGGTGATTTGTTTTGACGTATTTAATAAACAAACTAACCTAAATGATACAAATTGCCATTCCTAAGCTCATGTACGAATTCTTTTGGAATGTTTGCATAGAATGCCAAGGAAATCTACTTGAGCTTTTGTGTTGAGGGAGTCTACTCAAGCTTTATTTTTGTGTTGAGTTCTCATATACTTAATTTTTCTTTATTCATTTAGATGCTTACATAGCATTATTTTAAATATGTTACATTCTATATGCGATAGATAGACATGCATTTTAATGTTTCTAGTCTATAAGCACCATTTCCCAAATTTTCTTTGATTCTAAAGGGGGGATCCTAATTTGGAGCTAATTTTTCTTCACTCAAATTCTTCCAAGGCCTTTCTACTAGTTTAAGTACTAGAGTTCATTCTAGGAAGTTTTCTTTTCTTAACTTATTTGTTTATATAGGTCATCAACTTTCATTTATATCATTCTATTTGTATCTGAACTAATTCTTGATCTTTAAAGTGAATATTAAGTCTTCCTTTCTTCATTATTCATTTTCTTATTCTTCGTAATGTTTTTTTCTTTCTCTAGTTTCCTTTAACTTAACTAGAATCATGGCTTTGAAGCTGTATGCCAATTTGAAAAGGGTTTTGCCTATAACGATTTGTACTATTTTTGTATACGACTAGAAAACACTAGGTAATTCTTCAACTTATCTCATTTTTAGCTTTTTCCAATATTCTTTTTAATCCTTCAAGTATTATTCTATTGGCTAGCTTAGCTTGTCTGTTATACTAGAGATGTTCTACTAATGAGAATTTTTGCTTGATGCTAAAATTTTAAATATTAAGGAGATAAGTGAGACAAAATGTTATATATATGTATATATATATATTATAAGGATAGTTTCTAAAAGGATGGGTAAAGTTTACCCCTGGTAGAAGTTTATGAAACTTTCCACCATAAATTAAATGCCATTTTTAGAGATTAGTGTTTCGCATAAGCTAAATCTATATGAAGAAAGGTTAGTACTATTTGGAAATGCCTAGCCAAATTTAAAGGTTTACAACATTTACCTATATACTATGGATTTCCTAAAAAAAATTTGGACATTCTTGGCTATAATGGTTGTGAACGACTCAACCTCTATCCATTCTGTAAGGTAATTTACTACAATTAGGTATTTAGCTTATCCAATAACTATTAGGAGTAGTTTAAGTAAGTCAATTCCCCATTTCATAAATGGCTAAGAAGTGGAAATTGCTTCCATGAAAGTTGAAGGTTGTCTTTCAATTTAGTAAAGCTTTGCCATTTGTTATAGTTTTAAATGAATTCTCTTGCTTCTTTTTTTATTCTCTATCAATAGTATCCTAACCTTATGGCTTTCAAAACTAGCATTGTTCATGTAAGATGACTTGCACATACACCCTTGTGCAATTCCTAAAGCATATAGTTAGCTTCCTCTTGATGTAAGCATTTCAAGGCTAGTAAGTTAAAGCTCCATTTATATAGTTGGTTGTTTTCCAAGAAAAAATGAACAACCTATCTTTGAATTTTTATAGCTTTTGTTTTATTTGTAGGAAGCTTTTTATACTTATATAGGGTTCATCCAAGAGGTTGAGTGGTTTATTTTGAGGATTTCTTTTTCATTGATACTTAGTATACTAATCAATACTTGAATGATCAATTGATTATTCACCACCACCTTTGTGCTTGTTAATTTAGCTAAAGCATCTTCCTTTTTCGTTCTTTACCTAATGAATTTTGGTTAACTTGTATTCAAACTTGTTTAAGAGTGATCTCATCTTTTCCACATATTTGACTAACATTAGCTCTTTCACTTCATATTCTCTTTGGAATTAGATTATCACTAGGTATGAATCATTAAAAAGCTAGATCTATTTAACATTTAATCTAGTAATAAGGGCTTCGTATTCAACTTTCTTGTTTGTGATTTTGAATTCAAACTTAATTGAATATTTGAGTTGGACTACATTTCCCTCTAAAATTATGCTTACACCATTGCTATTTTTGTTTAAAGATATATCTACATCCATTAGCCACTTAGTCACTTATTATAGTTGTACTCACTCTTCCTTGGTCATTTTGACTATGAAATCTATTAAGACTTGTGACTTGATGGATCTTTTAAGCTTATAAATTAAGCTATATTCCTAGAGTTTGATGGACTAGGTGACCAATTGACTAGCTAAGTTAGGTTTATGAAGAACTTATCAAATTAGTACATTAATCTATATGACTATCTATTGGCTTTGAAAACATGGCTTTAATTTTTTGGATGCCCATAATAATATGTATATTACCTTTTCAATCTTCTAGTATCTTATCTCAACGTTGTGTAAGACTTTACTTGTGAACTAAATAGGCCTTTAGGCATCATCTGCTTACTTTATTAACACTGACCTAATCACAATTTCTAACATGACTAACTATAGGAAAAGCATATCTCCTTGGTTTAGTTGAGATAACATAGGTGGAGAAGCTAGATACTCTTTTAGCTTGTAAAAAAATTCCTCACACATTAAATTCCATATAAACTTTTGGGAGTGTTTAAACAAGGAGTAGAATAGGAAACATTTATCCTCTAATTTGGATAGAAATCTAAAAAAATTTGCTAATTAGCCATTTAAAGTTTGAATCTCTTTAATACTCATTAGACACTTTATTTCAATGATTGCTTGACATTTGGAAGGATTAGCTTTAATCCCATGTTTTGTGAGCATGAACCTTAGGAATTTCCCAACCTCTACTCTGAACGCACATTTCCTTGGATTAAGCTATATTTTATATCTTTTAATTACCTTGAATACCTTTATAATATCTCTTTAATATTGCTCTTTGCTAATTGATTTAATGATCATGTTATCCATATAGACTTTCATGCTTTTACCAGTTTGATTGGTAAAAACTTTGTTCATCATATGATGGTATAAGGCTCTTATATTTTTTAGTCCGAACAACATCACCTTGTAACAAAACACACCTTGATTTGTTATAAAGGTTATTTTTTCTTCATCACTCAAATGTATTTTCATTTGGTTATAGCTTGAAAAGGCATCATTAAAGCTCAAGATTTTAAATCTTGAAGAATTATCTACTAAGCAATCTATGCACATTCTCCAAGTTTTGTTTACTTTTTTCACTAAGACCAAATTTATGAGATAAGTGGTGTAAGGAACTTCCTTAATAAATCCTACTTTTAGCAACTTAGTGACTTCTTCTTTTACTATACCTTATCTTTCAATCATAGATTTCACTTTCTTTGTTGAATAGGTTCTATGTTTAGGTCAATAAATAGTCTATGGTAGGCTACTTTGATGTTAATGCCTAACATATCAGCTAAGGACCAAGCAAAGATCTCACTGTTGCTTTTTAGTATTCAAAATAGGTTTTGCTTTGCTTAGCTTTTCAAGCTCACTCTTATTTTCATGATTCTTTAATTGTCTTCCTCAAATAATTATACTTCATCCAATTCAAATCTTTGTTTCATGTTATGATCCAACTCTGATCCTGATCTATCTCAATACTAATTTCTACAAGCCTTAACATTTTTCATTTTAATTTACCACACAAAACTTCTACATTTCCAGAGGGACACAAAACTTACATTAATTTTTTTTAAAAAATGGATAGAGTCTCTCATATTTTTACACACTTTTTGGGGGTTACACACCTATAATACAATACATGTGTTATTTCTAGACACAACAATATTAAACATAAACATAACACAATATAGTTTTAAACTTATACATATATATAATTAATTCAACACATCATATAATTCAACAAATCTCTATTCAGATGTTAATTCTAATTCCAAGTGAAACACAACTATTAAATCTTTTATTAGGCAATCTTTAATCCTCCATGCATGAGATATAGCTCAAATAGCTTTCTAAACCTAAAAATAGTAAAAATAATCAGAATGAGTTATAGAAATTTAGTGAGCATATATCAACTACTACTTTGTAGGGGATCAAATTTTCAAATAAAATTTGCAAATTAAACATGTACTATTATTAACATGTTAACAAACCTATTTTTCCTAGATTTCAAAAATATATGAAACCATGCTTTGAAATGGAAGTTTTCTTGCACATAGCTTAACTGTATATCTCATATCACAATTCAAGGAAGTCATGACTATCTGTTAATACACAACATCGATATCTTATCATGTACTACTCATTCTGGATAGACATTATAATCATAGACAGCCATTATGGCTCAAGCATAAACAAATCATCACAATTGCATCAAGTCTTTGCAATAATGTCAAATAATGATTTCTAATCACAAATAAATTTCTAATATTACATCATATCACATAATTATTTATAATAATCATGCATATATACATCTTTTTTATTTCTTGATCATTTTTATACCATTTTCATATAGTTTGATAGGGATTTTCCATTCGACTCTTAGATCGATCTTATATCCTTCATGACTATATATTGGGAATTATCTATCTGGCTTTCACATCATAACTTCATCACCATTCATAGTACAAGATAACTAACTTCTTTGCAGAGCAAAATCAAGCATGCAATGGAATACATATAATAATATTATCAAGTTCACCCATATAGCCATGACATATAGATATCATAGGAGCTTAATCACAATTCATCATTAAATAGAAATATTACCACCATGCTTCCACTATGCACTTTAATCAATTTATAGTCATTTAATAGCTAATTACACTTGTACCACAACATTGAGTTTACATATAAATATATATACATGCATATGAATATGAACACTGTGCTATCGATAAAAATAATAAAATTCACTACATTTAAGTAATCTTTTATTAAGATAATATTTATGGTAAGATATATACTTATCTAATAATGCTAATCTAGCCTTGAAAGTTCTGAAGTATCCATAATCATCTTTTCATATTTTCCTCTTAATATCACCATTTGTAGAGATAAATTATAATTATATGAACACTAATTATTTCCTTGTCACATATTACAAATCCATAACTCAAGCATGATACAATAGTATTTCATATCACTCATTTCTTATATTTTCCAATATTAACCGGTAGTCCAAGTATGCCATTGAATTATCTTAGATCCCCACTTTCTTTATTTTCAAACTTATCATCTTTTCTCTTTTCCTAATTAGAAATTATAATGATAATTTATAAACACAAGGCATTACTAATGATATTTCCAAATATCATAATTCCATATTCAAATCATGAGATTTTCTATTCATACTCATTTACCACCAGTAAGTTAAGCTCTCTTTATGCATCACCGTTAGGTCAAATTTATATAAAATATACTTTTTGAATTAATATCAAACACCTAAAATATTTAAGTTGGTTATAATAATTTCGATCAATCTTCAAGAATACCACATTCATACCATTTTATGAAATTATACATTCAGTTCCTACTATCATTAGCTTTGTTTTAACAAAGTCACCAATTTATATTTTCATCATTTAAGGAATTTATTTGAATCATGTGCAGAACTGTTAAAATATTAAAAATTCTACACTCTAACATAGTTCCAATTAGGTTATTTGCAAACCCACACACTTACTTTCTTGCACTCTTCAACTCTAATTAGATAAAATTGTCAAACCTCATTTCATATAGCTAAAATTTACTGACCCATAAACAACACATTCCAAATACGAAGTGATGGTACTCTAAAATGCCTTGATCATATGAACCTAGCATCATATAATGCAAATCCCATATTTCTTAAGGCCATGGTTAAGTATATATATATATATATAAACAGAAATAGGTTTCTTAGTGTAAAGTCAATCAGTCACAAATGTTAAGGTTTTGAACTTCTAAAAGCTTACCCGCTTCTATGAAGGTCTTAATTAGAATATTGTCAACAAACGTCTAGTGGCCCGCCGATTAAGAAATAAGCTCGTAGCTTCGGTTGCTTGGATGTCACTATGTAAGCTAGTATCCTCACTAGCATAATGAACCAAAATAAAGCAGAGGTAAGGAAGGTGATAACAATAAACTTCTGTCGAGCAATCAGTTAATAGTGAAAGAAGGACTTGCCAAAAAATGAGAGAAGCTCAATGGTAAGCTCACTACCATCTTCCTCCCAGTTCAAATCCCTTTTTGCAATGCTGGCTCGGTATTTTCTTTAACTCCTTGGAGATTGTCACGCAGGAAGGAGCTGTGGAAGCATAGCAGCGTTGCATTGCAAGTTATGAGATGAAGACAATAATGGTGACCTGATGCCAAGGGTGATCAAGTAGCAAGAAAGAAAGAGAACCGCATAGAAAAAAAAAAGGCCATTTTGAGAAAGAGAACCAGGAATATGAGAGAGAAGAAAGAAGGGGAAAAATAAAAAAACAAAGACAGCTGGCCCGGTGAGAGGAGAGAGAAGGGTGCCAACATAAAAAAATTAAGAGATGAGAGAGAAAAAATAAAAAATAAAGTGAGCTGAGTCCGAGAAAAGAAAGGGGGAGGGAAGAGGACTTTTTGATCCGTATGCTCAGTTTTCAAAAAATATTTTTTAAAATGTTGTTAAAATAATTTATCAAAATACTTAAAATCTTTTTTTGAAAAAAATATATTGGTCATTGGAAAAGGGATTTTGTGACCAACTGATCACGGAATCACGTGACCCCCTTCCGTGATCAAATTTTTTTAAAAATTTTAATTTATTTAACTTTAATTTATTTTTTATTTTATTTAATTTATACTTAATTTTTTTATTTTTTTGGATTCATTATTTTAAAAAAATTTACTTATTTTTATTTAATTTATATTTTATCGCTTATAATATTAATGTTATATAAATAATAAAAATAAACTATTCATAAAATTTTTAATTAAATACTTGTTGAATTATATGTAAATTTTTTTAAAAAAATTAAGATATTATAATGTTGTAATTCTTATGTAAAAGTTAAAAAAAATTACATCATTTAATGAAATATTTAATTAATTAGGGTAGCAGAATATTAAGTATAAATTTAATAAAATTTAATCTTTAAAGTTTAAATTTCTAAAATTCAATAGTAAAATATTTAATTATTTTACAATAATTTAAAGGTGATATTTGACTTTAGCATCTAAAAGTTAATATTTAAAACAATTTTAGATTAATAATTTAGGTCTTACTAGTTTTATTAGATAATATTTTTCACAATAAAATTATAGATGTATATTGATAAATAAGTAATATGGTACTTCTATCTGTGATTATTAAAAATAATTCATAAATTTATATTAATAAAAGAAAGTAAGTTCCTTTGATCTTTAGATACCACTAATGAAAAATATAATTCAAAATTAATAAATTCAACCCATATTTTTAATAGATATATAATATGTAATTAATTCACTTGATACAAAAAAATCAGAAATAATTATAAAGTAATAAGAAAAATAAAATTAAACAAATATTTCATCAAATAATGTGATTTTTTTAACTTTTACATAAGAATTACAACATTATAATATCTTAATTTTTTTAAAAAATTTTACATATAATTCAACAAGTATTTAATTAAAAATTTTATGAATAATTTATTTTTATTATTTATATAACACTAATATTATATGCAATAAAATATAAATTAAATAAAAATTTAATATGAAATAAAAATAAGTAATTTTTTTTAAAATAATGAGTCCAAAGAAATAAAAAAATTAAGTAAAATAAAAAAATAAATTAAAGTTAAATAAATTAAAATTTTTTAAAAAAATTGATCACGGGAGGGGGGACCGCGTGATCAGTTGATCATAAGACCCCTTTTCTCGTGATCAATGCATTTTTCAGGAAAAAAAATATTTTAAGTATTTTGGTAAATTGTTTTAATAGTACAGCATTTTGGAAAATATTTTTTTGAAAATTGAGTGTACAGGTCAAAAACCTAAGGAAAGAGATTGAAAAGTAACCGAAAAAACATAAAGTAGGAGACAGAAAAATGCTAAATAAGGAGTTATGAGCTTTTATATGGTGCTTTGTGGTGCACCATAAGATTAGATTTTACTAAATCTCATCCCTCTAATTCAACCTATAATCAATCTCATCCCTTCATCAATTTTATTTCAAGAAAATCATTTTTGTAAAATTAATCTTAATTCAATTAATCTTCCCTCAATATATATATAAAATAATAATTTGATAAAGTTGAAAATCCTCAAATAAATATTTCCATCTTCCTAAAAATAACTTATCAATATAAATAATTAATTTTTATATAAATCTTTATACTTTTAATTATTGAAAATGTTCCTAATTTGTAAGAAAATTCTTATAGAAAATATTTAATCAAATCTTGAATTAATAATAGCCATTTAAAAATAAATCTATTCCAAGCTTTCACAATTCTCAAAAATAATTTGTTAAAGATAAATAATTTATTTTATAAAGCCTTGTATCCTTATTTATTAAACCTATTTCCAACTTATGAGAAATTCCTTGTAAAAATAAAATTTATTTTATTATATTCTCAAATTGATAATGATCATATGAAAATAAATATTTATTCATGAGTAATAAAATTTATAAAATTTTAATTATTAATTCAGGATATTGCATTTAAGGCATTTTGTATCTTTTGCTTAGATGTCTAACAATGTTGAGTCCACCATTTAGCAATCTTTTATGATTTTTAAGGGCCCTAGTATGTTTTCTTGGACCTCTTTTCCTTTTAGGTTAGCAATGTAACATTGTCACATTACTTTATGATCTTTTCTTACTTGCCCTATCTCAATCGGGGTTTTGCATTTCATTAGTTAGTGTGAAAGTGGAAATAATGGCACCCTTTCTATTCAATAAGGATCTGCCCAGATTTGCATTCTAAGTGGTTTTTGGATTCAAGACAACTAGGAATTTTAGATCAATCATTTTTGTATTAACCTCAAAGTGAAAGTTGACTTTTAGTGTAATGGTTCCTTTTAGTCATACTTGGTTTCTAGTGAATTTGATAAGAACTCCTTCATATAGCTTGCCTATGCTTTTTGCAAGACCTATATTTTCTGCCATTTTAGAGTAATGGATATCAACCAAGCTTTTATGATCTACTAGTGTACATTTTATCAAAAAATTATGAACTAGAGTTGTGATTACGACTGGATTATCATGATCCCTATCGATTTCTCCTAGATCTTCCTTAATGAAAGTAATGGATTTGAATTATTTACTTTGTTTCTTTTGTCTAATTGCAAGGATCAGTCTAGCATGTCTTTTCTTAGAGTGGTTAAAATTTTCTTCTCTTGAGAACCCTTTAGTAATTGTCCTAATTACTTGTACTTTCAGGTCTTTGTATCAATGTTGCTCTTATATTTCTTCTCTCCTTTGCCATTCAAGTTTACTTTCTTTTTCATATTTGTCATCCATTTTGTACTTTTTATACTTGGAAAGGTAACCCTGTCAGATTAGGTGCTCTATCTTATCATTTAGAGTACTACATTCATCATTATCATGACTATAATTTTTATGAAATTTACAATACTTTGTTCAATCAGCGAGAGGGTATTTTCTCTTCTTTGAGATTAGGAACTTTATTAACTTAATCATTCTAACATCATGGACTATTTTACTTGATAATGTATTCAAAGGTTCATAGTTGTTAAATCAGCCTCACGACATTAGATTGATCTAGTTTATTTATTGTTCCCTCCTTCGGTATAATTAAGGGTTCTAACTAAATATCATTTTACTATAATTGTGTTGCTACCTATTCATGTGTTGTTCTTTTTGCATTTATAAATTTTTTCACTTTAACCAGTAATTCCTTAAAGGCATAAGCAAGGCATTTTGCTAAGGAGAGAATAAAGTGTCTTAATTGTAGCCTGGCTATTAGTTATGAATGATGACTCTTTTATTAAGATCTTTAATTTCAAGAGTAAGAGCGTTGACGTGGGTGAAATGTTCTTTGAGTGTCTCATATTAGCCTTGTTGGAAATTCATAGTGCAATTACAATTTTTTGAGGTGGCTTACTAATTGCAAAATGAGCTTGAAAGGTTTTGGCTAACTATTTGAAATTGGCGAAAGAAAGACTGGGAAAAGAAATGAATCACCATCTTAACTTTATCAAAAATGGTCAATATATGATTGCATCTAGAGCACTTGAAAGGAACATAGATGCCTATAATGCTTCAAAGTGCTTTATTAGATCTAAAGTGTCATCATATGCTTCTAGGTGTGTAGGAAATTTGAAATGATGTAGTTATGATTTTAGTGGTGAAAGGATGGTCTTATTCTTTTAGAAGGGAGAAGTTATGATATTGTTTATTTTGAGAATTGTTTTAACTTATAGATGGGAAGAATGGATCATACTTTTTATATTTAGGGTGTTGTTCAACTAGATTCCAATATGTTGAGTGTTAGGATTTATTTGCAAAATAAAGAATGATCCTTAGGATAGAAATATTAGAAGGGGAATGTTGGAATGGTTAATGGCATTAATGACCATGATACTTAGATATTGGGATCTTTGATGTTGACGGTGGATGCTATCCAATCAAATTATGCAGAGTAGCTATTCTATGCATAGGCAGAATTAGTCATATACCAAAAAGCATTTATAAAGGCAATGATGGTTAAAATGACTAAAAAGGTAGGATCAATAAGATACCTATTTGGTGACATTGATGTCATTGTTGGAAAGATTTTATCTTTGCTCTTAGATAAGTGACTTATTTTATGAGAATACCTTTTTTTATTTCTATGGTACGATAATAATCCCATCTAACAAGGAAAATAGCATGGTTATCAATTGCCTTTTCCTATATTGTTGCTGGAGAAGCAAGGTTTCAATGGTAGGATTAATTTATGAGACATGGTGGTTAGGTAAGCCATAAACGACACCAAATGATAACTCCAATTTTAGTTAACTAGTCTAAGATGGTTATGTTAACTTAAACTTTGAAATGAAAACTTTAATTTTAGTTAACTAGTCTAGGATGGTTGGGTTAAGCTAGACTTTGCCTGCATAAAGAATAAAAGGTTAGGTATATGGTAGAGGATGATTCATCGAGCACACTCTGATGCCTCAGTCAGTAGAGCTAGAGACAAAGTAAAGTATGAAGTTATGTATTAGTCCCATGAAGTCGTAGCTAAACTCCCTTTAAAAGATTAATGCTATTAACAAATAAGCTAGAAGTTTGGTAGATTTGGTGCCTTGTTTATCATGGCTGGTTTTTAGTCAAGGCGGAAGGATTTTAACCCATGTCAATGTTTGACAATTGATATTAAGGAGAATCCCTTACTGGGACTTTAAGGCATGGGTCAATGCTAGTTGGATTAGTTGGAATTAAAGCCCAATTGATACTTATTTATTGTGTGGGCATGGGTCAAGGAGGCATTTGATTATGTTTGATTGAATTAGGGCTAGTTAAACATTTTTACTATTATTATGAGGTATTTTATATTTTTTTTCTTTTTCTAATAATATATTATCTTTTTATCACTAATAATATAAATAATTGATGAAATTTAAATTTTTTCTTTTTCTTTACAATTTTATTAAGTAAAAATGCTAACAAAGGTCATATTTTTTCTATTCCACTCATTTTTCTTTCCCTTTATTTTAAATAAATACTCATTTGTCACCTCTTTACTTTAGAAAAATAAAGGAATTGTATATATATTTCTAAAAATTAAAAAGTATAAATGCAATTAAGTTAATTTATCTTTTTCTTTTCATTTTAGAAGCCTATTTATATGTTTAAAAATAAGACCAATGTTAAAAAAATGCCTAATCTCATTATCCTCTAATCTACTAGAAGCAATCTCTACCATCGGTTTCTTTACCAAAGATACAATAGAGAAACAAACTTCTACTATCTTCTTTATTTTCTTAATAGTAAGGGTAAGGGTAATAGACCATTTAATCTATGCATTTAAGATTATGAATTTGAAGCTAAATACAATAGGAAATAAACTTCCTAAGACAATATCGAATGCCACTATACCACTTATTTTATTTATTTCTAATGCAACTGGAAGAACAATTCCTCTTTTATACCTAAAAAGTGGGTAAGTAAAGGAAAATATAGCAGGAACATGTTATCTTGCTTTCGGAGCCAAGAAATTTAATTACTTCAAAATGAGGCTATTCATAAAAAAAATGTAGATTTTGTAGGATTTCCATATTTCTATTTCTATTTTTTGAGTTTTTCTATCTTAGTTTCTAATCTTTACTTGGAGTAAAAAAGAAAAAGGCTTCTATTCTACAAGTGAATAATCTATCTTATATTGAACAAAGATAGAGAATTGAGCTTTGAGACTATTACTTTACAAGTCTTGATTTAGTTCTTTTATTATACGATGGTCTCATTGCATCAAGATACAAATTATAAGGATCATAAAAGATAATAAGATATATATATATATATATATATATATATATATATATACATATGAACTCCTTTACAATGTCTATATCCACTCTCATTTTATAATAAGATATTTTTTATAAAAAATAATTATTTGGTATTGTATAAATAAAGAGGTACTATAATATCATCTATAAATTTTATAGTTTAAAAATAATGTATATTATTATAATAATAAAAATGCCTTTTCTTTATAATATATGAATATATTTTCAATAGTGTTATAGGCATTGAAAATAAAATTTGAATTTGGATTTTAAATACAAATCAATAGTTGTCATTAAATATAGGATAATAAGGCAAATTTATAAAACCCAATCCGATAGACATAAAAAATTTGAAACTCAATTTCAAAACTCAATTATAGGGAAAATATTTTTTATACCAATAATATTTTTGTATTAGTTTCTACTACAATTCTTATATTTAAATTTTTAAATAACATATGTCATCTTAACATTTTATAATTAAATATAAAAAATAAGATTATTTCTATCAAATAAGTGAAGCGTTCATCTCATCTCATTTATTCCCAAGTCTAATTACATAAAATGTGTCAATGTTTAATACAACTTATTGATTATTGATGCAAATACTATTACACCATACATTCATAGAGACAAAAACCCACTACCAATAGGTTTAAATTTATGTATTTAATTTTTAAAATTAAGATTATATTTTGATACTATAATAATCTTGTATTGATATTGATTTTCATAACTTTTGTGAAATTTTTTATAAATTTTTTATCAAAAGTTATAATTTTATATAAAATAAAATTTCAAAAAAACTTTTATGCAACCTTAATTATTGTAATTGCAATTTTTTTATGTAATTGTTATACAACAAATTCATATAAAATGTAGGTTTGTGAAAATTATAATAGTTATATAAAAAATTTCACATTTTATGCTAAACATTCATTAAACTTGCAAATCTTTGAACACTTATTAAAGCATAATCCTTAAATTTTATTCATGACAAAATCAATTTCTTGATATTAACTAAAGAATATAAACATAAGATAAAAATTGTTGATTCCTAAGGCCGCAAGGTCTAGTATCATAGAATTTTTTTAAATATAGAAAAATTTAAGAGATCAATTAGATTATTAAAAGAGGTCTAAGCTTCCATAGAAGATATAACCTCAATAGAGGCTCATGAAACATAAAAGGTTATATGACCTCATTACTTGATAATTTCAAAAAGCTAATTAAGTTGCTAAAAAGTGTCTAGAATTCCATGGAAAACATGACCTTAAAAGAAGCTTAGGAAGTATCAAAAAGGTCAAAAAACTATGCTACTAATCATAGGATGGAATTGATAGTAACTACTTTTCTCTTTGCTTGCATTTCTACCATAAATGATGTGTCTATTTGCTCTTAGAACAACTTAGGCTAGAAAAAGGATGTTTGTTTGCCCTTCGGGCCATTTCTACCTAAAAGGTTTGAATGAATAGGGTCTTGTATAGGCTAAAAAGACCATCTAGTAGTCATCTGATCTAAAGGCAACATTGATTTGGTTGAAAAAACAATGTTAATCTTTCCCACCTTTTTCTCAGGAATACTTAGAGCTTGTAGCTTAGAAAGATTCGAATAAAGGGCCTCGTTGCAATCTATAAGAAGGGCGAGCATGTCATGCCTAACCTTATTCGATCATATGCCCTTTAGATTAGACGAATTAACAAGTTTTCATATTCAATGGACCAGCCTTCATATTCAATGGAGCATTAACAAAAACTTGACCCTAACATAATACCTTTAACCACTTTGTAGGAGCACCACCACCACTACTACCTCAAAAATGCTTACTTCTCTGTACCTTATTATACTTTTAGTTCTTATGTTCCTTACTAGCTTAATTCTTCACACAAAATTGTTATTCTTACAGCTTGTATCCTTATTAGTAGCTACCACACTATAAATACCTCCTTATAAATCCTAAAAAATAAACATAAAAAATACATAAAAAATAAATAAATAAAGTAAAAAGAGAAATCCTACTCAAGAAGTTCTCACAATACTTAAATTTATTAACCTTGATCCCTCAAAAACCTAAAAGAGGTTCCAAAGTCCACTAAGTATGCAAAAAATGAGTCCTTTATCCTATTTCTATGTTTGATTATAGAGTGCTTATTCCTTATCCATACTCTAAAACCACTTTCCTATATTTAATTAGTGTAGTTATGCCTTCTCATTTTTAGAACCCTTAGCACATGCTTAAAAATATTTTGGTAATTTTCTTGGCGAGGTGTATACATTGATAGCATCTAATAAGGAAAATGTTAACCAGGGTTAAGATGAAAATCTTAAGTTTATGAGGTCTCCCACTAACAATATTTTCCTACTCATAAGTTAACATGACTTGATCTAATTCTCTATTGGCATGTATATCTTTTACAACCTAAATGACTTAAACCATTAGCAAACTTAAGCTATTAGAATTACTGGTGATGATGTTTAGCTGTGACAACTTTTTCAAACTATTAATATAGCTAGAACTTCAAGTCTCAGTAGTGAATTCACTACTTCAACTTCTTCTTGGCTAGCAGATGTTGCATTGAAGCAAAAAAGCTCTAGGACTTAACAAGCCAAGAATTTTGGTTTTATGTCACCTATTATAGTAACAATGTTTACTTCGTTATTAGAAGATATCCTCACAAATCACTAACAAATGCATCAAGCAATTATTAAACTAGCACATTTTGTGGGAAAATATTTTTAAAGAAACCTTTTTCTTATCTCTAATATAACTAATTAGCTTAATCCTCATCAAATGCAAACCCTACATTCCAAGAGAGAATTCCTTAAAACTTATCACATTATAGGTTAGAAGCAACCACATTTTTAAAACATAGCTCCTACATATCCAACTTATTAAAATACAACTCATCGAAATATTGGATGAACTACTATACTTTTGTTCACTGTAGAAGATCTCTGACATTTTCTTGAAGAAGTAAGAAAAAGAGTTATAGTAAGCATAGACTTCTAACCATATTTTCCTTATAATTTATCCATACTCTCTTATCCTCATAAGTATTAACCTTATCTCTTTAAAAAAATTGATGGAAAAGGAAATGCTAAAGAAAACATCTATTAGGTCATTAATAACCTTGGTATTTTTGAAGTTAACCCTAACTTACATTTAAGGGAGTTTTCTAAAAGAATGATATGATCATGGCCTTTTGCAATAAATTCTTTATCACGCAAGGAATTGTTCATCTAAAGAACCTTGGGCAGATGCAATAACTAAAATGAAAGGTAACTTTTTTCATGAAGTATAACAACTAAGCTTAAGATTATCAAGAAAAAGTCTTTGAGTCCAATTTAGTCAAAAGTTGCATTGCCAATATGAAAGACCCTATCACCTTATACCTCCATCATAGAGAGATTTAAACTTTTAGTGATTTAATCATCAGGGCTAAAAGGGTGTTAAGTTGCCTCAAATAACAAGTTATACAAATGTAGTTTTCTAAAGGGAGGAATACTAATGTTATTGCAATAAAAGCTCTTAATAAGAAAAGTCCTATATTTGGGATTGATTTTGTTTTAGGAAAAGAATAAAATTACAATCAAACTCCTCTATCAAGCAATAACCAGTTCAAAAATGCTAAGTATAAACCATCGACTTAGATAGGAGATCCTCCTTCTCCTTTCCTATAGAAAATGTTTATATGATGTTGAAAGTATAGGTGGAAGATGGAAGGGTAGATGTACCATAACCAAAAGGATTTGTCATTAATGCTCAAAGGAATGCACCTCATTTTTGCCATTATCACTAATCTTCAACTTATAAAACCTTCGACTATTACTTTTAAGGTAGTGATACATGTATTGTAATAGATTTAAAATTAAATATTATTAGTTGATAAATATTTTGCAATATAGGGTACAACTAGGTCAAATCCCTAGTAATCCACTTAATATATCATTTCACAATGATTTGCTAGCTATGATTATAAATAGAAATATAATGCAAATATGCAGTATGATATGTAGAATACAAAATAAAACTAATTGAATGCAAACAAAACTAAATAAGGGGTGTTGATTTTAAATTTAAATAGTATGCATTAATAGAATAAAATATAAAAATAAAACTAAAAAGTAGAAAATCACTACAATAAAATAATTATTACAAGGATTTAAGAGCTCTTATGTGGAATAATCATAGATCAAATATATTTGACAATTTCAATTAATTTTTTAACCTTGAATTATGTAGAACCTTTGCAATAACTTTTGAATTTTATGCTAGATAACCATTTAAAATTTAATTAATTAAGATTAGTAGAATTAAGCAACTGCTATAATCTGTAAAGTTAGATTGACATTAATTTAAAAATAGAATTTAGTTGAATTGAAGGATTTAGCCAAAAACCTTTAATTTAACCTTTCAATCCTTTGTACCTATATGAAAAATAGTGATTGACCAACCATAATTCAACATAAAAAAAAATAAACATTATAAGTCATAAGGTTAAACATAAATAATACTAAATCAGCATTCATCTTATGCAATTCAAAACAATTAATAAAAAGAATGAAGAAAAAAATTAATTAGAAAAATCTTAAGACCTCATAATTCAAATAAAGATGAGCCTCAAATTTCTTCAATTTATTAGAAATTTAGCCCTCTATATTTGAAAAAAAAAATTTGAAGAAAAGAAAAGTTGTTTTCTAGAATTTTACAAAATTATGTATAAGTATTCTTGTCTTTGAAGGAACCAAAACCTTATATTTGATTTTCTATGAGACAAAACCTTGTGTAATAAAATCATATGTCTCCTAAGGTTACTAAAAATAGAGCTTTGCTAATTTTAGAAGCTTAGAATCTAATTTTACAAAATAATACACTATAAGAGTTACTGTAGTAAAATCCCATAAGCCTAACTTCTAACTAAAGTAAGACTACTAAAACTATGTAATTTAATTACATTTCGAACATAAAAATTATATTACTAGTTTTAGGAATCTTTGGATACTAATTTCACCTTGATTGGATCTTTAAAACTCTAGATATGGCCTAAAAACTAAAATTAACTCAGCTTAGAATTAAAGCTTCAATTTCTTAACTAAATTAGATATTTTATACATTTGAATTGAGCTTCAAGCAAAACATGAAAATTGTAGATATTCCTTTAAACTTTTCAAAGATATAAAGATCACCTAAATCGAATATTTGAAACTTAAGATATAGATGAAAACATGAAATAGTTTGAAAATCTAACATTAACTGAATAATTTCAAAATATTATAAAACCAACATCTAAACACATAACAAAGCTAATTCCATAAGATTAAATACATGTAACACATTAAAAGGCATAAAATAAAAGAAAACATGTAAACAAAATCTTGTACATCAATTTTTTTCTAAATAAGTTAAAAACATGAAAGTTATAACTCATTTAACTTAACAAGGATGAGGCTAATCGATAATTTTTCCTTAACCATATTGTTAACATCATCTCCTGCTCATTTAACCCTACTATTGAAATGCCTCTAAAAAGTCCCACTAAAAAACAATAATTGGCAAAAGTCTTTAATGATTCCCTACACAAAGCTTTTGTCAAATCACTTAATTTCTATCAATTTTTTTAATCTTATTAGTGATCATAAGAATCTCGCAGGATTGAGGTGGCAATTACTACATTATAAATGGCAACTTGAAAAAAGAAGCTCAAGCTTATAGTAGTGTTATTGTATTTAGAGATGTTGATAAGCAAGTTACTTACACAGATCATAATTGACCCTTGTATTTGGAAGCTATGGTTAAAGGAACTAAGATAACTCAATCCCTAATAAATAATAATGGCTTAGGGGTTAATATTATCCTTATTTCTCTACTTAACATAATTGGTTTTCTAAAAAATCATATGAAAAGGGCACCAATAATCCTAAACACCTTTAATGGAGACCTTATTAAGACCATTGGATACATTTATATCAATCTCAAAGTAGGACCAATTAAGATAGCCAACAAGTTTAGTGTTATTAAAGTAGCACTAAGTTACCACATCTTATTAAGTCACCTATGGTTACATACATGCAACTGTGCGTCCTTTATGTTGCATAAAGGTGTCAAAGCAAACTTCACAGGAAAAGATATAGAGATCTATGCCAATAAAACACCATTTAACAAGGATAAGGCTTATTTTATAGATATAATTTACTTTGATGACCTATCCAAGCTAGGGATAAGCAAAATTGCTAAGCCTAAAGGCATTCTCATTAATGCAAGTAGAAGCAAAGAAAAGAAAATTGCTACAGTATAAGTATCCCACCTTCAAAAAAAATGATTATCCATTTATGATTAAATTGATGAATCCTACTGCAAAGATACTAATAAACTTCATACTTGTTAAGACTAAAGAAGTAGAGCTACTAACTAAGAAACTAAAACTAGAATCTCTAGTTATTTATCACACTAAAAATTGTGAATGGAAAATTACTTTATCATTTTTAATGAGATAGGGGTCTTGAGGGGTTAGAGTAGAGCTACAATTGAACTTAAATATGAGCCTTTTAAACTTTCAACCAATAAAGGACAGAGAGAGAGACTTACCACCACCAGAAGAGGAATTGAAAAAAAGAACTTCCCATATTACAAGATGACCTAAAGTTCCTTGATGAAGAACTTGAAATAATGAATTTGGGAAAAGAAGGTAAAGATTGAATATATTTCATAAGTTTAGTTCTTATAATAGAAGAATAGGACCAACTAGTTATGTTACCAAAAGAATTCAATGGCAGCTTTGCATTAGAGTATCATAAAATGTCTAGCCTCAACCCTAGTTTGGTATCCCATCATCTAGATGTCTGCTCAAATGAAAAGTTAGTAAAGAAGTTGCCTCAATAAATCCTTCTTGATGTTGAAATCAAGATAAAAAAGAAGTTGAAAAACTTTTAAAGATAAGATTCATCAATCTAATTAAGCATTTGACTTGGTTGACTAATGTTATCTCAATTAAGAAAAAGAAAGGGCAAATTCATATCTATGCAACTTTTACGAATTTAAATAAATCTTGTCCTAAAAATGAATTTCCTTTACTTTATATTAACTCATTAATAAATCGACAATTGAACATGAAAGATTCTCTTTCTAGGATGGCTTAAGCATTTATAATTAGGTTCTAATGTACTATGATGTCGTTTGATCTTAAGAATGTGGGAAACATTAATCAAATGCATCATGATTGTTATATTCCATAATATATTGCATGAATTTGTGGAAAATTATATAGTTAACATCATCATCAAGTCAAAAAAGAATGAAGATCACCTAACTCATTTGAGAAAAGTGTTTTAAGAGATGCAAGGAATATCACATGAAGCTTAATCCATGGAAATATGCTTTTAGTCTCTCGTTTGGAAATTTTCTAAGGTGTAAAGTGCACAAAAGAGCAATTAAAGTACATAATGGGAAAATGGAGGCAATCTTGAAAATGCTATGACCTAGCAATTTTAAGACATTATGAAGGTTTCTTAAATTTGGAGATTTATACATGCACTGTTAGGGCTCATAAGAAGAATCTTTTTCATTAAATTAAAGAACATTAAGGGTCTTCAAAAGAATACTAATCACTCTTAGCTTTACCTATACCATGATTACTCTGCAATGCAGCTTGATACTTATATTGTACTTAACTTTCAAGGTAAAGTCCATTGAAACCTTACTTATCCAAGAAGAAAATAGTGTGGGGAAGCTAATATATTATCTAGTGGAGAAGCATTATCTCACTTTGGTATATAAAACATAGAAATTCAAACATTATTTCTTGGTACATTCTATTCGATTGATGACTTGATCTAATCTTGTCAAGTTTTTGTTTAAGAATCCTATCATGATAGGAAGGATAACTATATGGATGTTGCTCTTTTGTGAATTTGACATCATTATAAAAACCCCTAAAGGATTGAAAGGTCAAGCTTTGGTTTATCTTTTGGCATAGTTTCTTTTTTTGTTTCTTTTTAAAAGAATACAAGCTAGTGTTCAAAGACATACCAAAGGAATTCCTAAAAAGTGATGTGTATGTAGTTTATATGGTTAAAAGGCCTTTGACCTTATATTTTGATGGGTCATAGTTGACTCTCAAAAAAGGTGTAAGCATTATATTATAAAGCTCTATAAAAGAGTTACATTCTATAACTTACAAACTAAGTTTTACATGTAATAACAATGAGGCTGAGTATGAAGCCTTAATCCTTAACATGATGATAGCAAGGGATATGGAAGATGAAACTCTTTGTATATAGAGACATTCTATCTTATGATCAAGAAAATACTAAAGGATTTTAGTGTGAAGGAGCTCGTATTGGTAGCTTATAGAGAAGTTATGCAAAGTTAAGCTATAAAGTTCCATTTAATAACCTTTCATGACATTTAAAGAGAAGGGAATTGTTAAGCAAATGAGTTAGCCACTTTGGAGGACAAACTTTCAATGAAAGCAGAAAACCTTTCAAATATCAACTTAAAATTGCTTCAATAGTCCAGAATGGTACTAGATTTATAACTTCCTTAGTTAAAGAAGAATGATTGGTGTTATCTTTAAGTTCAAAAGCTCTTTAAGCCCACTATAATCATGGTTAAAACATTGAATAATTTCATATGAATAGGGGAATTTTTATGAAAAAAGGGGTATATGGCTAGTTAACAAGGTATGCTTCCAAGAAAAAAGGAAGTTATTTGATGATAAAGATACATGGAGAAACTTGTAGTGAAAGAGGATCATCTTTATATAGAAAGCTACAATGTTAAGGATTTTATTAGTCAACAATGAAGAAAGAATATGAGTAGTTACAGAATAATTATTAGGGATGCACATGTGTTAAAATGGAAATGAAAATAGTAGAGGTAAGAGATTGGAGAAAGAATATGATCCAAAATCTTCAATGCAATGTCCTTTCCACTATTCCAAAAGAGTTAAAAAAAGTCCCACCATAAGTTAACTATTATTTTCTCAAAGATGAAATCCTATACAAGAAAGATAAGAACAATGTAATAAAAAGATGTTAGGCAAGGAAAAATAAGAAATTATGATGAGGGAGATCCATTAGAAAGAATATAAAGAGTGCCAAAGTGGAAGAAAACTTTATTAAGAACTCTTACATTTAGGATACTACTAGTCAACTATGGAATGAGACATTATGGCATTTGTATAATATTTCCATCTACATGGAAATGTCATCCATGCTTCCACAATGGAATTGCAAATGCTAACTATGCCTTGGCTATTTCACACTTGGGCATTTGATTCAATGGGCCTATTAAGCTAAGTTTGAAAAAAAGAAAAATATGGATTTTGGTGGCAACTGAACAATTTACAAAGCTATCACTTTGAGAAATGGCTATGGAGAAACTATTATGAATTTCATCAAGGAAAATATCAAATACCACTTTAGTATCCAAAAATGGATTATTTCAAATAATGGCACACCTTTCATGAAGAAGTTAATAATAAAGTTGAAGGAAAAGTACCTTTTACCATCCACAAAGGAATGGTTTAAGTTAAGGCTATAAATAAAATATTGCTAAATACTTTTATTTAGCTAGCACATGATAAACCAAAAGCCTAGGAAGATTATTTAATTTTCACCTTATGAGTATATTAGATTGCTAAGAAGGGGCTCATTAAATGATTTCCCACTAGTACATAGGATTTATGTAGTATTAACAACTTAATTACTTGTTAAAATCCTAAGGATCATTCTTGAAGAAAACCTTAAGGTTAATCCAAAATCCTAACTTGATGTAGTGAAAGAAATGAGAATGAAAACATTAGATGCTTATGCTATTTATGTTAACTGCCTTACTAAAGCTTATTGAAGAATAGTTAAGCTATGATTCTTCAAGGAAGGAAAGAGGTCCTTCACCCTAGTAAACATATCCTAAAAAGGTTAAATGCTTCAAAGTTCACTCCCAAGTAGGAAGACCCATATATGGTTCCAAAGTTAGTGCTAGTGGTTATTGCATTTTTTTAACCTAAAAACTGGATCTGAAATAGGGCCTTTTAATTTCAAGTATATTAAGTAGTACTACCCATAAGAAAGGTAGAAGTCATGTATTGACAAGACAAAAGAATGAATAAGAGTGCACAAATTTAGTGTCATGATGAAGTATTTTTAGGTTAGAATGAAATATAACTACACTAAAAAAAAGAAAAAAATAGATAGTGATTGCAAATAGCCATTCTAAATGAGAAACTAACTTAATTATCTAGAATTAGAAAGGGTGACAAGTATCCTAAGATGATAATCTTCTTTCTTTGTCATGCTTATATGGGTAACCTCTTTATCCTATAAAACCAATATTTTCCCTAAAATGCCTATAGTTAAGGTCATGTCCTTATTAACAAAAAGGACTAACCTCCCCATCAACCCTATATGAAATAGCTTAGTGATGGTGGTTTATGATTATAAAGAAAATAGACTAGTATAATAAAGTAAATGTGAAAGAATGCATGAAAAGAAGATCAATTTATGAGTTGAAAATAACATAATAAAAGGTCAACCTAATAATATGACTACATATACTTCTATTAATGCAATGAGATAAGATATGAAGCTTTTTCAAAAGAACAGTACAATTAAACATAGGTTCAATAACTATAATGTTGAGAAACTTTAATGCAAGGTAGAGAAATAATAGAATGAGAAATATAGAAACATGCCAAAAGGAAAAGCTATTGGAACCTTTTTAAATATTGAAAAGTTTGGATGCAATATATATACATGTATATTTATAACATGATCATTTCATCAAAATTTTGAAAGTATTAATACAATGAGTAGATTAAAAGAATTCCAAGATCTTCTTGTCAAAGTTCTCTTGCTGCAATTGGCACTTAGCCTTCTTAACCTCTACTTTAGTATGAAATGCTTAATCTCTTTAATACGTGATTCAATATGGCTTATAGCCCAAGATACCCTCCTGGGCTCTAAACTTTTTACGTGGAGTGGCATTTGTTCTACAACACCTAACAAATATGGCTTAGAGAAAAGCCAAACAAGATCCTTAATTTCTAAGTAGAAGTCTAACTCTTCTTCTCACAATAACCCATTTGTGCTATTCTCTCCCCATTTTTCAAGAAATGAAGTTGGTGTAGCATATACTATAGCTACAACTTGATTCCTACCACCTAAGTCAGGAAGAATCAAATAGGGGTGTTGATAGAAAACCTTTTTTAACACTTCTAATGAAGCATCAAAAACTAGAATTAGAGTTAAGGAATGTATTACCACCATTGATGTATCCAAATGATCATCAATAATCTCTTTGTCCCTTAAAAGAATACCAAAAGCATGACTGATAGGAGCCTTTGATCTTGGGTTAAACTTGAGTGAAGCAAGAGTAAAGGATATTGCAAAAACTTACCCAAAAGTTAGCCCAAGGCTATCTTTAAGTTAGGGATGGCTTGGAAAGTCATCAATAACATAAGAAATAAAGGCATTCTTTTCTATTTAGAGGATAAATAGTTTTAAAAAGAGAAAAATGGAAAGAAATTGAAAAAAATATTAAGAAGCTAAATAAAATTTACTTGTTAATGTTGGGCTTTTCTATTGTAATGAAGCATAAATGTCCAAGACTACTTAGTGAATCTCACTTCCTTTTATATTGAAAAAAGAAAGAAAGGTGAAAGTTAATAAAGTTTAAAAAAGTTAAAGAAGGTATATAAATAAGTATTCACCTTTAAAAGAGTTCTTTTCTTCTCATTTAGATATTTCTTCTACCTCTTCCAATTAAAGCTCTTCCTCTACCAAAGAAGTTTAGAAACAAGTCATGACCATATCCTCTATCATTCCATCCTCATTGCTAAAGTTAGTCTCCTCTTGAGTTTCATTCACAACTATTAGAGTCCCTCTAGTCTCTTAAGCCTTATGCATGCCTACTAGAACTCCTTTAATTTGCTCTAGAATAACAAATTGGGTTCTTTGATTAGAATTTGGACCCTAGAATTGATCATTAAAGTCTTTGAAAAAGAAGGTATGATGATTTAATTCTTATAACCTCCTCATTAGTTATGATAGTAGAGGTAAGCTCTAATCTGGCCTCAAGATTAATTTATTCTTTATTCGTAGAAGGGTTTAATCCTATATTAGGCTTACTAGCATACCCTAAGTTTCCTTGTTGTAACTTCTTTGATAAAATATATGCACTAAAACTTACACTAATATTCTCTATTAGAGTTAAATAGGAAACTTTTAGCAAGTTTGCATTAACTTACATTTTTCAAGCCTGTAATAAAGTCACCCATCTAGTCCCTACCCTAGATGTGCCTAATAGATGTTTCTTTGTCTTTGATCTACTCAGCCTAGGATTAAGAATAATAAAGTCAATTTCTAACAAGGATAGTGATACATTATCCCCTAAATGAGTTAGACTTACAAAAAATATGTGTCATAATCTGACATTAGAAGAAACATAATGCTAAGGTAGATAGTAACAAAATGTAACTAATTGCTTGAAGTAGAAGATGTGCTTTAGTTTTTAAAAGATAAAGTATGAGGATAATTAGTAGGATTTTTCATAAAAGCATTTAAAGAGTTTTCATCATTCCATAGAGTTCCTCTACCATTTCATCCTTAAAAAACTCTTCCATCATGTCTCTTATAACAATAAAAAATAAGGAGTGAAGAACTACTAGAAAGGAAAAATCCTAGCAGTAAATTTCAAATAAAGAAAGTAAATAGAAAATAATGCCTATACCTTAAGATTAGAATTTACATGATAAGTGTTAGAATCCATTATCCTTATTTTCTTTTTAAGACAATGCTTATCACCTTTAACAAGAGCAGTCACCCTCTTACCATAACCAAAATGCACTTACAAAGTCTTTCTTTTAAGCTTAGATATCTCCTCTGTAATCTTCATTTTCATTGAAGATTTTCGAGAGGTCTTGAATTTAGACTTTTTTGATTTGAATTTCTTGGACTTGTGACTAGAAGTGGTAACTTTCTTCTTCTTCTTTTCCTTCTTAACTTTTAACTTAGGTGTTTAGTTGTATTAATGGTCCATTTTTAATATTAATTCTAGTGAACCATCATAAGTGCCTATTGGAATAGAGAAAAAAATAATCTTTCACTTCATTTCCTCTAGCTTACATAACTATAACTTTAAACATCCTCCATCGAGAGAGGCAGAAAGAAGGAGCTCGGTTAAGTAAGTTGTGGTGTGATAAAGAGATTAAAGCCGTTTAAAAGTAGCTTATCACCTTATTTCCTCTAAAGGAAGAGATTTGAATGCATCATGGAATATTTAAGCAACTTTAGGTTATCATACTACCTTATTTGGACAATAATTGCAATAAAATAATGCTCTATGAGCTAGGTAGAAGCATAGTAGGAGTAATGATCATGAACCAATAGTTAAAATTTCTCTTTATCCATTCCCCATCATAAAAAATGTAATTGACATATTCCTAAGTCTTTTCTTTATAAAGGCCCATTCTTTCATAGCTTGGAATACCTAACATATGTGACCTCTACTGGAATCTAGATGCATCATCAATAATCTTAGAAAGTGAGTCATTTTTGTGAAACTTACCCTATCTCTAATTATAAGGGTAAGTTTGCCTTATAGGATTAGGCTTGTCCTTTGGAGTGTAATTGACCATACAAAAATAATTGAAGGAATAAAGCATTCATAAAACTATTTACAAACACCTTCCATTGAAACATGTAATCTACCCTTGAAGTTAATTAAGGCAAAGATATAAGCCTTTAAGAAAAGAAGGAGCTAAAGCTAGCTGTTTGCCTAATATAGCATGATGCTCGATAAGGAAAATGTTAGGATTTAGTGACTTAGTCAAAGGACTTAGAAAGATGAAGTAACTAAGCCAATGAGATATAAGTAGGAGAAGAATCAAATATGTTTTTTTATTAATAAGGGAACTTTTAGTGCTCACAAAGAATGCTTTCCTATCTTTACTAATTTTTCACCCAAGTTTCCTGAAAAAGTGCCTCAACCACCTCATAAAAGTAAACTTATCGTTCCTAGAATCTTTTCTACCACAAGCAAGAAAATAACCATTCAAATAAGACATAATCTTAAATTCATCACCATCTTAAGAGAGCCACATCATATGAACTTCCTTAAAAATAGGAAGCCTATATAGAGTAACAATATCTTCCAAAGTAGGAGTAACTTCTCTCCATTTGGTCATAAAAATATAGGTTCCACTCACCCATTTCTTGAGAAGATAACACAAGTCATTTGTATCCTTTTTCACTTCAAGGCCAATAGAAATTTTAATTGCTTCTATGATACTACACTATCTATCGATGTCTTATAATCATTATTCTCAAGGACCTTTCATATTCAAGCATTGAAACCTTCAATAGGGGAAGAAATGGAAAGAAATCTTACTATATTAAAAGAAACATTGTGGTTAACCAATCTAGGAAGTAGTATATTGTAATGTCCCGAATTTTCAATTCTATTATTTGAATGTTTAATTTCTGAGGCTGTAGAAACGAAGAGCATGTTTGAGTTAGCCTGGTGGGTGAATCTCAAGTTGGAAGGAATTAAATGTAAGGGTAAATGAAATTTTAAAGGAAAAGGATAGTAGGGAAAGAATTAATTTTCCTAAATAGTATGAATGATTAGAGGAGGTTGGAAAACCCTAAAAGAGGAGGTTGTCTAAGTCTGATAGTGTAAGGAATTTTAAATAGACAGAAACCCTATGGACTAAATTGCAAAAGTGCAGAATCGGGTGTGGTTAAAGTGAAATAACTAAGGAATTGGGATCTAATATGAATAACCAAGAGTTTTGGGGTGCAACATATGATTTTTATTAGTGTGACCAATGGATTTATGACAAGTGTCATTGTTAGAAAAATAATGGCAAGAATAGCCTTACTTTTGGTGAAAAGGGACTAAAATACCCTTGAGAATTTCAAAAATGACCAAAATACCCCTAGAGCTTCATGAAAACTCTACTACCTTCTCCATTCTCCAAAAAGCTGCAGAAAATCCTCCATGAAAGCAAGCTGGACGTGTGAGAGAGAGAAAGTTTCTTTTGAGTTTTTCACCCCAAAATACCAAGATTCAAGCTAAGGTGTAGAAGGGAAAATTGCTCCTCTCATCAAGCTCTATCCTTTGATGTCCCTAGATTGAAGAAAAGCCCAAGTTTGATCAAGTTTGGGGAGTTCCAAGTGAGGATTCTCAAGTTGCACTAAGAGGTAAAAATGATCTTCTCTAAGAGCTCTTTAATGTAATCTTCTTGATTTCTTGAAATCTTGAGGTTGATGTAGCCAAGGGTGATTGAACATGGAGTTTAGGATGATTTAAATATGTTTGGTGGTGTCTTAGATGTTGTAGTGTTGATTTATGGCTTTGGTTTGGTGTAAAAAAAACAAGAAACCATGATTACACACCTGGGTTATAGAGGTATAATGGTGCATGTGTAGTATGGGCATGATATGTTTAGAACTTGGCTAAGTTGGTGAAGTTAGAATAAGTTTAAAGAATTATAAAGCCTATGGAAGATGAAACTTTGAAGTTATGAAGGTGTTTGTGTGTATTTTTCATTTTGAGAAGCCAAAACCATGAAGTGGAAAAGAAGGAAGGAAGGAGTTTTATTGTTTAATGTGTTTTCGGAGGATCAGCAAGGTACACGGGGTAGAACACGGCTCGTGTTGTACCCCGTGTTCCTCGTCGAAGCTGATCAGTGTGCTACACGGGGTGCAACACTCCCCGTGTTTAATTCAGGACTGAAAGACAGTAAGGTACACGGGGTAGAACACGGCCCGTGTTCACCCCCGTGTTCTTTGTCGAGTAGCCCAGAAGTGAACCAGTAAGGAACACGGCCCTGAACACGGGGTATGGGACCCCCGTGTTCTTTGTTAAGTGAACTTTTTGACTTGATTTCTTCAGGATTTGCATGGTTTTACCTTTGGATCCTTTTCTAATGTTCATATGTGTCATTTTAAAGCTTGAAAGCAAAGTATAGAGCATCTAAGTATGCATTTAATTAAGTGGAGAAAGTAAAGAATACATGAGGTTTAGGGAAAGTGATAATGTTCTAATATAAGCTATGATGTGTATTTGTATAGACTAAAGAGTGACAACTTGCAAAGGCAAGAGGAAGTATAAAGGAGTTTTTAAGTGAGAGCAAAGGAAACGTCACGTTGGAAGCTTGTGAAAGGTAGCTAGCTTTATCCTTAAGCTGTTTTCTATTACATGATTTTCTGTGTTTTATGCCATTGTATGGAATGTGTATGAGATTATTATGGAATGTGTATGAGATTGTTTGTGCACAACCCGGGAAGACAGTGTGATACTGTGTTAGGCCTATGGCTCGAGTTCCTCGGGGATAATAGTGCAATTGCTGTGTGCGGTACCTATGGCCAGATACCTCGGGAAGACAGTGTGATACTGTGTTAGGCCTTTGGGCTCGAGTTTACCCCGGGAAGACAGCGTGATGCTGTGTGAGGCCTAGGTACGATTGTTTGAGATGGCCATCTAGATATTGTGATAAGCCCCTGAATGGGCTTGATGATTGTTGTAAATTGCTATGTGATGCACATTTTCTACAATGGCATGGTATTGAACATGATGATAAATGATTACCTGATTTTGAAACGTATGTTTTATTGCTTAAGGATTTGGAATGGCTTGAAATGTTTTTATGGCATTAGCTAGCTACTGGGAAACTTTGTTTCTTATGTTTCCTGTATTATGACTAACCATTCCAGGTGATGCTTCCAAAGGCTCTCATGATAAAGGGCAATGATGTTTGAAGTTGTAAATAATGATATAGTTAGTGATATTGTATATGATGGGATGTATATTTTGTAAAGTTGAACTTATGTATAATTATATGACTCTTAATCATGTTGTATGAAATACGCAAGCTTGAGATATTCCGAGTAGTTTGGAGTAAAAGGCAAAGTAGTACGCGTTAATTACCTTAAAAATGAGGGTTAAGGTGTTGATAATTAAGGGTGTTACATTTTGGTATCAGAGCATGTTTTAGGGCCTTGTTGTATATGTGAATATCTGTTTTATTAATTGGAGTTGGTTGTTGCGTAAATAGAAGTATGTTAATATTGGAAATTTCAGATAAGCATGGCTGGTAGAGGTAGGAAAAGAAAAGATACAAGTGAAGGGGGGAATGATGAGATGGCCCATGTTATGGCCTCTATAGCTCAAGTGCTACAAAGGCTTGAGCAAAGGTTTGATCAAGGGGATCCACAACGTCAACCCCAAGAGGTTGGGCCTATGCAAACTGAAGAGGAGGTGCAGGCTAATAAACTAGCCAAATTGGTGAACCAATTCAGAAAGATGAATCCTCCCACCTTTAATGGAAAAGTCGGTCCCGGTGGAGCAGAGAACTGGATTAGAGAAATCCAGAAGATCTTTGGCCTGGTGCCTTGCAACTCTGAGCAAAGGGTGCAGTTAGCTACTTTCCAACTATGTGAGGAGGCGGAGTATTGGTGGGAAAGTACTAAACAAATAATGGTGAATAGGGAGCAGCCCTTGAATTGGGAAAATTTTACTACAGCTTTCTATGAACAATACTTGCCTGAAATTATTTGGGACCAGAAGGAGTGCGAATTTTTAGACTTGCAGCAAACTGAGGATATGGACACAGAAGAATTTTTAACCAAGTTTGAGGAGATGTCTAAGTTCTCTAGATATTTGAGGGACCATTACAATGAGGCATGGAAATGCATGAGATTAGAAAGAGCTATTAAACCTGAAATAGCCATTTCTATCACTGGCCAAAGAATTAGAAGTTATCCAAAATTGGTGAGCGCCATTAGAGCTATTGATGCTGCTTTGAAAAAGAAGAAGTCTTTGGAAGGTGATGCTTCTAAGAAAAGAGCTAGTGGCGAATCCCAAAAGGGTAAGGGTAGGAGTTGGAGTGATAGAAGGCCACGAACTTTCTATCCACCTTCCAGGAGTCAATCTCTCGCTTTTAGGCCACCAATTCAATCTCCTCCTCAATCATTTGTTAGCAATAGGCCATGTAATTTATGTGGTAAATTTCATGGAAACGAACCTTGTTCTGTAAAAGTATGCTATAATTGTAAGAGACCGGGGCATATTGCTAGAAACTGTAGATTTGGGAAGGAAGAGTCTTCTTCAGGATCTCGCCCGGCTGTGTCATCTAGGCCCAACCAGTCAAGATCAAGTGGTGGCCAAGGAAGGCCCCCAACCCAAGGTCGAGTATTTGCCTTATCCAAGGAAGAGGCTAGAAAATCACCTGAACTCATTCAAGGTATAATAACATTATGTGGTTCTCTAGTGAATGCTATGTTTGATTCAGGTGCTTCTCATTCCTTTATTTCTTATGAATGTGTGGGACGTTTGAATCTGATTCCTGAAACTTTGACATATCATATGGTTGTGAATACCCCCACAGGAAACCGAGTAGTAACCTCAGATGCTTGTTTGAACTGTGTGATACAGTATGAGAGTACTTGCAGTGTCCTTGATTTGATATGCCTACCGTTGCATGATATTGATGTGATTATTGGCATGGATTGGTTATCCGCCAATCGCGCTATGCTTGATTGTTCTAGTAAGATTGTATCTGTATGTGCTAATATACCTGTGGACATGGATGTATCTTGCTCTGTGTTATCTGTAGAGAATATGTTTCTAAACTATACCCGTGCAGAGAGTAGTCTGGAAAGTGATGCCAAAGGGTTTATGATTTTCTTTGCTGCACAAGCTGAGTGTGATGGAGATATAGGGGAAATACCTGTAGTTAGGGAGTATGTTGATGTATTCCCTAAGGATTTTCGTGGATTGCCCCCTGATAGAGAAGTGGAGTTCGCAATTGACCTTTGTGCCGGGTTCGACCCCAATTTCCAAGACCCCATATAGAATGGCTCCCGCCGAGTTAGTAGAACTCAAAAAGCAGATAGGAGAGCTGATGGAAAAGGGATTCATTCGACCTAGTGTATCTCCCTGGGGTGCACCAGTTTTGTTTGTTAAGAAGAAAGATGGGAGTCTAAGGTTGTGTATTGACTACAGGCAGCTGAACAAGGTGACAATTAAAAATAAATATCCTTTGCCTAGAATAGATGATTTGTTAGATCAATTGGTGGGTGCTACTGTTTTCTCAAAAATTGATTTAAAATTCGGATACCACCAATTGAGAATTAAAAATGAGGATATATCGAAAACTGCATTTAGAACTAGATATGGTCATTATGAGTTTCTTGTTATGCCTTTTGGATTAACAAATGCACCAGCTATTTTTATGGACTACATGAACAGAATTTTTTGACCATACCTAGATCAATTTGTAGTGGTATTTATTGATGACATACTCATTTATTCTAAGACATTGGAAGAACATGAAACTCATTTGCACATAGTCTTGCAAACTTTGAGAGAGAAGAGACTATATGCAAAGTTGAGTAAATGTGAATTTTGGTTGCCTGAAGTCAAGTTTTTGGGGCACGTAGTGTCTAAGGATGGAGTATCTGTTGACCCTCATAAAGTGGAAGCGGTACTAGAATGGGAAAGGCCCAAAACGGTGACAAAAATAAGGAGTTTTCTTGGCCTGGCAGGGTATTATAGGCGCTTTATCCAAGGTTTCTCTCAGTTAGCCTTGCCGTTGACTAGATTAACAAGGAAGGAACAACCTTTTGTGTGGACAGATAGATGTGAGCAAAGTTTTCAAGAGCTGAAAAATAGATTGACTTCTGCCCCAGTGCTAGTAATTCCTGATTCCAATAAGCTGTTTATGATTTATAGTGATGCCTCTAAAAAAGGATTAGGATGTGTGTTGATGCAGGAGGGTAAAGTAGTTGCTTATGCATCCAGACAGTTGAGACCTCATGAGGAGAATTATCCTACACATGATTTAGAGTTAGCAGCTGTTGTATTTGCATTAAAAATTTGGAGGCATTATTTGTATGGTACGCAGTTTGAGGTGTTTACAGACCACAAAAGCCTCAAATATCTTTTTGATCAGAAAGAGTTGAATATGAGGCAGAAAAGATGGTTGGAATTTCTCAAGGATTATGATTTTACTCTTAAATACCATCCAGGAAAAGCAAATGTAGTGGCAGATGCACTTAGTAGAAAGTCCATACACATGGCGTCAATGATGGTGGAAGAGTATAAATTGATTGAAGGGGTTAGAGATTTAAATTTGAGTATATCTAAAAAATCTGGAGCATTGATGGTTAGTGAAGTTAGAATTGTTAGTAACTTGGAAGAGAGGATTAAAAAAGCTTTAGAAAAAGATGATCTGGCTAAAAAGAAGACGGAACAATTGGGACAAGAAGAAGCCAAGGATTTTAGTATATCTGGAGATGGATTACTTAGATTTAAAAATAGAATATATATACCTGATGATGACAGTTTGAGGGGTGAAGTTTTGGAAGAGGCGCACAGAAGTAGATATACCATTCATCCTGGAGTTATTAAGATGTATCAAGATTTAAAGAAAAATTTTTGGTGGCCGAGAATGAAATTCGATGTCACCCAATTTGTATCAAAGTGTTTAACTTGTCAAAGAGTCAAAGTAGAACATCAAAGACCAGCTGGATTGTTGCATCCTTTGGATATTCCTGAATGGAAGTGGGACAGTATAGCCATGGATTTTATAGTAGGACTTCCAAGATCATCCGCTGGGAATGATAGTATCTGGGTGATTGTAGATAGGCTTACAAAATCTGCTCATTTCTTGGCTATTAAGATTACATATTCTTTAGATAAGTTAGCTAGAATTTATATTAATGAAATAGTTAGACTGCATGGGGTACCTAATAGTATTGTATCTGATAGAGACCCTAGGTTCACTTCTAGATTTTGGAGAGCTTTACAGGAAGCAATGGGCACGAAGCTAAGGTTCAGTACTGCTTACCACCCACAAACAGATGGACAAACAGAAAGAACCATACAGACATTGGAAGATATGTTAAGGTCTTGTGTGCTAGAAATGAAAGGGAATTGGGATTCATATTTGCCATTGGCTGAATTTGCTTACAATAATAGTTTCCATTCTAGCATACAAATGGCACCATATGAAGCTTTGTATGGTAGGAAGTGTAGATCTCCTTTGTGCTGGGTAGAATTGAATGAAAGAACTATTTTAGGGCCAGAACTAGTGGATCAAACCACTCAGCAAATAAAACTCATCAAGGAAAGATTACTAGCAGCACAAAGTCGTCAAAAAAGTTATGCAGACAAAAGAAGGAGACCCTTAGAATTTGAGGCGGATGATTATGTCTTTCTCAGAGTAACTCCAGTTACGGGTATAGGTAGATCACTCAGAGTTAAGAAACTTCATCCCAGGTATGTTGGTCCATTTCAGATCATTGAGAGAGTGGGACCTTTAGCCTACAGAATTGCCTTGCCTCCTGAATTGTCACAATTGCATGATGTGTTTCATGTTTCTCAGTTGAAAAAGTATCATCCGGATCCCACCCATGTCATAAATTATGAAGGATTGAGAATACATGAAAACTTATCATTCACTTTAGAACCAGAAAGAATCTTGGATGTACAGGTGAAGCAACTAAGGAATAAAAATATTCCTTTAGTGAAAGTATTGTGGAGAAGTATGACAGAGGAGGAGGCAACCTGGGAAACTGAGGAAGATATGAGAAATCGCTGTCCGCATCTCTTTGCTTAAGGTATGTATCTCGAATTTTGAGGACAAAATTCTTTTAAGGGGGGTAGAACTGTAATGTCCCGAATTTTCAATTCTATTATTTGAATGTTTAATTTCTGAGGCTGTAGAAACGAAGAGCATGTTTGAGTTAGCCTGGTGGGTGAATCTCAAGTTGGAAGGAATTAAGTGTAAGGGTAAATGAAATTTTAAAGGAAAAGGATAGTAGGGAAAGAATTAATTTCCCTAAATAGTATGAATGATCAGAGGAGGTTGGAAAACCCTAAAAGAGGAGGTTGTCTAAGTCTGATAGTGTAAGGAATTTTAAATAGACAGAAACCCTATGGACTAAATTGCAAAAGTACAGAATCGGGTGTGGTTAAAGTGAAATAACTAAGGAATTGGGATCTAATATGAATAACCAAGAGTTTTGGGGTGCAACATATGATTTTTATTAGTGTGACCAATGGATTTATGACAAGTGTCATTGTTAGAAAAATAATGGCAAGAATAGCCTTACTTTTGGTGAAAAGGGACTAAAATACCCTTGAGAATTTCAAAAATGATCAAAATACCCCTAGAGCTTCATGAAAACTCTACTACCTTCTCCATTCTCCAAAAAGCTGCAGAAAATCCTCCATGAAAGCAAGCTGGACGTGTGAGAGAGAGAAGGAAGAGAGAGAAAGTTTCTTTTGAGTTTTTCACCCCAAAATACTAAGATTCAAGCTAAGGTGTAGAAGGGAAAATTACTCCTCTCATCAAGCTCTATCCTTTGATGTCCCTAGATTGAAGAAAAGCCCAAGTTTGATCAAGTTTGGGGAGTTCCAAGTGAGGATTCTCAAGTTGCACTAAGAGGTAAAAATGATCTTCTCTAAGAGCTCTTTAATGTACTCTTCTTGATTTCTTGAAATCTTGAGGTTGATGTAGCCAAGGGTGATTGAACATGGAGTTTAGGATGATTTGAATATGTTTGGTGGTGTCTTAGATGTTGTAGTGTTGATTTATGGCTTTGGTTTGGTGTAAAAACAACAAGAAACCATGATTACACACCTGGGTTATAGAGGTATAATGGTGCATGTGTAGTATGGGCATGATATGTTTAGAACTTGGCTAAGTTGGTGAAGTTAGAATAAGTTTAAAGAATTATAAAGCCTATGGAAGATGAAACTTTGAAGTTATGAAGGTGTTTGTGTGTATTTTTCATTTTGAGAAGCCAAAACCATGAAGTGGAAAAGAAGGAAGGAAGGAGTTTTATTGTTTAATGTGTTTTCGGAGGATCAGCAAGGTACACGGGGTAGAACACGGCCCGTGTTGTACCCCGTGTTCCTCGTCGAAGCTAATCAGTGTGCTACACGGGGTGCAACACTCCCCGTGTTTAATTCAGGACTGAAAGACAGTAAGGTACACGGGGTAGAACACGGCCCGTGTTCACCCCCGTGTTCTTTGTCGAGTAGCCCAGAAGTGAACCAGTAAGGAACACGGCCCTGAACACGGGGTATGGGACCCCCGTGTTCTTTGTTAAGTGAACTTTTTGACTTGATTTCTTTAGGATTTGCATGGTTTTACCTTTGGATCCTTTTCTAATGTTCATATGTGTCATTTTAAAGCTTGAAAGCAAAGTATAGAGCATCTAAGTATGCATTTAATTAAGTGGAGAAAGTAAAGAATACATGAGGTTTAGGGAAAGTGATAATGTTCTAATATAAGCTATGATGTGTATTTGTATAGACTAAAGAGTGACAACTTGCAAAGGCAAGAGGAAGTATAAAGGAGTTTTTAAGTGAGAGCAAAGGAAACGTCACGTTGGAAGCTTGTGAAAGGTAGCTAGCTTTATCCTTAAGCTGTTTTCTATTACATGATTTTCTATGTTTTATGCCATTGTATGGAATGTGTATGAGATTGTTATGGAATGTGTATGAGATTGTTTGTGCACAACCCGGGAAGACAGTGTGATACTGTGTTAGGCCTATGGCTCGAGTTCCTCGGGGATAATAGTGCAATTGCTGTGTGCGGTACCTATGGCCAGATACCTCGGGAAGACAGTGTGATACTGTGTTAGGCCTTTGGGCTCGAGTTTACCCCGGGAAGACAGCGTGATGCTGTGTGAGGCCTAGGTACGATTGTTTGAGATGGCCATCTAGATATTGTGATAAGCCCCTGAATGGGCTTGATGATTGTTGTAAATTGCTATGTGATGCACATTTTCTACAATGGCATGGTATTGAACATGATGATAAATGATTACCTGATTTTGAAACGTATGTTTTATTGCTTAAGGATTTGGAATGGCTTGAAATGTTTTTATGGCATTAGCTAGCTACTGGGAAACTTTGTTTCTTATGTTTCCTGTATTATGACTAACCATTCCAGGTGATGCTTCCAAAGGCTCTCATGATAAAGGGCAATGATGTTTGAAGTTGTAAATAATGATATAGTTAGTGATATTGTATATGATGGGATGTATATTTTGTAAAGTTGAACTTATGTATAATTATATGACTCTTAATCATGTTGTATGAAATACGCAAGCTTGAGATATTCCGAGTAGTTTGGAGTAAAAGGCAAAGTAGTACGCGTTAATTACCTTAAAAATGAGGGTTAAGGTGTTGATAAGTAAGGGTGTTACATATATAATTAGCATATTTCATCACATTGGAAGCATTAACGTTTAGGTAATAATACTTCATATTATCATAACTAATGATTTTTTCCTTTAGTTTGGCTATAACTTCAAATTCTTTTGGAATGATGTTAAAAATTTAACCATAATCTTAGGACTCCATCACTTACCTCCTTTTGCTAGAAAGAGAGAAATGGAGAAAAGATTCATTGAAAATAAAAATAAACACCAAGGCCTTTATTGTTATGGCATCAATCACATAAAAAGCTAAGTTTTTTTTTAAATTTTTTAGGTTCCATTGTAAAAGAAAAATGAAAAAGACAAAAGAAAACTCAAAAGTAAAAAGTTAAGAATAGAAATGAATTTTATAAGGCTTTAACCTCTTGAAAGAGTAAAGTAAAACAAAAAAAAAGGATGGATTCAACTTTTTTAGAAACCTAATTAGTACAATAATCAAAGAATCATAACACTTCACCAAGAAATAATTTCAAGCACTTTGATTGTGATACTTTAAGTTAGTTCAAATCAAGTGGTATAGATTATAAGATTTTTCAAAAATATATCAATATGGTCATGAATCAATCTATAGGATACTTTCCTAAAGAAACTTCAATAGAAAGAAATGATTGCCTGCAAAGACCATTATATCCTTTGTGAAAATGTCAAAGGCTTCAAGGTGAGAATTCATATCTTATGACATTCTTTTTTCATCATGATGGTTTATGTAAACAGGGCCTAAAGTTAACACCTAAGGCTATAAGGCCTAATATTAGAAAATTATTTAAATGTAGAAAATTCCTAAAGGATAATTAGGTCATAAAAAAAGGTCAGGGTTCCATAGAAAACACAACCTTAAAAAAGATCTATGAAATATAAAAGGTTGAAACACCTCATTACATGGGAATTCCATAAGACTAATTAGAATGACTAAAAGGGCCTAGGCATCCATGTAAAATAAGACCTTAAAAGAGGGCTAAGTATAAAAAGGTCAAAAAAACTCATGCTATTGAACACAAAATGAAATATGTGATAATTGCTTTCTTCCTCACAATCATTTTTGCCATAAAAGAGGTGTTTGTTTGCTCTCCAAAGCACTTAACTCAAAAAAAGGTTATCTATTTGCCTTTGGCACCATTTCTACTATGAGGGCTTGAATGAATAGGATCCTATGGAAGCTAAAAAAGCTAGGTAGCAGTTATTAAATCTAACGGAAAAGATTGCTTTACTTGTAAGAACAAAGTAACTATTTCCTACCTTTCTCTTAGGAATATAAAGAGCTTGTGGCTGGGAATGATTGGAATAAGGGATTTGTTGTAGTCTATAGGAGCGATAGTCATGTCACGCTTGGCCTTCCTCAATTGTGTGCTCTCTAGATTAAATGAATGAAAAGACCTCCATATTCAATGGACCACTAATAAAACCTAAACCTGACATAATACCTTTACCTGTTATGAAAGAGAGCTACAATGACCACTACCTCAAATGATCGCCGCTCTATACCTCATTGTACCTTTTATTCCCTATATTCCTTATCAATTTAACCTTTTGGATAAAATCGCTATTCCTATAGCTTGTATCTTTGTTAGTAGCCTACCACATTATAAATACCCCTTTATAAATCCCAAAAAATAGAAAGAAACATAAAAAATACAAAATACACACAAAGAGAAAAAATCATAAAAAAATAAATGAATAGAACGACAAGAGAAATCTTATTTAAGAAATTCTCACAATACTTAGATCCACTAGCATTGATTACTCAAAAGTCCAAAAAGGGTTCTGAGGTCCATTAAGTAAGGGTAGAAATTTGTGTCATTTGTGTTAATCTATTTATTAAATGTGTTAAAATAAATCACCCATCTAACTAGTTTAATAATTTTAATTAATAAAATTTATATTTTAAAATTATTTATTAAATTTAATTACCTATTATTTTTCATAAAAATATTTTTAATTATTAATAAAATATTATTTTAAATTTTTATTGTCATTTTATTAAAAAAATTTTTATGTCTTTATTATATATACACATTTAGTATTAAATTATTAATCATGTCTCAAATAAATTTTTTAAAAATTTAAAATAAATTCGTAAATAAATTGGCATATCAATCTAAATCTAAATAAATGTGTTGTGCTCGTATCATGTCAAAAATTATCTCTCCTACCATAAAGTATGTGAAAACAAGTCATTTTCCCCATTCCTAATTTACAAAGTACTCATTCCTCATTCATATCCTAAAACTACTCTCATATATTTCATTATTATACTTACACCTCCTAATTTTAGAACCCTTAACAAACCAAAAAAATCTATTATTAGTATATTGTTCTCTAAATATTAATTAATACTAAATATAAAATTATAACTTTCACAATTGGTTCAATATCAAAGAGTGTGCGGTTCATCATTTGATTTTATGATATTTTAATGAATTCAAATATTAAAATTTATTGGATTTATATATAATATCATCTAATATATCCTACAAGAAATTTGAAGGTTCAGTATTTTCATTTGTGCACATTCGGTTGCATGTGGTTCTGCCATGCCATTACATGTATGAAATAAAGATTCTCTATATAGGGAAATTTTTGCTTCCTTAGTAAGAATGTAAGTTGTGTGCCTTGAACTAATAAAATATTGTCAATAATTTAAGGAAGGTTAGTTAAAAAATTGATTATTTCATTACTTTAATGAAGTAACAATGTTTTAACGGTTCATGACAAATAAGTTGTGTGCCCAGTAGGTAAGCAATAATTTCTCTTTATTAAATCTACCGTTCAAGTGAAGTTTATGCGAATTCATAAGCATTTTTGCAAGTTTGGCTGGCATTTTTTTAGTGGCATTCTTTAATTTTTGTGTTTTCAACGAACATTTATAGCCATGTTTTTACTATTCGGTGTAATGTTTGCATGGTAATCTGTGAATTGTGATTTTTCAAGGTGCAAAATTGTATTTTGGAGAAATAAAATTCAACATCGCAACCCTTGATTATAAATTCAAAGATTGAAAATTCAATAAATAATAATTAATTAAAATAGTTTTAAAATTTATAATTACTCACTATTTTGATTTTCTTATTAATATATTTTGAAATTTTAAAGGATCCTAATTCCAGTTCTATATGCATTGCAGCTTGTTAATTAATAACACATTGATTTGTTAGCGATAATAAAGCTAGACACATTTTAGATGTCATATATTAATTTGGCAAAACATTCCATATATAAGTTATGAGATGCCTAACACTTAAAAAGTGAGTAAATCAGGCCAAAATTATACGATCTATTGGGCAAAAAACTTTTAATGTGCTATATTTGTACTAAAAATCAACATTATATTTTCATATAAATGTTATTAAATATATTTTTTTAATTTAGCAATATGATTTCTTATTAAAAATAAATATTTTTTGTTAGATTAAAATACTGAGTTGAAAAAATAATATTGGCATCATTTGTACAGGAGTAATACTAATAGCATTAAAACTTTTCTTCTCTCACATAAATGAATTGTTGTTCGTGTTAGAAAATATTCTATAAAAGTGTCATAATCTAAGAGTGCATTTTGTTGAATGGAATAAGCATGGAAATGTACAAAAAATTTATTTAATATATACTATGAAATAAGAATACTCATTCTTTAAGGAATGGTCATTCTATTAAATGATAAATCACTACAGCAAAAAAGACATTTTGTCGTCACTGAAGAGTGCTCAGTCGTCGGTAAATGCAAAAGTTATTACTGAAAATGTCATCAGTATAGTTTCGTAGGTAAAACAACCAACACCGACGACATCTAGTCGTCACTTCTATGACGACTTTGTCATTGTAGAAAACAAATTTGAAATTCAAAAAATTTTGAAATTTAATTTTCAGCAATGATATTGTCGTCGCTATAGGTCAAAAAGTCATCGTTAAAGCTCGGACTCTTAGCGACAACAATGTCGTCAATGTGAGTTTGAGCTTCAGTGACGACAATATCATCACTGAAATTCTGGACTTCAACGACGACAAATGTTATCGCTAAAAGTCCATAATTTAACGATGACATTATTGTCGTTGAAAGTCGACTTCAACGACGATATTCTGTACCTATAATGACAACAATGTTGCCGCTAAAGGTTTTTTAAATTTTTTTAAAAAAATTTAAATTGAAGTTGTCGTTATATTTAAGTGTATTTCAAATAATATATTATATTTAACAACATAATTTAAAATATTCTTTCTTTGAATTCATTTGAATTATATTTATTATTTTTAAATTTAATTTAATGTAAATTATACAACTATAATACATCAATAGTACTAATAATAATGTCTAACAATTTGATCCAACATAAAAAAAATGAATACTTATAAAGCAATTGTAAAAACAGTATTTATATAAATAAATTATATACACACAATCCATGTAAATGTGTACATATGAAAAATATAAAGATACATATACATAATATATTACGAGGAAGACAGGTGCAAATATGTCGATGCATCCTCATTAGTGCCATCATCATCATCATCATCCTGACAACGAGGACGATAAAACGATGGTGGCGGTTGAGAAGGACCAGGTGGCTGAGCAGCAGGTACAATCACAAATCTATTTAACCCAGGCAGTATAGCAGTAGCAAATGGAGGCGACGGTAGGACAATACCTTGTTGTCTAAGAATGGAGGTCATTTTAGTAAGGTAAGCTCCAAGCTGTTGCTGGATCTGCTACTACTGTTGATCTAGCTGCTGGAAATCGCACATCATACATGCACAGCGGAATAAAAATTTTGCACGATTTCCACCAAAGATCCATGGGAATTAAGAACGCCATAGATTAGGGATTAGGGTTTATACCTTTCGGCCAAAAATCTTCTGTCCGCTACACAGCAAATTCGATCTGTTTCTGTCCGTTTTCCAACCCAATCTACTCTCCAAATCATGAACCGGGATAGAAACCATATGATCAGATCACGAGTGCAACGTTTAATGTGGTTGCACCTCTATGGTATCTACACGAACCCGTGAATCACCGATGAATGTCCACACAAACACCGGTTGGAATCGATCTCCTTTCACCTCGTAGTGCTAGCTATGCCTCTTCAGGGGTTTTGGTCAAGGAGAGGTGCTAGGGTTTTTCTATGCCTTTTTAGGGTGCGTGAATAATGATAGTAATCCTATTATTACCCAACAAGCTTATTTAAATAGGTGCATAGAAAAACCTAACCTATTTGGGCTTTATTCCATGTACAATTATAGGCTTACTATTGGGCCTTATAATTATAACATGAATTCTCAAATATTAAGCCCAAACAATTTAGTCCATTAATTCCAAATTCACTAGGCTCTAAGTGTGCGACCCTATAGGCTCTCATTACGTTAGCAATGACCATTAATCATATTAATGATTATAAACAATAATTGGTGTCTAGCAACATATCAATCATTGTTTCCCAAGTAATGAGAAAGTCAGTGATTTGACTAAACCTTTACACGTGATCATCACTTATGTCCTTTTGTCCTATACATCTAGATTGAGCACGAGACATGGACTGTGTCATTCCCGTATAGCTCAATCTTAAAGTTTCTTGATTCCTAAGTAAGCTGACTGAAACAAATGTAATCGACATCCCATGTCATTTCATCTGAGCATGGCCATGCATTTTCTTAACTTTACTTAATCAAGGGGCCCATAGATGTTACTCCTGTTATATAGGAGGGACAAATCCCATCTTGATCACACAAATCCCTCCGCATGATATGTGACATATCCAATATCTACCCTTGCATTCACTCAACCATTAGTGACATAGAATAATATCAAAATATGAAACTCACATGTAGGGAACCTTGGTGATCTCAGGTCAAAGGACCATATTAATAATGATCACTAAGAACCACTTATGACACTCATATAACGATCCATGTAGTGTTCTTAATATGGGTCGGTCCAGTATACAAGTTCTTTAACTTGTACTCATGTGTAAACTTAATATCCCATATAAGTCTTCACACATGCTAGTCTTAACATATCAAAGCAACCTAATCCACAATGATATATGACTAGGGACATTTAAGAATACAATTATTCTAAGGTTATTATCATAATTGAATATATTACGCAGATAATATATATAATTATAATAATTGGAATTGCCATTAAAATAACATGATTCACAATTACAATCACCAATATAATTAGTTTTAGGGCATATACACTAAAACTAGCTGCTGCTGCTGCTCTTGAATCAATCATTGGCTCTACTAAAACTGCTTCTAACTCTACTGAAATTGCTCTCAATAGTGAGCCTATAATTGTACATGGAATAAAGCCCCAATAGGTTATATTTTTCTATGCACCTATTTAAATAGGCTTGTTGGGTAATAATAATAGGATTACTATCATTATTCACGCACCCCAAAAAGGCATAGAAAAATCCTAGCACCTCTCCTTGACCAAAACCCCTGAAGAGGCATAGCTAGCACTACGAGGTGAAAGGAGATCGATTCCAACCGGTGTTTGTGTGGACATTCATCGGTGATTCACAGGTTCGTGTGGATACCATAGAGGTGCAGCCACATTAAACGTTGTACTGGTGATCTGATCTTTTGGTTTCTATCCCGATTCATGATTTGGAGAGTAGATTAGGTTGAAAACGGACAGAAGTAGATCGAATTTGCTGTGTAGCGGACAGAAGATTTTTGGCCGAAAGGTATAAACCCTAATCCCTAATTATGGCGTTCTTAATTTGCATGGATCCTTGGTGGAAATCATGCAAAATTTTTATTCCGCTGTGCATGTATGATGTGCGATTTCCAGCAAATGGTACATCTAAAAAAGTAGAAATTTTTCCAAGAATTAAATTGAAAGATCAGTAAGAGTAATGAACAATATTTAGGATATTGGTTTAATAAATTTGGGAAGAACAAACCCTTACTTTCAAGTAAAACCACGAGGGAAATTTAATTTTTTGTAAGTTGTTAATATTTTCAATACCATTTCATTCGAGTTCCAGTCGGTGCTCACTATAGAACATAGGAATCTTAGTCTATTATAATCACCAAAAGGAGAAAAATACAAATGACCATAGATACTTACTAGAGATAATTTTCAATCTCAATACAATTATTCAAGATGTACCATACTGCAACATCTCGATCCTTCCTATCGAAGTGAAAAATAATCTTCTTCCCCACTGGTCGATATTGGGATCGAAACACCGACAATGCCCTTTTTGTTTGACTAGGTGCTACATCTTGATTTCTATCAGGCTGGTTGAATCTAATTTCCACTCCTTCCAAGTACATAGAGAAAAATGTTAATGCCTCATCAACAATATACCTTTCTGCAATTGAACCTTTTGATCGAGCACGATTTTGGACATAATCTTTTAACTTTTTTATATATACTAATATAGGTACATCCATCGAAAATGAACGGGTTCGCCTTCTAATGCTTCATTTGGAAAACGCATCACCAAGTGAATTATTATGTCAAAAAATGCTGGAGGGTATATCTTCTCAAGCTTGCATAAAATAATGATAATATCTTGTTTGGCTTGTAGAATATCCTTCCTATTAAGAGTTCTAGCACATATTTGATTGAAGAAGTTACATAACTTAACAAGTGGATATGATAATTCCTTTAGCAAAAAATCTTGAATTCCTAGTCCTAATAGTCTTTGTATAATAACGTGATAGTCATGTGATTTTAGCCTCTTCAACTTCATATCAAGATCTGTGACATTCTTACAGAGACTCCCAGCAAACCCATCTGAAAATTTCATATTTTTTATATATTGGCAAAATTATTTTCGTTCTTTCTGGTTAAGCGTATATGCAGCATGCGGCTTGAAAAGTTAACCCCTCTACTCATATAGATGTAAGTTAGGCCTTATCTTCATGTTTGCTAGATCTCGTCCTGCATTGTCTGTATCTTTTATTTTGTGCTCAATATCTAATAATGTACCCAGAATGCTATCACATACATTTTTCTCAACATGCATCACATCAATGTTATGTCTTAAGTTCATTATCGATCAATATAGGAGATCAAAAAATATACTTCTCTTGCTCCAATTAAGTTCATCGGCACCCCTCTTTTGCTTTAAACCACCAAATTGAGCATGTTTTCCAATAAGTCTTTGTGCCACCTTTCCTAATTGATCCATGATAATTTTACTGGTAAGAGGACGAGGAGGGGCTTTCCTCTCTAACCTTCTATTGAATTCTTTCCTGTTTCTCCATGTGTTACTTCTTGGAAACAAACGGCAATGACCAACATAAGCTATTTTTCCTCTAACTTGAATTGATGGAGTATCTAGATTACATGTAGGACATGCTTTGTATCCTTGTCCACTCCACCCAGACAGATTACTTCGAGCAAGAAAATCATTTACAATCAATAGCAAAACTGCCCGCATGTTGAACACCATATTTGTATTCGCATCTCAAGTTTCAACTCCTTTCTTTCAAAGATGCCTTAACTTTTCTATGACTGGTTGTAAGAAGACATTAATATCCTTGCTTGGCGATTGTGGCCCTGGGATTAATAAGGTCAACATGAAAAAAAAATGATTCATGCATGCCCATAGTGGCAAGTTATAAGTGGTTATCACCATTGGCCACATGCTGTAGGATAGGTTCCTATCACTAAAAGGATTAAATCCATCTGCACTTAAACTTAACCTAATATTTTGTGGGTGAGCAGAAAAATTAGGATACCTCTTATCGAACTCCTGCCAGGCTTTTCCATTAACAAGATGTCACATTACCCCCTCCTCTTTTGACTTTCCAATGTGATGCCATATCATATTCTTTGCAGTATGTCTCGACCTATACAAACGCTTTAATCGAAGAGTTAATGGAAAATATCAAACCATTTTTTAAGGCACCTTCTTTCCTTTCGTATTTTTATCTACCCATTGGCTCTCTTTACAAATTGGATAATTATCCTTGGAAGCATGTTCTTTCCAGAAAAGTGCATAGTCATGTTTGCACACATGGATTGATTCATACCCCAATCTTAACTTATTAAGCCATTTCCTTACACCATAGTACGACTCAGGTAATTTATTATCATTTGGAAGTGCCTCTTTTAACAACCATAGAAGAGCATCAAATGACTTATTTGTCCGCTTATGCAGAAACTTCAAGTGCACGAGTTTCACCAAAAAGTTCAAGGTTGAAAATGTTGTGCATCTTGGATACAATTCTGTTTCTACTTGCTCAAGTAGGTTATTGTAACTACTATAATTTATTCCAATGTCTCCGTTAGTTGCATTCTCACTCATTTCCACATCATTGCGAACGTCGTCTTCAAGTACATTAGGGCCGATGAAATCATGTATAATATCCGTCAGCTTATCTCTATTGTTGAGAAATGCCCCCTAAGTTCCCCTAAAAGTCAAAACATTCACTTCACCATGGTGTACCCAATTTATGTATAATAGATGAAATCCATTATCTATAATATGTGCCTCCAATTTTAGTAATGTTTAGAATATTAAATTCACACACTTTTTGCATAAGCATCTTATCAAACCCCTTCATCAATAAAGTTTTTAGCTCTTTGAACAAATGTCATTGCACCATTCCAATACTAATCCAATAAGCGATTTGGTAGATGTAACTAACTTTTATCTATAGACATTGTATCACTGAATAAGAAGAAAATAGCTTTAGGTGGAATAAAGTGTTGTGATTAATATTTGAAATGTACCCTAAATACACCGTATCATTCCAACTCATCTGAGATATTTCTATAGTTATGATTTTTTTCAATTTATCCACGCTCATCATTTGCTCCGTGCAAAAATTTCAGCAGCATCTCCCCATGGTTCTCTAAGTGCCTAAACTATACACTCGTATAGTTTAACCTAGAGAATAGTTAGGATGCTAATATATTCCCACAATATCAAACAATAGCTAAATAAATTGTTAATAACAACTACATGACATATCTTAAACTGTCCAACTTTTCAAGATAATTCAAGGGTTGGTTGATATATAGAAAATAACTAATCCTTGAATAGGTCTAAGCTTATAATGTAAATACAAATGCAGTTCTATTTAAAATTATTATAAAAATATGTTTACAATAATTAAAAATAAAGATATGACATTTTATGAGAATCGTTATTTAAGTGTCAGTATTATTATTTAAGTATCTTTTTACTTAAATTATTAATTTTTTTTAAATATCCACAACAATTGTTATGTTTCACAATAAATTTGTGGGAATTCAAACATGTAACCTACTCTACTATAGTTATAAGGTGCACAATTCAACTTTTCTAGAGAGACGTGCATTTTATGAATACTTGTAAATTATCAGATGAGAAAAAATTTTAAATTTCTATTATTGTATAGTCGTTTTAATTATTTTGTCAGGAAGTCTTTTCATAAGAAATATTATATATATTTTTATACAAGTGTAATATGTCACAGGTTATTATAACTAAATAATAACACTTATCATTATAACATTGAAAGAAAGTAAATTTCTACTCACAAAATAGGAAACCATTGTTTGTCAATATTTCTTTTAATCTAATACTAAACAAATTAAATAATTTTTATCATTTCAATATTTTATAATTCTATTTTTTTTATTTAAATTTCAGCAAACTCTAAGAAGCTTTAGAATAAATAACACTAAATTAATATCCAAGATATTATAATATTAGTAAATTGAGCTTAAAAAATATTTCGCCGTACATTTATTATTAATCTCATAAGTTATTCATTAATGTAATGTTATTGTAATTTTAGCTATTAGAATTATATACATAACATATATTTTCTAAAATAATTAAGAAATATTTCGTAATCTTCAAAAATTTATATTCCTTATTTTGAAAATTAATTTTTAATCCAATTAAAAAATCAAATTACATAGCTATTGAAATTGTAAATAAAAAATAATTCAACTAATAACAAAATTGACATTATAAATAACAAAATATAATTAAAAAATATATAAATATTATTTATTTTGATTGTGTTTAGGGTCTAGCTTTAAAAAATAATTTTAACAAATAAATTTTAAAAATTGATTAATTATAAATTTTATTATTTTTAAAAGTAAAAAGTAAATTTAATTTATCCATAAAGGGGGTGATTTTCATGTGACCTCAAGTTTAATTAACTTTTTCTTTTTGTATAATGTAGATAGTATAATTTGGATTGTTAGGTTTAATTTTCATGTGGTCCCAAATTTAATTGAATTTTTCTTATTATGTGGTGTATATAGTATAATTTGAAATATTAAGTTTTAATTTCAATTTCAATTAAGAAAGAGATTATATTATTATAATCTCTTATTTTCTAAGCTATCCTTACATACTTATTTTAATTTCCTATTTTACATTATTTCAACAAATCTAATAATTTTGAAATTTCCTAATTTACATAATAAATTTTAGATTTTATGGATAAAATATCATAACAACTCTACCTTACATTAGTCTAGCTAAATAATTTACAAATATATTATATACTATAAAGTTATAATTTAAGGGATACATAATAATAACAAAATTTATCTTTATAAATTTTATGCTAAGTTAAATTTACGTAAATAAATTTAATATTTACAACATGCAAAACTAAATAACACAGAGTTTCATATTAAATTAAATATACTATCAACTCTATTAATTAATTACAAATTATTAATCCCATATATAACATTTTATAATAAAAAAATTATAAATTTTAATTCACATACCTCAATGGCAAAAATCTACTGATCAACTCTGAATACTTCCCATGAACAATGATGAGTGCTAATAATAACTAACAAGTTAAAATATAAAATATACAAAATTAATACACATCAACATATTTAAAAAATAAATATACTAAATTATAAAAAATTATAAGAGAAACTTACCTCAGGTCCACTGCTTCTTAGGTCCCTTGCTGCTCCTTTGTAACTGCACGAATGAGAGGTGAGAAGACGCCGACGGTATATATAGACAGACTCTTCAGTGACAACAAAAAAAACTTAGTCATCGGTGAAAAGTCCTCGATGAAGGTTTGACCTTCAGTGACAACAATATCATCACTGAAAGCCTCCTTTTTTGGTGAAACATACCTTCAGCGATGACATTTATTATCACTAAAAGGTGAACCTTTTAGTAATGACAAATATCGTTGCTGAAGGCCTGTCTCGCCAAAAAAGGAGGCCTTCAGCGATGACATTATCATCGCGGAAAGATCCACCTTTTAGCGACAACAAATGTCATCGTTGTAGGTGTCCCCCGGAAATTAGGGCAGGCTTTTAGCGACGACACTTGTCGTCATTGAAAGGTGGACCTTTCACTAACCACTTTGTCATCGCTAAAGGCCTACCCTAATTTCCAAAGCTGACTCTTTAGCGATAACACATGTCGTTATTGAAAGGTGGACCTTTCAACCACGAGAAATGTCATCACTAAAGAGTCAATGTTTCCACCAAAATCTTTTTAGGCTCTTTAGCATCAACAAATGTCGTCGCTAATGTCTAATTTTTTCCCGTCGCAGTTTTTTGATTCCCTCCAAAAGTCATTTAGCTTTCACTGACGACTATATCGTTGGAAATACTTTTAACGATGATCGAATTTTTATCATCGCTAAAAGTGTCGTCGTTGTTACTTCTTTTCCTTGTAGTGAATCTCTATTCCATAATAGAAATGATGGAATAGACTATTCCATCATTCATAAATTAATCTTTTAACACACATATCATCACATTTTTTATTTTCTTAGTATATAACAAAAAATATTTATTTTTTTGAATATTTCTCTTTTAAATTTTTTTTAAAATTATATTTTTAATAATAAAATTTAAAATATGACATTTCTTTCTTTGCAAAAAATATTTAATAAGAAATTTAGTAAATTAGAAGTTTATTCTTTTATTATAGAACTTTTTTTAATTATAATTATGATGATAAAATTTAAATTGTGATGATTTTTTTATCATTAATTATATTAGATATTTTAATAATATTAAATTATTTAATAATATATTTATTATTTTTATAATAAGAATATTATTATCTTTAGCTGCATTTTTTCATTCTATTCCTCCGTTATTTTGTTCTACTAAAAAAAAATGAAATTGAATACTCATTACATTTATTATTATATCAAATATAATTATGAAATGATTATTTTATTCCATTCAATCTAATCATACTTATTGGAAATGTCACTTGTAACATCATTGTTAAAAAAAATTCAAATGTAGTAAAATCACAAGCAATAAAAATAACTATTACGTTAAAACTTTGAAAATATCACTTGCACTTTGTAGAAAAGAAATGAGGGGTTACTTCCCTCTAATAGATAGTGGGAATTTGTAAAACTGTGGACTTTACGATTTATGAAAAGAGAGTGAACAAAGAGTGAATGTAAAAAAGTATAGGTAACATTACTCCAAAACATTTTTAGTTATTAGTGAAATGGAAGATATCACATCATTTAAAATAAAATAATTAGGAATGTTTATTAATAATAAAATTTTAGTAATTTTGCAATGATGTTACAGCACACGGTAAATACTAATGTGAAACTAATCTATTATGACTATGAATCAAAATTAAATAAAAAATTTATCAATTGGTAACTATCAATTGTTCTTGGTTTTGCTTTTATCATCATCATCATCATCATTAGTAGGATAAAATACTTGTAACCCCCTATAATATATCACATGTGTAAAATTTTTTTGATGTTTCAAAGGGGACAATTAAAATAAACTATACATGTTGAGCAAAAAACTCCCTTCCTCATTCCAAATCTTAATAATTGAAGAAGGTTTCTACAATTTTTTAGCGTGCTGGGTTATATAAAAATTGAGTTTTTTTTTAAATTATTTTTATGTTTAAAATTGAATTTAAATTAAAAATAATAACTTTGTCATTCAAGGTTAATATTTAAATATTTCCAAATTAAAAATATTAATTTATAATCTAATTTTTATGTAATTATTCATAATCAATTATATTCAAAATTAATTTTCTTCCACCATTGTACTAAACAAATTTAAAATATATTTTATTTTGTTCTATTGTTAGCAACTTTTTTACAGGCACAATTTTTTTATGCAGTTATATTCTTAATAATACATATAATTTAAAATTACAACTAAAATTTTATAATGACATGATTTCTTCTATTAATTTTTTTATAAATGTATGTATAAGTATTTTTTAAATAATTTATTAATTATGATTTAGTTAAATAAACTTCACTCATTACTATATCCAATAAATTTAGGATGTCAAAGTATTTTCATTAAATTTATTATATTTTTTAAGAATATATTTATAAATTTATCTTCTTTTGAATTTGTTATAAGCATATGAACCATTTTTCAATTTTACATATTCTTTTCTAATTTTGAGGTTTTATTAGTGGTTTTAAAAAAAATGAAAGACAAAATTTTAGTTGCCATTCTAAGTAGTTAGTCTCTTCACATGTGCTTTTACGCGTGTTCAGAATTTTTGGTATCTGAAAAATTAAAAATAAAAATGTATTTGATAGTACTTGAATAGTTTTAAGTTAGTGAAAAAAGATATACTATATTTGACGTGCTTAGATAGTTTTCAATTTTAACTTTTATTAATTGATATTTTTAAATATTAATTGATTTAAAATAAATTTTGTATTTATTAGATACTTTTAAATGTAAAGAATAATTGAATTATTTTTTAACTATCAATTAAAGTGATTAAAATTTTACGTAAATAATCATTTTTAAACTTGTGATATATTAATTTAAGTTTTGTTAAAAAAAATTGAGATAAGATAAAAAAGATGAAGATTGTATGAGAGATAAAAAGAAGTGACTATAAATGGTGGGTGTAAAAATTATACTTTGAATGTTTAAAATATTGGGGGGGGGGGGGGAAGAGAGAGAAATGAGTTAGTTGGTGATTTATAAAAATTACATTAAATTTTTTAAGTCTAATAATTAAATTAAAATTATAAAATTATCCTTAACTTTCTTAAAATTTAAGACATGTAAATATGAGTTATTTAGAAAATAAAAAAATTGGAGTGCATCTGTCCTCAGTTCTCTTTCTATTAGCATAGATATGTATTACTAGGAAAATAATTTCATTGAAAAGTTATACCAAAAAAAAAAGAAAAATCCTTAAGATGCAAAGGAATAAAATATATATATATTTTTTTGTAAGTGAGAAAAATAATTTTGAATGTGATGATTGTCAACAATTAGATTGAAAAAATAAATTATAAATTAATATTTTATATTTGATAACATTTAAATATTAATTTTAAAATTTAAATTTATTATTTTTAATTTTTAATTTGAAAATATTTTTAGACATAAAAAATTTTTAAAAATTAATTTTTTTGCAATCAACCAAGATTAAAATATAATTACAAAAAATCTCCTTTCTATCATTAAGATTTGCAAAAAAATGTATTTTGTACTATATGTAAAGTTTAAGTATTTCAATTGCATCTTTTAAAATGTTAGAGGCTTATTTTTTTTTTAACGTATGAAATTGGAGGTTATTATTATTATTATTATGTAACACATTAATGCACCCTGAAAGAGACAGGGTGAAATGAATAAGAGGATTTTTCGATGCTCATTTAAAAATACCAGTACGGGAAGAAAAGTTAATCCGCGCCTTTAGAAGGAAGATGCTCTCATTTGTCCTTTGATTGAAAGTGACTTATTGCTGCCCACTTGCAAAGAATTGCTGCTACTTGCAAAGAAGATTAAAATGTCACTTATACCCTTATGGTTTTGCAAGACAAAGGAGAGGCCATTTACAGAAACAATGTTTAAAGAAGCAATTTTCAGCCAAGCATCTCCTTCAATTTTTTTTTCTTTTTATGTATTTTTTAATTACACTAATTATAACTCAAGTATCAACATTATTAAATAGTAGATACATAATACAATATATTTTATTTTAAATTAAAGAATAAATTTAATTAAAATATATAACTACATGTACCTTTTTAACATAAATTTAAATTTAATTTATTATTAATGTAAATCAGCTTTACAATATCACTTACTTTTATATTGGCATAATATTAAAAAAATATTAAAATTCTTTTATTGTTGTTAAAATTTTTTAATTAATACTACTTTTTTAATGACACATCTTTTTTTTATTTATCAATAATATAAAATATTTTATAAGATAGCTTACATATCATTTATTTATTTATTCTATGACATATTTTTTCTTTTTTTTCTTTGTATCTACTCTTACTACTTTATAGCATATTTTTCTTTCTATCAACTTTTGTGTGATTTATAAATCAAACACTAATACTATTAAGTAGAATAGATTTAACACAATATATCTTATTATATTATAAAAATATTTAAAATAATTGAAATTAAATTTAATTTATTAATTACATATCCTATTTTCAAGTTCTTTCACAATTTATTTTCTTTTTATTTGATCTATTACTTTATTACTCTATAGCTCATGCTCTTTTTGGTCTACATTATTGCATTCTTTTTATGCCTACTCCTGATTTTTATAAATTAAATGCTGATATTATTAAAGAATATAGGTTTAATATGATATATTTTCCTTTTATTGTAAATATATTTTAAATAAACTAAAGAATTATTTTAATTAAATCAGTTAATTATATATTCTGTTTTAATTTTTAATTGTTATTAATTCAAAGCTCACATACTATTTTTTTTCTTTTTATTTGTTTCGTTGAATGATTTTATTTGTTTTCTTCTTTTATATCAACTCCAATTATTTACATCTTAGGCGTTAATACACAGTAATGATATTTTTTGTCTCAGGTTCCTATCTAACGGTCCTGTATGTAATCCACGATCTAAAGAATAAAAATTAATATTTTTTTAAGAATATTTAGTAATAATTAAAATCAATTTCAAATTCAATTTCTATTGAATAATAAAAAAGGAAATCTATAAATTCAAGAGATAAAAAGAAACCAATTCATCAATGGAAACAGAAAGACAATTATTTATATCTTAGACATTAATGTCACTAAGCAGTGTAAACCTAACGCGTTATATTTAATTTTACTGCAAAAATATTTTAAATAATTTAAAGTTTTAATTTTATTTAATCATATAACAACATATTCTACTTTTAATTCTTATGTTTCTTTATAGCTCACTTGTTGTCTCTCTTTTTCTTTTTCATTTTTTTTATAGCAATTTTTTTATGTTCATTACTATTATTTAAAATTTAAATGCTAATAGCAATATATATATATATATATATATATATATATATATATATATATATATATATATATATATATATATATATATATAGATATAGATATATGTATGTATGTATGTATATAACATGATATATATTTAATTTATTTACTAAAATGTTTTAAAGAAGATAGAAATTTATTTTAAAAATTATTAATCGAATTATATAATTATATATTCTATTTTTAAGAAAAAGTATTTGAAAACTGAAGTCAAATTCATTAAATTAATTTTTTAGTATTTTCTTTATATAAAATTTCAAGTACTGTTTCCAAACTAAGTATACATTGATTGGTATTTTATTCTTTTATAACTCTTGTTGTTTTTATTCCTTTCATCTATTCTATCCCGTGTTTTTTCTATTTTTTCGTTAATTCCATTCATTCATAAATTAGACACCAATATTATTAAATAATGTTAATATAACATCACATTTTTTAATCATAAAATACTTTTAATAAGTTAAATATATAATATAATATAATTATTTTATGACATATCATATTTTTAAATCTTATATTAAATTTCAAAATTTTGATATTTTTAAATCCAAATATAAAATTGTTAAATGAACATGATAACTTAATTTTTAATATTTTATAATTATAATTTTTATATACTTAAATTCTTATGTTAAAAAAATAAAAGGTCCGTGTGCAAGGTTGGAGAAGTTAGTTTTATTTCATTTGAACGTATTCTAAGCTGTTTTGTATCAATAATATTTTAAAATATTATTTATAATTTTGAAATAAAATGAATTTAATCATGATTCATGATATATAATTTCAAAATCTCTTACTTATATTTACAGTTGACGTGGATAAATTTTAAAAATGTCCTGTCACAGTAGGAATCTCATTTATATCATTTAATTTAAAGAAGACCAACATGGTTAGCATAAATACCAAATTGGAAGGCCACATGCGTAAAGGAATTTGTTTTTGGCTTTAAATTTTGATTGATGCACAGCAAATTGAAAGATACTAGTTATTATTATTATTATTAAACTATATTTGACACGCATATATGAAAATCAAATTTTAAATTTCAATGGATATCAAATATTACTTCAGATATAAGCTCTCAGCGAAAGATACTAGTTAATTATCCTTTCTTCTCACTTATTAACCTTTTTAACCTCCCAATCACTGGCAATGACAATCAACTTCATCACCTGTAAGTAATCCCTGGAAAATATTAGCTTCCAATACCTACGATTACCAGATTGTACTTAAGAAACCTCTCTAAGTATATGTTTGTACCCTTGGCCGTGCTCTCTCTCTCTCTCTCTCTCTCTCTCTCCCCCTCCCTCTCAAGCATGTGTTCGTGCGAGTATTCGACCCATTAAACACTGACTTCGATAGCGAAAGGGGACTTGCCTTTTCTCTGCCTAATTTTCTATTGTTTCATTTTTATTACTGCAAAGTTGGGCTGAAGATTTTTGCATTAATACTTGTATATTGAGAAAATAATGGCTGTGGGGACCAAAAAAAAAAAAAAAAAGCACCCAAACACACATATTCTTCCAACTGAGTAATCACCTGATTTTTTAATTCAAAGAAATATTTTCAACTTTTAATTCAAAGGAATATTTTCAACTTGTATCTTATTTAAAACACACACACAAACAATTGTAAACTCCGCTCCTTCTTTGGCTCAGTGTTTAAAATTCAAGATGGGCACATCATCCAGATCTCTTGATATGGTATGATACAGTTGTGGGATGTACTATGTAAAGCTCTGTGTACAATTTATTTTATTTTATTTGTTTATGCTTATGAGAAATTTAGAAGTAAAATCGAGCAAGATTACCTATGTCTTTGAAGGTTTAAATTATTGTTACAAATCCTTTATTCTTGAAATTACTGACAATGGAACAGATGATTGAAGACAGAAAAAATCTCGGAACTTGATTCATCCCTAATAATTCTGTATAATTTTTTATTAGATATGCAGGCAATATATAATGAAAAAAAATTTAGTCCTATCATAAGACCTAAAATTAATATTATTTTCTACTATATTTTGAGAAATCAGTAATCATAATATTATAATTGGGAGAGTAATTTTTTTATTTGTCAATAGGAAGTAGTATTGAGAATCTCAATACTACTTATTTTGCTGCTTTTGAAGTCTTAACCCGCTATTTACCATTTCTATTGTTGCAACTTCAATCTAATGCCATCAACATCCTTGGCAAAAAAAATTCTAGTGTTATATTAGCATTACAAACTTAGTCCTACTCTTATACAATTTTTTATAAGTGCATTAGTTTTTCTATAAAAATTAGTTGCATGATTTATTTCAATGTATTTTAGAAAACAAAAATCAAATTTGATGCTAAAAATTGAAAAAATTATTAGGATAGTTAATGATTTGAAACTGTATAGATTATGTCTCTTTGATTTCAAAGTGAAGTCTAAAAATCACTATTAATAATTTATTAGCTATGAAATCTAAGAGTCTTTTTAGAAGGTGTCTTTTTGTATGGTTCATTAAACAGATATGTTTCTTGAATTGTCTTTTGTACTTACCATTTTCAATGAAGTGAAATTTGAGTTCTCTTTTAGATATTCCCCTTTTTCTAACAAAGTGGTATTAAAACTTGGTTAAAATACAAAAATAAGTAGTTGTTTTCTTCCAGCTCTTAAAGTCACAAAGGAGAAATACATCACCTAGTATGCACAAATGAAGGCCTTGCTTGGTGGTCAACAAGCATGCAATGTTGTAAAAAGAGGTCATGAAAAATCAGAGAATGAAGCAACTTTGAATCAAAATAAAAGAGAAACCTTGGCAAGGAGTCATGGATTAGATTAGCCTACACTTTTCACGATCCATTTGGCTTTGGATGAAGGTATGCTTGAAAAGGTTGCTATTGCAATAAAGGTGAAAGAAGCATGGGAGATTCTCCAAAATATCTTCAAAAGAGTTAATAAGGCAAAACCTTATCGGCCACATTTGAATCTCTTCAAATGATAAAAATTGAGTCCATCTTGGATCATTTCATTAGAGTATCAGTAATTATCAATACAATAAAGAATTATAGAGAAAATATTAAAGATATAAGAGTGATTGAGAAAATTCTTTGATCACTTAATTCAAAATTTGAGATTATTAGTGTTACCATTAAAGAACAAGAGATTTGGAAACTACGAATATTGTTGAACTCATGAGATCACTAGAAGCTTAAGAGGAAAGAAAGAAGAAAAAGGAAGATCCACCAATTCAAGCCCTTCAAGCAAAATTTCATTTGAAATATAATGGAGGAGAGAAAAGTCAAAGAGGAAGAGGATAATAAAGAGGTATTAGTCTCATGATTGTGGCATAATCAAGGAGAAAGAGAAAAGGGCAATAGTGAAGATTCAAGCAGTGAAAAAAAGGTCATCCATCACCTAGAGGTCATCGAAGAGTAAAAGGAAAAGGATAGGGCTATTATCAAAATTCAAATGAAAGGAACTATGATAGATTTAAAATTGAATGCTACACTTATCATAAACTTAGCCATTATTCTTTGAAATGTCACTATACTACTAATGATATTAAAGAAAAGGCTAACCTTGTTGAAGATGAAGAGTTAACTTTGTTACTAGTAGTAAAAGATGATAAGAAAGATAATTAGAGTTTATGGTATCTTGATAATGGAACAAGCAATCACATGTGTGGATTCAAATCGAAGTTTGTAGAGCTTCATGAAAAGGTGAAAGTTTATATTTCATTTGGAAACTTCTTAAAAATCCAAATTCAAGGGCAAGGTATAATTTTAATTTCCTAGAAAAATGGTGATAAAAATTTATTACAAATTTGTATTATGTGCCCAAATTGAAAAGTAATGTCTTGAGTTTAGGATAACTCCTTGAATGTGTAAGTTTTAAGATTCACATAATAAGTTATTGTTTTTGGCTTGGAGATTCAAATTCTAATTTGATTATGAAGATGCTCATGTTAAGCAATAGATTGTTCAAGTTGAATATTAAGATAGATGGAGTAAAATGCTTGAAAACATATGTAAAAGATGAAGCACAACATTGGTATCTAAAATTTGGCCACTTAAAATTTAAAACTCCTAAATCCCTAGGAGACAAACTTATGGCGAAAGGGATACCATCTTTCAACCATTTAAATTGATTGTGTGAAGTGTATCTCCTTTGAAAAGAGAAGTTTCCAAAAAGAATCTATATCAAAAGTAATAGAAACATTTCAACTTGTTCATACTGATGTATGTGGTCTTATTGATGTACCATCATTTAGTAAAAATAAGTATTTCTAATTATTTATTAATAATTATTGTAAAAAGACTTGGGTTTACTTCCTAAAACAAAAATTTGATGCATTTGTAGCCTTTAAAAATTTCGAGGCTTTAGTAGAAAAAGAGAATGGCTAAATAATTAAATCTTTAAGAACCAATAAATGATGCAAATTTACTCCAAAAGAAATTAACAAATTTTGTTAAGCACTTAGAATTCATTGTCCTTTAATGTTTCCAAGATCACCATAGCAAAATAGAGTGGCAGAAAGAAAAAAATAGGACCATTCTTAATATGGTTAGATGCATGTTAAAAGCTAAATACATGCCTAGGGAATTTTAGGTGGAAATTGTTTCTTATGCAATTTACTTATGCAACCACTCTCTAACAAAAAATGTCAAAGGCTAAAATCCTTAAAAGGCATGGAATAGGTTGAAACCTAATGTTAATCACTTGTACTGATTTGAAAGCATTGCAAATATTCATTTTTTTAATCAATAAAGATCCAAGCTTGATGATTGAAGTGCAAAACATATCTTTATTGGCTATAATCCATATTCCAAAAGCTACAAGTTGCATAAACCAAGTAATAGAAGATTGTGGTGAGTAAAGATGTTAAGTTTGATAAAGAAGTAACTTGAAATTAGGAAACTTAAAAGTAAGAAGCCTATGATTTCTTTTCATAACTTAAAGAAAGGAAACAAGGGACAACTATGGAACTTAATGACACCATTTTTTTCACTTGCTTTAACTTTTGAGTCATCACCATCCTTTAAAGAAAGTTCAAGTGAAAGTCCTCAAAAAATGAGAAGTCTTAGTGATTTGTATGAAGCAACCAAAGTTGTTAATTGGTTTTATCTTTTTGTAAAAAGTGAACCTCTAAACTTCAAGAAAGCTATAAATAAACACTAATGGAGACAAGTTATGGATGAAGAAATGAAAGCCATTGAGAAGAATAACACTTAGAAGTTAATAACACTTCCTAAAGTTTATAAAGCTATCAAACTAAATTAGGTTTTCAAGATAAAGAAGAATAATGATGGAGAGGTGGAGAAATACAAAGTGAGACTTGTTGCTAAAGGCTACAAACAAAGGCATGGAGTTAATTATGATGAAGTATATGCAACTATTGCTTGCATAGAGACTATTTATTTACTTATTTCTTTCGCATCATAAATGAAATGGAGAAATTACCAACTCAATGTGAAGCCCGTCTTCTAAAATGGTTATCTAGAAGAAGAAGTATAAGTTAAACAATTGTAAGGCTATGTTATCAATGGATATAAAGATAAAGTTTTGAAATCGAAGAAGGCATTGTATAGTTTAAAGGAAGCACCTAGGGCAAGAAATAATCGCATTGATAAGTACTTTCAAGACAATGGGTTTGTTCTTTTCCTTAATGAGTATGCTCTTTATGTCAAATTTTGTGGTAATGGAGGTATTTTGATTATTTGTCCTTATGTGGATGATCTTATTTTCATTGTTAACAATCTAAGCCTTTTCAAAGAATTCAAGAAGGATATGGTTCTTGAATTTAAGATGACTAATTTAAGGCTTATGTCATATTATTTAGGCCTCGAGGTGAAATAATTGGTGGAAGGCATCTTTTTTTCTCAAGAAAGCTATGCAAAGGAAGTTTTAAAGAAGTTTGATTTTAATGCTGTAAAGACACCTATGGAAAGTGGAATAACATTATCAAAGTTTGAAGATAGAAAGAAAGAAAATCTCACTCTTTTCAAAAGCCTTATTAAAAGCTTGATATTGAACTTGTACAAGGCCTAATATTCTTTTTATGGTTATAGTAGTGAGTTATTTTATGGAAACTCCTACTTGCACTCACATGAAGGTTACTAAGCGAATTCTCTGTTATCTTAAAGGTACTATTGCTTATAGGCTATTTTATTCTTCTTTTAATAATTTTGAGCTTATGGGATTTTATGATAGTGATTTTAGTGGAGATATTGATGATAGAAAAAGTACCACTAGATTTGTATTTTTCATGGGTGCTAATGTTATTTCTTAGTGTTCTAACAAATAATTGATCATCACATTCTCAACATTTGAATTCAAATATCAAGCCATTACTTTTGTGCTTGTCATGCAATATGACTTACAAAGTTATTGAAAGAACTTGCCTCAAGATAGAGTTACGAAATTTGCATTGATAATAAGTCTACTTTAGCACTTACAAAGAATTTGATGTTTTATGATCAGAGCAAGCATATTAACATAATATATCATTTTGTTAGAGAGTGTATTTCTAAGAAAGAAGTTAATATGAATTATGTGAAAAACTTAAGATTAAGTTCCATATATTTTCACAAAGCCTTTCAAATTTAAAGATTTTTGAAGATTATGATCAAGGCTTGGAGTAAAGAAGAAAATTTCAAATTAAAAAGGAGTGATAAGATAGTTAATAATTTACAACTTTTTAAATTATTTCTTTTAAATTTTCAAGTGAAGTCCAAGAGTCAATATTAATAATATATTAGTTATAAAGTCCTAGAGTTTTTCAAAAATATATCTCTTTGTCTGATTTATTAAAAAAATGTGTCTTTTGAATTGTCTTTTATACTTATAAACACACTTTTATACTTAGCATTTTTAATAAAATGAATTTTGAGTTCTTTCTTAAATTTTCCTCTTCTTCCAACAAAAATAATATACTTGTAAAAAATTTTATGGAAGTAATATTGACTTTTCTAGGATAATGTAGGCTCTGTTTATTTTTTAAAAGATATTTTTAATAAGAAAATCTCATTTTTATTGTATATAAATAAAGGAATGCCATGTACATTTATACCATGTGATTCAAAAAGTGATACATATAACTATGATAGTGGAAGTAAAAAACTTTCTCTTTTTCAAAAAGGAAATTATCTTCTACTAAACTCCTTATATTTAGTATTGAATATATAAAGAATTTTCTCCTATCTTGATATTTTATAATTTTTTCTTACAAAAGATGTTTTTTACCAAAATAAATGGAGTCATAATACTAGAAAATTTTTGCTCCCTTTGGCCCTTTCATGTACCCATCTCTCTTGTCGTCACACAAATTCTTTTCTCCATCCTTCTAGTTTTCTTCATGAAGGGTTAGATAGTGATAAAGCTTTTATTCTAGTTTCACTTTCACTTAGTTTGTCTTTTTAATTTGGTTTAGCCTTTAAATTTTTGCCATATTTAATAATTTCAAGTTCCTAACTGTTAGATAGTATATTTTAGTGATTGGTTCAAGCATTAATTGGTGTCTTTCTATTTTGCTTTAATACTCTAATTGGGTTAGGTTTACGATGTTTCTCCAAAGTCAAAGCTTCAAGTCTTTGTAGTTCAAAATAACTAAGGCTTTATTAAAGTTAAAAACATGTTCACATGTTTGAATTTGCTTAAATTGATGTTGGTTAGGAATTTTAAACAAGGAAATTCAATCAAATAACTAAGGACTCAAGAATGGTTTTTTTCCAAAAGAATTTAATTATGAGAAATAAAAAACATGAGTGTTTTCTAGGAGAAAAGAAATAAAAATGTCACCTTTATGCCCTAAGTTTGAGCAACCATTTTGTAATGGTCTTAAGAATGTAATGTTTATCTTATTTTCATAATTAGAATAACTTGAGAAGGATTGCTTCAATGAGATTACATCCATTTCTAATATTTTAGATGTTACACAAAGTGGTGTATACATTTTCTATAAGAAATTAGGTGGGGGAATTATTCCAAGGATTAGAACATTAATGAAATTTTTTACCTCCTAATAAATGTCATTTTTAAGATTCAAATCCCTATTTATTAATAAATAAAGTTCGCCTAGGGCCAATATACTTTCCATTGAGTTAACATCTTGTTGATATTTTAACAACTATTTTGAATAAAATATATCACATGAAGATTATTAATATAATGAATATGAAAAAGGACAAGCTGCACATAAAATGATTGTGAAATTGGAAACTCAAGTCCAATAATTGAAACTTAGAAATAAGAAATTAAAATAATAAGTTAACAATTTTAGTATTGGAATGAGAAAGATTGGTAATGAAGTAACAATTAAAGAATCTTAGAATGGAAAATCTTAAAGTTAAGTAGCTTTAATAGTAGAGCAATTTGAAAATATGATTAGTGGCAATATGACGAAGTTGCCTTCTGTTAAGCATATTGCAAATTTTGCCTTATTTAATGTTAGTTATACCATACTTATCTTATTTGAAAAGGAAAAAATGAGGAGAATTTATACACATTATGGTCAAATAAGCCACTACGAATCATTATGTGTTGATGGTAGATCTTAATTTAACAAAGTTATAGATAAGATTCCCCAATACTATCCCTTTTACTTGTAGAAATCCTAAATGATACTTTTCTTGTGGTATATATCTATCTCAACTCCCATCACATTGCTTTCAAACTACATAAGCTACCATGATATAACCTATTATAAATAGTTTTTTTACTTTATCTATTAAGGAATTGAAGCTTAGTATTAGCTTAGAGTTTCATAAGGTAAAAGCATCGTAACTAGATAAAGGTTATTAAACAAAGCTTAGAAATTAGAAAAATTAGATCAAGAATATAAAAAGTCAATCACAAGATTATATTTATCATATTACATAACATATAGATTTGTGCAAAATAATTAATCAAAAAATATGTTAGGATGAAAAACTATACTTGAATGTGAATCTAATGTCATTAATAATGGATCCAATGTATTCTTTGATAATGAAATATTCCTATATTTTAGATCCATTCAACTTCCTTGAATATGAAGTATGAGTTAAAGATGATATAAAGTTAAGAGGGAATTACCTTGAATATGAAGTGTGAGTTAAAGATGATAAAAAGTTAAGAGGGAATTGCCTAACTCTCCTCCCCCATATACATTATAAGCTTTTTATTTCAATAAGGCAATTAAGACCTCTCCCTAGTAGGTTGAATTGGATTAACTTGCCAATTATAAAAAATCCAAAAACAAAAGCTCAAAAAATAAAACATCTATACAGGCTTAAGTGTCCAAATAGCACCTAATCATAATACGATCACCTACTTAGGCCTAACCAAAGTGCTTTACATTGTTTATGAATTCATTAACCCAAATCCATAAAATAATTCTTATTGTTTCTTGCTTGGATAATATAATTAGAAAACAAAGCCTTGGATTACAATAACAACTAATGCCAAACAACAAGCTTAACACTATTATAGCTATAAATCTAAAACAAGATCATAAGCCTTGGACATGTGGAACATTATATCTAATATGGATACTAATGTCACACAAATCAAAACTTACATCCTAATGACCAAAACAAAAAGAAGATATGGAGTAACTAAGATAAATACAAATAGTAAATGTGATCAAATATATATTTTAATTTTATGACCAAAGCATCTGCTTACAATGCCAAATAGGATTCAATAATATCAACATAATAAATGACACAATGCCTAAATGTCTCTAGATTTCAAACTATAATGTACACTTTTAACAAATATGACAACATTAGCACAATAACTCATATACACACATAATAGACATCATATATGTATATTCCTAGTAATTTAATACATTGTAAGGTTAAGAAAAGCCCATGCATTTATTAAGTAGTGGTTTACATATACATATCCAAAATACATATACATACATGAAATATGTATACTATGGTTATAATTAATATGTGGTCACTCACATAATATATTTGCTATAATATATAATTAAATTATAATACTTTCACTAACACAATATATCATAAGGCTTTATCACCTCATTTGAGCTAATCAAACTCCAAATGGTAAAAGTAGCAAGATGACATAGCTATCAATCATCATAAAAATAAAATTTATTAGTTTTCTCTCTAATTAAAATTGAGAGAAATAAGAAATAGTAGTATCACAACATAGACATATGGCTATAGTCTATTAAACACCATATGAGACCTATTTACAATTATTGTCCCATAAAAAAGCAAATTTGAACTCTACTATTCCAAATTATTTTCTTATAAAAAATATTTAATTCATTATTCTAATCAAGGTACATCATAGATGTCTATTTGACATTATTCACAAAATAATACCTCATGTTGTCATTACCACATATCCATAATGAATTAATTAATTGACAATTTAAATATAATTATAAGTGAGTACACTGTCCCATTAAGGTAACTATAAATATCTATTTGATATTAGTGACAAAATAGTACCTCTTACTGTCACAACCATATGTTCACAAAGCATTAATTAAATGTCAATTTTAACATAATAAGACTCTCCCCTTTTAGTTAGAAACTCAACCCTTACTCTATAACAATTCAAGTATACATATGGACATAAACATATTTATATAAAATTCTTAAGTACACAATATGTCATTAATAGCAAAGGTAAACAAGACCAATCACACTTTTAATTTTAATATTGCAATAAGGACACAATAATTATATAGGTTTTCATCCCTTTTAAAACAAAAGGAAAAGAAAAGATAACATTTGTTTTGTACAAAACAATCATATTTCACAAAAGGGGTTTCATTTTGAGATGTTTTCATTTTTCTTTTTTTAAGGATCTCGTAACTATACCCAACCAATCAAACTCCATGAAAGGATCTCATAACTATAGTTTAACAAATCATACTTACTTTTCAAAACTTATTCCTCATGAAATTAGATACCATAACTAAAGTTGTAATTATTGCATCCAATCATTCAAATATATAAGTCCCTTTGCATTTTATAGAATCTACACCAATCAATAATTAGATGCAATAACTACAGTTGCAATTACAACACAAACTTCATATTTAAAAAATGTACTTCATTTATTTTATAAAAAGTATAAATCTTAAAATATTTTCCAATAGTACAATGAGACAAAAAATCTATAAAATAAAAAGAAATATGTGAAAAAGATATATAGAATGATTTGAAATCCAATTGTATCATGCACATATAATATTTTACAAGTTAAAATTGAGATTGAACTCCTCTAAAATGTAAAATTTCCTTTTAGAAAATAAAATAGAATATCAAAGTTTTTGATGAAGAAAATCAAGAATTTAGAAGTTTAAATAATAATTAATATAGTGTTCAAATTTTTAATGTCTTACTACTTTGATTTTCTTATCAAAATCTATGATATTATTTTATTTTCTAAAGTGTATCTTGTATTTTAAAAGATTTAAATCCTTTAAAACTAATACTACTCATAGCTACTATTTGATAGATAAATCCAAATTTTCATATCATGTATCCAACACAAAGTAAATGACTGAATTTGGTCTATGGTTGATTTTTTTTAATAGTACAATAAGAAAAAAATCTTTGAAATAAAAACGAAATATGTGAAGAATGATATATAGAAAGATTTGAAATGTAGTTGCATCCAACACTTATAACATTTGAGATTTAAGTTCAAATTAAGCTTTGTAAAGTGTAAGATCGAATTTTAGAAAGTAAAGTAGAAATATCACAATATTTAATGAGAAATTCAATGATTTAAAATTTATTAAATAATAATTAATTAAAAATAATTTACAAATTTATAATTATTTGTTCTCTTAATTTATTCATTAAAATTTATGATAGTACTTTATTATGTAAAATGTATCCTGCACTTTAAAAGTCTTGATTCCTAATACTACCCGTAACTACCGGATGATAGATAGATCAACATTTTCATGTCATATATCCAACACAATGTATATGATTGAATTCGGTCTCCACATTCATGATATCTTATGGTTGGAGCAGCAAATCCTAAACCAACCTCACAACAAAAATGTACAAAGCCATCAGAGCTGCTGCAAACATGATACAAAGCAGCCAACATCGTGAGACAGAATAAACCACTAAGCATGATATCAAGGGAACTCTTGTGAAAGTTTCAGCCGAAAGTATTATTCTTCAAGATGGTTACCTAACAACAAACTGGGCCCAGAGGGCCCCAAAAGGCCATCTTCCCAGCACCATTCTGGCCCAAAATCACAATGAAATAATTGGTTTTCTGTCAAAATTAAATGCATTTATAGCAATGTTAATTCATGCTTTCAAATATTGTATAATCTCATTCTCATTCAATGTGGACCCCACAAGGAGTCTGATTTCAAATGTTTCTTTGGAAAACTATGTATCTACATCATTTTTGTCATCTGTTTGGACTGTTTTCCTTTTGCATTCATTTTTCTATTCCTTCCTGTTTTTTTCTGGGGCTGGGTCATGGTTGTTAGATTGCTAATTTTGGAATTAAGCAATTGATTTTGGATTCTTTAGCTTCATTTATAGGAAAATCGTATTGGAATCAAGTTAAGAATGGGAAAGAGGAATGCCTTTACTTGATGACGCACTTCCTAAAAGTCTATTTGAGAAATGGCATAACCATATTTCCACCATGGTTCAAGAAATTCAATGACATTATTCATCCTTTTACTCCCACTAAAGACAATATTCTTCCCATCTTGGATGCACTTTACCATATTTCTCATACCTATCTGTGGAGGTTAGCAATTTTCACTCTTTCATTTGAATAAAAAAGAAATCATATTATTAATTTAATAATTTTAAAATAATAAAAAGTGTTTAAGTAATTTTATGAAGAAATATTAATTTGAAATATTTAAGTTAACTTCACTCATTCTCTCTCATCTTTACAATAAATACATTTACTAAATTAAAATATTAACTGAAATAACAAATTAATTATAATATCTTTTATTGTTTTGTTGCACCTAAATTAATATTATATTTTTTAGTCCAAATGAAACATGGATGTATATATATAAACAATTTGATTGTTATTTTCACTATTAAAATGATTGATTTAGTAATATCAAGTTATTATTTTATCTAGATTCAATGTAAGAAGGTTTCAATTCATGCTTAATAAAAAAGTGAATCATTATGCAACTACTAGCATTTTAGTGAAATTGTAATTATGAGATCATTCTTTAAATAATAATTATAATTTAAGTCGAACATTCCACAATAAATAAAGAAACTTAATAGTGAAGGCCGATCGTTATTCAATGTTTCTCTAAAAGCCTTGATTGTTATTTTCATCAACATTCAATGGATCATCAAGTAGAATTATTGATTGGTATACGCCATGTTGATATTCTATTCTCAGTATAAATCACATCTTATCCCTCAATCATATTTAATCAATTCATAGGGAAAGATGAAAAAGACATCCTAGTAATAAAAGTTTCCATAAAGTTGATGGTAAAAACTCAAAAGGAAGACCTAGAATACTAGGCTACATAAGTTACAAATTCAACTGTATCTATGCATTTATCCCAATATTGCACTTAATGATTTTTTTTAATAATAAGAGTGGTTAAATTATTAGACGCATAAATATAAAATCAAGGGATTAAATTTAATTGTATCTATGCATTGATCCCAATCTTACATCAAATGATTTTTTTTTTTAATGGTAAGAGTGGTTAAATTATTAGATATACAAATATAAAATCAAGAGATCAAATTTAATTGTATCTATGCATTTATCCCAATCTTGCATCCAATGATTTTTTTTTATTTTTGATAATAAGAGTGATTAAATTATTAGACATACAAATATTCCATTAAGAGATCGAATTTAGGTTGTGGAGAAAGGCATATCATATATCACTTAAGTAAAAACTCTCGACAATTGTTAAAATTCTTTAACTTGATAAAGGATGGCCATACCTTTAAAATAAAATTTAGAAGCATTCAATTTATCTATAATAATAATAATAATAATAATAATAATAATAATAATAATTATTAAATCAATTTTGAAAATTTGTGCACATCAATTTAGTATCAATTTTTAAGAAAAAGAAGTACATAATCATTTCATAAGAAGATTTTACATTGAATAATTAGTTCTAAAATAATATAATATTATTGTAGGATTTAAATATAATCTAATATTAGTAAAAATCAATTTTATACCATCAATTACTCATATATTACCATATCAATTAATAAAAACTATTAATTATTATATAACTTTTTTAATAATGCACTCGTGTCATCTTATTATTCATTAAAACATTTTACATTTATAATGAGTTAACTTTAAATTTTTAAGTCCATATTGAATATAATTGATAGTAACTCAATGTGACTCTCAAATACTGTAAAGATGAATAATTAGATGCATCTCGTCTCATTTACACTCGTAGTACGAATTTGCACGTATTACCTTTATAATAGTGATAACTATGCCCCTTTAATAGCCCAATAGTTGCATGCTGTTACAAGTTCAAAGTACAATAATAGCTTGCATTGCAATGATGTTCAATTGCTAAAAGCAAATTGTGAGTCATTTAGGGGAAGAGAGTTCAATGAACTTGGAAGCAAATCCAAAGCAGCTTTATTTCTCAAAGTGGGTGCTAAATATTGATTATAAGGCTAAAATTGTTGACTTAGAAGTGGGAAAGATCAAATTTGGGGCTTGCTGCCTAGCAACCTACTTGTACGATTTCAGAATTTGGAAAGCAAAGTACTTAGCATAAGAGGGAAGGGAAAAGGACCGGCAAAGATTCTGTCTTCGAAAATATCACCGTCCAAAGTTCTTAAAGTAACTTTTCGGCAGTAATTTTTAATCGATGATTCCGTAATTATTTTAATAATATAATAATATTTAATATTATTTTAAAAAATTTATTTTTATTATGTGTAAAGGTTGAAATCCAAATCTTATATATATATAATTAGTAATTTAACGTTATTACTAACTATATATATATATATATATATATATATATATATATATATATATATATATATATATATGCAATACTAATAAAAAAATGGATAATGCTTCTTTGTCCTCAAAATTTTTTATAATTTTTTCACAAAATATAAATTTTTAGTAATAAAGTGAAATAATCATTCTCGAAATCAAAATATTGATGAATTATTTCTTTTCAACAAGAATTATATTTTTCAAATTCGAACCTTTATTCATTAAAAATAGAGACCACCTGAAATTCCTATGTTATTCATTAGCCAATGTCTCCACAACATGACTTCCATGCATAAACTTAAAAAATTGTAATTTTTCGTTCTGGAATATGCTTGAACGTGTATCAAATACTCTCTTCTAAGACTTTCATATATAAATTTAAAAAGTTGCAATTTTTCTTTTTGAAAAAAATGCTTAGAAGTGTATTATAATTCTCCTCCTCTAATAAATCACAGGATTCACAAAATTATAAACTTTACAATCTCCTGTCTGTAAAGAAGAGTGAGTTCAGAAAACAAGAATAATGTTACTTATTTTTTTTTATAAAATTTTATAATTTTTATAATATTGTTTTCATTGTTATTATTATTATGATTAATGGGATTGTAATTTTTTTATCACAAAGTTGCAAGTCGTGTGGAAGCAAAACCTATTATACAACTATTCAAAGCTATCTGGAAACCAATGCCTCTGATTTTGGTTTTACATTTTGCATTCCTGAAATAAAAGGCGGGCGAATGATGTTTGTGAATGAGATTGAACTATGTGGAAGGCATATTATTTACAAAATACTTAAACAACCATTACATATCACAATTAAAATGTCGTGCTCTGAAATTTCATTTTTTGCAGCAGATAATATTATGTTTAATACAATTTGTATCTATGTTTTTCTTGTTTATAAAAATATCTCTACTTAAAAGAGCAGAGATAGAAATTAGGGTGGAATCTCTCCAAGAGGGGCGAAGGAGGAAAATCACTTGCGGATTATTTACTTAAACGTAAGGATATGAAATAAAATGATAATGACTTCAATGATGATTATGTTTGGTACGATGGCATTGTCATATTTAATATAGAAAAAGAATCTTGTACAATGGATATAATATAATGATGTTGGTAGAACAAAATAATAAAATTAATATTTTAATAAATAAATTGTAATATTTTATTAAAAATTACTAATAAGCCATCACTTGTTAGATATAACTTTAATATTTTTTATATATATTTTACTTGTTGTTTATTTGCATTTTTAAGTTAATAAGTATTATTCTATTTTCTGAAAATTATAATACATAAAGGCTATTTAATAGAATTATAGTTTAGGTAATCTTCGCACAAATATTGATGTGAAATTATTTGGTTTTAATTCAAAATTAAGGCATTTTTATTTAAATAAAAAGAACTAAATCGTAGTTAGGACTATTTCATTAATCAACAAATGAATGAATTCATCCATTGATGAAATTAAAATTTTATCATTTCTCTGTTCTTATTCCAGTGTACTTATTAAATTACTCTATTATTTTCACGGTCGTTCTTGTTTTTTTTTTTTCACAATTTTTTTTCACTCCAATTTACTATTTTAATAAAAAATTATAATTTTTTCTTAAATTTACATCTTCAATTTCTCAAACAGATGTGGGTTTCCAGATTCTTCATATCACATTCATTAATCCAAGTGAACTGTTTAATGGGAGTCCAACACAAGGAAGACAGCTATTTTCAGAGCGAATTTGGATTATTTTGTTATTTCCTTATGTCACAAATAAATAAGAACAGAATTTTTACATATATTGAATTACATGTGTTATTCAATATATTTTAAATAAAATAATTTATTTATACATAATTAAAATTATTATTTTTGATATAATTTTCAAATAACAAAATTTATTTGTAAATTAATTAAAATTATTTTTTATAATAAATTGAAATTAAAATAGTAAATTTTAGTATAAAATTTGTCCAAGAAGCATTCACTGCAGCAGTCGGACTGTGACCATTTTGGAAGCAATTGTCCGAAATGCAGTTTGCACCAGTGTTGGTGTTCCTTGCATCACCATTTTCATTGAACTTTCCTGTTGAATACTTTTGTCTACAGAGATTATAATAAAAACAATCAATCAATACTTATTTTCACAGTAGATTTAAGTGACATTTGATGATTTTTGAAGATTTGGTATCTTATATTATGTCCAAAGTTCGATTTTTAATTCTTATATATTTACATTTAGTAATTTAACTACTCTTATCATTATAAAAAAATAATTTTGATATTTGTAAAAATAATAAAAATAAAATTATACTCTAAATAATAATTAGATTTAAATTCTCTTCTCATTTTCCTATCATTTTTGAAGATATGAGAATATAATTTTTACTTTAAGACTTACTCTTTTTTTATTAAGATCCACAATTTCAAATAAAATGAAAATTTATATTATTTTATTCCAAAAATCATTAGATCCTTTTTTTTTTCTATAAAAAAAAGGAGAGGATCCCATTCATAGAAATTAGGATAATTTGACTTGACAAAGGTGGCAAACATTCGATTTTGTAACGCGTAATTGATGCAAATGGTATTTTAAGACAAGTATTTTCTTTCATAACCAGAGTTATTAAACTCACGTCGAGTTAAGTTTATTTTGTTTCTAGAACGAAGTAAGTTTATTTCTTTTGATATTTAGTGTATTTATATTTACATTCTTTTTATTATTAGAAATATAAACAAACATCTATTTTTATATATAGTTACCTCATCTTCGTAGAGATGAAAATGAGCTGAGTCAACTCATAATCGACTCATAATTTAACTTAAAAATTGCCACAATAAATTGGGTTCATGAAATAGATGAGTTGAACCTTGGTTTGAAAAATTAGCTTGCTTGCAATTTGAACCAAACTCGAATTATGATTAATTCAACTCATTTGATTTATGAATTAACTTGATAGGTTAATTGTATGAGTTTAAATTTGATTCATTATTAATATAAATATTTTACATGGTTAATAAACAAAAAAAAGACACATTATTAAAAAAATATAAGTAATTAAAATTTTTTAATTATAATAAAGAAATTTTAATAATTTTTATTGATATGACAATACATAAGTAAATAATAATATAAAGTTAATTTATACTAATAATTGATTGAATTTAAATCCTAATTGTATTTATAAAGTGCTTAAATTTGATCCATTGTTAATGTATTAATTTTTTTTACACTTTCAATAAATAAGAAGATGATATGTTATTAAAAATTAATAATTTTTTACTAATAGTAAGAATATTTTAACATGCTTTTTTTTTATCAATGTAATAATATACAAGTGAGTGATTGTGTAAAAATAACTTATATTGACATTGTATCAAATTATTTAAATCCATTTTTAATATATAGTTTAATTATATACATATAATGAATTATGATGTTATTATATATCATATAGTATAGTCAAACAAATTTGATTAACACATTTTATGATTTTAGATCAAATGGATCGAGCTAATAAATCGATAATATGAACCAGCTTGATTCATTTTAATTTAGGTTTCCTTACTTGAGTTAGATGAACAAAATGAATTGTACATCAAGCTAAATTGAACATTTCTCAAAGCTAATTTGAATAGAATTGGAGTCAAAAACTTTAGTTCATTTGAATATGAATCGAGTTTCAAGTCGAGATAAATTTATTTGAGTCGAGTTGAATTGCTAACTACACTTGTATCCATCCATAATCCCTTATATATTTTTAAAAATAAAGGGGTTGTGAATGCAATTAAGTTAAGTACCAAAGGAAGTGAGTGTATTCACTCTTGCAGTGGTAGAGCTTCACTTAAATTTTTAGGGGACTAAACTAAGAACATATTTAGTAGGTAAAAATTTTTTAATGGCATATGATTTTTAGTATTTTATATATTGCTAAATATCTCAAAAATAATTTCATAATTAATCATTTCTAAAAAAATTTCAAGAGAAAGTAAATAAGCTATTAAATTAGGACATATTAGGAATTGTCTCCATTCAAAGTGCAGTTCTTTACTCTTTCAAGTAATTGAAGTCTTTAATGAGAGAATCAAAACTAAAACTTTCAACTAGTTCTCACTCAATATGAACCACTATATTATTTGCAAAAAAACTAATTTTCCATTTTATTCTCTACTCTTTTTTTAACGATCTTTATTATGGGAAAAGCTCATTTTATTGTAATTATTGAGAGCAGAAGACTTAATTAATCTATCAATCCAATGAAAAGTATTTGATTTCCCTATTTTTACCAAAGCTTGACATAATTCAAATATAGTGAAAACATTCATCAAAACTAAATCATTAAGAGCATCAATTATGAAATGTTTAAGCGAAAATCTAAAACATATCTTCTCTTGTTCAATGAAATCCATATGATAATATCTGTGTACAAGAGGGCAAATATCATCAATGTTAAAAGTCTTATAAACACCCTTAGGAACTAATAAAAGTTAGGGAGTTAGAAGTTCAATTACTTGAGCAAATAAAAGGATAAGGAATGTTACTTAACTTCTTAGAGAATCTAGCTTTAAAAAACTACAGGCATTACTATAGAATTGTCTTTTAACATCACTACATTGACATTTGGTAATGTAAAAATTGACATATAAAATGGCATAGTGGTATTATTGAAAATAAGTGCTACTTATAATGTTAGTTTAAATAAAAAATTGACATTATAAATAGGAATTATCTACTACCAGTGAGTAGTTGTAAATGAGATGAGAAAATTAAAACTTTCACAATAGTTTTTTAAACAACTAATGTGGTAAATAAAGGCAAAACATTAGATTTGAAGACTAGCTAAACATTAGATGTCAATTCCTATACATAACCAATATTAAGAGTTTGCCCTAAAAGGTATTTTTGTAATTTTGTGTAAAATATTAGACATCAATTTAAGTGACAACCAATATGAAAATATATAGACATCAATTGTTTATTAACAATCAATATCTAAAGTATTATCTGCAACATATACAATGTCTCTATTTCTTAGAATCATGAATATACTCATATTGTACAATGATTTGCTCTCCATTTTTATATGCTCTTTACCTGATTTTCTTTGTCATTTTTTTAGTAATTGTGTGGCATTAACTTTCAACAATCTTTGACCATTTATTCCTATTTATTTTCTATAGTTCTCTTATATTTTGTGAGCATTTTGCATTTTAATTATAATCTTCGGTGTTAGATATCTAACATTGTTGTTTATTGTTAGAAAGATTTCATTTTTATGCATTGAAGTTACTCTTCAATTGTTAGTTATATGTTTTAGAAGTATTATTTAACATGGAGAGTTAATATATTTGAATACATCTCATGTTTTATGCTCATATATTTGAAAATGTCATTTTTTCCTAGATATTATGTTTTTGGAGTAACTATTTATATTGGTGTGGCTTTGTTACTTAGATGCTATTTTTGAAAATGTCAATTTATTATGGATAAAGTTTTATTCTAGGATCAAAGCAAATGTGATAAAATGGTATTCAATCATTCCTTGTTATTTAAGTTATCATATATATGTCCTGCGTTGTTTATCACGTGTTGTTTAACACAAAAGTTAAATATTTTTGTTAATTTTATTAAAACTCTTTAAAACCAAGCGGCATGGATTCGACTAGTTCAATTAAATATGGTTAAAAAAGGAAGGAAATTAGAAGCTCTAATATTAAAAAGGACATGTTCGTCAAATGTGTCAAATAGGAGAAGCCAAGACTAAACTTCAATGATAAGGAGGTTGCATGTAGGCTTAGCAGAACTAATTTGACCAATTACCTTGGTACCTTAGTACACACCAATATACCCATAACTATTAAGAATGACATCAATTGGATCAAGAAATTAAGGACACCATATAAGATAATATATTGGTAAGGAATCTTAATAATTATCTCCAATTCAATTTTTCATCTGCATAATAAGAAATCCTAGATTATTAATCATGTTTATCATTTATGAGTTACCTTACAGACTACGTTTGATATTCATTAGGATTATAAAGATTACATCTTTGTATTAGTGGTAGGAGATGGAAAGATATACATTAGCAAATTAAGGACTACAGTGAGACCTTCCCTTAAAAGATATCACTATATTAACTAGTAGACATGAGATATGTTTATGAAGATATGATATTCAAAAGGGTTCTAGGTATTTGTACTCATCTCAATATTATTATCTTTCTTCTATTATTGACATGAAATAACATTTACTTATCAATTTTTTTCATTAATAGGCCATAAGTGTAGAAAGTAAGGTGAATTAAGCCAAAAATATGTATAAACATTTATTATTGTAGGAAGGGTACAAGAAACTTGAGGAAGACCTCCTTAAGGAAAGGACTCAAGCTGTTCAAAAGCTTATTGCTCAATTTAGTGGTTAAGCATCTTTTTTTGTTGCCTTTATAGAATGCCATGATATATGGGTAAGAGTAAAAGTTAATAATAAGGGTGAATTCAAGGCAAAAGAGAGTTGGCTAGTTTCTTAATAAATAATAAATGATGACTTTCTTTTTTTTATCAAATACGTAGTGTGTTATTTAGTTACCAACATATAACTAATCATATTTGATTATATTATGTTAAAATAAGCTCAAGCAACATGCCATATAGAGAGAATTTCAACTAGCAGGGGGGATAAACATATTAACTACTACTTTGGGAACTTTAGAGCATCTCAAGTGTGTGAAGGGAATTAAAAGAATAGTTAGTGTTAAGAAATACTTCAAAGGAGCTTCAAAACATTCTCAAAATAATCGATTATCTATGCAAGAAAGGCTAAAGCTGCATGAATTGGTTTTATAGCATGTATTGGCCATCCTTGAGTGAACTAGCAAGTTATCGGCTATCCCAAGGGATGAGGAGGAGAAGGTATGAATGGCAATTCTTATGCCATAACAGATAGCTATTACCATGCTAACCCTGATCCTTTTATCTAATTACCATAGGTGAATTCTTGTCACCATATCGCTTGTTGCTAAGTACTCATCAATTATGTTGTAAGATTACAAAAATGTTGATTAACTAGTTTATTTATCATTGTGAGGTAGACATTAATGTGTACTTAAGATTATAAGGCCCTCTATTAGATAAGTGGCAAAGTTTATAGTTTTCCTAAATGACTTGTTTCATTTTGTTGCATTGCAAAAGCACCAGTGTAAGATTGTGATAGACGTCATCAAGGGCAAGTTAGTTAAGGTGCCATTACCGATAAAGGAGTTGATCATGGTGGCCCGAGGGTTTGTCTCCTACCTAGCTTGGCCAAAGACTTTGATTTCATTTTTGACAAAGGTGAGATTTTCTATCACTTCAAATTTATTGTTTAAGATTAAATAAAATATTATCAAATATGTTTAATTGTCATATTTTTTGTAATCCATTTTTAAGTACCTCTGTAAAAAGAAAAGTGCAAAAGGAAATGAGGAAAAGGACAAGTATGAGGATGGAAAGTCCAAAAAATTAAAGACTTTAACAACTTATCCTTAGCAAAAAATAAGGTAGGAATATCTCAGGAGGAGCTATGATCCATTACATAGAAGATGTAAAATAAGGGGATTATTTTGGTGTTTCTAAGCAAGGATGTCATGGGACATGTTAGTGATATTCTCTTATTCAATGAATGTATCTTGTAAATTTTGAATAGAGAGGAGTTAGAAGTTTCCATTATCATGACTAGAATTAGGTGTATTCATCTTTACCCTTCAGGTCTTTCATATTTTTGTACACTTATTATATAGTATAAATTCTAATGCTCATTAATTCTAAAAATTATAGCTACTTGCACCATGATGCCATTAAGAGGAACTTAGGTTTCTACTTCAATTTCCTAAATTAAATAGGGTGCAAAAGTTAAGGATAAACTTGGAGCTTTTGAATGAGTATATAAATGAGACCATAATAATGTGTAAAAAGTGACAATGCTACATGGTATCATACTACGAAAGGTATGTGGGTACAAGGATAAGCCTTAATTTAGCATTGGTTATATTTTCTCTTCCATTGTCTTGCTTTGATATTGATAATATTGTAATCACTACTAGATACTGAGTGTGGTTTATTCAAAGTCAAAGATAATTTGCTCACTTAACCTATTAGGAAAGGGCTTGCATAAAGATTGGAGAAAGACATTAACAAAAGCAATGAACATATACTGTAAGATGTAAAACTCTAGCAAAATAAGCAACATTAAATGGGTGGTAGTGCAGGTAAATTTGTTGTACATGTTGAGTACCAAATATAGTGATTGATCATTATTAAATGAAATTAACATTACTGTGTATTAGTTTGTTACAATGCCCTAAACAAAAAGGCAGCATTGAGTGTGGATACTTTGTGTATAAATACATAGCTTGCATAATGAAGCACATAAAAAGTAATGAAAAGCTTGTTAAGATAATTTATTTGAACTTTAGTTAGGTGGCACTTATGAAAAACATGTAGGTTTGTCTTCTTATTAAATTTTATATGTGAACATGTAGTAATTCAAAGGAAAAATTAGACCCTACAATGCAAAAGATTAAATAGCCTTCCAAAAGGAATAGGTATGTATTGAGAGAGATACAAGTATTAGTATGAAGCAGATGCTACTAAATGTAAACTTATAAGGTTCAATTGTAAATGAATATATATATATATATATATATATATATATATATATATATATGATTGTACTTATAAGTAATTATTTGCAAATATATATTATTTTATATGCATTATGAAAGTTATCTATATATATTATTGTATGATTTGATATATTTAAAAAGTGGTGTTTTTTTGCATCAATAAGTATGTCTACTTTTTTATCTATGTAATAGGTTTAATTTATGTCTTCGAAGTTATAACAAAGGTAAACTTAAAAGAAAATATAAGGTACGAGTTGTTTATTAATAACCATGTTGATAATATCCAACATTAGTTCTACAACAATAATTGAAGTAAAAGAGTAAGATTATGCTAGAGAAGTTAAAGTAATAAAATGATAAAGCAAATTTCATGTTAGTTCTATTATACAACTGACATGAAAAAGTAAAGTTATTATTAGGCTTATGATATTGGTTTCAATTTATAACTGATGTGGAATATTTAAACAACATTATTTTACTCTTTTCTAAACTTGTGAAAATGAAAGTAAGAGTTGATATTGGAAACATGTCTTAGAGCCAGATTGCAAATATATTATAGATTGAGAGGATTTCCTTTGCAAAAGAGAGAGTGCCCAATGTAGTGATCAATTGGTTAATTTTCTTTTATAAGTAAGAAGTCCATTACAATTTCTTCATAAAAAAGATCACCTTAGCTTGATTTCAACCATTTGTTTGCTCTTACAATGTCTCCTTCTCAACGTTAAGATTTGTTTGAATACCTTAGTTCTCCTTTAAAATTAATTAAGAACATCTAGTATTATGTATTGAGTTGATTTGTTTGGATTCTTTATTTTTGATGTCATTATTTAGGGTTATAGATAATATAGGTTTATTGGAGAAAAGGCAATTGATTTCTTTCTTACAAAAATAAATCACTAGGTATTTCTATACATAAGGCTAGGATAATATGAGCAATTTGAGCAACATATGATACCACTAAAGTCAGGTAATAAACTTTTCTCTAGTAGAAGCATATTATATTAATGTTTTACCTACAACATCAATTCTAAAGTCCTTATGCCTTTGTTGTACTACAATAGGATTTACAAGTATTTCTACCAATAATCATGTTATTGGAAGATAATGTAAGTTCTTTCTTAGCATTTAGAGGTATTATTTTCGATTTTTGAAAAATCTATATATTTATGTCTTATATTATTTAAACCTAAATAGATGTATCATTCTTTATCTTTTTTAATTTATTGTATTTGAGATATTAATTTTGACTGTAGAAATATTGAGTTAAGGGATTGAAATACTGCTTCTAGGAGTATAGTAATATGTGTTACTTGATTCTATAATTAGGTATGGATACTATTCTAGGAGTAGTGAGGCTTAGGAGGATTCTTAACAATTAAAAAAAATCATAAATAACATTGATTATTTTTTAAACCATTATCTTATTAAATGTTAAGTGTTGGTTATTTAGAAAAAACCACCTTAATTAAGAGTTAAGTTATGAAAAATCAATTATCAATGTTGATTACAAAATGAAAAAAACTAACTTCCTATTTTAATTATTCAACAATATACTAGAACTAAACATGTTAATTCTCTTGTAAAAAACCAACATTGTTATAGGTATTCAATGTCTATTTAAAAATCAATGTTAAATATGCCAAATATATAATGACCCCAATATATATATTAGGTGGTGACCGACATGGAATACATTAAACAACTAATGTTAAATGGTATTTTTATAGGATTGGGGTGGGCTTTTACCTTTTTTGAATTTTTTTTTTTTGCCATTCAATGTCATTTTTTTTGTTATTTGACTAATGGGCTTCTCTCAAAATATTGGCCATCACTTATCTAATTTTTTTTAATTTATGGGCTTAAAATTAACTATTTGAGTTTTTTTTATTATATAGGGTTAAAATTAATTTTTGAAGTAATATTTTTTATTTTTTAAATTTATTTTGTATTCTTTAAGTTGTGTCTAACTATTTAAAAAATTATCATATTTATGTATTTTAAAATTCATAAATTCTATATAAACAAAGAGCAAAAATATTCTAAGGATCAAATTAGTTATACACAATTTTTTCACAAATAACTACACAATACTAACAAAAAATTATAATTTTCTTTTGAGTGGGGTGGCGTGGCCCTCGCTAGTCCCTTCTATCCTCGCCTCTGCACTCTTATATTTGTTAACATGCTCTAATTGGGGTGTGTAACTGCCACTGTACTATTGTTCTTTCATTGTTTTTTTTAATGTCTAGAGATTTGATTTTAAAAATATTTAATCTAAAACGTTATATGATCAATCAATTCATTTATGTTTAGTAATAGTATTTAATAGTTAATAGTTGATTTAAAAAAGAATAAAATTAATTCAAAAATTCTTTGTAGATTGAGGTCACGGTCGGAACAAAATCTACTTTACTTAGCTTTTGATCGAATTGTGATTTAAGGCTATAATTAATAATTAATTTTGATATGTCCATAAAAATAATTAGACATGCTACAAAGGTTGATATAATCAATTTTGAATTGCAAAATTAATTCCTTACTAATTTTAAGTCATACTCAACATGTATTAAGCATTTATTTATTTATTTAATTTTTACGATAACATATATAAATGGCAAAATTAATAAATTTATACATATAGAAAATAATTGAATTTAAAATGTAAAGAAAAGTAAAATCGTTCGAGAATGTATTATTGAGTGTTACTCGAATGGAATGTTTTCAACTATTAAACGTTTCTTGTGAGAAGAGATTGATTTCAAATATGTTTAGTTATATATTATTGATTTTTCAAATAATTAATATATTTTATGGTTAATACCATGGTTTAATTGCCATACTCTTTCTCCGGGTTGTATTATGTTATAAAGATTGCAATTTTTTTAATAAAATTTATAATTTTTTAGATCAATCTTATGATTTATCATAAAAATTACAAATATTTATAATGTATAGGTTTTAGTTTTAATTTTTCATAAAATTTTATAACATTTTATAGGAAGTTGTAACATGAATGAGTACACTGACAACATAAAAATATATATTGAAGAATCTACTGAAAAAATCGTAATATTTTATAAAAAAAATTGGTAAAATTTTAAGAAAAACTCATATAAAATTGTTTCGAAAGGAAGACTTGATTGTTCTGAATTTGTGCCAGAGCATTGAATAAGTTGGGCATGATTTGAAAAGCATAAAGTTTGGTCCATCATGATTTGTGCCCCCAAAGGTTAAGTCAGAAAGAATACATTGACGTCTGGCTAGAAAGCATGTCCCTTTTGTGTTCCTTCACTAGAGATACAGAAATGACATGGAGATGGAGAGAGAAAGACCATACACATCTTCATTGGTTGTGAATAAATTTGAGCTGAGAAAGCCGCAGACTGCTCTGTTTCACTTGTCCTTCGCATGCTCTCATATCATATCATAATTAATCAATAAATGATATGGCCCAGCAGCATGAGGTTTTAATTGGTCAATCATAAGCCAGCAACGCCTTTGCTCAATTTCCCATTATTTTTTTCTAAAGATAGGAGTGATTTAATTATTAAATATATATATATAAATATTAAATCAAAATTTAGATATTAAAAAATAAAATTTTTAAAGAATATTAAATATAATTTAAATTCAAATCTCTCATTGCTTCGTTATTATAGAAAAACAAACGGCAAAAATTCTGGGTAAAACGACAGTTATTTTACCTAATTTGTAATTAAATTCTCATAATTTAAAATTTTTAAATTAAATTTTTATATTTATATTTATTTTAAATTAAATAATTCTTCACTTTTTTAGAAAGAAAATGTTAGTATTCATTAGACGTAAACAACAATTTATTAATAATTTATGATTGGAGAGCGCATGATTCATCCTTTCTTATAAATATAAAATAATTTTATAAAATGTTCTAATTTTTCATGGTAATTATCTCCAAGTTAAAATATGATTATATTTAAAGTTCTAGATTAAAAATTATTTAATTACAACAAAAAAGTGATGTCCGCTTATGTTGGTAGCTAATGAAATTTATTTGAAATGTGATAAAAAATATTCAACTAGAAATAAAAAAAATAAATGTATAATTTATTTTGAAAATTCTAAATTATAAGGATTTAATTACAAATTAAACGAGTTATAAGAAGAAACAGAGTAGGTTAACTTAAGAAACATTCTAGATCATGGTTTTTTATTTCTAGTAACAATAACACCATTATTGTGTTTTGAATTTGTTGAAATTGATTGCTTAGCTACGATTGGAATCCATTCAATATATAAGATTGTTGGAATCAATTCATTAATGTTGGAATCAGCTCAATACTAAACTGAGAAAACAAAAAAAAGAAAAGATGTAGCCAAGAATTCTGCAGAATTTTATTCTCTAATTTTATTCACTTTCACTGCAAAGAACAAAAAAACTCTAATTTATGACAGAAAACTATGCCATTAATTAGGAAAATTTTGTTGCTAAAAATATTTAGAGGCAAAAATAACAATGGAAAAGAAGGCATTAGTAAACAAATTGAAGATAATTGAATTAGCGATGGATTTATATTATCTATCATTAGTGTCCATTGCTAAATTTGTCACAATTTGATGAGATAATGGTGAAAGAAAAGTGCAACGGGATGGAATTAGCAATGTATTTATCAATCACTAACTTTGTAAACACTAATGGAATTTCTATCCTTGAAATGCAAATTAGTGACAAAAATATCCGTTGTTAATTTGAGTCCATCACTAAATTCCTTGACAAATAATTTAATTTAGTGATAGCTTAATTTCAAACTATCAATAAATTTATTGCTAAACTAGAGAATTCCTAGAAAGTTAGTAGTGTTATCTTCAAAATATCGTTGCTAATATTATGCACTACGTCAATGTGTTGTCTATTTTTATAGCAATTCAAACAACGAACACTATCAACAATCAAATATTTGAATCGAATTTTATAAAACAAAATTGATTCATAAAATAAAATTGAACATGGACATTTTATTTATATTAACTTAAAAAATAATAAAATTGATAAGTTCTGATATATATTCTAGAAAATTGATGTTCAAGGTCTATACATATAAATATAAAAATCCTAAGTCATTAACTCTTGAGCAATGCATTGATGTTGCACTTATACTACTTGATCATCAACTGCTGAGATACAAATCACTACTTCTAGATTGATTTATGTCAAATTACCATTTTAAAATTTACAAAAATGACCTTGTTTATTTTTTATATTGCTAACTTAATGTAGTGAATTTGAGAGTACTAGTAGCAAGAGTAGGTATTTCTATGAGGGATCACTAATAATGGCCTTAAGAATAAATATTGTTGCTATTAACATGAAAGCAAATAATTACTTTAATAAGACTATAAAAATAATTTTCATCATTATTTATTTCCTCTATTATATGGCAACTTTTTAATAACCAATTGTTTACATCTTTTCTTCAAAACCTTAAAACCCACATTAAGGTCTTTGGTTATTTGTGTTAAGGGTATATAGAAGTGCATCCTCCTCCTGTAATTAAGAAAAAATATTAAATAATCATAGTGAAGTACTTTAAAATATTGCTATGTTAATAAAAAATATTTTATCTATAAAAACCTACATATGGTGTAGAAGATCTTTGACTCATAAAAGCATCACTTTTTTTTTTTTTTTAGCTTGAATATGCTTGAAAACATCAAGCAATGAGTTAACTTCTTCCTAATTTTAACTTCTATAATAATTGCATATACAAAATCAAAATTACAAAAAATCCAAAGTGCTTAACTATAAATTAAAATTAAGAAACTACCATCCTTCTCTTATACTTTGCAATAGGCATAAATCATCTAGTCTACAATGAGTCATATTTCTCTGATGCACAATTCTTTTTTACTTGTTATGCTTTCCTTTTTCCATTCTAGGTCACTAATTTCTTATCCATATTATTACATTAGTATAAGATTATAACATAGGAAAAGAAATTGCTATGAATATTAATTTAATATGTAATAATTACAAGAAACTTTTATAACTTTTATACAAAGTCACTAACACATGGTATTAACTTAGAAAAATAGCAAAAAAGACATATAGAAAGAAAAATTAGAAAGTAAATAATTTACGAGCATTTAGTTGAATGTTAGCTAAAAGTCACCTTTCAGATGCAACTCGAATCCTACCTTTAATTAGGTTTAAATCCTAGGGGTGTGTTGGTGGTTGTCGTTAACATATGGCCAAATGCTCTATAGATATTAACAAATCATACAAATTAAACTAGAAATCAATAATACAAGTGCATCACCTTTCTTTAAAACTTATTTTATAATTAATAGTGATACACTATTTGTTATACGTCTTATCTTAGGAAATTAAACTTAATAAAGTATAATGGTAGGTTAGTTCAAAATTAACCAAAACACAACAAAGTTTCAATGATAATTATATTATTGGTTAACACTAAAATGGAAATCAAGATAAAGAAAGGAATATTATCAAATAGTAGGATGTCTAAGCCGCTATGTTCAAGAAAACTCATGACAATATTCACAAGTTATATTTCAACTCAATTCACTAAAGCAAGTGATTTAAAAAATGACACTATATAAATGTCATTAGATGGCATGAATCCTTTCAGCCTAAAACATGATATACATATGAAATTAACTAAATAATGAAAAAATAATTTAGTATTATATGATACATTACTAGATTACAAACATAAAATTAATTGAGTATATCTAAATTTCATTTTTCTTCATATTTTTATTTTTACCTTTTCATCTTATAAAAATTTTAAGTGAGATAATTTTTGCTATTTTCTTGACTATTTTCTTTTTAATTTTTCCTCCAACTTCTAACCTTTTCCAAAACTCAAATGAACTTTTTCATTTTTATTTTTTCATCCATCCAATTAATTTTTATGAAGTAAAATTTATTATCAATCACATTTTTTTTAGGATGAACTAGGAAGGATTATATTTCTTCTTTCAATAAAAAAGATATAGTTAACATTATCTATTAATAGATTTATATTATTAGTTAATATTTTAATTTTTCTCAAAATTTTTATCTAGATGTGTCAATAAAATAATGCATTCATTTTGTTATTACTTTAAAAATATTCATTACCTTTGAAATTAAATATTATAACTTCAAAGATTTTATTGATAAACTAAGTGTGTTTTAGGGAAAGATTTTTTTTATGTTAATCAATATTGACACTTTTAGATTGAATGCAAAATTTTTGGTTGAATTTTTTTTATATTGAAAATTTTTTATATGAATCAATATTAACTTCAAAAAATGAAAAAATTGTAACTTTTTTTCCTATACTAACCCTAAAAGGAAAAAATTACAACTTTTTAATGAATAAATTCCTAAAAGTGAAATTATTTTCATAAAATAATCAACAATACAACAATTAAATACAAAATATTCAACACATAAAATAATCACATATTACAAAATTAAACCATAAAAAATAGAAAGCTAACAAAATAAAATAAAATGAAAAAACACACCAATTAAAATGCACAATAGCATAAGGCAAATGCAACGACGACAAAAGCAACAAAGGTGAAAGACCAGCTAGAAGTAGCAATCCAGTAAAGAGGTGCTAGATGGAAGGAGGAAGGAGATGAGAAAAGGAAAGGGGAAGATAGGGGGTTTAGCATTAGTTTTGATATATAAGCTAAGTTAGTGACAAATTAATTAATCATTAATTAATATTAAATGAAATGATATATTTTAATTAGCTACTAATAAGAGAGTGTTATAATAGGTAAGAATAGAGAGATTGACTTATTTTGTGTAGATGAAAGTGGCTTATATTTATAAGTTAAGGTATTCATGCTTTAGACCTGGTTATAGGGCCTATTTATAGATCTTGATACTGGAAATCGCGCATCATACATGCACAGCAGAATAAAAATTTTGCACGATTTCTACCAAGGATCCATGCGAATTAAGAACACCATAGATTAGGGATTAAGGTTTATACCTTTCGACTAAAAATCTTCTGTCCGCTACACAGCAAATCCGATCTGCTTCTGTTCGTTTTCCAACCCAATCTACTCTCCAAATCACGAACCGGGATAGAAACTAGAAGATTAGATCACCAATGCAACGTTTAATGTGGCTGCACCTCTATAGTGTCCACATGAACCCGTGAATCACCGATGAATGTCCACACAAACACTGGTTGGAATCGATCTCCTTTCACCTCGTAGTGCTAGCTACGCCTCTTCAGGGGTTTTGATCAAGGAGAGGTGCTAGGATTTTTCTATGCCTTTTTGGGGTGCGTGAATAATGATAGTAATTCTATTATTATTATCCAATAAGCCTATTTAAATAGGTGCATAGAAAAACTTAATCTATTTGGGCTTTATTCCATGTACAATTATAGGCTCACTACTGGGCCTTATAATTATAACATGAATTCCCAAATATTAAGCCCAAACAATTTGGTCCATTAATTCCAAATTCACTAGGCTCTAAGTGTGCGACCCTATAGGCTCTCATTACGTTGGCAATGACCATTAATTATATTAATGATCATAAACAATGATTGGTGTCTAGCAACACATCATTGTTACCCAAGTAATGAGAAAGTCGGTGATTTGACTAAACCTTTACACGTGATCATCACTTATGTCCTTTTGTCCTATACATCTAGATTGAGCACGAGACATGGACCGTGTCATTCCCGTATAGCTTAATCTTAAGGTTTCTTGATTCCTGAGTAAGCTGACTGAAACAAATGTAATCGACATCCCATGTCATTTCATCTGAGCATGGCCATGCATTTTCTCAACTTTACTTAATCAAGGGGCCCATAGATGTTACTCCTGTTATATAGGAGGGACAAATCCCATCTTGATCACACAAATCCCTCCGCATGATATGTGACATATCCAATATCTACCCTTGCATTCACTCAACCATTAGTGACATAGAATAGTATCAAAATATGAAACTCACATGTAGGGAACTTTGGTGATCTCAGGTCAAATGACCATATTAATAATGATCACTAAGAACCACTTATGACACTCATATAACAATCCATGTAGTGTTCTTAATATGGGTCGGTCCAGAATATAAGTTCTCTAACTTGTACTCATGTGTAAACTTAATATCCCATATAAGTCTTCACACATGCTAGTCTTAACATATTAAAGCAACCTAATCCACAATGATATATGACTAGGGACATTTAAGAATACAATTATTCTAAGGTTATTATCATAATTGAATATATTATGCAAACAATATATATAATTATAATAATTGAAATTGCCATTAAAATAACATGATTCAAAATTACAATCACCAATATAATTAGTTTTAGGGCATATACACTAACACTTGAGAGTGTAATCTTTCTAGTGTGGTTCTTTTGCCAATGCTAGGTAAACACATGTCCTAGCAATTTACTATTTTCAAGATCATGATTCTTGTGACATCTTTTAGAAATTTCTAGTGTGATTGAGTGAAAATAATATTATTTGAAAGCATTATGGGCTGGTATCTAATCGATCATTGGGCCTAAGCTACTGTAATAGGCTTAATAGTTATTTACTAGGTCTATGCAATAGGAGTTGAGCTCTCGATTTTATCCATTTGGATAGATTATGCCTAAGCAAATATTCATTATCACTTAACTCTATTTTCTTTTCCAAACATGCTATTTCGCATATCAAGGTCATTAGTTTTTAATAGCAATTACTTTTTTAATATTTAAGTAAATTTACATTGTTCATTGGCTTTATCCTTTGTGATATTTCTATTTTAGGATTCATGTTATCTCTTTTAAATATCTTAAAAGATTTTATCTCTTTGTTTCAAGTTCTTTTGGTTTTTCAATTTGCTACCTTTCCCTGTCTCCTTGCTCTGGCATATTATTGAATTTTGCTTGGTACCATATTGTTATCCTATTTTCGGCTTATATGGAGTTTTGTGATCGTTTTATTATCTACCTTCCATTTTATGGGTAAGCTTTCTACTTCTTTTTTCATTTTATTTTACATTTTGAGTTATGTGATTTGTCTATCTATTTGTTATTTTGTTATTTTAGGTTATAGTCTGAGATTTGTACTGGAAGTTTATAACTTTGTGTTTTGTTATTGGTATTTCCACTACTTTTCTTGTTTTGAGTCTCTTTTTATGTTAACTTAATTGTTTGGTTTTCTTTAGGTGCTCCTATGTTGTTTTCTTTTTCTAGCCACTGGCCCCCTATATTTATTCTTATACATCCACTTTTGTTGAAGGTGTGCTAGCTTTTCCATTTTGATATGTGAAAACTATTTAGATTACATCAATTTAAGTGATTGAAAATGTAACAAATCAACTTCATCTCTAGAGTTGAAACTTGAGACTATTTGTGCTCTTTATTGTCCTTTTCAAATTATAGCTACTATAGTGGACTACTCAAAGGAATAATTAGAGTGGATAGGGTTGGTCTGCCATATTGGAGATTTTTTTAAGTTTAATTGGATAAATATTAAAGTAATGAGTTAGATGGTCTCCCAAAATTGGATAGAGTAGACATTTTTGGATTTATTGCATGATACATGCTATGAAGGTCCTTCCAAATCGAAAATAATTTTTGTTACTTGTTAGAGTGATGAACGAGTTTACTAATGTTTTGTAAGGATTATGTTACCTATTTAGGTTTAGCTCTTCCCTTTATGACATTTTAAAAAGAAGTTTTACAATGTATGAACATTTATCTGACTTAAATTATTCTACAAGCTTGGATTTTTATTATTTATTTTGAAATAATTTCTCATGAGCTTAAATGTAAGTCTTCTTAAGGAACTTTCCTATTTTTATTTTCTTTTTTAAGTTAAAAGAAATAGGGTTAGACCCATTTTTTTCAATGAACTAGTCAGTCAATTCTTGTAGAAGTTGGGATAAGTTTCAAATATTAGAAAGACTCATTTTTTAAAGTGAGTGTGGCACAAGAAGTTTATCCATCTTCATTCAAAGATAATAATGTGCCCATTCATCCTATCCATTAGGAAAGAAGGATAAAACCTCTAAATGTTAGGTATTTGGACTCATATTCGATTAATGATCAAACATTAATCCTCTTATGGTTGAGTATAAATAAACTAGATCCACAAACTCCTCTAAGTAACTTTGAATTTTTTTTTCATTTTTTGTCATATTATTTTCCTTTTATTCTAACATCTTTATTTTTGTCTAACGAAATATTTAGCTTAGGGTTATAGAATTTACTCCGGAGATGGTGTGTGTTGATAAAGCTAAGTTCCAATGTATGAGGGAAAACCATTCTAAAAGGAAGACACTTGCACTAAAAAAGGTGGAGAGTTCATTAAAGACAACTTAGGCAGATCGATTATCAAAAAAGATAAAGGAAATTAAAGTTAATTAGAGATTTTGAAACTATTCTTGAGCCTCTTTCTAATGGAATCCTTAACCCCTTCATAGGTGGTATAAGAGAGATGAATATTTTTGGCGATGATGTTGTAGATTTGATATCTGAGGAACTTTCTTTGGAACAATTGTGAAAAAGGAAGAAAGCACCAGAATCTTCAAGAAGTATGAAAGAAACTAAGGCAAAGGCCATTGTAGCTCTTTATCTTATTTCTTGGATAGGGAAATTGAAGATTAGTGATTGTTCAAACAATCTTATGATTAGTGTAAGGATGACTTTAAAGATCTTGGACAATCTTTTGTATAAGGACATCGATTTAATTTCATACTCTTCTGATTGGGTGCTATTTTGAAAAAAAATCACGATAATAACTTGGCAATAATGCAGATGATAGAAAGTGAAATTTTTTATTAAATAGTGGCAAATGACATAGCTCACAACTTCTCAAATGTTATATCCTTAGTGACCATTTGTGAGGATAATGAGGTAACATTATCAAAGTTTAAATGGATAAATCTTAAGATTACTTCTAATTTGCAAGGTAATCTAGACAAGGCTTGGAAGGAGTTGCAATCTTGTTAGAAGAGTTTAAAGGATGTTCAAGCATCCAAAACGAAGAAAGAAGCCTTTGATCTTCTTAGTCATAAATTTCAACATGAATCTTTATTTGAAAAGCTAAAGTTTGAGAAAGAAACTTTAGATGTTGAATTGAAAAAGAAACAGGCTAAATTGGAGTTTATGAAAAATCAAGTGTTTACTTAGGACAAAGAGCTTCAAAAAACTTTAAAAGGTTATGAATTCATACATTTGGTTTCTTGTTATATTTGATAGATTTGGTAATTGCATCACTATAACAAATTATCACTTGTTCCATGATTAAAATTGTAGCACAAGATCAAAATTCTTGTAGTCATACTGCTTAGCTGTAAAAATACTGGTTTTATGGATCTATAGAACAAGTAATCATAGCAAGGAAATTGTCACAAAAAAGTCTTGTTGCATAAATTACTATTATTATTATTATTATTATTATTATTATTATTATTATTATTATTATTATTATTATTATTATTATTTGCCATAAGTTCACCTATAACTAATAAACCTTCTAGCCACATGTATAAATGTGGCAAGAAAGGTATATTAATGGCTAGCTCATATTACTGTAAATAGAATCATGGCCAAAAAAAGCAAAAATGAAATAAAATTGCTATGAAAATTAATGTAACTAGTAACAATAACTTTTATATATTCAAATTGAGCTAGTCTGTTATCTAGTTTGCATAGATGTTGAAATCCATTAATGGTTTTAGCCCACATCAAACTAATGTAAACCATTAAAATTCTATCTATTTGGAAACTACAAATTGTAGTGAGAGGGAATCGAATTTGCATCTCTAAACTAAGGAATATCAAGCCTTACCATCATGCTAATTTGTTCATTTAGTATTGTAATACAATATATTTTATATAAAGTTTTAGTTAATTTTTGACTTCACAAATAAAAATATACTACTGCAGCATTAATTATATAATAAAATATTACTTAAATACATATGATAAATATATACTTATACTAAAAAGTTTTATGATTTTATTTTAAAAATTATTTTTATACACTAAAATCCTATTTGTTTTATCAATAATTTCACTTGTATCAAATTTATCTCTCATAAGTATCTTGTATCAATTTTATATATCATAATAAATAAATTATTTAATTTTGTACTTTTGATAATATTTTCATTAATAGATTAATGATTCTAGAAACAGGATGAACAAAATTGAAGATAAATAATATGAAATGAATAAAATTGATATTAAAATTGTGTGACATAATAAATCGATATAAGTTACATTTGTGAAAGACCTAATACAAAATGTAAAATTAAAGAATTAATTGATGATAATTTATATTAATTTTCAATAACTTTTAAATATGCAATTTGAAATATATATTACCCTATATATAAAATATTTGAATTTATAACTAGTTATTTGAAATTATATATATACACAAATTTGAAAATATATGTAAGATTTTTTTGAAGGTGTATGAATACAATACACTTAATTAAAGTCTTACAAAATAAATTCAAATCCAAAGTAATAGATATTTTCATTAATTGTTATAAATTAAGTTATTACAAGATAAAAGTAAAATCTTTATATCTTTCAAGTAATTTTTTGTTATTTTCTAAAAATTTCTTCAATAAAAGTTGAATTATATAAAACAAATACCTATATAAATTATAAGTTTATATTGTCATACATATTTAGATTTTAATTATAAATCAATATTTAAATTATTATGAAGTTATTTACTTTTAATTTTTTTATTTACAATACCTATTTTTGTTCTTCACAAATATAAATTAAATTATTTAACCTCTAAAAAATTTTTAATATTGAATTCATTTCTCATGTCTTATTTTTATCTTATTTTTATCCTTCCATTTTTCATATTGTTAATTTGTCAATAGAAATACTAATGGATGGATTAAATTAACTAAATTGTTAATTATGGAAGATAAAATTGATATAAATGAAATAAATGAGCGATCAAAATGGGGTTTTAGTTGGAAAATTGTATTCGTGACACAAATATAGTACTTTTATCATTCATGGCATAAGTAAAATTGGTGCAAAATTATATTTTTTTATAGTAAATTATCACTTATGACATTATATAAGTCGGAAAACTATACCTACAATGAAATATTACTTGTGTTATGGATAAAATTGGATACAGTATTCCACCTTATAATTTACAAATGATGATCTTATAATTTTAACCTAATTTGTCTCTCTTTCATGTAGAGTTTCAATTATTTTATTTCAAAAAATTATTTTTGTAAAAAATTGTAAGAATAAAATAAAAAATTGTAACACTTAAGAATTTTATTTTAATATTTTAGAAAATTTCTCAAAAAAATACTAAAGAATTACCTTCTTAATTATATTTTATAAAGTCATAACTGAATTTAATTCGTTTCATTGTGATGCTTTCCATAATTCCCTCCTTGCAAAAGGAAGAAAACATTAAACAAAGGAAAAACTAAACGAGAAATTGTGAACGTTTAAAATTATAAAATTAAAGCATTGAACTAAATAACATTGAGACTAAACACAAAAAAAGTTCCATTAAATAAATATTTATAATCTTCATGTGATAAACTTCTCGTGATCTATTAAGTATTAAACTAATGTTTTGACAACATTTATCATCACTATTGTCGTTGATAGAATTTAGTGATGATTTTCTCCATTTTTTTTTTCGTCTTATTCCACCTATACTTCTCTCAATGTTAAATCAACCATAAAAAAATATAAGAAATCAAAGCGAATCAGTAATATTTATTTAAACGTTATATAAATTAATTGCATAGTTACATAGTTATACACTCTTATCTTTCTATAAAGTAACTTATGTATTTTTCTAAAGAGTGAAAAGTGGACACCAAATCTTTCAATCACAATAATAATAATAATAATAATAATAATAATAATAATAATAATAATAATAATTTGTCACGTTTTTGTTGTAGTAAATTGATTGACATAAGTAAATTTATAATAGCCTTTATTTTATTTATAAATCCCATTTTGACATAATCAAATTATACGCTATAATTATGAGTTTAAAGCACAATGAACATGAAAAAGTCAAATTAAGAATTTATTATGATTAAAGTGACCCAAACGAAATAAAAAAGGTATTCCTTATTAAATATTTAGGAATTATAATTGGAGGGATAATTAAAAGTTAATAATATACCATTATTCCCCTTTCAGAACTATGGGGTAAGAGATGTAGTATTTTAAACGGTGCATTGACGCTAGATAATATCCTGGAACTGTTCTCTCTTTCAATGTACAAAATTTAAACCCATGGCATTAAATATACGTCAAGTAGTTTGTTACCACACCGATTTATAAAAACTTAGGAACGAGTGTCATTAAATGAATAAATCACATTATTACATTGAAAATTTTTTGTACTATATTATAACATATTTAAATTTTTATTGAATGTTAAGTTGAAAATATTATTAAATATGTAAAACATTTTGTTTTTCCCGTGTTGTTGAGTGATTTTTTAAAAAAGAATTTTTTATTTGCAGTGTTATCAATTATTTAATTTAAAAAATTAAAATTTTCCCATTCTTGTTATAAAATGCAAAACTAGTATAAATCAATAATAATATCATAACAATTTGGACTAACAAGACGGTCTATATTTTATAACATTAGAAATTTAAATTTAATAGAAATATCGCTATTATATAAGTTCATAATAATTAAAGAATCAGAAAAATTTAAATGATCCGAAACTTTCTGTGGTGCATGCATTCTAGAAAGGACGTATCACGTATGAAGCATCTAGCCTACCGTCAAATGTTGTAACAACTCTGCTTTCTCTCTTTACTAAAAAAAGAACAAAAAATAAATCCATATAACATTTATTCCCACTGATCTAAATGTTCCAGTAAAAATTAATAATCATATAAAGTGTTCTAGGATTTTGACTTCAATAAATCATATTTAATAAAATAATTATTATCGTATCAATCCAGAATAACTATAAACTATACCCAAATTAAATAAGCCAATGCCTTTTGCATTAAAAAAGGCACGATGCCTTCAACTCATTAATTTATAGTGGAGATATAAACAAAAAGACGAATTGAATTTCTATGTAACATTCCATATTTAAATGCAGTGCATTTCAATATTCTTCTGATAACAATAATAAAGGATAGTTATTTATGATAATCCCTATTCGCTCGTTTTCTTTCGGAAAAAAAAGAAGCTAAAAACACATTTAACATACCTTTAAAAAGATTTAAGTATCCAAATTCAAATAAATAATAACATGGTAACGATATAGATTAATGAAAGGTTCTACATTTTATAATATTAGAAATTCAAATTAATAAAATAACTACTGCAATATTAATTCACAATGATTTCAAGAATAAGGCCGAGTCAAGTAATTGACCCTCTCTACGTTCCATGCATTATTGGAAAGAAGTATGATGCATTTAGTCAATTTTGTTAGAAATTTTAATGTGAGTCTCACATTGATTTATAAAATGGCAATTAAGGTTAAAATTTGTTATGTGGGTTTTAAATAAAAGTAATAATTTGGATCGGACCCTATTCGGTATTATAACTTAAATGTAGGTTAATTAGGCATGAATCTTATAATGGGTAGGATTTATGACTCAGCCTAATTTATATAAGAGGTCCCCTACCTCTAGTAACCGACTTTAGTTTTGATTTATCCTATTTGGATGCAGAACCAATCCCCTAAGTAAGAGAGAGAGAGAGAAGAGAGGTTACCATAGAGGCTGTGAGATCTCTACAATAATAATTTCATATCTTCCTATGTTATAAATACTAGTTCAAATAGTAAAGAGGAATGCTGGATTCAAGATCAATCACCAATTGATCTAAGTATTGTCATATTGATGTACATAATTAACTATTCCTTGATTATGTTCATGCCATAATTTAAGCCTTAAGATCTTGGGCTTTCACATTTAATCTAAAATAATATCAGCAATTGGGTATTAGAGTCTAGTTAGGCTTTTAATTATGGCTGAAAGTTCTATATAATTTTTAATGTGATTTTGGAATTAAGTGATGCATTCTCTTTCTGGTAAAATTTATCATTATAAAATTTGCATGTTTTGGATGAAAACATGGGTATATTCTTTCTACTGTACCTAAATATAATAAATTACTATGGTTTTGACTATTCATATATATATATATATATATATATATATATATATATATATATATATATATATATATATATATATATATATATATATATATATGAATGTATCTGCCTATGTCACATGATAAATTTTGGTAAATGCTAGAAATTGGCTCTAGATGATGGAGATGATGTTTTGGAATGTTTTGTGATCACACACATGTAAGCCTAGGAACCCAAAAAAGAACATATTAATAATTCTCTGAAATATTGTATAAAATACTTAGGAACAAAATCTATAAATCTTGTTCATACTATGTATGGTTACTATAGAAAATATTAGATACGATAATGATAATTAAAGAAAAATTTAGAAACCCAATTTGAAAGAACACCAAAGATCACCATGGATAAATTCTTAAGAATGTGAAATTTTTGAGAGAATAGAATGTGGGTAGAAAAGAATTAGGTGTTTTAAGGGATTATGGTGTGTGAGGTATTATAAAACATGTAAAAAATTCACTTGAAAAATTGGAACCTCCATAGCCTTAAAGCATCAATTTTTTGAAAATTTGAAATTGCATTTTTTAGATAATTTTGGCCATGAAATTGATTGGAATGGATTGCAGGAAATTAAATAAAAAATTATATGTTGGTTAGTGTTGAAAATCACACTTGAAATTATGTCAAACTGAACGGGTAACAAACAAGTCAAAACTAGGCCAAAATATAGACTTATGTGACCTATCTCGTGGAAAAGAAGATGAACAAGGACAACGTGCACATGGCCCATGCATAGTGATGGCGTATGTGATGCACGCGCAGCCATAGGGACATTTTTGGGTGACGGTGATTTCACCATTGTGCTCTACTCTTTGAACATATAATTTTGGGTATTTTTTCAAAATTTTTAAAAATAAAAATTATTTATGATAATTTTTGCCTAATTTATTTGAGTATTTATTTGAAATAATTTTGATATAAATTTTTTCCTAGGTAATTTCTATACTATAAGCTATCTATTGTAATTTTTGTAGCAATTTTAGAAAGTGGTTGTGTAGTATAATAATTTTTGGGAGATTATTACATTAATTAAGAATTATTATATACTCATATTATGTTATGAAAATTTTATGTATTTGTATACTTACCTTCATGAGACCAATTACATAAAATTTTGTACAAAAAAATTGAAAAAGAAAACTTTGCTTAAAAATATACAAGAGAAAGGCTATATTGGTAATATTAAATATCATTCGATATTATATTATTAATATGGTAAGTTTGCTATAATATGAGTGTAGAATTGGATATTATATTTCTAAGATTTTAAAAACCTTTCAATGTTGGATTTTAGGAGCTTGGTATTTGACTTTTATATTATATTATAAGAACTTAAATACTTTTCAATATTAGTCCTCATAATATAATACTATCTGATATTGCATAGTATAGTTTTGTGAGGAAATTTTTCACATGATTAAGATTTTGACATGTGTCAAATGATTTTAATATTTTCCTAAATTTAATGTCTATGTAATATAATTTTAAGATGATAAAAAGGACAAGTTGTGTTTGATAGGACCTATTTCTACATAATATATTTGGCGATCTTAAATCCAAAACCCATTATGAGTTTGAATCCAAGTGTAGGACAATATTAGAACACAAAAGATATTTTCACTCGAATTAAATAAATTTAGTGGTCATTTGGATCGTGAAATAAAACATCCTTGAATTGGTAAATATTTTACTCATTTACTTTGAAAAATGAAAATCCATAAACTTAGATTAAGCGTGAGAGGGTTATTAATTGAAAAAATGATCAATAATGAGATCAAAGGATTGTTAAGGCCCATTATAAACATTATTTTGGTTTGATTTGACAAAAATATAAAATTTTGATTTTTCTAACTTGGTATATACTAGGCATCTTTTTTACCAGGTTTTGTTAATTTCTTGAAAAGTGCTTTATAATTAGAGATGGGTTTGTTCATGTTGCACCAGGAAACATAATATTTTATTGAATTTCAATAATGAAAATTTGTTTTGACTAGTTGATGAATTTTAGTAAATAAAACTTAATTTTTTTAGGTATTTTTAAGGTGCATTTTTTGAAAGGGTCGTTTAGGGTTTTACAAAATCCAAATTTCAAAAATTAATCCTAATGCCATCTCTAGGATTTAATAAGACTGATCCATTTGAGGATGTCTTGGGATAGTGGAAAACTATCGAATCTTATAAAAGGTGGAAGTTGAAAAGGAAAAAAAAATAAATGTGATATTAAATTTAATAGGAATGCCTATATAAGTTTATAGATTTAAGACTAGGTTAGCTAGTAGTTAATAACTACTTTAGGAAGAGGGTACAATTTATCAAATACTCTCTTATCTTAACATTTTAAAATTTACTTATGGTCTAAAATAACTCATTTTAGTGGAAACCATGTTAGTTAGAGAAAAGAGTAGCCCTATTGATTAGTAACCTAACAACTAGATAGTGTATTCATATAGTTATATCTCATTTTAATAAGATATTAGGAGAGTAATGTAGATCAATGTGTAATAAACTCAAGCATTTTGGTAATTTTTTAAATCTGCATGATGATGATATTCTCCTGAATCAGTCATTGTATGGATATATTGGTCCAGACAAAGTAATTAAATTAAACCTAGTTAAAAATAGCTTGAGAGCAAAGTGTGGTACACCCAAAATTGTATGTATAGTGGGCCCGTATAGTTAAAATCATTTATGTGGTAGGTCCATAACACTTAGATCCTAGGGACATTTGGTTTATCTTATTTTAGTACTAAAAGAGTCTAACATGTCGACATACTTGTATATTCACTAATTTGTGAGAATTAAATTTATCAAGCCCAAGCATTTTCTAAAGTAATAAAGATTGTCTTATATGAGTTAGTCATAGGTAAATTGTTGTTAATTTAGGTTAAGTGTTTATGGACGACAAGTGATGTTGTATAAGTGATTACACACTGGTTTATAGAAGATCGAGAAATCTCATATGTACAGGTTACTTAGACTTATTTTATTAATTGTCTAGGTGAACATAAAATTGTGTTTGAACATATATTAAAAGGCATTGTATCATGGAATTATTGTGCAATTAATTACAACAATTTTTGTTAAAGGGCAAGGAATGTCACATGTAATAAATTCCTTATTAAATTGGCAAGCTAAGGGTTGTTTAGCTTTAACCAGATTTATGTTGTGACAATACTGCTATTATGAATTTTCTCAGAATAATAACAAATTTACTTATGTAAAGAACTTCAAATTGAAGTAATTATTTGTGAGAAAGAAAATACACAAGTATATCACTTAATTTTAAAGGATCGCATACTTGTAGATCCACTAATCAAAAGGCTTAAAGGTAAATATAATACATAATTATGTGAATAAAGTAAATTTTCATAAACTTCTTAAATATCTTGGGTTAGTGGGAGTTTTGTTAATATGAACTCATTTATATCTTGTAATATGCTTAAACGGAATACTTATAATGAGATATTCATAATATCATCATATATTGTGCAAATTTTAGTTATGGCATGTGAGTAGAGATATCCAATCTCATTATTGTAAATAGAGATATTTAGACCCTATCTCATAAATGTATTGAGAACATTAATTCTTATAAAGCATTTTGGGTATCCTTTTGGATATAATATTTAGTGCTGTTGGATGATGATGATCTCAATAAGACCTGTGTATGAGATAATACTTGTGTATGAGATAATAACATTTTTAACATTAATTCTTTTCAAAAAGTCATCATTTATAAATTAATGTGGACCTAAATGGAAAATTGTTAGAAATTTTAATGTAGACCTCATTAATTTATAAATGGTAATTAATGTTAAAATTTGTTATGTGAGCTTTAAATAAAAGTGACATTTGGATTGGGTTCTACTTGATATTATAGCTTAAATATGGGTTAATTGGGCATAGATCTTGTGATGAATAGAATCTATGACCTATCTTAACTTATTTAAGAGATCCCCTACCTCCAGTAACCAACCCTGGTTTTGATTTGTCCTATTTAAGTGTAAAACAAATCCCTTATCAAATTGAGAAAGAGAAAGAAGGGGAAAAAGGAGGTTACCGTAGAGGTAATGAGACCTCTGCAATAATAATTTTATATCTTCCTATGTTGTATATACTATTTCACATGGTAAAAAAGAATATTGGATTCAAGAACAATCACTAATTGATTTAGATATTTATTATATTAATATACATAATTAACTATGTCTTGATTGTGTTCATGCCATGATTGAAAGCTTAAGATCCAAGTTTTCATGTTTAATCTAAAATAATATTAGAAAATTTTTGAAAAGATGCATAATGGTCAATCTTGCTATCTATATTTTATAGTAAAAAAAGAAAAAAATATAACATATATCATGAAAAATCTAGGTGTCCTAATAAAAATCAATAATAATATGATAATAATTTGGACTAATAAAACATTCTACATTATGTGACATCATTAATTGAAATTTAATAAAGTGATTATTATTTATGTTAGTTTGCAATAATTTCAAGAATAACATCATAGTAAATAACTTGAACTATTTTGCATCAAAGGCACTCCATTGTTTAGCTCATGATCTTAATTGATAATAATTATAAATAGTATTGAATTAAATAAATTGACACTTTTTAAAGCCATTCTTGAAAAGACATATGATGCGTTTAACTTATTAATTTACTATAGAGATATAAAATATGAAAGTCAATTGACTTTCTAAGTTGCATTCCATCAAAGGCAGAGAGCGAGATAAGTTTTTGGGAGGACATCATGACTAATAAAAAATTTGGTTAAGTGTGAAATTAAGATTGTAAGTGAGTTAAGTTAAATAAATTACTTGTTCATACTTGAAGTTAAATATTACACAAACCTAATCAACATTAAATGAGTTTTGAGATATATAAATAAAACGGATATTTTCATTAAATAATAATAAAAAATGATAAAAAGAATTTTATTTTCACACTATCTCTCTTTTCTATATTTATAAATGATTTCTTTACTTTATTCAAAATGAAAAAAACATAATGATACTTAAAGATGTGTTTGATAATGCTCAAGTATTTAACCTCAATTTTAAGTGCTAAATATATTCAATGCTAAGTTTATAGTATTTGAAAATTTTCTTATTTTAAGTATTGAATTTAGTTGATAGTTTAAAATTTTTATTACTAAATACTAAGATCTTATACAATTCTAAAATAGTAAACACAATAATTGGTATATAATTCTTGATTATGATTTTAAAAATTTCATATGTTAAATACTATATTGTTTATTCAATTATTATCCTAAAAATACAAAGAATATTAAATATATTTATCAAATAAAATCTTATCAAAATAAAAGTAACTATAGAATGTATTTAGTTACTAAATAGATTCAATGCATTTTGGCTTAATTTAATATTCACTCTTGAAAAATCAAACAAATAAAAAATAATTTTAAATATAAATTTATTCAATTAAATATTGATGTAATGTTTTCAAATATATTCTTGATTTTTACATTATTATTAATTTTTATTTTTATTTTTAGATTGGAGTCATTGAACCAAACAAATGAATATTTTCTAAAAAAATATCATATATATTTTAAAATTTTTTCATAATTTAGGAGGAAGGGCATGGTTCCCCACTAAACATTAAAAGGAGCTGATCGGCATTCCATATCGAAATGTAATGTAATCAGTTAGTTTTAATACTCTTATAACAACATTTAGGAAGAACAATCAATTTTGGTCATCTTTATTCAGTTTTTTATTTATAAAAATATTAGAAAAAAATCCACACAACATGCATTAAAAAAGATTGAAGTGTCTAGATAATAATTAATAATATGATATAACAAAATATTCTACATTTTATAAGTAATTCAAATTTAATAAGATATTTACCACCATATAAGTTCAAAGTGGTTTAAAGAATATGACTGAGTTAAATAATTTAAACAATCTCTTTGTGATGCAAGCATTTTTGGAAAGAAGCAAGATGCATTCAGCCCATTTTTGGAAAGATGCATTATAGTCATTCCTATTCTCCTTTTTTTTAAGCAAAAAACCAAAAAATAGAAAAAAAAATCATAACATATATTCCTTTAACTCTATGTATCCAACCAGAAATCAATAATAATATGATGACAATCTAGATTAATGTAGTGTTCCACATTTCATAACATTAGTAATTCATATTTAAAAAATAATTGTTATTATGTTAGTTTATAATAATTTCAAGAACAAGATCAAACTAAATAACTTGAGCCATTTTATATTTCATGCATTCTTGAAAAGATGCATGATATGTTCACCTATTATTCTACCATTATATGAGTTCACAATAATTTTAAAATAAGACCAAACTCATTAGATTACATATTTTGCATTGAAGGCATTCTTGAAAAGATCCATAATGTATTCAACCCATTAATTTACAATGGGAACATATATTATAAAGGCTAATTGACCTTCTATGTTACATTCCATATCTTAATGTAGGTATTAGGTCTGTTACAATATTTTTATGATAATCTCTTGCGAGAATAGTTAATAATAATCGATCTTATTCACTCTTTTTCATTGAAGAAAAATCACATAACATACATATCTCAAAAACTTAATTGTTCAGATAAAGATCAATAATAATATGATAATAATTTTGACTAGCAAAACATTTTATATTTTATGACATCAATAATTTAAATTTAATAAGATAATTACTACTATGCTTGTTCAAAGTGGACTTAAGAATAAGATTGAGTTAAATAACATTAGGACTCTTGGAAAGGCGTATAATTAGCCTTTATGATATATCATAAAGGCTAATTATATCATAAAATGAATCAAATAACATCATGCATTCAACTTATTCTTAGAAAGGCACATAATGACTGCCCTTGCCTTCTTTCTTTTCATAGTAAAAAAGAAAAAAATATATAAAAAAGAACATAAATTTTATCCATATTTAAGTATGTCAATAAAAATTAATAATAATAATATGATAACAATCTAGATTGAAAATGCTATACATTTTATGACACTGGAGACTCTAATTTAATAATATGGTTATAATTATGTTTTAGTTTAAAATAATTTCAAGAGTAAGATCAAATTAAATAATTTGACCCATGTTTTGTTGCTTGCATTTTTTAAAAGAAGTGTGATACATACAATTGTTGTTCAGCCATCATGTCAATTCACAATATTTTTATAATGAGATTGAATTAAATAAATTGAAACTTTATGCATTGAACTCATTCTTGAAAAAATACATGATGCTTCTACTTCTGCTTATTAATTTATTGTGGAGACATAAGACATAAAGAAAAATTGACTTTTAATGTTACATTCCACATCCAAAGGCAATGTTTTAGGTTAATTGGAATATTATTATGATAATATCTAGGAAGAATAATCAATTATGGTAATCCATATTTACTCTATTTTGAAAGGAAAGAAAATAAAAAAACCTCATAATATACCTCCATAATGATTAAAGTGTCAAAATAAAATTAATAATATGATAATAATATAGACTAATAAAACATTCTACATTTTGTGATGTCAGTAATTCAAATTTAATATGACAATTACTTGTCATGACCTAAAACTAAGGGTCATGACTAATGCATGACCTTAATGGACATATATGCAAACTAGGCCATACAAGCCTTTATCACACTTATGTCACCTATGACTTGGTATCTACCACTCACATTCACTCGAACATTATATATATACATGCTTGATAATCCAACTTAGACTATTCCAACTTTTGCCATCAATTTAGTGTGCATATCATTAGTATATTCATTAACCTTTTCATGGACTTGCATATTTTAATTGTCATTTAAACATAGCATTGGTTCTTATAATTATATATATAATTTTTTCACATACTTATAAAGTAAGATCTTGCCTATGGGTTTGGAAACCTCTATAAGTTCAAACATATACTTAATACAAAATAGCAAGCTTTACTCATAAGCTCATATGGATAATGTGTGTGGCTTACCACTATATGGCACTTTCCTAGCTACAATGCCAAGGACGATGGACTTGAACTTCACTTTTATATGAAAAATATAGAAAATACTTAGGTGAGTGATTAACTCAATGACTAGATAATATGCACTCTAATGAAAATATAGGACAAGTTAAGGCACAAGCTTTTCATAAAAAAATTATATTTTCAAGTTAAATCAAGTATAATGAAGATAAGTTGCTATAAAGAGATCATGGATATTAATTCATAATAAAACATAATTTAAGGAGTTTTATATAGACAATTTGAAAGATAAATGTAAGTATTCAAATCATAACGATATAACTAAACATGAAATTTTAGTATAAACATGAATTGAAAACATAACACTTAAAAGTTTATACTTAAACTATAATCAAGTGAGAGGTTCCTAATCTATTAAGCACACAACTTGTAGGGTAAGTTAAGCAACTTGCCACATCTCACAATGTAACGTATGAAACTATCAACTTAATTAAATCCATTCTTATTTCTTTGTAACTCATGAACTTACAAGGTTCCATTTTATATGTATTGGCCAACATATAGGGTTAGCAATGTCCCTATTAATTGGGGTTCAAAACAAGGTGCACTAAAATTATGTCATCACTACTATTGGCTACAATTTTCCAATTAACCTCTTCCCAAACAAGTTTATAAAACAATAGTAGCATTTATAGAAAACAATTATACAAAAGAAATTCTTTTTAATAAATAGTTTCAAAATAATGTAGCTATGGTTAAAACATATATCAAATTTATATAAGTTTTCACTCATTTACAATCCAAATGGGTTCCATCCATGAACCATGCATCCATAAGCAACCTATTAAGGTTTCCCACCTTACTATCATTGTTTCATTTCAAGTTCATTTTCAAACATATCAAACATTCCATATTCATAAAACTAAAGCCATTTCATCATTAATAAATTGTAACATTTTAATATTTTCAACAATCACATTCCATAAACATATCATTTTTAATAATGCATCTCACATAAACCAATTAAATCATTGCATCATTATTTTAATACCATTTCTTATAACCATAGTTTAAGGGAAGCCTTAAAAATTGCTTGTCCCCAAAGTAGCCATAGATTTAACTTATATATGAAAGTAAAATATGGATAAAATATAATAAATTAATAAATAATGAAAATAAGGATTGAAAACATAGAAGTAGTGAAAGAAAATAGAAATATGTTAGAATACATATTATTCATAACAATGGTTGCTTCTTTTAGGTTCGACTTCACAGCCCTTCACGAACAATCGAGGCTTGTAGGTAGGAATTTCAGACCTTTTACAAGCACCAAATAACATTCAAACTATTAATTAACTCATAAAATACTTCTAATATTTATCCTTATATCAAAAACCCTTGAATCAAACCCTAAGCTCTATCATGATGAAAATCTAATTTTGGCTACTCATTAACTAAACTAAGCTAATCTAACTCCTAATAAAAAGAATGAACATTAAGATTATTTTTCAAGGGCAAAAGATCAATAATCTTGCAATGGGTTAATTGTTGGTTTGTTGTTCAACCAGCCCAAGAGCTCAAATTAGGAAAAATTCTGCAATTAATGGCATACTAGTAAGAAATAACATTAAAATGAGGAACATTGCAAGAAGAAGTGAAAAAATCAAATGGATTTTTAGCAAAGAAGAGTAAGAAAGGTAGGACAAGGAGAGAGGGCTTGTGAGAAGGCTCTAGCATTCTATTTTGCTGATGAAAAATGAAGTTTTTGGAGTCCAGTGGAATATATGAAGGACATAGGACAAGTGGATTGGGCTCTAGATTGTTATGCATACCTTATTTCCATTTATGCTATTTAAGTAACTTAAGAAATAAATGTATATAAGGAAATAACTATATTCAATTCAAATAAAATATAAAAAATTAAAAATTCTAAAGGATCAAAATTTAGATTTTAGATTTTAGTTCAAAATAACAAAAATTTGAAATATTCTCATTTTCCACCTTATTTAAAAGCTATTTAGATGTTTCTAAAAATTCATTAAAAATAATGTCTAAATCAAGAAATATCAAATTAACTAAGATAAATTTTTTAGATTATATATTTTATATAACCCCCTATTGAAGCGCCTTAAACTTAGAAAATATTTTTGAAAAATCCTATAAGACCTAGCTTATCCAAATGACAAGCTAAATAGAAACAAACCCCTATCCAAATGCAATTGACTTGTCTAATGGGTAAACTTGACTAAGAAAAATACCACTCCAGAGGTTGGCAAATACACTTAATTCATTAACAAAATGAGCTAGATAGAAGCAAAACTATAAATAAGGCTCTTAAGTAAAAAGAAGCATAAACCATACCAAAGGACTCTTAATTAGGCTAGGAAATAATAATAATTTAGGATCAATGAACATAATCCTTAAGTTCAAAGTAACATTATCTACTCGTATACTATATTATACAATATCTAGACTACCTATTTACAAAAGTGCCATTACATTACTACCATCTTAGTCCATAATAGAAAAGAACTCTATATTCTATTTTATAGGAAAAAAACAAAAGAACCATGTAAGATACATTTGAAAACATTTAAGTACCTAAATAAAATCAATAATAGTATGATAACAATTTAGACTAACAAAACTTTTTTCATTTTATGATATCAATAATTCAAATTTAATAAAATAATCACTATTATGTCTATTTATTGTGATTTGAAGAATAGGGTTGAGTTAAATAACTTAAATACTTTCTACATTACATGTATTCTTGAAAAGAAACATGATGTATTAAGCCCATTCCTAGAAAGACATATCATGATCATTCTAAGTTTTATTTTTTATAGTAAAAAAAACAAAAAATAGTAAAAAAATGTACATAACATATATTCCTTCAATCTAAGTGTTTGATTATCAATAATAATGTGACAACAATTTAAACTACTAAAAGATTCCACATTTTATGATATTAGTAATTCAAATTTAATAAAATTATTATTATGTTAGTTTATAATAATTTCAAGAATAAGACTAAATTAAATAAATTGAACCATTTTGTATTGCATGTAGTTTTTAAAAGATGCATAATATGTTCAGCCATTATTTAGTCATTATATTAGTTCATAATAATTTTAAAATAAGATCAAGTTATCAATAAAGTATTAATTTAGTGAAAAACATGTTAACCTTAGACAGGCTTTACATGTCAATGAGTAAGGGTTTGAATTTTGAAGATGACATGTAGTAGGAAAGAAGAAATCTATTAATGTTCTAATATTTAGATTGGTAATCCCACTTGGTGATTCATAAAAAAAGGACTGAAATAAATGAACTAACACTTTTTGTATAGAATGCATTCTTAAAATGATGCATGATGTGTTCAACCTATTAATTTACTATGAAGACATATAACATAAATGTCAATTGACTTTCTATGTCACATTCCATGTCCTAATGCAGTACATTGGTCTAGTTGCAATAATGATTGTCCCTATTTGCTCTTTTTTATAAATGGAAAAAAATTACATGACATACCTTGTAAAAGATTTAAGTGTTCAAATAAAAATTAATAATAATATTATAACAATCTAGTCTAACAAAACCTTCTCCATTTTTGACATCAATAATTTAAATTTAATAAAATAATTATTATTATATTGGTTCAAAGTAATTTTAAGAATAAGACTGAATTAAATAACTTGACATATTTTGCATTGCATGCATTCTAAGATTTACTTGTTGTTTAACTATTATGTTAATTCATAGCAATTTAAAAAAAAAAGACCAAAGTAAATAAATTGGCACTTTTTGTGTTGAATGCATTCTTGAAAAGATGCATGATGCATTTAGCCCTTTATTTTATAGTAGAAACATAAGACATAAAGGCATAATTGACTTTTTACATTACGTTCCACATCCAAATGTAGTGCATTAGGTTTGCTATGATGCTCTTATTATGACATCTAGGGAGCATAGTTAATTATAGTTATCCCTATTTACCTTTTTTCATATAAATAAATTGCAATTTTTCCTTAAACATATATATTAAAAAATAAAGTTTTTATTTGAAAATAAAGTATTTGCATTGGGAAAATTTCTTAGATGATCAATGTAGAATCAATGCATTAGCATAAAAGATCAAAGTAGCAAAAAATAATGATACATAAATAATTATCATGGTTTGCCGTTTAGCATACTTTATAGGAGAAGGTGATAAATAAAATTCACTAAGAGGAATCAAAGTAAGAGATATTATATGATATTTGGTCACATTCAAATCCACACCCCAATACACCAAAAATACTTTATAGTCTTTCTCCAACTTGTGATAAATATTCTCACAAAATAGCACATATACTTTACTCAATGCAGATAATTTCAACAAAATGAGCAAAAGTAGACTATGGGTTCTCCAATAACTTCATAGGGGTTACAAATTAAACCTTTTCACCTCACATATTGGTCTCTATGATAGATTTGTGCATATCCAAATATAATATATTTATAAACCTTGAAAACTTGTTAAACAATTCTAATTTAATTTGGAGAATAATTCAAAATAGTAAATAACTATAAATTGATCACAAATTAATTTTAATAGAAAATTAATTTAAAATAAAAAATGAACAATTGTTAACTATTAGAATGTGGGTTAAATCCAAACAAATTGAAATAGAAGCATTTTAAATTTATAAATATTTCCTAAATAAAATTTATTTTAAGTATAGTTTTGACTGGGTCTTTTATTTTGAGTTGAGCTTCAACCCAAATGTTCCACGTTTAAGATGGACCCAACAATATTACACCCTGAACCCAAAATAATATAACTGATTATACAATAATATTATTTTTCAAAGTCATATATCAAATATCAAGCTTAAAGATTAAAAAAATATATACCTATTTTTGTTCAAATAAGATACATTCTCATATATATACCCAGACGTTGATATGAAATGTAAACATGATATCAATACTTAAGTCTCGTTTAGCACATTGTATCGAATATAATATAATAGGATAAATTATACAATTTGAGACTTATATTATATTTGAAAATTTCAAATGAGTAGTATAACTTATTCAAAAGTTTTTTCTTATAAATCTAAATTTGTATTTGAGTCAATAAATAAGTTAACTTATAATTTATTAACTTAGTTAATAATTTATAAACTAACTTCTAGAGGAATTTGGTATACTATTTATTTAAAAAAATAAGTGCTTATTTAATAAGTTTCACAAAATAACTTATAACTTATAAGATAATAGATTTTCAATTTTTTTTCAAATTTATCCATTTTCTTTTCATTAAATGACAGTCTATATTATAATTATATATAAATAAATATTTAACATATCTTTATTAATTTGACATAAATAAATTAAAAAGTAAATAAATAAATATATGATATTTTAAAATATAATAATTAAATTTTATATTTTTATATTATTATTTTTAATAATAAATGAGAAATAAATAAATAAGTAATGGCATAATTATAATTAATTAAATTTTGGATAATTATATTCCTTTTTATGAATATTTTGATTGTATTAATATAATTTAGTCTCAAAATAAATAGAAGTTAATTTAATTTATATATCTATTTATATTAACAAGCCATTTTATACTCTTTTACATTTTTTAGCTAATTTAATTGTTATTATTACCAAATACTTCTAATACAAATACCTAGTTTATCACTTATAAGATATATACTCTATTTTCTATAATAAATAAGTTAATTTATAATTTATTAATATGATTAATAACTTATAAATTAATTTATAAAGGTATTTTATCCCCTATCTTATTGAAAAAATAATTTTTAATTTAATAAGTTATATTGAGTAACTTATACTTTATACACTGATAGTTTTTCAAATTTTTTTTCAAATTTATCCTTTTTTATTAATTACAATTCATTCCCTTGATAAAAATTATATTCATCCTTTAAACAATAAATAAATAAAAATTAATTAATTATTTAAATAAATATGTAAAATAATAAATTTCATATAAATAATTAAATAAATATATCATATCATAAATTATAATTAATAAAATTTTAGATAATAATATTCTTACCCCAAAGTCTAGATAAATAAAAATAAGTAAATAAATAAATAATATCATGAATTATAATTAATTTAATTCTAGTTAGATGTATCTTTATTTTAAATTATGAATATATAAAAATATGTACATAAATAAATATATAACATCATAAAATATAATTAATCAAATTTTAGATAATTATATTTTTATTTTGAACATTTTGGTTGCATTAATATAATTTAATATTTAAATAAATATGGATTAATTTAATTTATATATCTATTTGTATTAATATATTCTTTTATATCATTTTTCATTCTCAACAAGTTTGAATAATTAATTTTGTAAAATAATTTTCATATAATTAATTAATGTATCAATTATTTGCATAAAATAGAGTTATAGTATATATTTGGAATAACAAATAAATTAATTTATAATTTATTGACTTTTCTAATAAGTTATAAGTTAGTTTCTAGAATTGTTTAGCACACTAGAAGCTAATTGTTTACAAACATTTATTTGATAAGCTTTACAAGGTAACTTATAATTTATAAATTAGTAACTTTAATTTTTTTTTTTAAATTTCCCCTTTTCTTTTAGGCTTTGTTTGACTCGAGTAATTAATAAATTATTTAATAATTGATAAATTAACTAATAGTTAAAAACTAAAAAATTAATTAACAAATTAGCTAATTGTATTAAAAGTATTTCATGAAATTAGCTATTGAAATAATTGAAAAATATAAAGTGACATAAAATGACATGATAATATAAATTGATATATCAACTAAATTAATTCATATTTACTTTGAGACAAATTTTTTTAATATAATCAAAATATTCAAAATAAGAATATAATTATAAAAAATTTAATTAATCATATTTTATGCATCACATATTTATTTACTGACTTATTTTTTATTTATTTTTATTGAACTAATAAGGATATGTTAAATATTTATTTACATAATTGGGATTAGGTTGTCATTTAATTAAAAGAAGATGGAGAAATTTTTAAAAAATATTAAAAGGCTACTAGCATATAAACTATAAGCTATCTTATGAAATTTATCAAATAAGAGTTTATAAATTACTAATTTTTAGAAGTTAGTTTTAACTTATTGACAAAGTCAGTAAATTATAAATTAATTTATTTATTATGCTAAATATATACTTTATTAAAGGACAACTTATTCCCAATTATGTAAATAAATATTTAATATATCCTTATTAATTTAATATAAATACATAAAAATAAGTAATTAAATAAACATATGATGCAAAAAATATAATTAATTAAATTTTTATCCAATTATATTATTATTCTAAATATTCTAATTAGATTATTATAATAAATATAAATTAATTAAATTAATATATCTATTTATATTATTATGTTCTATTATATCATTTTATATTTTTAGTTAATTTGACAGTTAATTTTGCCAAAAGCTTCCAATATAAATAACTAATTTATTAGTTATAAACTTTCAAATTTTAACTATTAACTAATTTATTAGTATTCACACCAAACAGAGCTTAATTTCAGGCTATTCATTACATAGGAAGGTGGATAAAAATTGATAGGATAATATTAAAATAAATTCTAACTTATTAAAATTAAAAAAATTCTCTTTAAGTTTTCTCTCCCTTACGTTTCTCTCATATATTTTTTATAAAATTAAAATTATTTTTTTATGTTAGCATTTATATTTAATTTAGTACTTTTTTTAAATTTCTATTTGAGAAGATTAGACTATATTTATGATACTTATGCATAGTATATAATATTTTTTTAATAATTTTAAGATTTTATACAAGGTAATTATTGAGTTTTATATTCTTAAATTAATTCATTATAAATTTTTAGGAAAAATACACAAAACCCCTCTAAGATTTGCACTAGTATCAAACTTGGTGCATAAACTTTAAAATACAACAAACTACCCCCCTGAACTTTGAGAAAAAGTGAAAAAGCTCCCTCCCATGATACTTAATAGCAGCACATGAGATGAAAACGTATTTGCTAAATCATTCTCCAAGGCTTGCTCTGTTTTCTTTCTCTCTTCAGCTTTTCTCCTATACTCCTCTTCAACGAGTTCTTTCTTAGCTAATGCAGCCTCGAGAACTGCCTCCCGTTGTTTCCTAGCTTTAAGTTCCATCTTCAAATCATCTGCATTAAGACACCATGACTCATAGTCATCTAGAGCAGCTCCAGTAATTTCATTAACATGGTTAGAAATTCTTCCCTTCCTCCTAGATCTTGCATCATTGAACTTGCGGTTAACACCATTAACGGTTTGCATGACTGCACTGCTAGAGTTGGCTTGATCTCAAGCAGCCATCAATTCTTTTTCTAATTTTGCATTCTTCAATGAAAGTTTTGTTACTTCAGCAGCCAAATTCTTCAGCTCCACAACAGCAGAAAATGCCAGTTCGTTTGCATAAGAAGCTTCCTCGGAGAGTTTTTGATTCTGCACATGCAGCCTACTGTTCTCTTTTGACAGCTGCACTTGTTCTAGCTTTAGTTTCTCATTTTCAATCTCCTAAAAATTGAGAATACCAACATTTACAATTGGGCAGGCAACTGGACACTAAACTAGGCAACAAAAAAAACTCAATTGTCTAATTCTTCAGTATTATGTCCATACATTAAGTTTACATAAAAACCACAAAAGCACTTTAAAGATTATTCTAACTCGAACAATGGATTTAAGTAATGGCAAGTTCAACCAACAGAGGGAAGGATATGTTCATTGACATGCAGGAACTCAAAAATCATTTGAAAAAAAGGAAAGAGTAAATATAATCAAGTTTATGATATTCCAAGAGCATGTAATACTTTAAACCATATACTGCTTTCAGCACAATGAAATCTAAGATACCTGGGACTGAATTTTCCATTTCAACTCATTAGCGCTTTCTCTAGATACAAATTGTTTGCTAGACACTAACAAGCTACCACTCTTAACTGCTGCCAGTTGCTGCTCTAGCAACTTCACTCTTTCTTGCAACTCTGTGTTCTCAGAACACTGCAAACAAAGTGAAAAAGAAGGATGGGGTCAACATAGGCAATTCTTAAAAGGCATGCTTAATTTTTGAAAAGAAATTACAATGGAAAAGGCAAATTTGTACCTTACTATTTAGTTGTTCCCGGAGGACACGGTTATCTGTAGATTTTATCTAACAGATATTTGAATTATAGTTATTATAACTGAATAAGGAATATCGGCTAGCACAAATAACTTCAAATTTTAATTTCTGGTAGAATGTGCTAAATATATAAAATGATATGACTAGATACTCGTGGGGAAGGAAATCCATGTTTTGCAAATAAATCAATGACTGCATAAATACTCCAAATAAAGCTAAAATAGTACTCACCTCCAGTCAAAGGCCTTCTCGTCACACTGAGTCATGAGTCTTGGGACTTTTTGTCCCAACAAAACCACGAAGAAAATAAAAAAAATAAACAGAGAAGTAGTCCAGTCGCACGTTTAGGAGTGGCATCCAGCAAAAGAAAAGCCAAGTGGATGTCACGTGTCGTTTTCATCTCACGTGCTGCTGTTAAGTATGATGGGAGGGAGCTTTTTCACTTTTTCTCAAAGTTCAAAGGGTGATTTGTTGCATTTTAAAGTTTATGCACCAAGTTTGACACTAGTGTAAATTTTAGGGGGATTTTGTGTATTTTTCCCTAAATTTTTTATTAATTTGTTATACAGACAATCACACACACACATCAACAAGTTCACACATGACACATGTATATGTGTATGTTATATTACTTTATTTTAAGATTTTATACAAGGTAATTATTGAGTTTTATATTCTTAAATTAATTCATTATAAATTTTATATTAATTTATTTTACAGACATCCACACACATGTAAATACACACATATGCACACGCATATCAACAAGTTCACACATGACACATGTATATGTGTATATTATATTACTTTATTATTATTGTGTAAAACCTTTATATATATATAATATTTTTTAAAAAAAAGATATTTTGATCTAATTATGTACTTGATATTCATTTAAAACATTTTGTTAATTTTTATTTAAATTAATTATTTTTAAATCTATATATTCTTCATAACATGACAATAAATAAAATATAGAATAATTTTATGTAAATATTCAACTTATGCAATAATAGACCAAATGTAACATTGTACATTATCTAATATTATATAATATTGTATTATATTATTCAATAGTTGTTATACTATACTTCCAAATGATTTCTTAAAATGAAGGATATCAGGCTTAGATCAAGGGTCATCCTTCGATTCAAATTCTAGAAAACTTGTGTTGGTACACGCTGTTGTAATAGACTTTATGCTTAATATTTAAAAATGTCACAAAATTTTTTAGAAAATAAAATATCACCAGTTAAAATCATCCCGTATCACTAATTGATATCATAATTTAAACTTATGGCTTTTCTTGCAGTTTTTTTTTTAAATTTAAGAATTGAGTTGCTCTTAATTGCTTTCTCAATTGTGTTTAATTGGTACACTTAATTTTAAATTCAGAAAGAATCATTTTGATCTTAGAAGTTTCTTTTTTGGTTGAAACATTCATTATTAGCTGTTTAAATATTCCTTGCCCGACAAATCTCATGTCAGATAGTTGCACTTACACATATATTATGAATAAATAATTAAGATTCAAAATATTGTTTGGCACTTATAACATGGAATTTTAATTTCAGTGATGCTCTTCTTACTTTTATTAAAATAATTAAAAAATATCAAATTCTTTTATTAATATATTAAATGTCCTCCTCTCTACACAGAAGAATATTTAACTTTGTATTTTGTAATGCAAAATTACCATAGCTTTGATTCTTAGGACATAGCAGTAATATTCTATATGATGGGAATAAAACATGACTCATGGCACTAAAAGTAGCATATCTTTTTTCAATCAGTTGGTCTCTTTAAAAGAAATAATCCTAAAGCACCCATGTTTTAGTACTCTTCTTGGTCACGTTAATTTCCTTCACCAAAAGAACTAGCTTGATTTGATTTCATGGAATGCACACTTGGTAATTTTTTTTTCTCTCTTTCCCTTTATCATAGTAAAAAACTTCTTACATGCGATGTTAACCTATTTGTTTTCATGAAAAATACTTTTTCAATGAATATTTTTATCTATTTATGTTTATAATTATAAAATATTAAAATAATAAAAAAATTATTTTCTTTGCTCTTAGTCAAAAACTTGTTACATGTGTTGTAACTTCCAGCTTCCTTCTAGAATTTCTTAATTCTTAGAATCGGGTTCTTCCGTACAATATGCATTTTAAAAAATAAAGCAAAATATCATAATTTTTAATAAGAAAATTAAAAGATTGAGTAGTTATAAATTTAAAAATTATATTTTTAATTAATTATTATTTATTTAAATTTGAATTCTTATATTTATTAAGAATTACGATATTTTACTTTATCTTATAAAATATATCTTCCGTTTTAGAAGAGTCAGATTCATTCTCTCTTTCAACAGTGTGAAGAAAAAATGAAAATAAAACATTAAGATGAAAATATTAAAAATAAACAAATTTACTCTCAGTCAAAATTCTTACATTTGAGTTTTACTCCTTCATAGTGCTAATTACAACTCTCTTTCTTTGAATTTTTCTCTTTCATAGAATTTCGAAAGTGAAAGCAAGATCATGACATGCACTATCGGATAAACCCCTTTTGACTTCCGGGTGTGGCTAGTCGCCCGATTGGTTGAATTTTGTGCCATCTTCATAATGCGTAGCCCGATTTAACTTGTCCAGGATCCGATTCTTCACCGTCCTGTTCTCATTTTATGCAAACACAAGCCTATTTTCAGCTTGAAGACTTGTTTGTTGGGATAACAAGTATTTTAGTTTGACGTAGATATTCAATAAATAGAAACTAAATCTGTTAAAACTAAAACTATACATGATTATAATTATGCATTTTGATTGTCTTAAAAATTTTGGGGCTAAGATTGTAAATTTTAATTTTCATGTAAAGATTTAACTTTATAAATTGATATATGTTTTACCAAAATAAGGAATCATAGGTAGAAGTTACTAAACTGATTGTGGTAGAGAGTTAATTACTTATGAAATGAAATTTTATGGCCTAATTACACGAAGGAAAAATATAAGAACAAAATTATAAATTAGAACAAATCATAAGGATGAAAAGATTAATTCGATGATCATAAATAAAAATGAAAAATACTTTGAACTCCTTTTAAATATAAAACTATATACAAATCTCCCCATTATTTTTAAAACTTACACTTAACTCTATTTAGTAGTCCTTCTTAGAAATATTCCCTTCAGATGTTGAGATGCTTTTTGAACTATTGGGATTTTAACATAATAATATTTTCAATTACTAAAATGCTTCGGAATAGACTTTACTTTAATGTGCACAACTTAATAATTTTTTTAAAATTTAATCACAAAAAATTGAAATTATAATTTATATTAAGCCTTTGTTTGTTTAGTCAAAAAGTACTTTCTATAGAAAAATGTCATTTACACATATATTAATAAATAAGTGATATGCTAATTATATTGATAACTAAAAAAATAATACCTAAAAGTTTAGATATGAAGGTAAGCAAATTTCTTTTTGAGATAAGGGAAGTTACTTTCTTCAAATTCTTCATATTTAACATTAAACAAGTAAAATACTTTTCTTTCATTTTTAAATTTTATAACTATATTTTATAAAATGATTTCTGATAAAACAAACAAAGCCTAAGTTTCACTATGCAAAGTTAATTTTTATAAATAAATTCAATAATTTGTTAATTCTATAACATTAGTTTGTATAACATAAGCCTATCTTATGTTAGAATTTTCCACAAGATGAGTTGTTACTAATTGGTGATTTTTAATTTAATAAAACTGACTAATTAAAATTTAGTCTCATTGTAAGATATGCATGAGGTCTAGTTTGAATTGCAATCTAATAAGAAATGATTCTATAACACTTTGCCTTCATTTTTATATTTTATAACTATATTTTATTATAGAAAATGATTTCTAATGAAACAAAAAAGCCTAAGTTTCACTCTACAAAATTAATTTTTATAAATAAACTCAATAATTTGTTAATTCTATAACATTAGTTTGTATAACATAAGCCTATCTTATGTTAGAATTTTTCACAAGATGAGCTGTTATTAATTGGTGATTTTTTATTTAATAAAAATAATTAATTAAAATTTAGTCTGATTGTAAGATATGCATGAGGTCTAGTTTAAATTGCAATTTAATAAGAAATGATTTTATAACACTTTACCTTCATTTTTACATTTTATAACTATATTTTATAGAAAATGATTTCTAATGAAACAAACAAAGCCTAAGTTTCACTTTGTAAAGTTAATTTTTATAAATAAACAATAATTTCTTAATTCTATAACATTAGTTTGTATAACATAAGCTTATCTTATGTTAGAATTTGCCACAAGATGAGCTATTATTAATTGGTGATTTTTAATTTAATAAAACTAACTAATTAAAATTTAGTTTAATTGTAAGACATGTATGAGGTCTTGTTTAAATTGTGATCTAATAAGAAATGAGTTTAACACACATCTATAATAACTAATATGGTTTGATGATTATGTAAGCTTAAGGCCTAATAAGCTTTTTATGGGAATGAATACTAAGGTTTTATTAATAAGAATTATGACTAAGTTCTCTTTTCATTTCTAAAAAAAAAAATGGATTCTGCTAATGAAAACTATCATAATAAAGAAAAATGAAGAAAACTTAACTTTCACCAATTTGTTTGCTTTTGCTGATTATACATAGATAATTCATTAGGCAAGTAAATTCAATCACATATATTGGTGTTCTAATCTCTAACACATGTGGTCTTGGTTGAATTTTTACATATGGTACCAAAGCTTACATGTGTGAAATTAGAATCCAAAATTACAAATTTCATTTGTGTTGATTTGACTATGATTCTTAATGAGATTTTATGTGTATAATTATCTAAATAAAATCATATGATCTATGAATTATTGTTATTTTATATAAATTTAATTCTTTTATAAGAATTTCTCACTAGGAAAAATTCAAAGACTAACTCTAATGTTATTTAAATATAATTTTAGAAATTAACTTTCTTGATGTCTATTAGGGTTCATAAACTTTGACTTTTAAATTAACACAATTACTCTATTTTGATGCAATTTTTTTTATAGATTCAACTAATATAACTCAAATGTTAGATTTATGGAATAAATTGGGTTAATAAAAAGGTTTTGAAAGAATGAATATGATCAATTTTCTATTTAGTTTTTCACACAAAATCATAATCTGTTATGGAGGATTTTTTTGGAATGAAATTGCCTGTTTTTGTTAGCAATGAATCTGAATGGTGGCAGGCCATCCTTCTATGAAGATGTCTCCATAAGAATAAACTTAAAACTATGTCGGAAAAGGTTGCTTCAAACTTTAATGGAAAATTAACGCATTTAGAAAAGATGAACTCCTTGGAAAGGATTTTGATCCTATGCTTCTAACACATAAATGTTTTATCTGCACTATTTTGTTTCACGTGATTTTTTTCACCATTGTATCTTAATTTTTTAGTACTATTTTTATGTAATTTTTAATATTTTTATATAGGAAATATATTTATATTATTTTAAATTAATTAAAAAATATTTTTCAATCATATAAAATTACAATATTTAAAAAAAATAAAGCAAAGTACTTGTAGCCTATTGATGATGTTCACTTTCTCTAGATATTTATCTTTAATTAAATTCTTTTATTTTTTAGGAATGAACATAATTAGATATTATAATTAAATTATTTTTTAAATTATGTTTAAGAATTTTTGTGCAACATTATTTGAGAGCTAGTTGAGATATATCAAGATCTAGTATCTCATCAAAAGTGGTCCATTCCATACATTGAGTTTAAATTATATTCACAATTTTGTGTATGACATTATTTAAGGGTCAATTAAGACTTGATAGTGAAATTTCAAGGGATATAGTTTTCAATTCACTTTATAAACAACTTGAATGTCCTTAATAAAATTTATGGCAATATGGTTGAGAGAATTTAATATGAAACATTATTGGCCTTAATAAGGTATCATGAACCTTAATATAGCATTATGAGTAAAGGATCTAGAACTCTCCTATAAATAACCCTACTTTCCTTTTATAAGATAGTTATGTCAAGGTTTAATATCTCATCGAGAGTAATTTATTGCATACATATAATCAAGATTTTAGATAATTTAATTTAATTTAATTTAACTTTCTTGATTTTTTTTAAAAAAAAACTCATTAGTAGATATAAGTGCTTAGCTGCCAAAATAGCTCACTTGTAGAGATTAGTGAGATATCTTTTCTAATTCAATGGTCATAAGATTATATTTAAGTTATATTATACAATCGCATGTCCAATAGGGTTATAATGTATAGAAATTTTTGGTATGAAACATAAGACATCACAATTATAATATATCAATTTAGAGAGTTTGTTTGCCTAAAAGGGATGAATTCTTGAAAACTAGAATATTTTCATATTAGATTTATGAGAAAAGAACTTACTAGCATATCATATTTTCTACCTAAAAGAGAGATTATGATGATTCATCTAGATTCTTTGATTATTATTGGCACATCAGAAATTTTTGCCAAAAAGTTAGAATTGTGTATTCACTAATGTTGTATTTTATCTTAAATTGTGATTTTATTTTGACTATTACTATTTTATTTCAAATTTTAATTGATGCTAATCAATTTTCTTTTGTTTTAATTGCATTTCATCATGGTTGAGAGTTTCAATAATTGGAACTTGTTTGAGTCTTGACCATTATTAATAAGAAGAGATTAAGGCATATGAGTCTTATATAGACTAAGGTATGCTATAATGGTATAATATTTTTTTGGATATTTACAAATTTGAATAATATATGTTTCTAATAAGAAACATCTTAACAAAGATTTAAGTAAAGTTATATTGATTTTTAAATTTATTCCTTTATTAATTTGATTTAATAGTGTCATAAATCTCCAAAATAAATGAATATTTTGAGCACCTTTATGTATTATACATTAAACTACTTTAGGTGTGATTAAGTATGCTTGTAATTATACGTTTAAGGCTATTAAAATGCAATGAATTTATAATCTTAAGATCTAATAAGATGCATTTCCATTGTCTCTTGTTGACTAGGTTGCATGCATACATGTTGGATAATTATATAAGACTTTTGGGTAATATATATACATACATATAATAATATATATATATATATATATATATATATATATATATATATATATATATATATATATATCTATAAGGGATAATATATATGGAAAAATAAATGCTTGTTGCTATTGGTGTGTGTATCCTAGGAGTCAATCATAAGATAATTGAAATAACATATAATATATTATATTTTATTTTAGACAATGAATTACTATTCCTAAAATGTCCCTAGTTGAGTATTATTGTGAAAGAGATAATAATAATACATCGAGAGTAGTATATAACATGACTGATGATTATGTATTGGATTAACTTGGTGTGAGAATACTACATGGATTAATAAGTGTAATTAGCTATTCTCATATGACTACAGTGCAAGTAGTCCTTTGATATGAAGTTACTATATTTCCCTGCATGAGGAGTTACACATATTGATGTCATCGTATATCACCTTTAATTGAGATTACGTGTAAGGCATTAATTGGATATGTCATAAATCATGCAGAGGGATATAAGTGATGTAGATGAGATTTTATTCTTCCTATATAAAAGGAATGATATCTTTAGGCTCTTTAATTAATTAAGATTAAGAACTGTATGGTCGTACTTAAATGTATCAATATATGATATTAATAATTTATTTAAGTTAGCTTACTTGGCATCAAGAGATATGGATTGAACATTAATAAGGATGACACACTCCATACTTTTAGTTCAATTAAAATATCATTATAAAAAGAATTATATTACAAAGTGTTGTTCATATATTAGGTGGATGTTGAATCACAGACATTCTTACTACTTGGGTGATAGTGATGTATTGCTAGATATTACTCATTGCCTATGATCCACTAATAACATAATAAGAACCTACGAAGTCATACAAAAGGAGTAAGAATGAGATAATAGTTATTTAGGCTTTAGTTAGACTAAAATCCTATTAATTAGGCTTCTTATTTAGTGCAGATATATATTATCCAAGTAATAATATATATATTATTCACGTAATATATAGTATACTATGTAATATTATTTAATATTAAAGTAATATCGAATAATTATGCTGTTTGATATTAGATAATTATATTATGAAATAATGTTATTATCTAATAATATTTATTTATCAATATTATTAAGATAATATTAAATAACTAAAAAATAAAGTCTATCTCTTATTTATTCTCACCATGATAGGGATAAGATTTTTGTAATTAAGTAAAATTAAAAGGAGTGTAGGTGGTTTCCTAGTGAGATTAGGAAAATGGCATACACTAGTTCTATAAAAAGGGAATGTAGGCTTCACTTTGAGGATGATACAAAATTACCACTAGAAAACCACACCAAAACCACACTAAAACCTTATTCTTATGTGAGAGAAATAGATCTTAGTAGATTTGTGAGAGGTTAAGAGGTCATCATTCACTCCATATGGATACCGTAGAGGCACCATCATTTGATTATGCTTGTAATTGACAATTTGCACTTTAAGAGGTAACCGTATAAACATAGTTCTTAATCTGTCTCTGTATATTGATTCTAGAAAGGTTTTACATAATTTCAAAATTTTATTTTTTAATTGTGTTATATGATATATATGAAACCTAACAGTTGCTAAATTGATTCCGTCATAGTAGTTTGTACACTTTCTTGTCAAGTTGTGAGAGAGTTTTCAATTATTACATATAATAACATGTCCAAAGGGGGTTATTTCCAATTCTAATCGGAAGGATATAAAGCATTTTAGAATGGATGATACATTAGCTTGGAATATTTATTTGCCCAAAGGAGACAGATTTTTTAATACTTGTTTATCTTTTTCATTGGCTCCCTTTTGGTACCTTTATGAAAAGTCTTATTGTATATTATATACTCTACCTAAAAAGGGGTATACAATGATGTATTATAACCTTTTTAAGAAATGACTCATGGTTTAAGAGTTTGAACTTTAAACTCATAAGGTTTAAGAGCAAATTTAGAAATTTAGGTTCTTATGATTATGTGTTTATTTAGAATTTTATTGCGTTACTAAAATTTCTTGCATTTTTATTATTTGAGAAGGGATGACAAAAAACATGTTATATGTATTGCCTAAAGAAGTGTATATGATGATATGTATAGACTTTTTTGTTATAATGTAATTGATTTTATTTGAATTAATGACAATTTTGTATTACATTTTCCTTAGAATTTACATTAATTTAGAATTTCTTTATGATGTAGTGAAAAGAGTAATTAATAAATTTTAACATCTATCTTTTTTAAATAGAAGTTCTATATGGAATGAATAAATTTTGGGAAGGAGAACATGAATGTAACATTAAGAAAAAGAGGATTAATTAATTATTATGGTTGAATCTTTTTGGCAAATAAAAATAAATTATTTGAGTGAATTTGAAAGGAGAAACATGAAAGGTTTAGTTCAAGAAAAGTGTATTGATTAAAATAAATAAAGATTAGAAGTGAGCATATGAGTATGGATAAGGTTTAAGATAAAAAGATAAAAATACCCTTGTCCTAGTCCATTAAACTTCATCTTTTTCTCCTTTACCTTTCAAATCTTAGACTTTCCAATAAATTTCCCTCATATACTTACTTCTCTTTTTTTAGCTTATCTTCAATCAAGGCATTAGTGGGTTGATTTCTATCAAATTCATATGCAATCAAGGTAAGGCTACTTAAATCTTCATTAATCATATGTATTTCTTTCATCTCTCCTTTGGATTTAGGTAAGATGCAAAGATTGAGCTAAAAAGGGGAAGTAAGAACTGTAACTTTTGAATTTCTCATTTTGAATGGTTAGGAATAGTAATCATTAACTTTAGTCACTAAATTTCTTCTTCATACTATCATGATCCATCTTATAGTTATCATAATCGGTATAAAGATACCTAATTAGTGTTAACATATTAAATAGTTATCTTTACAAGTTTTTATACTATTCTAATGTCCTTATTAAATTTATATTATCAAAGAATGCAGATATCTAGACTCAGAATATAGAACTATTCACATTATAAGTTTTGAAGTTTAATATACATACATATACACATCCAAATTTTTTTATACAAACATATAATTTATATAATATAACAAATAACACTGACTTAGTTAGATTAATTTAGATTCCATTCCTTTGGGTCTGATTCCATAGAAGAAGAGTAAACACCATTACTAGCAGAACTCTTAAGTGGAAGAACTTGATACAAAGGATATATTATGGTAGGATTAAATTCTAAGTCTATTTGAGTTCTATTTTATAATCTATTTTTATATTCATAAGAGTTGACTATATTTTATATCGAAAGAGTATTTTTTTAGTACCATAGGAAGAATGGAAGGCTCCAATATAAGTATTAATTTATTGCACTGGCTTTATAGTTTGTACCTATAATTATTTTAACATAACAAAAGACTGAGTGTAAAATATACTTAATGAATAACTACTTATTACCTTATATAAAAAATGATTTTCACCATAAATGACTACTCTTTTTTTATGTGTAATTGCTATCTAATGCGTTAAGAAGAAATTTGCTTATGTACAATATTGATAAATTTTATTATGAAACATGGTAATAGTAGGTATATAAGTCTCATCTTATATCTTCAATTTAATCTTATTGCCTACCATCTTCGACTTAAAACCATTAATCTTTTCTCTCCACTTCTAACCACTATCCTCTTTTACTGCAAAGAATGCTATATCTCCCCCTCTTAATTCATAATAAATAGTAATAAGGTGTTAAAATATTGACTATTTAATCCATTTTGATAGATATAGCCAAATACTAACCATGCTATAAATATTTTATATAGTTCACTAATTTATTATATACATTGAAATTCTTTTTCAACATTTCTAAAAAAAATCACAATCAAACTATATATATATATATATCATGGTTTGGAGCTTTTTGGTGCTCCTAAATTAATTCAAAATTTTATCACATTTTATTTCAACACTTTTAACATATTATTACATAAAATACATTAATTGAATTGTACTAATTGTCTTTATAGGTACTGTTCATACAAAACTCAAATAAGAAGTAAAAAAATAGGACAACATAAGGACACTTGTAATCCAAGCCCTTTTTCATCAATTAAATGGAAACCAATTATTTCTAAATTTTGCCACAACATTCCTAATATAATAAATAAAATATAATCTAAGTGCTGTATAATAAACTTTGTGGTTTTGCTAGTGTATTAAAGGCATAAATTTAGAATTAAAAATTTCAAACAACATTGGACCTATAAAAAAAAAAGTAACCATTTGAGCAACCAAATTAACTCTGTTTATTGCCAAATTTTGACACAAGCTTAATAGCATCCTAGATATCATTTCTAGGGAGTTTCATACTTTTTATCAATCATTTGATGCTTCAAAAAAATTAGAACCTAAGACTAACTAGAATAGGGTTCTAAAATGGGTAAATTTAAGTATTTCATTAGTAACTTGCCTTCTGTGCACCTAAAAATTTCCATAAATTCCCAACTTCATCTACAATTATCCTACCACTAAATATGACCTTAAAATTTTAAAAATTTCTAATCCTTGAATACATAAAGTGACTGAAAACCTTCATTTAACATCACTTGAAAGATTTGTTGTCTTTCCAACAATTTTGTGTCATCACCTTTTTTAACAATTTCCATGAATTCTTTTACCACCACTCTCAACATCAATATGTTAAGAACAAATCATCATATTATCAATTAGAAAACTTCAAAAAAATCAAAACCAAATACCAACATGTTGATCTTTAGAGAAGACATGGATCAATAATATCATCATCTTCATAGAAAAACCTTAGAATAAGGAGGAGTCCCACTTATCCTTTACTCTTTAAAATTTCAACAGCCCTTTTAGGATAGTAAAAGAAGAGCTTCATGATAATAAATTGAATTTTATGCATTTAAAAGAGAAGAAGATGATGAATTCTTGAAGAAAATAAGGGAAAATCCTAAGTTACCTCACAAAATTTAAAGATATTAATAGGAGAACCTCTTGGAGACAAATGAAAGCTTGAACTTTTCACCAAATTCCCTCTCCCTTCTCATGGTAGCCAAATGAGTAGAATTTTTTTGCTTCAAAATGGCCCCCCCCCACACACATATAAAACCCTTAAACCCTAATTAAAAAAATCTACAATTTTATTATTATTATTTATTGGATTTTGAGAAAAAATATTAAACAATTGGCTAGTTGCTTGGGACATCCAAATTTCCCTAATAGTAAAAAAATAATTATCCTAATATTCAATAAAAATAAGCCACTTTAAAAGGCTAATTAGGATTTATTGCAAAATAACCCTAATTTTTCATTTTCTTGTACTTTTTTCCCTAAATTTTTTGGACATTTTAAGCCTTATTTGGGCCTTCATTTTCTAACTTTCATACTCATTTTTAGGCCTAAAAATTTAATTTAAGTTAGCCTAAAAGTTTTAAATTAATATGTTTAATTTTTAGGTTTAATTTCTCACTTTTCATTTTATCCGAGTTTTAGAATTTCAACAAATTCCTATGAAAATTTTCCTAAACCTATTATTAGATTTTTAATTATATTTTTATATATTTTGATGATTAATAAGGTTTTCATAAAATTCTAATTAGGTCACATCAAAATTACTCTTACGATTCTTCTAAATTTCATTTAATTTTTTATTAAGTTTTTTGATTCAGGTGTTTTCTAATAAAATACTTATTTAAAATATCTTATCCTATTTTAGGATATTACACATACTAGGTGAGTGAACATTTTAATACTAATTTATAAATTTGAAAAGAATTTAGTTAGTTAAGCTAAATTTTAGGTTTTAATGATTATATATACATTGATTGTGTGTACGTGTGTTGAGATATTAGATCTTGTTGTTGAAATTAATGTTAGTGAGCCATAATAAATGCATTATATTGACTTAGTGTGGACTAGTGAAGCATTAAATGAGTTTGGGTGAAAAACTTAACCATTTAAACAATATTTATATGAAATTCTACAAAAACAAAGAAGGGTAGTTGACTATACATCCTAAAATGCACTTCTAAGTAAGCGTAATCAATTGCAAAGTTAACTACAAGGACAAAGGATTGATTTTTGACCCTAGGTATTCAATTACAAACCTATGGAATTACTTTTAGAGAGCATGTAATTGACTACTGGCTAATATGATATTCTTTAGATTTTTATAATTAACTACATAGTTAATTATGAGGTAGTTCACTTACTCTTTGGGCAAAAGTATTAATTATATAGTTGTCTATACATAAGCATATTATCAATTATTATGGATGATAGCTACAAAAAGAAAGATGATAAGTTAAGAAATAAGTATGTAAGAAGATACAAATGAAGATACTTAAAATTAAATAATATGAGTTATGGATTAAGTATAAAATTGTGTTATAAAAAAGTACTTGAATATGTTGTACGATATCATATTTATTAACTATGTGATGAATGATGATAGACATGAAATGTGGGGCTATGCAAAGAGGCATGGTTGAGTTATGATGTATAAACTAAGTACAATATAATATTGTGTACGATAATTGAGATATGTAATTATGCAAAAAGGCATAGGTTGGTTGTAAAATGATATATGTGATCTTAATAAGAAAGAATATGTTGAGACATGAAATATGTGATAGGATGATGACATATATGAAATCCAAATTTGATAATTACTTATAAGGGATAAGAATAGTTTAGAAGGATGAGGAAGGATTTATGAAAGAAATTGCTTATACGGGATAAAGATGGTTTGCAACAATAAGATTAGAGTAGTGAAGAATATGGTTGACCCAGGAGATATAAAGAGATTTACTCATTTTTTCTTATTTTTATGCCTAGTTATATAGTATGATGATGTATGAACGATATGATAATAAGATTATTATTATTATATATATATATGGTATGAAGATTGTATAGTATGATGATAAGATTATGATACTAATGGAAAGTGATTTATCATATGTATAAATGAATATGTATATTGGAGATAGCATAGAAAAATGCTAATGATTATAATTGAAATTAGTTAATACCAATGGAAATTGTATTGCAATATGTGTAACTTAAGTGTTTAGATTTGTAAGAGAGTAAATTTGGTTGGTAAGTTTATGATTGTGGTTCTTTTTAATTATAATAGATTGTTTACTGATTAAGCCTTGAACTTAGCTTTTCTACATTCTGTTTATAGATATTCAAGTAAATTTCCCTCCACCACCTCAAAGATGAGCTCTTTGAAAAGATGGCACGGCTTAAGCAACATTGTATAATTGTTGAAGATGTTTTAAGCTTTCATTTGTATCAGATAAAAAAGGTAAATAGATAGCAGCTGGTGCTTTTAAGGTTAGTCAGGTCAATTTATCCTCGAGTTGGTGGATTATAAATAGGCTTAACACCTTTTGTAATTAAATCATATTTTATTAAATGAAAATATCCTTTTCTTTTTTACATGGAAACCTTTCCTTGATTCCCTTGCAAGCTTTATTTATGTTATAATAGATTATGGATTAGGCTAATAGAAATAAGGTGTCAAATACCATACTAATCACAACTTAGGTTTAGTTATGACAAAGTTAATAATAGAGCATGGTTTAAGTTCCTAAAGGGATAAGGCCCTTTGATTATATCTATATGTTGCTTAGATAAATATTGACTGAAACTATAACAATGGTACTTGTGTACTCAGAATCATATATTATTAGTACCATTTCAATAAACTTTATGAAACTTAATAATGTTGGTGGTAAAGTTTATGATATATTGCTTGGTAACTTTCTTGTTTGTTATTTAATTGTTTAAGGATTTTTTCAATTGTGAATGGTTAATACTAGAAGTTAAGTGTGAGCAAGTGATCGTAAGCATCACTTGAGCATGAAAAGTCATCTAAAGGCTCACAAATTCTAGGTAGTAAATAAATGGAGAAGGAAAGTAGTGAGCAACAACTTCCTTCTTGGGCTATCAATTTTATGCAATAAGTTTTAGATGAAGTCAATGTGGCCATTAATAAAAAATAAAGGGCATGATCAATATAGTAACCAAATTAATCATGATAGGAATTGTGAAAAGAGATAGGAGGAAGAAAGTGTACCCTTCTTAAATAGGGTGTCATAGACAAATTCCAAATAATTCATGAGTTTTTGAAAATAAGGCTTTTTTGATATATTAGTGTAGATTTCATAGTGGATTCATACCAATTTCTTGATCAAATAAAATACTATAGGAAAATGTTTGGATGTCTTAACTAAATGGTGATAGAACTTGTAGACTACGAGGTAGATGATTTGACACACCCCTAGTTTTTAAGTACCATAGAAAGTAAATATCCATATTTAGCACCTAAAGGTAGCCTTTCAAGAAAGCTTACCTCTAAGTGTATGGCAAGCTAAGATTTGAGTGTTTGAATACTTGAAGTAATAAAAATTTCCTATTATTAAGTATAATGCCTAATCCATGAGACTTTCTAGATATGCAGCCTATTTGGTCCATAATGAAAAGGCCAAGTTTGAGAGTTTCATGTAAGGCTTTAATGGTTTTTATTTTGATAAGGTTCAAATTAATGACACTATTACCTATTAACAAGTATTGGATGAAGCATTGAGTCATAAGTTTAAGATTAAAGAGAAAGAAGAAAAAGAGACTCAGATAAGGAATAAAGTGAAGTTGGACCGAGGAACCAAGTTATGCATAATCTCAAAGGGAATGCCTTCTTAGTTAGCATCTAAAAGGGACATAAGTTGTTCCATCCTAGGATAAACATCATTTTATAATGCATAAAATGGATTCTCCATGGGAAGAATGTTACACACTCTAAAAGAATGATTGAAATAATTTTACTGGTAATAAATGTAGAAAATTAAGTGAAATGGATAAATTATAATATGCAAGCTTGGAAAAAATCAAAAAGGAAGGAAATTAGAGTTAAAGGAGTTAAGAAGATATAGCAGAATAAACACATTTGAAGTTTTTAGAAGTAAGTATATGAGTATAAAGGAGTTTTAAAGGTGTAACTCTAAAAATGCCCCTGCCTTAGTTCCTTAAAACATCATTTTCTTCCATTTTCCTTATTTTTCACAAATCTTTAACTCTTTCTCATCTCATCTTCCTATTTTCTTCATTCTATTTCCTTAAAGAATTAAGGAAAGCATTAATTCTCCTTAATTTTTTTACACATTCAAGGTAAAAGCATTAAAATCATCTTCCATACTAAGTTTCCCTTTAATTTTCCTTTTAGATTTGAAGGAATTCATGTGATAAGTTTAACATGGAAAAAATAAACCTTATCTTCTAACTTTGTGGTTTTGATTGGATATGAGTTATTCACCATTAACTTTAGCTTCTTCATAACTACTCTATACTAGGTAAATAATCATCCTAATCTATATTGAAAGATTTAGTTGAGATTGATGGTTAGATGATATTTTATTATTTTGTGTGATTTTTCTTTAAATATTATGAATTGTTAATGATTTAGTTGTTTTAATGCTAAATATATCCTAAATGAAGTATTAAATACATGATTAGATGATTGGTTAAGTTGTTGTTAAGGAATAAATGGAAAATGATGCATTAATGGCAACATAAATAGTAATTTCAAAGCCTAAATTTTTAAAAAATTGAGCAATAGTTAATTATGGCTAGAAGAATTACTTTTAAGAAGCTTATAATTGCTACAAAAAAATTAATTAATTTTAAAAAGGTTATATTTGATTATATAATCGACTATAACCAAAGAGCTCACTCTCTAAAAGGCCTCAATTAATATATAGTTAGTTATTAATAAAAGATTTTACCTCTAGATGTTTATAATTAACTATAACCTACTTAGTGACAAGCCTATAATTAATTATATAGTCAACTATGACTAGATGATTTGTGACATATAATTAAGCATATAGTTAATTATACCAAGAGAATTGGCTTTCGAGTTGCTAGTAGTCAAGTATATAGTTGACTATAGCTTTTATTCCTATAAGAATGAGTCCTTACATGAATATCTAAGATACAGATGCACCCATATGATAGGATATACATGTTGGAGCATATAAATGAGACAAATTAAGTTATATAACCATATTATGAATTACGAAGTGTAATTTACACATTAAAAAATTTATAATGGTGACATAATTTGATATAATTGTTTCAAGTCTTGTTAATAAGATGGCATTGAATGAGAAAGAATGATATAATCATGATGAAATGAAAAAGTTTGATAAGGAAAATATGAAAGGTGAGATTATACTAGTAACTATTTATGAAATGATAAGATAGGTCCTAGAGGGACAAGGTTAAAGTTTATGAAAAGATAAGATGACTTGTGAGGCATAATAATGCTTTATTATTATTTTAAGTATAAGAATCACTTTTAGATGCTTGTAATGTGATTATTTAATAAATTGATAATGTTAATATAATGAATTAGATAGTGAAGGCTTAAGAGCCTTGTTTATTATCTATGAAAAATAAAGATTAATAATACTAAATTTGGAATATTAAAATGAATTGCAAGAATAAGGAGAGTAAATTTTAGTCCATAAGGATTACCCTAAATCCTTACCCTTTACTTTATTTATATTAATATGTTTTACTCAGTAAACTTGGACTTATTTTTACATATTTTTATTCACTAATTCACAGGTCAAGCTCTTATCCCCACTTCTCCAAAGTTAGGCTTACTGGAAGCCTAATAAGTTAGTTTGGTAGCATAAGATATATTTAAATTAATGTTTTGAGGCCTTATTTTGTATAGGCAAAGGCTAGGGAACACTTAAACTATATTTTATGAGTTAGTTAAATTAGCTTACCCTTATTTTTAAAAGGTTGTAAGCAAGCTAAACTTCCTTTTATAATTAAATTCTTTTGAAATATGAAATACCTTACTTTCACCTTTAATGAATATGCTTAATTACATATTTTAAGCATATGCTTAGGAGTATAATGAATTAATTAGGCAAGGCTAGTGTAAACTAAATGATATATTCCATGCTGGTTATGATTGTGTTTAGGTCATGATAAAGAAACCCTAAAAGTCAAAGAAGTTATTCAAATTCATTTCTTAGCCATCAATTAAGTCATCCACCAACTTAAGACTATATGAAATTTAGGGCACCTTGGTGCGCAAAATGCTAAATCTATTATAATAGCCTATGAAATCAATTTAGGAAAATATGTTTTAGATATAGTTAGAAATGACATAAAACTTGGCACTATTTTGAAAATCCTCACAACTAAAGGTTAACTATTTTGTGTCTCAATGGAATGCTCAAAACCTTCCACCTAAAAATCTTCCAATGGAACATTGGAAACTATTAAGAAATACTAATATGATCAACAGAGATAGAGGTAGGATTCAAAAGAGAAAGTTTATGCATTAATGTACTTAAAGGCTCAAGCTTACAATGCTGTAATGTTAAGTATCTCCAAAATTGATAATTATCCTATTAAATTTTTTATTAATCCTAGTGTTACTTGTTCCTTGTATTAGAAAGATTTTGTCATTACTCATGATATAACTTATGAATACATTGTTGATTACAATAGCCTTAAATGATGAATCGTTATTGGATACTTATGACATAAAAACTAACTTCAGAACCATTCTAAAACATATGTTGCTTATTAATTTGGTCTTGTTTGATATAAATGACTTTGATGGTGCTGAAAATCGCACATCATACATACACAGCGGAATAAAAATTTTGCACGATTTCCACCAATGATCCATGCGAATTTAGGACGCCATAGATTAAGGATTAGGGTTTATACCTTTCGGCAAAAATCTTCTATCCGTTATACAGCAAATTCGATCTGCTTCTGTCCGTTTTCCAATCCAATCTGCTCTCCAAATCACGAACCGGAATAGAAACTAGAAGATCAGACCACCAATGCAGGGTTTAATATGGCTGCACCTCTATAGTATCCACACGAACCCGTGAATCACCGATGAATGTCCACACAAACACCGGTTGGAATTGATCTCCTTTTACCTCGTAGTGCTAGCTACCCCTCTTCAGAGGTTTTGGTCAAGGAGAGGTGCTAGGATTTTTTTCTGTGCCTTTTGGGTGCATGAATAATGATAATATATCCTATTATTACCCAACAAGCCTATTTAAATAGGTGCATAGAAAAACCTAACCTATTTGGGCTTTATTCCATGTACAATTATAAGCTTACTATTGGGCCTTATAATTATAACATGAATTCTCAAATATTAAGCCCAAACAATTTGGTCCATTAATTCCAAATTCACTAGGCTCTAAGTGTGCGACCCTACAGGCTTTCATTACATTAGCAATGACCATTGATCATATTAATGATCATAAATAATGATTGGTGTCTAGCAACACATCATTGTTACCCAAGCAATGAGAAAGTCGGTGATTTGACTAATCCTTTACATGTGATCATCACATATGTCCTTTTGTCCTATACATCTAGATTGAGCACGAGACATGGACCATGTCATTCCCGTATAGCCCAATCTTAAAGTTTCTTGATCCTAAGTAAGCTGACTGAAACAAATGTAATCGACATCCCATGTCAATTCATCTGAGCATGGCCATGCATTTTCTCAGCTTTACTTAATCAAGGGGCCCATAGATGTTACTCCTATTATATAGGAGGAATAAATCTCATCTTGATCACACAAACCCCTCCGCATGATATGTGACATATCCAATATCTACTCTTGCATTCACTCAACCATTAGTGACATAGAATAGTATCAAAATACGAAACTCACATGTAGGGAACCTTGGTGATCTCAGGTCAAAGGACCATATTAATAATGATCACTAAGAACCACTCATGACATTCATATAATGATCCATGTAGTGTTCTTAATATGGGTTGGTCCACTATACAAGTTCTCTAACTTGTACTCATGTGTAAACTTAATATCCCATATAAGTCTTCACACATACTAGTTTTAACATATCAAAGTAACCTAATCCACAATGATATATGACTAGGGATATTTAAGAATACAATTATTCTAAAGTTATTATCATAATTGAATATATTACGTAGATAATATATATAAATATAATAATTGGAATTGCCATTAAAATAACATGATTCAAAATTACAATCACCAATATGATTGGTTTTAGGGCATATACACTAACAGATGGAACCTAAAGGATGGAATGGCTATCCAAATGCCATATTTGTGTAAATAGTATTGTCAATCTTATAAAAATATAAGTTACTAAAATACCATTAGCTCAATTTCATATGTTTATTCCATTCCTATGCTTAAAAAAAAGCATATTGGGTAAATTTCACATGACCTAAGGAGAGTTGTTATAACTTAAAAGCTAAGAGCAGTGATCCATAGGAATTCAAATTGCCAAGTTTAAAAGTTGAGATTCAAAGAGATTACATTTATGAAAGGTTGTTAGGAGTGCCATGAAATGAAAGGAGTCAAATAAGAGCTAAAATTGGATATGTGATAACGATATTTGTAATATCTAGTGAATGTTGTGTTCTCATAGCATTAATATAAGAAGTAATGAGTATAAAGCATGTAAAGGAAAGTGATTAAGTTAAATTGCCATGGTAAGTTAATAGCTAGAAGTATGCTTATAGAATTGCCAATATAAGTAATTCAGTAGGAAGACCCATTAATGCAAGCATGAGAACTATAAGTTATGCCATCATAAGGATAATGGAAACTCATAACAAAGGTAAATAAAAGTATACATATAAGATATTATAGAATTCTAAGTAAGATTTACTTATTTAGAATTACAAGGAAATTGCTTTAGTAGTTAGATAAGTGATATTAAATGTGAATAAGTGCAAATATTTGAATGTGTGCATTAGTAAGAAAGAATGTATAAAGGCATGAAATAGATTTTTAGTAGAAGTCTTAGACCTTAATGAGAAAAAATTTATCAAAAAAGTAGTTAGTATGGTGCATGAGTATAAAATGTAATGAGTGAGAGACAAGAGAATAAAATAGTTTTACAAGGTTAACAAATGATATACTTAGAAATTTATGAATGAAAGCTAATAAGGAATGTTTACATAGCAAGCGTGGGAACCTTGTAGGACAACCTTTGTGTTAAATATAAATACATAAATATACTATAAATAATATTATTAATATTATTATTGCTGTTGTTGTTGTTATTATTATTATTATTATGGTTGTCACTACAGTTGATATCAGTATAAGTAATATTACAATTGCTAATATTACCATTGCAAATATTGTTATTCATATTATCATGAGAGTTGATATTAATATTGACAATATTATAATTATGAATATTGGTGTTACTAAATTTAAGCTAACTATATTATTGTAAAAGGTGTCACCTATTTAAGTGATGTTATGACAATTAGAATATGTGGATCTCAAGATTTTCTATATAATAGTGCAGTCATTATGTTAGTAGGAGTGAAAAGAGGTGAAACTCTTAGCTAACTCTGGTGAAGTAGACAAATTGTATTTGGGAATTGTAAAATTTTATGGGTTAAAGGGTCATGTGATAATTGCATTGATAAAAAGGTAAAGGGAGAAAACCTGTGAATTAAGATGTTATTGCCCATTAAATTTTGATTAAGTGAAACTAATAAGGAGTAACATATATAACACAATGGCTTTGATATATGAAAAGGCAAGAATAGGATTACTAGAAACTGAAGAAGCATCTTAATGTAGCCAGGCAAATGACTAAGTATCTTAGCACCTTGCTGAAAATGAAAAATACATATAAAAGGAACCTTTATAACTATCACTAAGTTAGTAGTGTGCTTCAAATTAACGCCTATAATCAATTATGTCACTAGATTAGCAAGACTATTAGAATTTCATAGAGAATTATTTTGAAGGAAGAAGTACTATTACATCCTTCTTAGAAATTTTGTTAAGTTATAATTTCTTTATGATGTTATGATAAGAGTAATTAAAAAATTTAAGCGCATGAAATTTTTTTAAGGAATGTAAGTTTTATATGGAATGAACAAATTCCAATAAGGAGAACATGAATGAAATGTTAGGGAAAAAAGGATTAATTAATTATTAAGTACTAAATAAAACATTGGTGCAAATAGAAAATAAATTATTTAAATGGGCTTGAAATAGGAAATTTGAAAGGTTCAATTGAGGAAAAGTGTGTTAAGTATAATAAAAAAAAATTATAAATGATTAGACGTGATGGAGGAGGTTTAGGGAAAAAGGATAAAAATACCCATACTTTATTTCTTTAAACTTTGGCCCTTTCCTTTTTATCTTTCATTTCTTAAATTATCTTACACACCTCCTTCACACTCTTTTCTTTTTTTTCCTTTCTTATTTTACCTCATATTTAATTAAGCTACTTGAGGATTTATTTTCATCAAATTCATAAGAAATCAAGTTAAGCTACTCAAATCTTCATTAATCTTAAGCATTTCTTTGAACTTTCTTTTATATTTAGGTAAAATGCAAAAATTGAGCTAAAAAGGGGAAGTAGGAACCCAAACTCTTGAATTTTTCATTTTAAATGGTTAAGAGCCATTAATCATCAACTTAGTTGCCCAATCTTTCCTCCATTCAAGGTCAGTGAATATTCTAACACAAATTTAAGGATTTGAATGAAAATTAGTTAGTTAAGAAAAATTTTAAGATTTGATGATTATATATACATTGATTATATGTATATTTCTTGATTTATTTAATTTTGTTGTTGAAATTGATGTTAGTAAGTTATAATAGATGCATGACATTAGCTTGGTGTGGATTAGTGGAGCATTAAATGAGTTTGGATGAAAAACTTGACCATTTGAATAGTATTTTCACAAAATGTGTAAAATCTTAAGAGGATAGTTCACTAAGCAATCCAAAAAGCACTTTTGCATTAACTTAGTCAATTATATAGTTAACTACAAGGTTAAGGGGTTGCTCTTTAACCTTAAGTTATCAACTATATAGTTAATTATAAGTCAGTGCAATTGCTTTTAGGAAGCTTATGGTTGATTACGTAGTCAACTACTAGCTAATAAGATGTTCTCTAGACCTTTGTAGTCAACCAAGAGGTAGTTCACTTCCTTTCTAGTTATATATATTTGACTACATAATTAACTTTAGATGAGTATATAGTCAATTATTGGGGATGATGGCTATAAAAGGAAAGATGTTTCGTTAAGAAATGGCAAAAATGAAATAAGATGAGTTATGGCTTGAGTATGAAATTTTGTAATAAAATAGTACTTACATATGTTATATGGCATTATATTTATTAACTATGTAATGAATGATAATAGAAATGAAATGTGAGGCCATATAAAGAAACATGGTTGAGTTATGTTGTATAAACAAAGTGTGATATGATATTGTGTACATTCTTTACACAATATGTAATATTGTGATTGATATATATGACCATGTAAAAAGGCATAGGTTGGTTGTAAAATGATATGTGTGATATTAATGAGAACAAATGTGTTGAAACATGAGAAATGTGATGGGGATGATAAGATATATGAAATTCAAATCTAGTAAATGCTTATGGAGGGATATGGATGGTTTTGAAGGATAAGGAAAGGTTTATGAAAGAAATTGCTTGTGCAGGATAAAAATGGTTTAGAAGGATAAGGTTAGACTACTAGGAAATAAGGTTGATCCCAAAGTCACAAAGAAATTTACTCATTTTTTTCCTACTTTTGTGGTTATGTATATAGTATCATATGAGTATAATGTGTGAATGATATGGTGATGTGATTATGATGTTTGTATGGTATGATGATAGGATTATGATACTAATGGAATGTGATTTGTGATATATATGATTGAATGTGTATGTTAGAGTGATGACATTGATGAGTGCTAATGATTATAATTGAAATTAATTAATACCAATGTAAATTGTGTCATGATATGTGTGACTTAAGTCTTTAAGTTTTACAAACGGGTAAATTCAATCCATAAAGGGCATTTTGCATAGTTTTTAAAATCAGAATGATCATTGAATTAGATAGAGCACTATTTTACTAGTTAACCAATTTTAACTTTAAAAATAAAAATTATATATATATACACTAGTAATATATATTTAAAGTAACAAAATATAAATGATATAACAATAATCTATATTAAAAATAATTAAAAAAATATAAATTCAATTGATATGAAATTATGAAAGAGTTTCACCATAATTGTTGTAAAATTATATTTTTTAAATTTTTTTGAAAAACTAGTTTAGTCCACTAACTAATTTTGGTAGGTTCACATTGGTTTCAATTAGTTATTGGCTTGATGGTTAGTTCACTGGTTTATTGGTTCAATTAGTTGGTCCAATCTAATTTTAAAAACTATAGTATTTTATTAATATAAGTTTGTTAAAATCTTTAAATACATTAAATTAAAGGGAGATTTTGGTAGGTTTATATTCATTCCAATTAGTTATTGATTACTTATTAATTAGGTTTATTTATTTTGCTTAATATTGGTCATTTGCTTAAAATGACTAAGATATAAAAGAGTTATGAATCTTAGAAATTAAGTCTCAAAATCAAATTTTTACAGATTTACTATTTTTGACCTTTACCCTTTTTTTTAAACATATCTCATAAACTATATTAGATATGAGTATGAAACTAGTTCTATTTGAAAGTAGACTTAATTATCTTTCCAATAATAGGTCATTTGCTTCAAATGAACTTAAAATGAAGAAGTTATGACCTTTTAAATTGGAATTTACATTTTTGTCTAGGTAAATCGATTCACCAATCGATTTTGAACATCCAGAGAGCACCCTAGACATCTTGAATTAATTCACTAGTCGATTCCAGCTATTCTGATGCATGAGTAATGGCTAGTTTTCATCTTTAACAATCTCAAACGGCTATATTACTCCATGGACTTCCTATATAAGCTAAGAAACATAAAATACAACTAAGAGAAAGCCTGGAATCTTGAATTAATTCACTAGTCGATTCCAGCTATTCTAATGCATGAGTAATGGCTAGTTTTCATCTTTAATAATCTTAAACGGATATATTACTCCATGGACTTCCTATATAAGCTAAGAAACATAAAATACAATTAAGAGAGAGCCTGAACTTTACTTGTTAACATCATTTTACACCTTTTTTCATCAAATCATGAATTAAGCTCTAGTTTGTGAAATTCTTCTATTCTAAGTACTTCATTTACTCTATCCACTCTTTAAGAGAGTTTTTATGAATTGATATTCCTTTTATATCATTTTCAAATTGTAAAGAGTGAGGTATTCCTTTGGAATTCTTAGAGAAGGTGAGGTATCCCTCGTAAAAGAGTTTTTACTCAAGGAAGAGTAAGGATTATAAGGCTTCTTTAAGTGCCAATTGAAACTTGAAGGGATAGTGGCTTAACATAAGCTTGGGAAGCTTGGAGACTAGATGTATACCTTGCTAAGGATATCCAAGGGATGAACCACTATAAATTCTTATGTTTGATCTCTCTACCCTATCCTTTTATTTTTCTATGACTTTGCTTTGTTTTTTTACTGTGTATACTCTATTTTGATGTTTTTATTTGCTGGACATATTTGTGCTATAATGCTTATGTTGTTGCTTAGATATTTGAATGATTAAAGGAGAAATTCATCTCTATTTTGTTATTGTTGTTTGCTAAAATATAGTGCTGAATGCTCTGTTCTTGTTGTTATTAATTGTTGAATTCATTATGCATCAATATTAATCTTGATCTTTAAATAATTGAATGATTGAAAGAGAAATTCATTTATGCATTGGTTTTTTGTTTCTTATCTATGCATAATTGGATGAGTTACTTTACATAAGTGAATTGAATGGTTATATATTATGTGTAAACTTATCTATTAAATTATCTTGGACTAATTTCTTAATTATTTATTTATGCATAATGGACTAAGTAAATTTGTACTAGTTTTTTTTAATTATCATATCTTGAGTACAAACATATTTATAAAGCTTTCTTAGAAGTGTTTAAATCAAAATTATTCTTATGGCTTTTGAAAATAAAAGGCTTTTCAAAAAGAGTTTAAAAAATAAAAAAAATTTAAAAACATCCAATTCACCCTCTCTTGGGTGTGGGTTGCAAGGCCAATATTATTCAGTCAACACAGGGAACATCCTTTCAAAATTGTCTTATGAGTGAAGGAAGCAAGATAGTAACAAGCCCAAGGAACTTTGGAAACCCTTTAGGTATGCCAATTATTGGAAAGAATATGATGAGCTAAAAAACTTTTCAAGATCTAATTTGGGATTTGAAGGTGAAGCTTTATAAGGTCAAAACACTTCTTATTAAGGACCACCATGGTGCATATGATGTAATAGGAGGCATGATGGATAATGTAGGAAAAGTGATATAGTTTGCTATAATTGTAACCAAGAGGGCTATAAGGCTAGAGAATTACTAATAAATAAATTAAGCTTTAAGGCTTACTTTTCCTCTCCTTAAAAAGGTACACTTATGGCTTATTATCAACTCTGGTAGGAAACCAAGTTGTTTCGAGACAAAATGGTGAGGAAAAAAGCCAGGAGAAGAATGTGAGAGCTAATCAAATAAGAGTCATTACCTTGACCTAGAAAGAGGTCCAAGCATCTAATGTAGTGATGATAGGTACTTTCAATATAGATGACATTTCTACTAGAATATTATTTAATCCTAGTGTTACTCCTTTCTTTATTTTAAAGAAATTTACCTTTTTACTAAAAAATGCTTGTGATGTTTTTAAAATCACCTCTGATGGTGATAACTCTTGCAAGTAAAATTCTTATGGCTACTTATGTGGTTCAAAAGGGTCTTATGGCTATTTGTGAGCATCTTATGCTAGCAAACTTAGTGGTGTTAAAAATGGTAGACTATGACATAATTTTGAGGATGGATTAGTTATCAAAATTTCATGTGTGCATGAACTATTTTGATAAAACTATGACTTTTCCTATAGAAGGATCCCCATTACTTCTCTTTTAAGAAGAAAGAACAACTAGAGTTGAAGGCTTGATTTTCACTATAAAAGCTTAAAAGCTTATTCAAAAAAGGTGCACCACATATCTGGCCATGGTTAAAGAATTGAATAACCTAACTTTAGAAATGAATGAAGTTCTTATAATGCATGAATTTCTAGACGTGCTTCCAAAGAAGTTATCTAGTTACTACCAGTCCAAGAGATTGAGTTCAACATAGATTCGGTACTTGGTACAAAATCAATTTCCATTCCTCTTAGTAGGATGGCACCTATTGAGTTGAAAGAACTATATATATAGTTATATGAACTGTTGGTCAAGGGTTTCATTTGATCTCGTTCATCTCTTTAAGGAGCTTTAGTGTTATTTGTTAAAAAAAATGGATCTTATTTCTTATACATAAACTACTGCCAATTGAACAAAGTAACAACTAAGACTTATTTGATTAGTTATAGGGGCGCAAAGTAGTTTTTGAAGGTATACTTATGATGATTATACTAATTGAGGATTCATCAAGTGAATTTGCTAAAAATAACTTTTAGAACTTGGTATAAGCATTACAAGTTTCTTGTAATGTCTTTTAGTTTGACCAATGCATCAATTGCAGTCTTGGATCTTATAAACATGGTGTTTAAACCTTTTTTAGACAAAATTGTCATTATGTTTATAGATGACATTTTTATGTACTCTAAAAGTGAGGAGGAGTATGCTCAATATCTTTGAATCATGATGTAAAACCTGTATGGGCATTAATTGTATGCTAAGTTCTTAAAATGTGAATTTTGGATGACAATTGTAAAATTTTGGGATATATGATGTCATAAGAAAAAGTTAAAGTAGATCTAAAAAAGATTGAAGTTATGGAAAATTAGCTAAGCCTATTTTTGTCACACAAGTTTAAAGCTTTCTAGGATTAGTAAGATATTATAGTTGATTTGTCTAAGATTTCTCCATACTGGCTACACCATTAACTAAATTAACTAAAAAAGGTGTTAAATTTGTATAAAACAATTATTGTAAAAGAAATTTTCAAAAGTTAAAAATGTGTTTAACTTTCACTCTTGCATTGGCCTACTATTAAGAACTAAAAGGTATGTGGTATATTATGATACTTCTAGGATTGGTTTAAGCTATGTACTAATGCAACATAGGAAGGTTATTGCATATGCCTCTTGCCAAATGAAAAAGTATGAAGTTAATTACCTAACATATAACCTAGAAATGGCAATGGTAGTATTTGCATTGAAAGTTTAGAAACATTACCTTTATGGGGAAACCTATGAAGTATACACTAACCATAAAAGTTTGGATTATATCTTTAAATAGAAAGATTTAAATCTAAGGTAGCCAAAGTGGATGGAGCTTGTTAAGGATTATAACTATTCAATCTTATATCACCTTTTTCAAGGCAAATGTTATAGTTAATGCTTTAAGTAGAAAATCTTCTAATTTCTTAGTGAAAATACAAGTGACCAAGGAACATTACTTGCTCAAGTGGTCCTAGAATCTACGTTAATGGAAAGGATTAAGAGTTTTAAATGAGCGATCCTCAATACATCCCCTTGAAAAAAAAAGTAGTAAAAGATCAAAATGAAGACTTTACTATAAATGAGAATAGAGTAATTTATAATTGTAGACAACTTTAGGTTCTTTCAAGTTAGAGTAATAAATTGTTGCATCAGGTACATTATTCCTTTTATAAGATGCATCTAGGTGTGGTTAAGATGTACCATAACCTTTAAAAAGTCTTTTAGTAGAAATAGATGAAGCAAAACATGTTAGATTATATGACCAAATATCTTACCTATCAACAAGTGAAAGTCACACATTAGAGACCTATTGGATTGCACCAATTACAAATTTTATAGTGAAAATTGGAGAGCATTAGTATAGACTTTTTACTAGTATGCCTAAGTCCTAAAAAAGGCATGATTCAATCTAAGTGATAATAGACCGTTAACCAAGATAGCACTTTTCTTATGAGTCCAAACTACCTTTTTAATGGCATATTATATGTATATGTGCTTGGATAGGATTTTTCCTTTCTATGGAGTCCTTATTACCATCATTTATGATAAAGGTACCCAATTCATTACTTATTTTCTATAATATTTCTGACAAGCCTTAGGGAATTAATTACATTTTAGAATGACTTTCCATCCGTAAACTGATAGATAATTAGAATATACCATCCAAGTGTTAGATGATATGCTTGAGGTGTGTGACCTTGAATTTGAAGGAAACTAGGAGAAATATTTACCATTGAAAAAATTCACATATAACAATAGTTGATAAACCACCATCAAAATGTTATCCCTTTGAAACATTACATAGTTGGAAATGTAGATCTCTAATAGGATGGTTTGAGGTAAGAAAAGTTAAGTTCTTAGGACCTAATATGGTGATGGATGCCTTAGAGAAAATGCAAATCATTCAAGATCTCCTTAAAATTATGTAAGACCAATGGAAATCATATGTAAATAAGAAAAGGAGAGATTTGGATTTCAAAGAAAGGGTTAAAGTATTCCTTAAGGCTTCACTAATGAAAGGGAGTTTTGAGATTTGGCAAAAAGAGGAAGTTTACACCTTGATACATAAGGTTATTTCCCATCCTTAGATGTGTTAGGGCCATAGCTTCTCATTTATGCTTATTAGAAAGTTTACATGCTATCCACTTAATTTTCCATGTTTTTATGCTTCGAAAATATATGTTGGATGATAGTTATGTCATTAGGGAGGAGCTGCACTAGTTAGATACTAGGTTAACATACAAGGAACAACCGATAAGAATTTTAAAATATTAGGTCCAAAGGCTAAGACCAAAAGAGGTGCCTTCAATGAAAGTACAATGAGAACAACATTAAGTAGAAGAGGTTAATGGGGAATTAAAAGAGGATATAAAGCAAAAGCACTTTAAATTTTTTGGTAAGCTTTACAACTTAAATCTTATTATCTTAGTAGAATAAACTACCTTTTACATCACCATAAAGAATTGGACAATGAAATCTTTTAAAAAAGGAAAACTATTACACTTATAATAATTTAAATTTTTACTTAAGTATTGATTACTTATTAGTTGGGCTTATTTATTTTTCTTCGATGATATATTTTAAGTTCTATGAATAATTTAAATTAATTAATATATGGGAGAAATTTGGATAGCAACAGAGTTTAGTGAAATACTAGAATTTAATGATGATTTAAAGTAGAAAGGACTTGTAAATATTTTGTTATATGGTATAAAAAGTAAATGAGAGAAATATGAATTTGCAAGTAGAAAGTCAAATTTTATTGTTTTTCCAAAATACCAACTTAACCTTTGTAACCCTAAAATACACCCAAACACTCCTTACATTCATCATTTTCTTACCACCATCTTTATCTTCACCTAAGAAAGGAAACCTAGAGCTTCTAAGGGAAATTCCCTAATTCTTTTTAATGATCATCTCATTACGGTAAGTAACTCATCAATTATTGATTTATCATCAATGAAACTCTTCTATATTCATCTATCTTTCTTTTTCAATTGAATTTTCAAGACTAGTTGTTGTTGGAAGTTAATCCTTAAAACCTTAACTTACAAATTCTTATTTATTTAACATATAGATACTTCACTTAACTCATTCTACACTCCAAGCCACTTCTATAAACTTTCTAAGTAGTATTTTAAATAAAATATAACTTAAATTCATTATAATGGGTGTGTTTAGGTATTCATGATATATTTGATGATTATGTGTAAATGGTTGTTTATTGCCTTAAAATGTATGATTTGATTGATGGTTTTTTGATATTTAGAAGTGGTACTGAATGTTTTTAAAGGTTTAGATAAGGGTTAGGATAAAATAAAAGAAGTTTGAGGATCATTAATGGCAAATGAATAATGTTTGTGTACAAAAATTTACAGAGCACCAACCAATAATCGATAGTTGACTATATGTCTCCAAGTCGATCTTTGAACCAACATAGTTTACTATGACACCCTAGGATTTTACCTTGTACAATGATAGTTAACTATGATGGTCTAAAATTACTCTTTAGACAAAGACAATTAACTATATAGTTGACTACGGTTGTCTATAGTTGTCTTTAGATCTTTATACTTAACTATATAACCAATTATGAATATCATAGTTCATCTCTTAATAGTAGTAATTAACTATATAATCAACTATAACCTTATTTCACTATAAAATCATACATTTTATGTAAATATAAAGCATTAGGCCTTCTTAAACATGTAGTATAAGATTGAATGAACTTAACCAAAAATAATAAGGAGTAATATGTGAGATAAATCAATTAGTATGTTCTTAAGGAAGTGGAATCGTATAAAAATGATATTATTAATTCAAGAACCTTAAAAAAAGGTAGTCTTTTGGTTTTGTTCACATAGAGGTATGCCTTATTAGATCTTGCTTTTGCATAAATATGCATATGAACATGATTCTATTGTGATTATGATACCATAAAGCACTAGCTTGAAATGATTAAGAATTGTTCATTGATTTATGAATTATGTATAGTTATAAATGATGAGTTAGGGATGAACAATGATACAATGCAAAAATTATGCACTAGATTCATTTGCTAGCTTTTAATGGTTAGTTTATAAGGTAATATTTGAGGGATAAGGCTAGAGATTGGATGGATAAGGATGATGAGAATTACAAGAAGGATACTTTTTTGTGTTTATGTTTGATTATAAATGTTTCTTAGTTTTTATAAGGTTTCCTTTTTATTAAACATGACAAGTGATATCCCTATAGGTAATTGGTTACTTAACATCTAGTAAAGGATACTTTACTGATTATATTTGGTATCCAAGGAACTTGTCTCATTGAAACTTGGAAGGACATCAAATATTTTCTTCACAAACCCATTTAATTACTTTATAAATTGCCTTGAAGTTATTTGTTAGGTAGTATATTTTTCACTAAATATTACACTTACTTTTTTTGGCATAATTTTTTAGATACATAGCAAGACCTTCCACTCCTCTACCATAATAAGTAGGATGCCCCTTTTCAAGGGTTTTGATTTTATCTTTTAGTGGATTTGGTAAAAATTATATATAGGTACACTTGTAAATTTCAATTAGTGGGATCAAGCAGTATGATAGGCCAAGTCTCTTTTGTTGTGTTAGGATATGAATTACTAGGATATGCTTATGTAGTCAATGTTGCTTATACCTATACTTGTAAAGTTATAAGTTAGCTTAACTATCCTTTTGATGAATTAATCATTTTGTAATGAATATTTCAAAAATGAAATGCATAATTGACATTTTCTATTAAATCAGTGTATAAATTGAATGATTTCCATGTTATGATATCCAATGAATGTAAATTTGGCTAATAGGATCATTTAAGAATAATTTTATGTTTGTTATGGCCAAGGTGGATTATGACATCAATTTGTATCATGAAATTAAAGTTTAAACAAAGTTCTTAATAAAGTTTATTATGTAATATATGCATTATATGAGATGTCCTTATTTGAATCTCTTTATACCACTTTATATTATGCTTGAGCATATTATTGATTAATTTTGATAGATTTAAAATGATCATACATGATTGATTGTAGATTTTAGGATAATTATAGACTATTATCTAGTAGATCATGTGGATGGATATTCTCAAATATCTAAATTTTGGTTTTAGTAATAGTATATTGATATTGATGTTTTCTTTTATGTAAAAATTATTGGCTTTAAATTTAAAAGTTGATTAATGTAAATTAAAAGGTTTCTAGTTTTGATATATATTTTGGACACTATAACTCTATGAAATTATTATTGAAACATTTTGTGCTTCAAATTTACTTCATACCTTGAATTAATTTGTATCTTATGTTATACAATTACCTTTTATATTTTTAGACTACAATTACCTTTGTTTTCATATTTAAAAAAATATTTTAAATTACATGTGAAAAATAATAGATATTATATCCGTATAATATTTTAAAAGAGTTTTTACACCAAATTGTATTCGTGTGTATTTAAGTCATTTTATAAGATCATTAAATTATATATCACATTAAGTATAGATGATTTCTTGATTATTTGACATGACCTCTCTTAATGCTAATTGTAGCACAAGTAATAATGATTAATTTTGGATGGTTGCATCATTATTAGTGTGGAATATTTTAATATATGATAAGTATTAATATTTTGAACTATGAATTATCAATTGTAATTAAATCATAATGATTAATACCTTATTGAAAAATAAGCATATATGAATTTTTTGTCACAATAAATTGTATTATTATGAATATGTAACAACTTCTTTAAACAAGTTATCATTTAGTATGTGGTTTTAACACACTTAACAAAATTCATAATTTAAATTCATGTGCTAAATGATAACTTGCTTAGTGGGAGTTATGAATGTGCATTGGTTAGCTTTATTATTATGATACATTTTATGTTTTCTTTGACATATTTATGAATTATCTTAAGTGTCAATCTTGTTTTGTGACAATTGTTGTCATGAAAAATTTTATATGTTGAATTGGTGTCTTGTGAGATGTATCATGGTTGTTTTAATAAGAGATGCAATTGTATTTTTTGAGTTTCTTAAATATCTTTTAATAAATTCCACTTGCTCTTGAAGTGTACAATTAATAATTATTTGTGTATGATAATCAGTATTGTACATGTAAGCATGTATGTTTGATTCTTCAAATTAAAAATTAATTAATAAACATATTGAGGGAATGGACATCTTAAGGTCCTTTGATGTACTTGACTAATGGGAGTATGTACTCTCATATTATACTTTGTTTTGTTAGATCCTTTCTAATTTTAGAATGTTTACCTAATGTTTGATTTCATTGATGATCATCATAAAGTTAATATTCTATGTTATTGTATGTTTTATGTATAAATATACCCATGGGTATTGAAATTTTAAACATTATGAAATCCTCAGATTAGCATTCATCTAAAGTATGAATTTAATGTCAATAAACTATGTCTTATAGAGTGACATTGTCAAGTAATTTCAAGAATATTGAAGAGACATATATATATATATATATATATATATATATATATATATATATATATATATATATATATATATATAATATGAATTTTTCATTAAAATTAGAGAAATCATAAGGAGCACTAATAATGAAAAAAAATAGTATGTTTGATCATATTTGGTACTTTTTTCTTACTACATAACCACACTAAAATCCATTATTGATATAGTTGTTAGCACTTTTAACCATGGATTAGTCCTATGTCATGGCATAAAGGTTATTGCAATTCAAGGTTTGTTTACTACATTGGATAGGATTGTTAAAATGTTGTCTCTAAGGGCTAAATTATTTTCTAAAACTGTGGCCATATAAAGTATTTAGTTAATAAATTCAATATCTTGGTTTCAAAACATATTTCTTTAAAACTCTTATGAAACCTAATTAATACTACTCAAGTGGGAGAATATTGAAATTTTCCAAGAGTTAAGTTACTATTAGTTGGTGAATTTAATTTAATAAAATTAACTGATTAAAATTTAACTAGTTGTGAGACATGCATGATCCCCAATTTAAAATTATGATCTAAGAAGAAATAAGCTTAACACACATCTATATGAATTAGTATGCTTTGGTAATTGTGTAGGCCAAATGCTTAATAATCCTTTTATGGAAAGGATTATTAAGAATTATAATTAAGTCTTCCCTTCATTTCTAACAATAAAATAGATTCTACCCATTGAGAGCCGTTATAATAGAGAAGAGTAAAGAGAAAAACTTAGCTTTCACCAATTCATTTGCTTCTATTGACCATACATTGAAAATTCTTTGGATACAAAAATTCAATCACATATATTAGTGTTCTAATCTCTCACATATGTGGTCTTGGTTGAATTCTAACATCTCTAAATTAATAAAATTTTTAGTAAGTTGAATCAATTGAATTATAATTCATTTATCCATAAAATTGAATTATAATCCAATGACAATTTTATATGTTATTTATTTTAATTTTTAAAATATTATCATTTATATGAATTCATACATTATTGATAATCCATTGAATTCATCCTTGCTTACAAATGAGATTTTGCCCATGCAACTAAGCTTTGTTTCCATAATTTTTATTGTATTCCTTCTCTCATTGTTATTTTAGTGTTTGCAATTACTAACTCTAAATATCACTATTTTTACAAAAATTGTTAAATTATTATTATTTCATTGTGTTTTATCATCATGTAATAAAATATTTTATTTCAATTTGAATATATTTTTCATTGCTTTCTTCATTTAGATTTTTGACATTATAAAAATTCACTTATGATTTTTATTATCATTGTAAAAAATTCAATACCATAAATATTTTTATATTTAATAATGAAGTTGTCCATACTTTAACTCAAATGGCTAAATACATAAGTTAGCCCACAAAAAATATGGTAAAGCCCAACACTAAAGAACACTTCAAAATAAGACCAAAAGGTAAACTGAGGCCCAAAAAGGTCCAATTCATATTAGACCAAAAGATGGGTTCAAAAGTGACCAAAATGGCATTATAGCACATGAGTTATTATGAAGGTATAAATAAATGAGGTCAACAAAGGCTTGGAGCTATGTAGTAGTCATTCAACTGAGGGCAAAAGTTGTTTTAGCTACAAAGAGCGAAGATCTCTCTCTTCCCTCTATTGGGAACTTATTTAAAGGTGGTGTGATTGGATTAGAATGAAGGCTTTGCTCGTAGTATGTAGGAGTGTTGGCTATCTTATGCTTAAGCCTTCTCATAACGAGCCTTTTGCATTGAAGAAAGTAAGAGAACCATAGTGATTCTTACCCTTTTATCCAAATAACCTTAACCCATCACAACCCCATAAAATCTCTTATGTCAATCTTTATCCATTACCATAAATATGCTATCATATTATTTGATAACCTATATGAATTATCATTCCATTATAATTATCCCAATATTATTCATATCAATTATCATATATTCTATGATATGATTGAACTTTATCCAAGGCCACTTTCTCTTCTTTCTATATCTATAAAAAAACTACTTTTACCCATTTGAAAACAATCAAAATCACCAAATATAGGCTCCTTTTTCCTTGCTAAAATACTTAAAAAAGAGTGTTTATTCTTTCTTCCTTTAAGCTACTCTTAAGGATTTTATTATTGTACTTATACTTTCAACCCTAGAACCTTAAAAATTAATATTCGGTGATTCCACTAAGGAAGTATATATAGTGATGGATCCAAATTAACAAGTGGCTCCTAATAGTGGAGATGGTAACAATATTACCTCCTCTAGCTAACATATAGCAAATAACACCTTGAAAAGCCTATAGATTTTATTGATTTAGTGTATAATCCTTAACTCAATGTTAATCGATCCTCATGATTGGCAGTAAATATTATAACACCAATTCTATCATTTCCATTTCCAGAATTGATTATAACTATGGTTGGTTAAGGAATTAATGTTGTAACAATGGTTATAAATCCGAATCCTTAGCCTCATGCATTAACATTAACTAGAATCGCTATGGTCATAATGTTTGCTATTTTCTTTGACGGTTTAATACAAGGATAATAATAAATAAGTGTAGTGTTGTTGAATATGATAGAAATCTTGCAATCCTGATCCTAAATAGGTATTATCCTTTAATAACCGTAAACTTTTCTTTCCTAGATTGATTCACAAACAGTTACCTAGCACTAACCTCAAATATTGATTATTATATAAACCATGTTGTCTAATCTCATCCTTTTAGAACTTTTGGAAAAAAGCAACTTAGTCATTTGATAGGTGCTTAGACTATTTCAACCAGCCATTAAGTCTTTTTTAACATTGTCATTTGCCTCTTTGTGATAAAAAAGGACTTATGTAAAACCTTAAAAGAGGCTAGACATAAGGTAGTTGCAAAGATAGACTTCCATCCACCATTCCTTAAGAAATGCCTATTTAACCTTATGCTTGAGTATATCAGTCCCTATTCTTCAAGAAATTTAATGTAAAAAACAATGTTGAGTATTATATCCACTAATATATTTATGACATGGGACTTTATGATAACAATCATGACTTTTATTTATATGAATTTTCTAAATATTTTTTAGTAAGGCATATAGTTGGCACACTAAATTGCAACATGGTTCAGTCCTAACATGGAGCAATATAATGGTGACATTCTATAATAAATTCTTTATCATTTAAAGTAATATTCATTTGTAGATGTAGGAAGACTTAGTTAAAAGGAAAAGATGTTATGTTTTTTTTTATTAAGCAGTATAGTGACCACTCTTAAAATTATTAAGAGGAAATTTTAGAATCCACATTGGTAGAAGGTTGCATCACTAATATAGAAGATCTAGTTATTCCATATTTATACTTTAGGGATATTCACAACTTCCAAGAGCTAATCACATGGACTAAATGAGTATCATTTTCATTAGACCAGCAAATGTGTCATTCTATGATGTTTAAAGATAAAAGTGCTAATGTGGCTATTGTAAAGCCATCCAGGGAAAAACCAACATTCAGTCTTGGCTTCATGTTAGAAAAGGGATACACTAAGATGCCACTACTAGGAAACTATGAGCCTTAGAGTTTGAAATCAAAGCCCTTTGATGGAAAGGTAAACTTTTCCACCTTTCCCTTATCCTTTAGAAAAACTTCTTACTATTCTTGTACTTAGGTTAATAAAGGCATCATCGAGTTACCTTAGCCAAAAGGCAATTTAATGGAAACTTAAAAGAAGGCATCATACCATAAATCCCCTATCCAAACCACTATGGATTGTTATACTCTGCAAAAGATTTTTGTTAGAAAAACCAAGTTAGGATAACTCCAAACTACAATAGAGAACATAAAAACTTAACTTTTCCCTGATCATGATGCTTCTTTCCTTAAAAATCCAACAATTAAACTACCTAAGGAAGACTATGTAAACATGTCAATCCCTGAGGTGAAAAATGTGGCCATAGCTTAAGCATTAGTTAAATCACTAAATTTATGTAATTTCTTTAATTTAATTAAATTTGATGAAGAGAGATAGTACTAAGCGTCTTTTGCTAGAATGGAAATCTCTTAAAAAGAAGTGGAAATTGTTTGCTATATATAGTTATTTGCAAAAGTTATCAAGGATCATTCTTTTATAAATGTCTTTAGAGAATCAAATAAGCAAGTTTCTTATATAGGCCATAATAGAACTTGGTATTTAGAAGCCACTATTGAAGCTAGAATAGTTTGCCATGTTCTAGTTAATAATGGATTTGCAGTCAATATCACTTCTTTGACTTTATTAAAAGCCATCAATTTTTATGAGGAATGGATTTAATGGTCCCCTAATAATACTTAATACTTTTAAAGGATTCCATATTGAAATAATGGTGCATTTGCAAATTGATGTAGAAGTCATTCCTATTAAAACTTCAAATAAGTTTTGTGTCATAGAAGGTTTATTAAGCTATAACATTCTATTAGGTCACCCTTGGCTTCATGCATATAACTATGTTTTCTGTACTTTCTACCAATATGTTAAAGCTAATTTTCAAACAAAAGACATTGAACTCTTTGCTTCTAAACTACCATTTGATAAAAATGAAGTGCACTTCACTAAGGCTAAACATTTTAACAAATTAGCATAGAAATGAGCTAATGTTAATAGATACCTATCCAAAGTCTCCATCATGGAATAATTAAAAGATATACAAAAAATAGGAGAAACATTATAGAAGTTAACAAATAAGAACAAATAGATCTTTAGGTGCTTGGAAAAAAACTAAGTTAAATATCATTGATATTCAATTGCCTACTATCTTGCGTTCTAAAAATGTGAAAGGTCAAATGGTCTATCATTTCTAATGTGGCAAAGGATTTAAGGAAAAAGGTTTGAAAGAAATGTGCTACATTGGTCATTTCCTAGGTCTTGATAAGATAAAAGGACAAGGATCCTTGATGCTAGAAAGACTGAAAGAAACCCTAGCAATATTGCCAGACATGCTAAAACTAATGAGTAAATAGCTTGAAATAGTTAACCTGGGTGATGCCTAGGTAGTGAAAGGGAGGATAAGCCTACCCCCATCAAAGCTAGTTTAAGCACTATAGAAAAACAACAATTGATAGCTTTGCTAAAAGAATTCCATGCTATTTTTTTCTTGGAACTATTATGAAATGCCAAGATTGAGCCTTGGCTTGTTGTCTCACTATCTAGAACTAAACCCTATGACAAAGCCAGTAAAGTAACATCTAAGGCAATTCCACCTTGATATGGAAACTTATGGTGATGTAGAGGTGGAAAAGCTCTTTAAGGTTAGTTTCAAAAAACCCATAAGCACTTTATTTGGTTATCTAGCATTGTCCTATTTAGGAAAAATATAGGCAAATTTGAGTTTATGTAAACTTCAAGGATTATAACAAGGCTTACCTAAAAGATAACTTTCCCTTGCTTCACATTGACACCTTAGTTGACTCTATGGTGGGTCACAAGATATTTTCTTTTTCATAAATTACATCAAGGGGTAAAATCAAATCTTGAGGCACCTACTAAATGTTATGAAAATAGCTTTTAGAACTCCTATAGGTAATTAGTCATAGCTATGCCTTTTAGTTTAAAAAATATAAAGGTAACTTATTAAAACGCTATGATTGTTATATTTCATGATATGCTATATGATTTTATTGAAGACTATGTAAATGACTTAGTAATCAAATCCAAAAAGAAGAAAAACTAGATGGATGAGTTGAGGAGATTCTTTGAAAGGTTTAGGAATGCTGGAAATTGCGCATCATACATGCACAGCGGAATAAAATTTTTGCACGATTTCCACCAAGGATCCATGCGAATTTAGAACACCATAGATTAGGGATTAGGGTTTATACCTTTTGGCCAAAATCTTCTGTCCACTGCACAGCAAATCCGATCTGCTATCCAAATCACAAACCGAAATAGAAACTTAAAGATCAAATCACCAATACAGCATTTATGTGACTGCACCTCTGTGGTATCCACATGAACCCGTGATTCACCGATGAATGTCCACTACACACACCGGTTGGAATTGGTCTCCTTACACCTCGTAGTGCTAGCTACGCCTCTTCAGGGGTTTTTGGTCAAGGAGAGGTGCTAGGGTTTTCTATGCCTTTTTGGTGCGTGAATAATGATAGTTAATCTATTATTACCTAACAAGCCTATTTAAATAGGTGCATAGAAAAACCTAACCTATTTAGGCTTTATTCCATGTACAATTATAGGCTTATTATTGGGCCTTATAATTATAACATGAATTTTCAAATATTAAGCCCAAACAATTTGGTCCATTAATTCCAAATTCACTTGACTCTAAGTGTGCGACCCTATAGGCTCTCATTACGTTGGCAATGACCATTAATCATATTAATGATCATAAACAATGATTGGTGTCTAACAATATATCATTGTTACCCAAGTAATAAGAAAGTCGGTGATTTGACTAAACCTTTACACGTGATCATCACTTATGTCCTTTTGTCCTATACATCTAGATTGAGCACGAGACATGGACCGTATCATTCCCGTATAGCCTAACCTTAAGGTTTCTTGATTCCTAAGTAAGTTGACTGAAACAAATGTAATTGACATCTCATGTCAATTTATCTGAGCATGGCCATGTATTTTCTCAGCTTTACTTAATCAAGGGGCCCATAGATGTTACTCCTGTTATATAGGAGGGACAAATCCCATCTTGATCACACAAACCCCTCTGCATGATATGTGACATATCCAATATCTACCCTTGCATTCACTTAACCATTAATGACATAGAATAGTATCAAAATATAAAACTCACATATAGGGAACCTTGGTGATCTCAAGTCAAAGGACCATATTAATAATGATCACTAAGAACCACTTATGACACTCATATAACGATCCATGTAGTGTTCTTAATATGGGTCAGTCCAGTATACAAGTTCTCTAACTTGTACTCATGTGTAAACTTAATATCCCATATAAGTCTTCACACATGCTAGTCTTAACATATCAAAGCAACTTAATCCACAATGATATATGACTAGGGACATTTAAGAATACAATTATTCTAAGGTTATTATTATAATTGAATATATTACGCAGACAATATATATAAATATAATAATTAAAAATGCCATTAAAATAACATGATTCAAAATTACAATCACCAATATAATTGGTTTTAGGGCATATACACTAACAAGGAAATACCAACCTAGGCTCAATCTTAGGCAATGTATTTTTAAGGTTTCATTAGGAAAGGAAATCAAGGTAAATGAACATAGAATTGAAGAAATAAGGATGATTCTAAGGTCAACAACCTAAAGGAATTTAAATGTTTCATACAAAAAATATCTTATATTAGAAGAATCATCCTAACATCAGCAAAACTAATCCACCCTTTCAAGCATTTCCTAAAAGAGAATGCTGACCTCAATGGGAAACAAAGCATTTAAGAAAATTATTCAAGTTATGACTGCTTGTCAATATGAAACCCCTCTCATTCTTTATCTTACCTTTATAGAAAAATTCATTAGCATTCTCTTGGCTTAAGAGGCAAAAGAGGTTAAAAAGCTTATTTATTATCACAATCATCTACTTAAAGGACTTGAAAAGTAGTATTCTTTTATTAAAAAAAATCAATGCCTTGCTCTTGTCTAAATGAGTTAAAAGTTTTGCCACTACTTTTTGGCACATTAAGTTCAATTAGTAACGCAGTCTGACCTTATCAAATTTTTTCTATAGTGGCCATCACTAATGAGGAAAATGACAAAACAAATGTTGATGACAAATGAATTCGATATTCAAGTAGTTAATCTTAAGGCATTAAAAAGTTAAGATTTAGCTTATCTCCTAGCCCAATTTCTAGTGGCAAGTTATAATTCCTCAAAACCTACTAAAAATTGAAAATATGCCATTTCAATAGATGACTACTTTATGCAAAGTACCATGATCTTAGGAATTATATTCAACATTTCACTACTTACTCCAATAGAAAGGGTTGGGCTCATTCTAAAAAAATCTTCATGGAAATACCTATTCTACGGCTTTTAAGTTGGACTTCCTATGCATGAACAATGAAGCAGAGTATAAGGCTTTGATCTTAAGGCTCATGATGGCCAAAGAAATGGAAGTAAAAGAGATAATAGTTGATTATTAAACAATTAATAGGATACTTTGGGTTAAAAAGTCGTTCTTGGCATAATACAAAGAAATAGTAAAGATCATAATGGCCAAGTTTCAAAAGGTCACTCTCTTGCATTCTTAAAGAGAAGGAAATAAAGAAGTAGATGCATTGGCAACCTTTGGTGCATGAATGATAATTAAAAATGGTGGAAGTATCATCATCAGGTTATGTAGACAGTTATGTACCATCCTTAAACTTTAAGATTTAGGGACACAAAATGATTAGAAAGTTATCATCTTGTAAGAATTGACTAATTTAAAGTCAACTTCAATAAAAACTTTGCAGGACTATCAAATATTGAATGATACTCTTTACAAACATAGTCCTCAAAGGATTGTAATGAAATGTATTTCAAAAAAATAAGGGAAAAAATGTCAAGGTGAGGAAGGGTCACTTTTACATAGAAAAATGCAATGATAAAGGTACTTTTAACTCACTATGAAGAGAGATCATGATGCATTTCGAGCTACTTATGTAAAATGCACTACTTATGGATGGAAGTAGGAACCATCATAGAGGAAGATTGAACGAAAAAGTACCTACAACATCATTTAAAGGGAACTTTTCTTGCTAACTTAAAAGAGGTTAATAAAATAAAAAAAAAGAGGCAGTAAGATACTTCATGAAAGAGGGGATATTATATAGTAAAAGAGTAGGTAACAAACTAGGAAAATGCTTGAGTAAAGAAGAATAGCAAATCATGCTCAAAGAAGTGCACTAAAGACACTATAAAGAATATTAAGGTGCAAAAAAGTTATGTCATGAACAATTTGTTACCTCAGTTAATATGGGTCATCTATAGAACAAGATGCCTTAGCTTGTCTTCATCATTATAAACCTCGGCAAGTCTATAAGAATTCAATTCATGCTCTTACTATTGAACATTGTGCATTAAATACTCCATGGCTTTCCATACATGGGCATTTGACCTTATTAGCCCAATAAGGCCAGCATTGGAGGGGAAAACCTAAATACTCATGGTAACAGAGCTTTTCACTAAATAGGTGGAAGCATTAGCTCTTAGAATAGCAAATGGTGAAGCAATGGTAAATTTCATTAAAGAAAACATCATATATAGTTTTAGGATTCTAAAAAAGATAATTTCTAATAATGGCACCCCTTTCCTTAATATAATTATAATAGAAAAGTACTAAATTGTCCATGATAGATTGAGTCCCTATTATCCATAAAGGAACTAATGGATTGAGGCAACTAACAATACACTAATGAGAATCATGACTAAAATAATCAATGATAATCATTAAACATGAGTAAACTAAGTTTAACAAGCATTATAGGCCCATAGCACATTTAAGAAAAAGCCTTTATAACCAACACTATTCTTTTTGGTCTATAGAACAAAAACCATGGTTCAAGCTAAGTTAGTAGTACAAGAACCAAAGTCTAAGATTAATGATGCATGCATTGTAACATAATCCAAATTAGAATACTAGTTTGATAAAAAAGTTTTGTAGTAAAAGGTGACAAAATAGGTTAAACCTTAGCAATTCACTTGACATAACCTATCACAATGAATTACTAACTTTGATTACATATAAAATGCAAAAAAAATGCAAAACAACACAAAATAAAGTGCAAACAAGATAAAATGCAACCAATATATGAGAATTTAAATAAAACTAATTAGGGGGTTATGAAACAGTAATATAGAAAGAAAATCAATGCAAAAACATAATTGATCTTAGAATTTAAGAGCTCTAATGTGCATTAATCACATATCAAATATATTTAATAATTTCAATTGATTTTCCAACATAAAATTATTCAGAATCCATGCAATGGTTCATAAATTATATGCTAGATAACTATTTAGAATTTAATCAATTAAGGTTAGCAGAATTAAACAACTATTATAATCTGTAAAGCTATATTGAAATTGATTTGAAAATAGAATTCAATTTAATTAAATGATTAAACTAGATATCTCTAATTTAATCATTTAACTCTCTATTCTCATGTAAAGAATAGTTATTGACCAAGCACAATTTAACATAAAAATAGATAAGCATTAGAAATCACAAGGTTGGACAAAGATTCAACTTATACAATTCCAAGCAATTAGAAAAAAGAATAAATGGAAGAGGAAAATCAATTAGAAAAGGTTAACATTATAATTTAGGATCTCATAATACAAATAGAAATAAGCCTCAAATTCTTTAAATCAATAAGAATTTTAGCCTTCCATGGTTGAAAGAGAATAAACTTGAAGGAAGAAAAGTTACTATCTAAAGTTATATAGAAGTTATTATCTTGCCTCTAGAGGCACAAAATGCTATATCTGATTTTTTTTTAAAGGACTAAACCTAATGGATTAGATAATATGCCTCCTAAAGTTATAGAAAATAAGGCCTTACTAATTTTAAAAGCCCAAAACACTACAAGAAAATTGTTATTTTTCGATATCCGAATGCATTGGAAATACGTCGGAAAATGTTAATTTCCAACAGATTTTTTATGTCAACCAAAATGTCAGTATCTAACTCGTCGAATTTTTTTTTGACATTCACGACTGTAAAAATTTTTTGACGTCATTTCCAATGTCCATGTATATCATAAATTCTAATGCTCAACTACATCAGAAAATACATCAAAATTTTTTGACGTCCATGTATGTTGTAAATTCCAATGCTCAAGTATGTCGGAAAATACATCAAAAAATTTTGACATCATTTTCGACAGCTTATAACATAAAAAATATATGAATGTATTAATAACTCGGCAATGCCATGTAATTTTTTTTCAATGGTTGTATAGGTTAGAAATATTAACATGGCACTACTATTGATATGGTAATGACATGTCATTTTTTTTTTCGACCATGTATGTCGAAAAAGATGACTTGACAAGGTCATGTAATTTTTTTCTAATGGTCGTGTACGTTGGAAATATTGATATGGCACTAGTCTTGATATAGTAATGACATATTGGTTTTTTCCGATGGCCATGTACTTCAGAAAAGATGACATGGCAATGAGTTATTTATTTTTTATGCTTTGCAACATTAGAAAATTATAATTAGGATGTACCACATCACACTTCCGACGTCCTTATTCATCGGAAAGATGTTGGAATGTATAATATGACAAAAAAAAATTTCAAAATAATTTTTTTAAAAAAAATTTTGCCACCTGATTAAATAAGTCAACATTAATTTTTGAATATATATATATCCTACTTTAAATATAATCTAAAATATGCAATGCAAATTGAAATATATTAGAAATCAAGATCAAAATGACATAGTTGTTGTCCATATAATTCAACCAAAATACCATAAACAAAGGTATCAAACATTTGAAAATTTTAAATTAAAAATTATTTTATGATGCAATCCTATAATCTTCCTCATTTTCTTCCTCATCATCCACTTTTGCATTTTAGTTTGAAGGATTTTGTTATGAAGCCTGTAATGATCCACTAGAATGTTATTGTGGCCATGTTGCTGGATATGTTGGATATGTCCAATATGGTTGGACTAGTTGTTGTTTAGAAAGAGGCCACATAGAAGTGTAATGAGAAGTTATATGTGAAGAAGGCATTTGGATAGGCATCTGAGTGTGCATATAAGGAGAAGGCATCCGAGGAGGTGGTCCACAAGGCATAGAAGGCAGATGAGAAGATGATCCATAAGGCATTTGAGGAGATAGTCTACAAGGTATAGAAGGCATTTGAGTAGGTGGTCTATAAGGCATAGAAGGCTGCTAAACAGTTAAAGGCTGCATTCCAAATTATTACATCATGGATTGAACTGATTGAATAAAGTTATCATAGTTATATCCACCTTTTGTTTCCACTCTGCATCCATTTGTGAAGAATAAGTAGAAGGCCTTTCAAAATATTGTGACTTAAACCACATTATATGCGCCTATGATCCCATCCCATAAATTTAACCTTGTTTTTTTCCCATAACTTATTTCCATATTTGGGTATTAGATGGCATAGATGAACTACTACTCCCTTCTGATGTTGATTGAGAACCCGTCAATCTCTCTTTCTCTTTATTAAAATTCTCCTACAAAGGGAAGTAAAGCATAAATAGAAAATTATTAAACTTATATAAACTAATCTAAAATAATCATAATTCATATTTAATTAAACTAACAACTTACAAATGTTTAAGCAGCATAAGGATGCACCAATTGCCTTACACAATCCTTCTTTTTCTTGAATTTATATAAGTTAGCAAACATTTCATGAAATTTAGTTTTCTTTCTAGTTTATTTCTCCTATTTTAAATGATTTAAAATTTATAAATGATATATTAAGCAATTGGTTATACACATGTAATATATATATATAGATAAGGTTTTACTTACTTTTCTGAGGACATGTTCCACCATAGAAGGGATGCACCTGGTTTTGTAGCTCGATTCCTTTTATTTGCTCTTGCAGTTGCTTAAATTTTGGATCTTCCCATTAATGTAGAAGATCTTGCCAAATCTAGTTAGTAATCCAAATAGGCTTTTTGCCAGTTACTTGAGCTTCACAAAATGCATTACTCAATATTCTTGACCCTTGATGATTAAAAGCTTGCTATAATTTATCACGATTGATAGGATTTCATTGATAGAATTTCTACAAATGACATATTGGCAAAAAAAACATATCAAATGACATGGCCTTAATGATAAATAGAAATAATTAAATATATAAAATTTATAAATTAATATAGAATACCCTAAATTCTTTATCAAATCACATTAATCGAGTTAATTTTAGAATGTTTGTCCATTTCGCCTATGGTTCAGTAAAGAATCTCTGTACAATGTCCTTAATACAATGCACGGGTCCTTCTGTGGAAAAAACCTATTACAATATTTAAAAACATAATAATTTATTATATAGTTTTAAATTACTCATAAGTATAAATAATGATATAAACAAATGTGATAACTTACATTCACCCAGGCATTAAAAGTATATTTTCACTATGTGTAAATGAAATTGATCATAGCTTAGCCTAATGAGAGTTGCTGATGTTTGAGTAGAAGCCAAATAATCAGTAAATGGGGTAAATGACTCATGAAAAGATTAGGTAAAAGGCATGCTAGGAGAAGGGGACTGAATGGGAGATGGCATATGAGAAAGTGAATGTATAGGGGCTAGTATACTAATAACTTAGGTGGAAGGACACATCCTAGAATGAGTTTGTGTAGGAGAGGCCATGCTGGAAGTCATCTATGATGAGATTTGATCAAAGTTTAGTTGTTAATTAGGATCGAGAGTAGGCATAAACATATATCCCGATGAGTGCTGGCCATTAAAAGATATCCTAGTTGAGGGTGGCTGAAATATGGTAGGAGCAAATTGATTTTTTTTTACTTTGCCTTGCCTTTCTCTTTAACCTTGTTTTATGACATTTGCATTGAGGAAAGATACCAAATAAGTAAGTATTGAAAAATTTTAGCATTTAAAGTATGTATATCAAATAAAATAGACATGCATATATTATGTAGAAAAAAATAAATGCAATGAAAGTGTAATAGGTAATGTGATTTAAGATATATAATTAATTGCATTCAATTGATTATCCAACCTATTAATCAGAATCATTGAGATTATCTATTTGCTCATCCTCATTATTATTTTGGTCCAAGTCATCTGAACCTGTGAAGTCAGATTCTTCATATTCATTTTCTGATTCATCATCATCTTCTACAATATGATCTCTTTTTAAATTAGGAGCTTCAACTTCCTCCATTCCTCCATTAAGATCATGTAAACTATCAATTTATTCAATCTCAAGTATGATTTGAATAGAAGAAGATCTTTCATTTTGATAAGCAACTTCCAATGTAGCATTATTTTCAATCATACCTCTTGGCTTGATTTTGATTACCATCCACCAAGGTCACTTCTCTCTTATTGATTTTGGATATGGTTCATAATACACTTGTGTTGCTTGATATGCAAAGATGAATTAATCATATTTAACATATTTTCTACTATGCTTAACCTTCATAATTCCATACTCTTTACAAACCTTCATTCCACGATCAATTACTGAATCAAACTAATTATAAGCAAATAGGACCAACTTTTTTAAAGGAGTGCTTGGATACTTAATTTCAATAATCTTTTTAAGCATTCTAAAAAAGTCATCTTCCCCTATGTTAACATTTCCTGTACCTGTCACACAAACTCCACTATTATTTGTCTTTTTCTTTCACTACATGATAAAGTATGGAACTTGTACCCATTTTCAAAATAAATTGGCCATGTCTTAACCTTTCTAGAAGGACCACATGCTAAGTCATGCAAACATTGATTGGTGACACCATTTTCTAGATTTAAGACCTATATTCAATAAGAAAGGTTGATAAAGACTTAATATTAAGAATAAAAGCTAACTTTGTGAGCTACATCTATGAAATAAAGGAAAGAGATCTTTACAAAATCTTGAAATCATTTTTGAAAATGGTTAGCAAGTGTTACTTCTATATCATGATCCATTATATTTTGATGCATCATTTTCATCCATTGAATGAATAAGCTATGCACACATTTAATAAAATATTACCATATATTATAAGTTAGCTTTAAAATTAACAAAGATATGCATAATAGAAAATTAGTACTTACTTTTCATAAGGTTCGACCTTGTTACAATTTAGCAAGACATATAAATGGGCAGCATGCAACTTATATTGTTCCAGCCATCATTCAATACACATACCAGATGGACGGCTAGGTAGATTGAAAATGAATAGAGTACAATCTATAATTTCAATCTCACCACCATCATCATTCCACCTAATTCTTGTTGCACTTGTTTGTACATGAGGCTAAAAATAATATTAACAAAAATGTGTGATTTCCTCAATCAAGTATACCTCATAAATGGATCCCTCAGGACGGGCCCTATTTTTCACTTTTTGCTTTAACTTGTTAAGGAATCTCTCATAAGGATACATCCATTGGTATTAAACAGGCCCACTGACTAATGCTTCATATGGCAAATGGATTGGTAGATGCTCCATGACATCAAAGAACTCGGGTGGAAATATTCTTTCTAATTTGCAAATGATGAAAGGAATATTTTTATGCATATTCTGCAAATTCTCCTTCTATAACACTTGAACAAATGCTTCTAAAAAATTAGCTTCATTCAGTTAATGACATCCATATACATTCTGGTAGTGCTCAAAATGCAATTGACAATAAACATTCCATGAATACATGATAGTCATGACTTTTCATTCCATATATTCATCCATCTACAACATTCACAGCTCTATCTAATTTGATAGCATAATCATCAAACATGCATAATTCTTTCACCCACTCACACACCACTCCTTTTTTATCCATATCTAGTGTGAACATTGCTTTTGGCTTGTAAATTTTCCCGTTTGTTTGTTCTTATAGCTCCAACTCCCTTCTTTTGCAATATTCTTTCAAGTCCATCTTTGCTTTTACATTATCCTTCATTTTGCCTTTAACATATATAACAATGTTGAATATATTATCAAATATATTTTTCTCAATATACATTACATCAAGGTTGTGATGAATGAGGTTATTCTTCCAATAAGGCAATTCCTAAAATTTACTTTGTTTAGTCTAATTGTGGGTCTTTCCATACCTTGGTAATTTAATTGGCCAAACTTTAGTTAATTTTGGAAAGTGGTAGACTCTTATCCATAATTGATCACTAGCAAGCCTAACAGGAGGATTTGATCGCTTTACTTTATTTTTCAAGAATGCATCTTTATTCCTCCTAAAAAGGTGGTCCATATCTAAACACATGCAATAATAATCAAACCATGATTGCTTTCTACTATTTTTCAATGTGAACGCCTTGGTTTCTCCATACATATTGGACAAGCTAACTTACTAGCTATCATCCAACCTGATAACATGTCATATGCGGGAAAGTTATTGATTGTCCACATCAAGTGTACTCTTATGATGATATTTGCTTAGTAGAGACATCATATGTTGGTACACCTTCTTGCCACAATAGTAATAACTCATCAATTAAAAGTTCCAAAAACACATCAACTCTATTTTTAGGATTATCAGGGCTTGGAATGATCATTATTAGAAACATATATGGAGGGGTATTACATATTTCTAAAGGAAGATTATAAGGAGTGACAATTACAGGCCAACATGAATATGCAACAACCGATTGACTATATAGAGTAAATCCATCTGAACATAGGCCTAGCCTCACATTCCTTGGCTTAAAGGCATAGTCAGGATACATTTCATCAAAGTACTTCCAAGCCTCTCCATTTAATGGATGGCACATCACTCTATCCTTTGTATGATGCTCATGGTGTCACTTCATATGTGGGCCTGATTTTATTGATGCATATAATCTTTGCAATCTTGAAATAAGGAGCATATAATAAAGCCTTTTATATGATACTTCTTTAGGCCTAACCCTCCTCGATCTATGTTGTCTATAGCAAGGAGCATTACAAATTTTACATTCTTTCTCATTGATAGTATCTTTATAGTAAATTATGCAATTATTTTTGCAATAATCAATTTTTTATACATGAGTCCGAACTTATGAACTTTATGCTTTGCTCTATACAAATTTGTAAGAACAAGATTGTTTGGTAGGTGTGATTTTATATATAGCTGTATGATTTGATCAGAGCATCTCTGTGGCATATTAAAGTCCAATTTGATACTTAGCATCCTCACTACCCATGATAACTTAATATGATTGTTACATTCAGGCCATAATGGTTATTGAGAAGATTTTAACATTATCTTGACATTCTTTATTTAGAGACTCATATTGATTGGTCTAAAAGTGATCCTCAAAATATGAATGACCAACATAAAAAATCATACTTTCAAACTGATTAGAAGAGCTTACATCATAAGTTCCCCTTACAGTGGAATCCATTCTTTCACCTACAACTATATTTAGGATAGCTTTCCCATGACTAGTCCAATACTAGTAATCTTCCATGAACCCACATCTATAAAGACAAAGCTTAACATTATTTATAGGAAAGAATCTCTTATTTTGATGCTTTCTACATGGACATCTAATTACACCATCTTTTTGATAACTTAGTTGTTGCTGTGCATATCACAGAAAACTCTTAACGCCACTTAAAAACTCATCTATAAGCCCCTACCCATCATCTTGAAATGTATTGTACATCCATTTATAATGTGATGGGTACTCATCCATTTGGATTCAAACTAAACTAATTGTCAAAGGTTTGTCACAAATATAACAAAATAATATGACTTCAAGAATATACCCTCATTCTAATACATAAGTGTGCCTTTAAGTACGTTGTATTGAATTATAATAAGAGAAATGAATAATTTATGCAAAAGTTAGTTCAAAGTGTATGAGATATATGCCAATGCATAAAGTTCAAGAATCCCAATAAGAGATGAATTACATTAAGAGAAGAAGTGGAAAGAATCATCTAGTAGAGTATTATACCTTGTATAAAATGCAGGAAGGCATAATAGAAATAGATTAATTCTCAAATATATTAGGTTGATCACACTTTAATTTTGGCCTTCAAATGTTAAGAAAAAAAATAAACATTCAATATCAAGAGAAATAGATATGGTAGGAAAGTTGAATTTAGAAATGTAATTGAATATAGATATATAAATAGACTAAATATAGCATTCAATAGATATATTAATACAATGAAAATAACTTATTATTAGAAATTAATTACCTTTCCCTTGAATTGCCTCTGTTAAATAATCACAAACTCTCAACAAAGTTGTAGTCTCATAACCCTTGATACTGATGTAATCAACAAAATTTACATCATGCATATAATGTGGCTATCTTTAGTTTACACTATCTAGAATTACACTAGTTTATAAGTTTATTTTTAATATATTTATTATTATATTAGAGAACCTAATATATACACTATAAATAATAAAAGCACAAGTTTATAAGTTTATAATTTTTATTTATTTTCAATTTTAAATTGTAATAAATATAATGATAGTGTATATATTATTAACACAAAATTCTATTATTACATTTATAAATTAAGAATTTAATAGTAAGCATAATAGAAGTACATGATATATGTTGGTGTATTAATTCTATTATTAACACAAAAAGCATTACTTTAGGATTGTGGAAAGAGCAATTCATTGTGAATCGTGGTTAAAATGAATCTAATTTTAAGGATCAATATTTATGATTGATGTAAATTGATTTGCAAATTTTGATTTAAAATTTGCAAAGTTCAGAAATTAAATGGATATGAATCAATTCATTTTAACTGCATTTAAAAAGTTCAAATTTATTATATTCAATTAAAATATAATTCAATTTTGTCAATTCTAATCTACTTGTAATTCCTACTTTGAATATATAATTCATGACAAATATAATTACAGCATGATAATGTACGACCACAATCATTATCAACGTATTCGTGATTGGATGATCACATGTACAACATTACCAAACTATTGAAACTTGGGTGGCTGCCACTATATTGAGTATTTATTAATAATTGGAGAAAAAATGTATTTATCAATAATAATTCTTTTCTTATCATATTGACATTTCAAAATTAGGCCTCCCTTGAAAAGTAAAATCATTGGATAAGAATTTTTTGAATTGACTCTATTATTTTCAAATATTTATATATTTATAAATTTAAATTTCATCTATTATTAATATAAATTATTTTTATATAATCATTTATTTATATTATTATATTAATAAAATATTATTAAAATTATTTTTTACTGTTATTTATTTTTTAATAATACATATTTTATTTATTAATAATGTAATAAATTTTATATTAATAATAAATCAAATTTAAACTTTATTTTACTATTTATATTTAAATTTAAATTTTGTTACTAATAATTTCAAAAGGTTAACAGTATATAAATATTCTTATAAGTTTTCAAAGAGATTAATGATGAACTTTATCTTTAAAGTAGACCAACTTATCTACCCCATCTTTTAAAGAAAATAATAAACATTGAATAAGAAATTAAGTAATTAGGCATGCAACGAATTTCACATGAAATGCTACAAACTTGGGCTATATTTAAATTTAAAAATTAAAATAGATAATTTAATCATCAAAAATTTAAATTTTATAGACTGTGTTTAGTAATAAATAGACAAAATTTATAAGTTAATTAAGCATTAAATAAGAATTTAAAAATATTTAAATATAATCAAAATAAATGTTATTTTATAAATTTTATATTTACTCTTAAAAATACTATATTAATTATCATTCTTCATTGATAAAAAATAAGCAAATTTTTTTCTTTTTAATTTAATTATTAAAACTAAATTATGTAAAATTTCAAAATTTTGAGATTAATTGTAAATACTTTACCTAAGCAAAACGTAATAGAATTTAATAGTAAGGATTATCTAGTTCCTAGTCCAGCATTACTCTATCATTATATTTATTACCAGACTAAAAAATTTAGTATGATTGTTTATATCATGTACTGTAATGATAAAAATTAAGAAAAGTATATGTTATCAATTCTTCAAACAATGAAATAAAAAGTCAACATCAAAGTATGATAACAATCTATAAATAGAAATAATCTATCATTTAGATTAAGTCAGAGTAGCTTCTATGTTTTGAAAAATATAATTTAGACACATCACTCATTCTTTGTGATGATATGAAATTAGTCATGCTCTAAAAAATTAGAAATTAACTAATTCATAATTCAAAAGTTAAAAGGATAAATTATATTTTATTCTTTTTTCTTAATATGGAGTAATATGAATTTTTTATGTGATAAAAAGAGTAAAAAATAGATACTTAAAATTTTAAGTTCAAACATTACAACGCTACTAATGATGTATTTCATGCTTTCTAAGAAAATTAACCTCAAAGGAAATATCTGAGAGAAGCTATTATTACTATAGGTTGATGTTACATAAAGAGCCTTATAGGAAGTTGTGCGCCTCCCGTAAGCAATCTGACAATGGAAACAAAAAATGCAATCGACAAAGCAATCCAAGTCCCTAAGACGTGCTATCGTTGACACTTGGACTAAAATTTGTCACCTTAGTTGCTTCACAACAATAGACTATGAAAAATGTTTGGTCCAAATTAATGTTCAACTTGTATTCTCTCTAATAGATTGCATCAAAACAAAAATAAAAGCTGGGAAAGAATACAAATTAACTTACTATCTTGATGATAACATGAATCATTCTGCAAACCAGAGGAAATCAAATATTATCCTGAGCTTCTGTGCTTTCTCTCCACTTCTTCAATATCTGATTTCTTCTATGAATTGGAGGTGTCTTTTTGCTTCTGGTTTTTTAAGCAAATAAGGAAGTGCAATACAAGTCCTGATTCTGTATCATCTCAGTCATACTTGATGACTATGCTTTGTGCAATCCATTAGTCACTTCAGATTGTAGGATTCCTTGTTAACCAATAGAAGTTATAAGAAAAATCATATTAGCATACAACTCAGATTTGAGATTCATAACTTAAGGACTAACAACAAATCAAACATAATTTGCTACTTCCTTATTCATGGATAGAGAGAAGGGTATCAAAATTTTTAAAATTCACATAATTATCTTATAATTCTGCTATCTTTTAGTAAATACGGATGTCTGAGAAAGTGAGAATAGAATTAGAAGCTTCGTTCTTATTAACCCAATAAGTTATGTCAAATGTGGGGAAGAAAATAAGATTAGTGAATTAAGATCTATATGTGCATGTAGCAAAAATTTACAGTATGCATACTACTCAGTTGAATTTTGATTCTTCATAATATCCATAGTTAAACTCCTCGCTTTCCGTTATAAGACCCAAAACTGCGTGCAGTTGAAGTCAAGCAGATATATCCTTCAACTCATTCCATTTATACGTGGCATCTTTGTTCTTTTTTAAGCCACTATGTGGCATTTTATAATATAGGCAGGTGCACTAACTCCAGGGACACTTCTTCACTTCCAAAACCATTGCCTTTCAGCTGTTGGTTTTTCCAAAACCTCTGTTTCTTCTATAGACCACCAACTTCAGCATTTAATAATAATACATAGATAAGTAGGTAATGGATCATTTCTCTCTTTTTATTTCATCTTTGGAGTTGATTTTAACAAAACTTATGCCCATAGGTAAATCGATTGTGGATGGCATATTCATTTGTCTTTGTAATGTTTTGATCTTCAACAGCCACCTTTTTTTCTTCTTTAGTTGGTCACACATTGATAATGCTTGTGTTTTATTTTTATTTTTTATAGCATTGCTTCGTCTTGGTTTTAATAGATACAAAATTCTTCGACTACAGATTCTTAGAGTTTATTGAGGTGAATTACTTGGCTTTTCTGAACTAATCTAGTACAACATTCTAATTTTTTATCTATACTGCTTTGAAATGGTTGATTAGCTTCTTAGAAACTTTCCAAGAGAAAATTAGATAGGGAATCTAAAGAACAATTAGGTATTGAATATCAACATATATCTAATCTTTATTAATTTATTTATTTTTTATTTTTTGAAATTGGAGGAACTATATATGAACTAGTTTTTTTTGCACAAGCCTCAATTGAATGCCTACACTCTGCAAGTGAACTATCTACATGTTTTCTCATATTAAAGGAAGACAATTTTGCAATGCATGAAACTTAGTAGCCTAATTTTAATGTTTCTAGATTCTATAAAAAAATAATAATAATTTTGTTTCTAGTTTCAGCTGATTGCAAGCTTTCCTTCATGGCTTATCTAGTAACTTTCCTTTGTATGTTAGGGATACAAAATGATAGGAACCTTTCTCACTAGGGCTCTTGTGTATGTTTTGCTCCCATCTTAATCCATGGTTTTAAAGGTTTACATCATAACATTCATAATTTTAACTTTTCTTTTTCCTTGGATGTGTTGACAGGATAGTTTTTGGCTATGCCTATCTAGCCTATGAATGTTATAAAACTATTGAAAAGAATAAGCCAGAAATTGAACAACTACGGTTTTGGTCCTAGTATTGGTACATGGAGGATTACTATCTTGTTCTTATATAATTTTGTATGAAATTTCTAGCAATAAATACTAACTTCTCATCCTTCTCTAGTTTGCAGGATCTTGGTTGCTATTTTCACAGTATGTGGAGAATTGGTGATGCTTTTGTATCATGGTATAGAATTATATCCTAAGAACATTATATACTTTTCTTTTTATCCAAAGGAAATGTTATATGTATAATTTAAATTTTTTACCAAATAGAAAAATGAGTAATATCTATTATCCTATTTTTTCTATTATCCATGACTTTCAACTACATAATATATATATTTTGGTTGAAGTCCAACAAAAAGAAAATGAAAATAAAGAAAACAAGCATAATTAAGTGCTATATATATATATATATATATATATATATATATATATATATATATATATATATATATATATATATGAAATCAGAGTGATATAATGGGTTTCCTACCAATATAGCAGCCATAAGAAGACTTTTCACTTAAGTCCCTAGTATCATTCTGCATAGAAATAACAACTAGTGGAGATTGGATAACTAACTTTCTAGCTTGAGTTAGTGGTTTGATTTTTTTAAGAAAAATCAACTGAAAGTGACAAATAAGGCTAAAAGTTTTCTCACCTCTGTTCATTTGCTGAGAAAAATCAAGGGGAAAAAAGTGCAGAACTTTGCAACGAGTAACCTAAAACTTCAATTGTAGAAAAATTAGAGATTTATTAAACATTTGGATAAAAATAAGCATTATAGATATCATATATCAGAGATTCACAATTAAGAGATTTTGTTTCTATATCTTATATTTTCTCAGTTGCTAAACAAGGGATTAAGGATGGTTTTTCTCAATTGAACGAACTTTAAAAATTGACCAAAGTTTTGAGCATCAAAGGGGAAATAAATGAACAATGCTCATATCCAAATCTGAATTCCGTAAGAATGTAACTCAAAAATTACTCACTTACCTAATCAGAGTAGTGGAAAAAGGTTGAGCAAATTGTAGAACAGATGGCAATGCTTCAAATTCTGTCTCTTGTTGGCTTAATCAACGGTGAGGAGTAGTGGTGGCTCTTGGTGATTAACCGATGATAAAGAGTGGTGGGTTAGGACAGAAAATGTTGATTGGAACTAAAATGAAAAAGGATCGAGCTTCCTAGTTTTTGGAAAATGATTCCAAGTTTTCCAACAGCCTTCTGATGTCCAAGAATGTCACAAATATATCTGGCACATAGCATTCTAATACTTGTAAACGTCAGAAACACCACATCAGCAACTTCTCATATTTATTACTTTTTTTCAACGTATAAGTGAGAATTTTCGACGGACACAAACATAAAAAAATAACATAATATTTATTACTTTTTTTCAATGCCTGAGTGGGAATTTTTTATGGACACAAACATTGAAAAAAATAACATAATATTTATTACTTTTTTCTGACATTTGATTAAGAATTTCTAACAGACACAAACATAAAAAAAAATAACACAATTTTTTTTATTTGCAATTAACATTCCGACGAACTTCTGATATCTAGAACTAACCATTAGAGATCCGTTAGAAAATGATGTCAGAAATTAGTTGATTTTTTGTAGTGAAACCTAATTTGTAAAATAATACACTGCAAGAGATACTGTAGTAAAATCTTATAAGTTTAACTTTTACCCATGTAAGATTACCAAAACTACATAGTTTTATTAAAATCCAAACATGAAAGTTATAAATCTTCCTTTAAACTTTTTAATAATATAAATGTTAACTAAATTTGATATCGATAAATTAAGATATAGCTAAAAACCTAAAACAATGTGAAAATTCAACATTAATCGAACAATTTCAAAATATTGAAAAACTAACCCCAAATTATATAACAATATCAATTTTATAAAATTAAGCATATGTAATACATTGAGAAACATAAAATAGGAAAAAATAATATAGTCAACATCTTGTACATCAGTTAACTTTAAAGATAAAAGCATAAGACTTACAATTATTTTAAGTTGAGATAATAGAAAAGAGATGAAAAGTACAAGAGTGTAATATCCCAAGTTAGAATATAAAATTTTATAACTTTTGACGCTTGTGAAAAATTATTTATTATTCAATTAATATGTGGTTTTAAATTATTTTTCGTATATAAGGATTTGGAACATTAAAAATGATATTTATGATAATACTCAAAATTTATTTTTATATATGGCCATTGTCAATTTAAGACTAGTTTAAAATAATTTTTATGGAGAATTTCCTATAAATTAAAAATATTTTAGTAATTATGAATGCAAGTTATCCCAAGTTAGAATATAAAATTTTATAACTTTTGATGCTTGTGAAAAATTATTTATTATTCAATTAATATGTGCTTTTAAGTTATTTTTCATATATAAGGATTTGGAACATTAAAAATGATATCTATGATAATAATCAAAATTTATTTTTATATATGGCCATTGTCAATTTAAGAGTAGTTTAAAATAATTTTTATGAAGAATTTCCTATAAATTAAAAATATTTTAGTAATTATGAATGCAAGGATCTATGAAATAAATCGTTGTATTTGATAAATTATTTTTAAAAATCGTTAAAGTTTGAAATAAACTTATTTTTAAATGGTTAATATTAATTTGATATTTGTTTGAATATTTTTATGGGATCCTTCTTATAAGTTGGAAATAGTTATTATGGATATAAAGTTTTATTAAATAAATTAACAATATTTAATAAATTATTTTGAAAATTATGGTATTTTCATGTTGGGAGAAAATTAAAAATATTAATTAAATTAAGATTCTAAATAAAATTAATCTTATAAAAATGTGAGTATGAAGATTTTATTTATCAAAAGTAATTAAAATGCTTACATTGAATTTTAAAGTTATTTGGAGAGACGTATTGTAAAATATAAAAATTTAATAGCTAAGATTGATTTAAATTAAAAAAAGGGCTGAGATTTTAGTTGTAAAATAGCTACAATACACCAGCAACACAGAATTAAAACTTGGAGCTAGTATTTTTACTCAAGTCAGTGCTTCTTTTTATTTGATTCAGCTCCCTCCCTTCATATTTTTTCATCACTCTCTCTCTCTAAAAAAGAAACCACCAGCAGCTTCTGTCTCTCCCCCTTCTTTTTTTTTTTTTTTTTCCTTTTCTGGTCTCTCTTTCTCATTCCTTCTCTCTTCTTCTTTCTCTCAAGTTCGGCTGAAGCTTCTCGCCGCTGCTGCAGTTCTTCTCTCTTCTCAGCGTCTCCCTCTCTTTCTTGACTCCAGCTGGGTAGCAGTTTTATGCCGCGATTGGAAGCTGATGTATGCCAACGATTGTGGCCCCTGCACAGTAGCTGGCTTCTGTTACGTTGCCTTCAGCTATTTTATTGCACGTGTGAGCTGAAGGAGACAAATATGGAAGCTACTGCAACTGCTGTCATTTCCGCCCCTCCTGTGACCGCCACTGCTATGCTCTTGTTTTCTTGCTATAGCTTCAACTCGGTGATGCGAGGGAATAACCAAAAAAATAATAAAAATAATAATGAAATAAATAAATAATAAAAGCCACAGCTGTTGTTGCTGGGGGTATATCCTCGGAATGGGTCACGGAATCATGGCCATTTTAGCAAAGGGAAGCAGTTTGAACAACTAGACCCGTTGGTGTCTTTCAAAGCGGCTGTTACTAACGAAGTTCCAATGACTTTCTTTGCATTGGTAAGCTGTTTTGAAACAAAACCCTAAATATTTAAGTTCAGTTAGACAAAGAAATCAGAAATCCCTAAAGCATGATTGTACACTTAATTTCTTGTTGCAAGTTTAGGAACTTTACGGAATAATATCTCAGACTATTTAAACAGCATAATTAAAGCTTAAAGAAGACGTATAGAAGAAAATTTGATTAGGATTATTATACTCCTAACCTTATTCATAAACTTGAAAGATAAATGCAAACCGAAGATGCTGAATGTAGAAGCTCTGAGTATTTTTGAGAAAAAAATGACGATACATGATGTGTGTATATATATATATATATATATATATATATATATATATATATATATATATATATATATATGGCTTGCAAAACTTTATATTTGAATTCTTAGCCTAGTTAATGCTATATGATCAATTGTTATGCGTATGGTGTTTGAAAGTTCCTACTTATGTAAAATAATTGGGATTTTCTTAGAGAATTATATTCTAGTGTTTTGATTAAATCAAATTTAAAGTAAAAGAAATCCTAAAGGATGTGAGAATGTGATTTGGGAAAATGGCTTGAGATAGAATTAGGCCATTGTGAATTAAGTGTATAACATCCAATAATAAGATGATTGAAGTTTTCTCTGAGCAGAGGGAATAGGAAGGATGGTGTATGGCTTTTATAAAATAATATGACCAAGGCAATATTGGAGTAGGAAGTTCAATGCATGCTTTAATAGTTTTATAGTTGATTTCGAAATATTTTTATTTATGATAAATCTTTAGACCTTTATGATAATACCATATATATATATATATATATATATATATATATATATATATGTATATATGAGAAGTAATATTATCAAATAATAATGGCTTTAAATTGGGATCTCCATATTATTAGTATCTTTATGGACTTGATCAACTTAAGAGAAAATAATAGTTACAAAGCAATTGTAATTAAACATATACTATGGAGATGAGTAAGGTATGATTTGGATTGAAAAATATAAATATATCAAGAGCTTGGAAAGAAAATGAGTGATATTAATATTTATGGTTTTAATTCATTATTGTAAAATATGAAATCGGACTGAAAAATGAAAAAATAAAATTGGATGCTTCGAAACTTCCAAGGATGGATTAATATTATTATGTGAGTATATATCTCATTACAGTTCAATATCTTAATCAAAATTAGCTTAAATGTTGTGAATGGTGCTTTTCCTTATTGATAGTATAGAATTTATATTCATGTTTATATTTATATTTGTATTTAAACTCAGTTTTGTAGTATAAGTACAAATAGCTATTTAGAGGGAATGTTAGTTGAATAGAATGCGCAATGGAAGCATAATAATGGCACTTTCGGCTAATAATGAATTGTGATTGAATTCAATAATGGTTGTGTATTATGCCATATAGCGGAACATAATGACATTACTATATAGTTGTGCATAAACTACTTGAGTGCTTGGTTTTATTCCGTGATGGATTTTGTTACTTTGAATTGATGAACTTTAAATAATTATGATATGAGAACTAAGCTTTCAAATGAATGTTCCTTGTGAACCCTGCCATAGAGGGCATTGGAAATTGTAAACTGTGCTAGAGAAATGGCAACATATATGGTGAGCTATGAATGGTGATGGAACTATGATATGAAAGCCAGATGGAAAATTCTTAGTGGACAGTTATGAAGAACATAAGATTGATCTAAGAGTCAGATGGGGAATTCTCAACAAATGGCTTATGATTGGACTTGACAACCATATAAATGTTTAATGGTTATTCAAACAGAATTTTGAATGTTATATGATGTGATATTGAAAATTGTGATGTGATTGAATATTATTGCTTAGTATGATTATGATGGTTGGTTGATGCTTGAGCCTTATTGGCCGGTTGCGATTGTGGTGTCTAGCCGAAATGGGTAATGTGTGATATGATCACAATGTTGTGTGCTATCAAATAATTGAAATTATTATGATTTGCAACAAATAATGTAGAATTTAAGTTACATGTAGGTGGATATTTCATTTGAAGCTCAAACTTTACACTTAGAATCTTAGGATAATTGAATAATTTTGAACTAAGAATTAATATTGGTATACATATACTCACTAAGTTCAGGTAACTCACTTTTCTTTATTTTTAATATTTCTAGGTTAAGATAAGAGCCCTTAAACCCCGTTGCATCTATGGAGATCCAAGACTACCTTACAAAAGAGTTTTGACAGTTGGATTAGGATTAGAAATAAAGATAGATTTTTCATTGATTCAACTATTAATGTGTTAAATTATTTATCTGTGTATATGTTATAATTGTATGATATTATGTGTGCTTGATACTATCATATTTGAAAATAAGACAAGTTTTAATATTGTAGGATGTGTGACCCTTGGGAAGTGTCCAAAAATAAGAGACTCTATCTATTTTTCTACAAAGCTTTTAAAAGTAAATTTTAAGTTTAGGATTTGGAAATTCCTGTTAGATAGAAAGAGAAAAACTTATGCAGGCTTGTGGAAACACCGAATATCGAGATCTGCACCGATCACAATTAGGTTGGGTCAAGACAAAGAGGCACATGCAATATATGTCAAAAGAATTACTAAAGCCTATTAAAAGATAGTAAGACCTTAGAGCTTCTAAGTGGGAGGTCAAGTGTTAAAAGCCACAAACCATATCATAAAGGATTTGCATGCCTTAAAGTTCACTTCAAAGTAGGAAGGCTCTTATATAGTAAGAGAAATAAAGTTTAGTGGATATTGTAACTTACTTTACCTTGAGAGCGGATTAGAGACTACTTTTATTAATTGTAAATATGTAAAATGATACTATCCTTAGAAATCTTTGTAATCAAGGCCTTGGAATCCATACAAATGCAATATTTAGCATAAAACACGTATAAAAATTTATGAGTTAAAGTAAATCATATTAGTAAGCATACTTTCATAAATTTGGTAAAGAAAAAAATTAATCATTCCTCAGCAAGAGAGGGTTCCTTCTTAGCATCCTATTCAATAGTTTTTCTACTTAAAGTCTTTAGATGCCATAGTATATAAGAAACCCTAGCCTCCAAGCTATAACCCTAAAGTTGTAATAAACATCAAAATGATCAAAAGGAAGGCCTAAGTCTGACAAGTGAACATGGTCCAATGCAGTTATGAAACTAACACTAAAGGCCACCTCAACATTAAACTTGACTTAATCAACCTTATCTTCATATTTTGTGACATCAACACTGGTATCTAATTCCTTATTTACTAAAGTTCTATGACATGCTTCAAGCTACTCTTAAAGTGCTTAATTCTACATTTTTTTCAATCGCCCACTACCTTTTGCACTTGATAAAGCTCATCCCCTTTACATAAAAATATCACTCTTAGCACACTTATAAAAAGAACAATATTTCTCCATTGTACTATGAGGTGTATCTCGAACAAAATCCTTCCAACACAACAAATGCTCAATCTCTTCTTTCTAGGAACATTCTTGCTCATTAATCATATCGAAAGTATCATCTTCATCTCATTTAGCATTTTGTGCACCTATTTGAAATTAGCCTTAAATGTGGTGAACTTGTCAAGGACCTTCTTAAAAGAAAACCTTTCTTTCTTTGGCTTTTTTTTAGAAATTTTTACATCTTGTCTCAAATGAGACAAAATATCATAAGCTTTCTTTATTTAAGTTTCCTTATTAGTAAAAACAACCTTTAACTTCTTTAATTGATTGAAGTTAATCAATATATATTTTTCATAAAAATAACAAAGATCTATCACTCTCTAATAGATATCATTTGACAATTCCTCACCTTTTATCAAGTTTCCTAAAATGTAGGCTATTGATGAGCTACTAGTTTCAAATTTTTGAGGTGTTGTCAAAGTCACACCATCAACTTCATTATCAAAAGAATCACCAAAGCTTTAATCTATTTTTTTCCTCTTCCTAAAAATAACTTGTAGCTTAGGCAATGAAGAACCTCTTACAACAATAATAACACCCTTGGCTTTCTTAGAATCAAGACCAAGTTCATTAGTTTCACCAAATAGATACTTTGATCTTGAATCCTTCAATGCCCAAAGGGATTCATCACCATTCAAAGCCTCCTCATACATTTTATGAAAGGCTTTTTGGCTAAATAACTCATGGGGAGTATGATTAGAATTATTTGGAGAAGCCATAATAAATAAGAGAAGGAAAAAACTCTAAAGTTTAAAAAATTCTTGAAACAAATGGTTATAGTTATAGTACATGAAAAAAAATAGAGAATCAAAGTAAGTTTAAATAATGACAATAGGGAAGCCTAAGAAGCTTAATGTCCTAGAAGCATTAATATGAGTGCAAAGATCAAAGAGCTTGAGCATTAAGTATGCTAACATAAAGAAAATGCACAAGGAGTCAGACATCACAAGTTTTCATACATGCAATGTGTAACTCCCTTACTTATTAACACCTTAATCCTCATTAAATAGGTAATTATCGCATACTAATTTGCCTTCTACTTTAGACTAGCTCACAATACCTCAAATTTCTGTATCTCATACGATATAGGCAAGGGTCATGTAATTATACAAAAGTTCAATTTACAAAAATATACATCCATTTACAATATTACTAACTATACAATCATTTTTAATATACAACTTCAAAAATTTACTCTCATTTGCCAAGAGGGCCTTTAGAAGCATCACCTGGAATAATTAGTATAACATGGAAAACGTAAGAAACAGAGTTTCCCAGTAGCTAGTCATCACTGTAAAAATATATTGAGCCATTCCAGATCCTTAAGCAAATAAAACATATATTTCAAAATCAATTAATCATTTATCATCTCATTCCATACCGTTGTAAGAAACGTGCATCACACATAGCAATCATCAAGCCCATTCAAGGACTTATATAGATATCTAGATGGCCATCACAGATAATCATACCTAGGCCTCATATACAGCAATTTCACTGTCTTCCCGAGGTACTCTAAAGGCCATAGGCCTCATATACAGCATTTCACAGGCCACCGCGTACAGCAATTGCATTATCATCCTGGGGAACACTCAGGCCATAGGCCTCATATACAGCATTTCACTGTCTTCCTGGTTGCGCACACAGCTATTTCATACACATTCCATACAATGGCAAAATATACAGAAAATCATGTAAATAGGAAACAAAGCTTAAGGATAAAGCTAGCTACCTTTTATAAGCTTCTAATGTGATGTTTCCTTTGCCCTCACTTAAAAACTTCTTTACAATTCCCTTTGCCTTTCGGCTTGTCACTCCTTAGTCTACATAAATACACATCGTAGTTCTTATTAGAACATCATCATTTTCCTTAAACCTCATGTATTCTTTACTTCCTCCACTTAAATAAATGCATACTTAGATGCTCTATATCTTGTTCTCAGGCCTTGAAATGACACATATGAACATGGGCCGTGTTCTACCCCGTGTTCAGAACATGGGTTACAACATGGGCCATGTTCTACTCGTGTACTTTACTGATCTTCCAAAAACATAATTTAAATGGTTGAATCTCCTTCTCTTCTTCTTTTCCACGAAAGGGGAGTTTCATACACACTTTCATAGGCTTCATAATCCATAAGAATCATCCTAATTTCATCAATTTAGCCAAATTCTAAACAAATCATGCCAAATCCATACATGCACCATTATGCCTCTAAAATCTTAGTTGTACATATCATGGTTTCTTGTTGTTTTTACACCAAACCAAAGCCATAGATTAACATAACAACATCTAAAACACCATTAGACATGTTCAATTCATCCAAAGCTCTATGGTCAACCACCTTTGACCACACCAACATCAAGATTTCAAGAAAACTAAAAAGAGCACAATAAAGAGCTTTTAGAGGAGAACAATTTTACCTCTTGCTACAACTTGAAAATCCTCACTTAGAGCTCACCAAACTTGAGCTTTTCTTCAATCTAAACACACCAATGGATAGAGCTTGATGAGAAGAGCAACTTTCCCTTCTACCTCTAAGCCTAAATCTCACTATTTTTAGGTGAAAAAGCCAAAAGAAACTTTCTCTTTCTTCCTTCTCTCTCTCCTGCATGTTTTTGGTGCTTTAATGGAGTCTTCCACATCTTTTGAGAAGAAAGGAGAAGGAAGAAGACTTTTCATGAAGCTTCAAGGGTATTCTTGCCATTTTTGACAATTTCAAGGGTAATTTAGTCCTTTTTCACCAATAGTAAGGCTATTATTGACATTCTTTTCTAACAATGACAGTTGTCATGTGTCTATTGGTCTCACTAAAAGAAAATCACATATCACACCCTAAAATCTTGGTTATTCATATTAGATCCCAAATTCTTGGTTATTTCACTTTAACTACACCTGATTCTGCACTTTTGCAATTTAGTCCATAGGGTTTCTGTCTGTTTAAAATTCCTTACACTGTCAGACTTAGACAACTTCCCTTTTTAGGGTTTTCTAACCTCCTATGATCATTCATACTGTTTAGGGAAATTAATTCTTTTTCTACTATCCTTTTTCCTTCAAAATTTCGTTTACCCTTACACTTAAATCCTTTCAACTTAGGATTCACCCACCAAGCTAACTCAAATGTGCTCTTCGTTTCTACGACTTTAGAATTTAGAGATTCAAATGATAGAATTAAAAAAAATTCAGGACATTACAACTCTACCCCCCTTAAAAGAATTTTGTCCTCAAAATTCGAGATACATACCTTAAGTAAAGAGATGTGGATACCGATTTTTCATATCTTTCTCAGTTTCCCAGGTTGCCTCCTCCTCTGTCATGTTACTCCATAATACTTTCACTAAAGGAATATTTTTATTCCTTAGTTGTTTCACCTGTACATCCAAGATTCTTTCTGGTTCTAAAGTAAATGATAAGTTCTCATGTATTCTCAACCCTTCATTATTTATGACATGCGTGGGATTAGGATGATACTTTTTCAACTGAGAAACATGAAACACATCATGCAATTGTGACAATTCATGAGGCAAGGCAATTCTATACGCTAATGGTCCCACTCTCTCAGTGATCTGAAATGGACCAACATACCTGGGATGGAGCTTCTTAATTCTGAGTGATCTGCCTATACCCGTAACTAGAGTTACTCTGAGAAAGACATGATCATCCACCTCAAATTCTAGGGGTCGCCTTCTTTTATCTGCATAACTTTTTTGACGACTTTGTGCTGCTAACAATCTTTCCCTGATAAGCTTTATTTGCTGAGTGGTTTGGTCCACTAGTTCTGGCCCTAAGATAGTTCTTTCACTCAGTTCTACCCAACATAATGGAGATCTGCACTTTCTACCATACAGAGCTTCATATGGTGCCATCTGTATGCTAGAATGAAAACTATTATTATAAGCAAATTCAGCTAATGGCAAATATGAATCCTAATTTCCTTTCATTTCTAGCACACAAGATCTTAACATATCTTCTAATGTCTGTATGGTTCTTTCTGTTTGTCCATCTGTTTGGGGATGATACGCAGTACTAAACCTTAGCTTCGTGCCCATTGCTTCCTGCAAAGCTCTCCAAAATCTAGAAGTGAATCTAGGATCTCTATCAGATACAATACTATTAGGTACACCATGCAGTCTAACAATTTCATTAATATAAATTCTAGCTAACTTATCCAAAGAATACGTAATCTTAATTGCCAAGAAATGAGCAGATTTTGTAAGCCTATCTACAATCACCCAGATACTATCATTTCCAGAGGATGTTCTTGGAAGTCCTATAATAAAATCCATAGCTATACTATCCCACTTCCATTCAGGAATATCCAAAGGATGCAATAATCCAGCTGGTCTTTGATGTTCTATTTTGACTCTTTGGCATGTCAAACACTTTGATACAAATTGGGTGACATCAGATTTCATTCCCGGCCACCAGAAATTTTTCTTTAAATCTTGATACATCTTAACAACTCCAGGATGAATGGTATATCTGCTTCTATATGCCTCTTCCATAAATTCTTCCCTCAAACCATCATCATCAGGTATATAAACTCTATTTTTGAATCTAAGTAATCCATCTCCAAACATGCTAAAATCCTTGGCTTCTTCTTGCCCTAATTGTTCCATCCTCCTTTTAGCCAGATCATCTTTTTCTAAAGCTTTCCTAATCCTCTCTTCCAAGATACTAACAATTCTAACTTCACTAACCATTAACACTCCAGATTTTTCAGATACATTCAGATTTAAATCTCTGATTCCCTCAAGCAATTTATACTCTTCCACCATCATTGACGCCATGTGTATAGACTTTCTACTAAGTGCATCCGCCACCACATTTGCTTTTCCTGGATGGTATTTAAGAGTAAAATCATAATCTTTAAGAAATTCCATCCATCTTCTCTGTCTCATATTCAACTCTTTCTGATCAAAAAGATATTTGAGGCTTTTGTGGTCTGTAAATACCTCAAACTGTGTACCATACAAATAATGCCTCCAAATTTTTAATGCAAACACAACAGCTACTAACTCTAAATCATGTGTAGGATAGTTTTCTTCATGAGGTCTTAATTGTCTGGATGCATAAGTGACTACTTTACCTTCCTGCATCAACACACATCCTAATCCTTTTCTAGAGGCATCACTATAAATCGTAAACAACTTACTAGAATCAGGAATTACCAACACTGGGGTAGAAGTCAATCTATTTTTCAGCTCTTGAAAACTTTGCTCACATTTATCTGTCCATACAAATGGTTGCTCCTTTCTTGTTAATCTGGTCAAAGGCAAGGCTAACTGAGAGAAACCTTAGATAAATCGTCTGTAGTACCCTGCCAGGCCAAGAAAACTCCTTATTTCTGTCACTGTTCTGGGCCTTTCCCATTCCAGTACCGCTTCCACTTTATGTGGATCAACAGATACTCCATCTTTAGATACCACGTGCCCCAAAAATTTAACTTCAGGCAACCAAAATTCACATTTACTCAACTTTGCATATAGTCCCTTTTCTCTTAAAGTTTACAAGACTATATGTAAATTAGTTTCATGTTCTTCCAGTGTCTTAGAATAAATAAGTATGTCATCTATAAATACAACTACAAATTGATCTAGGTATGGTCTAAAAATTCTGTTCATGTAATCCATAAAAATAGCTGGTGCATTTGTTAATCCAAAAGGCATAACAAGAAACTCATAATGACCATATCTAGTTCTAAATGTAGTTTTTGGTACATCCTCATTTTTTACTTTCAATTGGTGGTATCCAGATTTTAAATCAATTTTTGAGAAAACAGTGGCACCCACCAATTGATCTAACAAATCATCTATTCTAGGCAAAGGATATTTATTTTTAATTGTCACCTTGTTTAGTTGCCTGTAGTCAATACATAACCTTAAACTCTCATCCTTCTTCTTAACAAACAAAACTGGTGCACCCCATGGGGATACACTAGGTCGAATGAATCCCTTTTCTAATAACTCTTCTATCTGCTTCTTGAGTTCTACTAATTCTGCTGGAGCCATTCTGTATGGAGTCTTAGAAATTAGGGTCGAACCCGGTACTAGGTCAATTGCAAATTCCACCTCTCTATCAGGGGGTAGTCCACGAAAATCCTTAGGGAATACATCAGCATACTCCCTAATTACAGGTATCTTCCCTATATCATCATCACACTCAACTTTTGCAGCAAAGAAAATCATAAACCCTTTAGCATCACTTTCCAGACTACTCTCTACACAGGTATAGTTTAGGTACATATTTTCTATAGATAATACAGAACAAGATACATCCATATCCACAGGCATGTTAGCACATACAGATACAGTTCTACTAGAATAATCAAGCACAACGCGATTGGCGGATAACCAATCCATGCCAATAATTACATCAATGTCGTGCAATGGCAAGCATATCAAATCAAGAATACTGCATGTACTCTCATACTGTATCACACAATTCAAACACGCATCTGAGGTCACAACTCAATTTTCGGTGGGGGTATTCACAACCATATGATATGCTAATGTCTCAAGAATCAAATTCAAGCGTCCCACACATTCATAAGAAATAAAGGAATGAGTAGCACCTGAATCAAACATAGCATTTACTAGAGAACCACATAATATTATTATACCTTGGATGAGTTCAGGTGATTTTCTGGCCTCCTCCTTGGATAAAGCAAATACTCGGCCCTGGGTTGGGGTCTTCCTTGACCACCACTTGATTTTGACTGGTTAGGCCTAGATGACACAGCTGGGTGAGATCCTGAAGAAGACTCTTCTTTCCTAAATCTGCAATTTCTAGCTATATGTCCTGGTTTCTGACAAATATAACATACTCTCACAGGACAGGGTTCATTACCATGAAATCTACCACATTGGTTGCATGGCCTATTACTCATAGAAGATTGAGGAGAAGATTGAATTGGAGGTCTAAAAGCAAAGGATTGACTCTTGGAGGGTGGATTAAAAGTTCGTGGCCTTCTATCATTCCAATTTTTACCCTTACTCTTTTGAAATTCGCCACTAAATCTTTTCTTGGATGCATCACCTTCCAAGGATTTCTTCTTTTTCAAAACAGCATCAATGGCTCTAATGGCGCTTACCAATTCTGGATAACTTCTAATTTTTTGGCCTGTGATGGAAATGGCTATCTCAAGTTTAATAGCTCTTTCTAATCTCATGCACTTCCATGCCTCATTGTAATGGTCCCTCAAATATCTAGAGAATTTAGACATCTCCTCAAATTTGGCTAAGAATTCTTCTGTATCCATATCATCAGTTTGCTACAAATCTAGAAATTCACACTCCTTCTGGTCCCAAATAATTTCAGGCAAATACTGTTCATAAAAGGCTGCAGAAAAATTTTCCCAATTCAAGGGCTGTTCTCTATTCAACATAATTTGTCTAGTACTTTCCCACTAATACTCAGCCTCTTCATGTAGCTGGAAAGTAGCTAACTGCACCCTCTGTTCAGAGTTGCAAGGCACTAGGCCAAAGATCTTCTGGATCTCTCTAATCCAGTTTTCTGCTCCGTTGGGACCAACTTTCCCATTAAAGGAGGGAGGGTTCATTTTTCTAAATTGATTCACCAATTTGGCTAATTTATTAGCCTGCACCTCCTCCTCAGTCTGAATAGGTCCAATTTCTTGGGGTTGACATTGTTGATCCCCTTGATTAAACCTCTGCTCAAGCCTTTGTAACACTTGAGCTATAGCAGCCATGGCATGAGCCATCTCATCATTTCCTCCTTCACCTGTATCTTTTCTTTTTCTACCTCTACTAGCCATGCTTATCTGGAATTTCGATATAAACACACTTCCATTTACGCAACAACCAACTCCAATTAATAAAACAGATATTCACACATATACAACAAGGCCCTAAAACATGCTCTGATACCAAGAATGTAACTCCCTTACTTATTAACACCTTAATCCTCATTAAATAGGTAATTATCGTATACTAATTTGCCTTCTACTTTAGACTAGCTCACAATACCTTAAATTTTTGTATCTCATACGATATAGGCAAGGGTCATGTAATTATACAAAAGTTCAATTTACAAAAATATACATCCATCACTTACAATATTACCAACTATACAATCATTTTTAATATACAACTTCAAAAATTTACTCTTCTTTGCCAAGAGGGCCTTTAGAAGCATCACCTGGAATAGTTAGTATAACATGGAAAACGTAAGAAACAGAGTTTCCCAGTAGCTAGCCATCACTGTAAAAATATATTGAGTCATTCCAGATCCTTAAGCAAATAAAACATATATTTCAAAATCAATTAATCATTTATCATCTCATTCCATACCTTTATAAGAAACGTGCATCACACATAGCAATCATCAAGCCCATTCAAGGACTTATATAGATATCTAGATGGTCATCACAGATAATCGTACCTAGGCCTCAAATACAGCAATTTCACTGTCTTCCCGAGGTACTTTAAAGGCCATAGGCCTCATATACAGCATTTCACTATCTCCCTGGGGAACTCTAAAGGCCACCGCGCACAGCAATTGCATTATCATCCTGGGGAACACTCAGGCCATAGGCCTCATATACAGCATTTCACTGTCTTCCCGGTTGCGCACACAGCTATTTCATACACATTCCATACAATGGCAAAATATACAGAAAATCATGTAAATAGGAAATAAAGCTTAAGGATAAAGCTAGCTACCTCTTATAAGCTTCTAATGTGATGTTTCCTTTGCCCTCACTTAAAAACTTCTTTACAATTCCCTTTGCCTTTCGGCTTGTCACTCCTTAGTCTACATAAATACACATCGTAGTTCTTATTAGAACATCATCATTTTCCTTAAACCTCATGTATTCTTTACTTCCTCCACTTAAATAAATGCATACTTAGATGCTATATATCTTGTTTTCAGGCCTTGAAATGACACATATGAACATTAGAAAAGGATCCAAAAGTAAAATCATGCAAAACATGAAGAATTAAAGCCAAAATGTTCACTTAACAAAGAACACGGGGGTGAACATGGGCCGTGTTCTACCCCGTGTTCAGAACATGGGGTACAACATGGGCCGTGTTCTACCCCATGTACATTACTGATTTGCCTTCATTGAAGAACACGGGAGTGAACATGTGTAATGTCCCGAATTTTCAATTCTATTATTTGAATCTCTAAATTCTGAGGCTGTAGAAACGAAGAGCACATTTGAGTTAGCTTGGTAGGTGAAACTTAAGTTGAAAGGAATTAAGTGTAAGGTAAACGAAATTTTGAAGGAAAAGGATAGTAGGAAAAGAATTAATTTTCCTAAACAGTATGGATGATCAGAGAAGGTTAGAAAACTCTAAAAAGGCAAGTTGTCTAAGTCTGACAGTGTAAGGAATTTTAAATAGATAGAAACCCTATGGACTAAATTGCAAAAGTGCAAAATCGGGTGTGGTTAAAGTGAAATAACCAAGAATTTGGGAACTAATATGAATAACTAAGATTTTTAGGGTGCAATATGTGATTTTATTTAGTGTGGCCAATAGACATATGACAAGTGTCATTATTAGAAAAATAATGGCAAGAATAGCCTTATTAATTGGTGAAAAGGACTAAAATACCTTTGAAAATTTCAAAAAGGATCAAAATGCCCCTAGAAGCTTCATGAAAACTCTACCTTCTTCTTCATTTCTCCAAAAGCTGCAGAAATCCCCATGAGAGCAAGCTTGGACGTGTGAGAGAGAGAAGGAAGAGAGAGAAAGTTTCTCTTAACTTTTTCACCCAAAAATACCAAGATTTAAGCTAAGGTGTAGAAGGGAAAGTTGCTCTTCTCATCAAGCTCTATCCATTGGTGTGCTTAGATTGAAGAAAAGCTCAAGTTTGATTAAGTTTGGGGAGCTCCAAGTGAGGATTTTCAAGTTGCACCAAGAGGTAAAAATATTCTCCTCCAAGAGCTCTTTAATGTACTCTTTGTAGTTTCTTGAAATCTTGAGGTTGGTGTGGTCAAGGGTGATTAAACATGGAGTTTAGGATGATTTGAATATGCTTAATGGTGTTTTGAATGTTGTTATGTTAATCCATGGCTTTGGTTTGGTGTAAAAATAGCAAGAAACCATGATGTACACACTTGGGTTTTAGAGGCATAATGGTGCATGTGCAGAATTGGTATGATATGTTTGGAACTTGGCTAAATTGATGAAGTTAGAATAATTTTTATGAATTATAAAACCTATGGAAGATGAAATTTTGAATTATGAAAGTGTTTGTGTGCATGTTCCCTTTTGAGAAGCCAAAACCATGAATATGGAAAAGAAGGAAGGAAGGAGTTTTAGCTGTTTAATGTGTTTTTGGAGGATCAGTAATGTACACGGGGTAGAACACGGCCCGTGCTGTACCCCGTGTACTTCGTCGAAGGCTGATCAGTGTGCTACACAGGGTGCAACACTCCCCGTGTTTACTTCAGAACTGAAGGGCAGTAAGGTACATGGGGTAGAACACGGCCCATGTTCACCCCCGTGTTCTTCTCTGAATAAACCAGTGAAGCCTCGAAGCCATCCAGTAAGAAACACGACCCTGAACACGGGGTATGGGACCTCCGTGTTCTTTGTCAAGGGAGCATTTTGGCTTTGATTCTTCAGGATTTGCATGGTTTTTCCTTTGGACCCTTTTCTAATGCTCATATATGTCATTTCAAAGTTTGAAAACAAAGTATAGAGCATCTAAGTATGCATGTGTGCATCTATCAATGTGGAGGAAGTAAAGCATATATGAGATTTAAGGAAAATGATGATGTTCTAATAAGAACTATGATATGTATTTATGTAGACTAAGGAGTGACAATTGGAAAGGCAAGGGGAGTTATAAAGGAGTTTTAGTGAGGGCAAAGGAAACATCACCTTGGAAGCTTGTAAAAGGTAGCTAGCTTTATCCTTAAGCTATTTTCTATTTACATGATTTTCTGTATTTTATGCCATTGTATATAATGTGTATGCAATTGTTGTGGCACAACCCAGGAAGACAGTAAAATACTGTGTTTGGCCTATGGCTCGAGATCCTCGGGGATAATAGTGCAATTGTTGTGTGCGGTACCTATGGCTAGAAACCTCGGGAAGACAGTGTGATACTGTGTTAGGCCTTTGGCTCGAGAACCCCGGTATGACAGTGAATTGTTGTATGAGGCCTAGGTACGATTATCTGTGATGGCCATCTAGATATTGATATAAGTCCTCGAATGGGCTTGATGATTGCTGTGTGCAGTGCATATTTCTTACAATGATATGGTATTGAATATGATGATAAATGATTAATTGATTTCGAAATATATGTTTTATTTGCTTAAGGATCTGGAATGGCTTGATGTATTTTTATGGCAATAGCTAGCTACTGAGAAACTTTGTTTCTTATGTTTTTCTGTATTGTTACTAACCATTCCAGGTGATGCTTCCAAAGGCTCTCATGATAGAGTTCAATGATGTTTTGAAGTTGTAAATATAAAAGAAAAAAAATGGTTACATAGTTGGTGATATTGTATATGATGGATGTACGAATTGTAAGTTGAACTCTTTTTGTATAATCATATGACTCTTGCTCATGTTGTATGAAATACATAAATTTGAGATATTCTGAATTGGTTTAGAGCAGATGGCAAATTAGTATGTAATAATTATCTATTAAATGAGGAATAAGGCGTTGATAAGTAAGGGAGTTACAACATGGGCCGTGTTCTACCCCGTGTTCAGAACATGGGATATAACATGGGTCATGTTCTACCCCGTGTACTTTACTGATCTTCCAAAAACACAATTTAAATGGCTGAATCTCCTTCTCTCCTTCTTTTCCACAAAAGGGGAGTTTCATACACACTTTCATAGGCTTCATAATCCATAAGAATCATCCTAATTTCATCAATTTAGCCAAATTCTAAACAAATCATGCCAAATCCACACATGCACCATTATGCCTCTAAAATCTTAGTTGTACATATCATGGTTTCTTGTTGTTTTTACACCAAACCAAAGCCATATATTAACATAACAACATCTAAAACACCATTAGACATGTTCAATTCATCCAAAGTTCTATGGTTAACCACCTTTGACCACACCAACATCAAGATTTCAAGAAAACTAAAAAAAGCACAATAAAGAGCTTTTAGAGGAGAACAATTTTACCTCTTGCTACAACTTGAAAATCCTCACTTAGAGCTCACCAAACTTGATCAAACTTGAGCTTTTCTTCAATCTAAACACACCAATGGATAGAGCTTGATGAGAAGAGCAACTTTCCCTTCTACCCCCAAGCCTAAATCTCACTATTTTTGGGTGAAAAAGCCAAAAGAAACTTTCTCTCTCTTCCTTCTCTCTCTCCTGCACGTTTTTGGTGCTTTAATGGAGTCTTCCACAACTTTTGAGAAGAAAGGAGAAGGAAGAAGACTTTTCATGAAGCTTCAAGGGTATTCTTGCCATTTTTGACAATTTCAAGGGTAATTTAGTCCTTTTTCACCAATAGTAAGGCTATTATTGCCATTCTTTTCTAACAATGACAGTTGTCATGTGTCTATTGGTCTCACTAAAAGAAAATCACATATCACACCCTAAAATCTTGGTTATTCATATTAGATCCCAAATTCTTGGTTATTTCACTTTAACCACACCCGATTCTGCACTTTTGCAATTTAGTCCATAGGGTTTCTGTCTATTTAAAATTCCTTACACTGTCAGACTTAGACAACTTCCCTATTTAGGGTTTTCTAACCTCCTCTGATCATTCATACTATTTAGGGAAATTAATTCTTTTCCTACTATCCTTTTTCCTTCAAAATTTCGTTTACCCTTACACTTAAATCCTTTCAACTTAAGATTCACCCACCAAGCTAACTCAAACGTGCTCTTCGTTTCTACGACCTTAGAATTTAGAGATTCAAATGATAGAATTAAAAAAAATTCAGGACATTACACAATGCATTACTAAAAAAAAGGAAGGAAGAAGGGGCCTAGGACTAACACATAGTAGTAAAATAATAATAAATGTCATTTATTTTTTTCAAAATTATACAAAGAAGCTTCCACCCAAGAGTTACATAATGTTTCTAGTAAACACCATTTTAAAGCTATCATTATCCCTATTTTTGATAACTAAAGAAACTTCCTAATGATTCTAAAGTACACAAACCCTTTAAGCATAAAGATAAGTATTAGTCATCACCACATTATTGAAACTAAAAAAAGCTACAATAACATTAGCTGAATCCTTGTCTAGGCATGTCTCAATTAAAATTAAAGCACAAAAAGAGGCCACAAAAAATTGAAACATTTGGTGTAACACACTTTTGACATTAAAACTCCAATATTTACAATAAAGCCATTGACATCTATAAATCGGATGCCTGGATAATTAGTCAAACCTTAACTTAACATTGGTCCACCTAAAAAGAACATCACTATGGTATAGTTTCTCACCTTTAAATAGAGAAAAGAATGAAGCTAATGATGCTCTAAAAGGTAGAGGCAAAGTCTACCTCTAAGATATACCAACGTTATTAGTCCTTAATTTAGTGAGTTTGGAGCTATATGCATTCCCACCACACGTCACTAGAAATAATGTAAGCTTGATTATTAGGTTCCTGATATGTTATAACTTGTTCAAGAAAAGGAAGGAAAAGAGAAACATCCAAGATAGGCCACTAAAGGCCATCCAAGATATGGTTGATGAAATAAGGAATGACCAAAAGTAAATTAACCTTATAAAAGGGAATGTAAATTTTGTGAGCAAAATAATGGTGGTAAGGCCTGAATTCTTATTAGGATACACCAGGATTATCTAGCAAGATTTTATGCTATAACCTCCATAAATTCCAAATTAACCTTTTTAAAGCAAGGACCTTTATGAAAACCCCACACTATAATGGAGTTCTTAGCAATCTCTTCTTTAAATGTAACTTTAAGTAATACTTCAAGGTTTGAATTGTTGTTTGAATAAGCAATGACGAAAAAAAAGGAAAAAGGTACTAAGAAAAAGAGAAAAGATCAAGAAAATAAGCAATATTTGTTATTAAGAAAGACAAGTGAAGGAGCCATTATGAAAAATGACAAAAATTTATAGGCAAAGATAAAGTGTTAGCACTTATCTCCATGATACTTAAATAACGTCCTATTAAGCAAAGATCAATGGGAGTGGTTAATAGAGCTAGGCATTGTTAAAAGCAATAGACATTTTTTAGAAACATGAATGTTAAAGAGAATATATATGAAGAACAAAAGCATTTTCATTATTTCAAAAATGACAAGAAAGGTCTTGCTATATCATTATACAATTAAATTTAATCTTTAAGTCAGTAATATAACAAAAAACATCCTCTTAGTACTACACAAACTATTCATAATAATCCTTCAAAATATGCAATTATTATGTTATTTCCCTAAATTTTGAGTTCACAAAAATAGAGGCATGTTCCTTTGCTATAACATCCCTTTTTAGAAAGTCTAATAGGGTCAAGGCCTCATCTCTAAAGCCTTCAAGTCCCTCAATAGTACAAGACATTATTGTCTTGTCTTTCTAAGTATTCAAAAAATGAGCTAGCTTAGTATAGTTAATGGCATAAAACCATAACTTCTTACCATTATTAGGAAGGACAAGTTATGGATTTCATAACAAGATCTTTTTTTAACATGTTCAAGTCATTATTAGAAATAGTATAGGGACTAAAAGTCTTTACTTGCTTTACCAACTTATCCAATTACACCGCTAAGACATCTTCATATTTCATAGAGATGCTAAAAGATTTAGTGTTCATATCTAATGACTTCCTAATAAGGGACAAAATAATCATGACCATTAAAGCAAGAAATGAATAAAAGACCTCTTTGACTTAAATATTAAGGTTTGGACTCGAAAGGGCTATGGAAGTTACATTAAAGGTGTCACTTCAACATTTTCAATTATAGAAAGAGCAATTAAAGCACCCAAGGAAGGACCTAGGGTCAAAAGAAGCACTGAGGTAGTAGTAGACACCCTTATCATCATAGCATCCTCTCAAGAAATAGGTATATCTAGGCTCTAACTGACTATATTTATAGTGACATTTGCTATAGGTTCTTTACTTGAATTATCATTTATAGGTAGCCTAACAACACTTTCAAAAGGTACTTAAGCAATAACAGGGTTAACAACTTAAACATTTATTGCTAAAGTGGTAGATTCCTTTTCAACCAATTAACCTTAATGGAAATAATAACACACGACTTGTCTCTTGAAGAAAAAATAGCAACACAAATGACATAAAGTATGCTTACCTAAGGAACAAGGGATTTCATTGGAAGCATCCCTTTTATTACTTAAATCGAGGTTAGAAGATGGTATATCCATTAGAGGTTTCATAAGGAATAAAACCTATACATTTATGCCTAAAGGATTCTCCTGAGCTGCATGAGCTTGTACCTTAGTATTTATGAACTTTACTTAAGCTACATGAACAATAGGATTAGTAATAACTCCTAAGTCCCTTAAATTATCTCAATCTTTATCAATATCTATAGTGAGTCATAAAAAAGAAAACTAAAGGTAGGAATACCAAGGGTAAAGAAAGCTATATCATGGCATTAACACTTATAAACTATAACACATGCCACTATCAGAAACCCAATATAGGTTACAAATAAGAACTCTATAGTTTTAGGAAATTTGTCTACTACTTTCTTCTGAAGACCTTTAAATGTAATCTAATGCTGAGCCCGCTTAAGAGATTTAATTACTATTAAATCTTGACAAAGTTGATCATAATCAAACTGACATACTACCCTGTTTGGATAGTACCATGCTAAAAAGAATGCCCCCAAGGTTAACAGATGCTATCCATTGAAATGAAGCTTATTAAAGTAGTAAAGATCAAAAGTAGCTACCATCTATCATAATTTCCTTCAAATCAAGCTTGTCAAATCTATTTACCCACCATATTAGCATTAGAGTCAAAATTTTGATTTCCCCTATTGCAGGAGTGATAAAGATTAGTCTTAGTAAAATTCCTATTAGAAATATAGAAATGAAGCAAAATTATTATACATTGTTAATCAATAAACAATAAGGACCTTCTTGTTAAGTTACCCTAACTCCAAACATGAGGGAGTTTATCATGATTAGCCATAGTTTTTAAGATCGGAGCATACTTGGCAACATGCATATATAGAAAAAGTTTGAGAAAATTAGCATTGGTAAAGCAATTCATAACAATTTAACCATTTGACAGCTTCATTTAACCCTAAAATTTTAAGTGAAGCTAAAAACTCACCAAGAAAGTAAGGCTTAAAGCGAACCTCATATTAAATGTAATGTAAGAAGCCAGTAAGAATATGTCTAAATTCAAACTTTTAAATAGAAACCTAACAAAAATGAAATAATTTAACCAATAAGCCATGAAAGTGGGAAGAGGCACATTATCATCTTTATTATCTTAACTATTAACTATAGCCACAAAATGCCCTTTACTATTCTCCACGGTATGCTTTTTCATAGCATTATAGAAATATTTTAGCCACTTGACAAAACTAGATTTATCTCTAAAAGAATAAGACTTTCTCACTATTGCTTGGCCTTTTTCAAAATACTCCACAGAGCCACAATCACTAAAACTTTCTTTTAACCTAAAAGCTAGTTTCACATGATCCTTAGCATAATCATAGTAGATATATCAACCTCGCCAAACAATGGAAATCTATACAAAGCATAAACATCCTTAAGAATGGGGTAAACTCACCCCAAACAATCATCACAGTATGAATATCATTTACCCAATACTCCAGTAAGCAATTTAAATCTTTAGGATTATTCTTCACAATCAAATAAGAAGAAATGTAAATAATATCAACAACTTGTACATACTCTAATCGACTGTGGTAGTTAAGGTTGCCTAATATGTCATTTATCCAATGTGTCAAACTAGTCTATAGGTTATGACTTGGCTCTATATTTCATTGAGTTAAAGGAATAGTCCTCTCTAGCTAAATATATTAACATCAAAGAGCCACTTAGGAAAGGAACTTTTTTTAAAAGCTCCTCTTCATAAAAAAGATTATGTGTCACAAGATTAATTAATGAATCTAACTTAATATTTGAAAAAATTAATAGAGAGCTCACCAAAGTTGTCTCCTACATGCCCTAATTCTATTAATTGAACTTTCACACCTAAATTCACCTTTAAAACTAAGGATATAACCTTAGAATCAATAGGGATTAGTGTTTTCTTTTCACTGTTAATAGTAATTTTAGATGAATCACCCTTACAGCTCAATTTCTTAAGGACTATATTAATAAAAATTGCAAAAAAAAAGCAAAATGGAAAACAAGAAAATTTTCTCAATACAGAGAGTAAAAAGGCAAAATACCTTCTTCGAGAACAAGTGTTTAAAATGAGGAAAAAGTAAAAGTGCATTAAAATTTAAATAAAGTAAACCTTTGTTAAAAGACTATATTTTCCTTCAAAAAAAGGATCGTAAGGAAGAACATAAGTTCTTAAATGTAAATTCACAAGAGTGAAACGAAATACATCACAATGAAGAACAAAGGTTTTAGAAAAAAGAAAGATTGCTAAAGTAAGAAAAATGCACAATGCTCACCATTCTTAAAGAAGCCATGGTAATCCCTATACAAAGGTGTAATGTAAATACTCTAGCTTTGCCAAATATGTAGGTTAGCCCATAAAATAGGGTAAAGATAAGCACTAAAATACACCTTAAAATATGACCAAAAGGTAGACTGAAGCCCTAAAAGGTTTCATTTATATTGGCATGGGTCCAAAAATAACTAAAAAAGCACTATAGGCACATAAGTTACTATGAGGATTTGAACAAATAAGGTCTTAAGGGAGCCTAGAGCCATCTAGTAGTCATTAACTTAAAGCAAAATTCATTTTGGATATAGAAAGTGGAGATCTCCCTGTCCACCCCATTGGAAACTCATTTAAAGGTGACCTAGCTAGATTAGAATGAAGGCCTCACCTATGGTACATAAAAATGTTGGGCATATTATACCTAAGCCTTCTCATTGCAAGCCCTTGACATTGAAATAAGCAAAAGAGTTGTGTTGATTCTCACCCTTTTATCCACATAACCTTAATCAATCATAGCCTCATAAAATCATATATATCCACATTATCTGGTATCCCATATCAATTATTTTCTTATCATAATTATTCCAATATTATTTTTATCAATTATCATATATCTAATGATATGATTAAGCCTAATCTAAGACAATGGATTATTAGATACTTCTTATACTATCTTCTCCTTTTCATATATATTAAAATCCTATTTTCACCTATCTAAAGGCAATTAAGATCATCACATATAGGCTCTTTTTACTATACTAAAATACTTCACAAAGAGTGTTCATTTTTTTCTTCTTTTAAGCCACTCTAAAGGACTTTATTGTTGTACTTATACTTCTAACCCTAGAACTTTAAGAATTAACAAAAGCAAAACTTCAGAGTTTCTTAAAGCTTTTAAAAATTTGACACGAATATAAGGTACCATATTAAAAAAAATTCTAAAAGATAAAAGAATTTAGAAAAATAAAAATATTAATTATTGTGCCATCTTTAATTTGTTAAATAGGAGAATTTCTAGAACAAAGTTAGTTTAGGGACTATGCGCTATAGAAAGTTCTTAATAATTTAATACTACCTTTTTAGTTTTTTTCCCCTTATATTGTGACAAGGTGACATATTTTAGTCATTTTTTAATAGTCTACTTTTAATTTATCTAGTGTTTTAACTTTAAAAAATTACATGGTAATGATAATTATTGAATATATCATGACAAGTTAATAATACTTTATGATAATAATTCAAAGTTAAATTTTATTCACTTTTTTTTAAATTTAATCTATTTCAAAAAATATATATGTTTCCTTGATCATTATAGTGTTTTCAACTTATGCTAATATTTTTTACTTTAAACATATTTAAAATTGTAATAAAGATAAATATATATTTTAGGACACAATTTAATTAATTACTGCACTTAAAGGTACAAATGAATCAAGTCAAATTGAACATTTATATGCTCAATCTTGAACTTGCTAAGAATAAATGAAATGAAACTCAAACTGAACATTAGTAAACTTGAGTAATTCAAACTCAAGTTTGAGCCAAACTCGAATACTAATTCGAATGAGTTTACGTGAATTTATTCAAATGGTATGTTATTAAACTCTAATTTTTTATCAAACTTGGAATATTCAAATTTAAATTAAACCTTTAACAAATACAAACTTAAACAAGTTTATATGGCCTTGTTCGAGTAATTTGTTATTTCACCTAAATTTGATCATATAGAATCTTATCTTTTACAAATAAATCAAATACCTAATTTTTTTATCTCATTTTACTTATCAATATAAATTTTCCATAATTAATCATATTTAATAAAAATTTCTACACAATCATTACATGATATCAATAATTGTAAGTAGTAAAAGCTAATTACTTTAACAAAGGCATCATACTTTTTTATGTAACCTTAACAATTATTTATATAATTGAATTTCTTATATACTATCTTATTTATATATAGTATAAAAATAAAATATTTTTTTATTATTAGACTCATTTAAGTTCATGAATAGTTTAAGTTAAGTAATATGAAATTTAAACTCAACTTGTATATTAATCAAGCTAGATTCATTTAAAGTCAAACTTGAATTAAAATTTTTATGAATCAATCTCAAATTGCTCATGAGTAGCTCAACTTGTTTACATTTATAATTGTGATGAATCTTATGCTAACATAAGGCCATCAAGACCTTTTGATAGATAAGTCATGTGGGTTTTATGCAATAGAATTTTTTTTTTATTTTGTTTATCAATCTTTATCAAATTCTTTCTTGCATTTGTTATACTTATTTTTTATCTCTTTATTTTTTCCAAGGTATTAGTATACATTAATGCTGCAATGCAATGGCATCCAATGTTATCATAGGGGGTTTACTTTCCATCATGTCTAAGGTTCATATTTAGGACCTTATGTGTGTATTAAAGTGGATTACCACTTTTACCATTACCCAAAAAGGATTGATGTGTAAAATATTTTCTATATTATTTTTTTATATACTTCACCTTTTAGAGTGTTACATGTAATTAATTTAATAGAATTCGTTTCATTTTGTTAATGGGTTATGGTTTCCAAATATTATTGAATTATTTGATTAATATTGGATTTCAACATTGTTTTAGGTTTTTTTTTTATCATAAATCAAGTTTTAGAAGTCCAATTTGGATGATATTCACATTTTTGGAAAAGTAAAAGGAAGCTCTTCAACTTTTGTATATTAGTTGGAACCTAGTTGAAATACTTGGAGGCTTATATTTGGTCAAGAAAAAGATCAAGTGTTTTCTCTAGTCTAACCCAATATCATAAATTTAGGAATAAATGGAGCTCCAAGAATCCAAATAATGTCAAACCAATGCCCAAAGTTGCCTACAATCTAACCTAATATATTTCAAGGCTTATTTTAATAGAACTACACAGTTTTAGGAGTCTTGTAATTGTTAAAAGGGTAACCTATGGGATTTTATTGTACTAAAGTCTTGTAGTATTTTGGTTTATAAATTAAAATTTAAACTTGTAAATTAAGCAAGATCTACGTCATTATAACCTTAAGAGATAGCCTAACATACTCTAATTGATTTTTTTTTCTTAGGATATTAGTTATATTAAGGTTTTGTGCCTCCAAGAGCAGCATATTCTCTCTATATAGCATGCTGTTCCTTTCAACTTTTCTCTTATAGACCACTATGAGTGTCTGAATTTTTGCATTAATTTAGAAAATTTTCACTCTAACTTGGTTTGATATTAAGACTTCACTCTTAATTTTACTTTTGATTTAATTATTTCTTATTTTTGACACCTGCTAGGAATGACTATTTAAAGAGTATGCTAATTATGGTCAGTTAGTTAATTATCTATTGTAATTTATAACTAAGCAATTAATTGTAATTAATTCTCACTTGTAAATTAGTTGTAATTAACTAAAATTAGTAGTAATTGAAGTTTGGTGATTTAAAGCTTATGTTGACAATTTTCACTTGTAGAACTATTAAATTTAGTCATAACCTTATTCTAAATATCTAAAGCTACTATTAATTAAGTTTAGGCACTTGTGTTGGATTGATACTAGTTTATGTTCTATGCGAGTAGATGTTATTTTGCTATAATTAATATATGAAAAATGTTTATATAATAATAATAATAATAATAATAATAATAATAATAATAATAATAAAGGATGATTCCAAGTGTGTTATAATCAATTTTTTCATATTTATTTTCTTATCATATATACAATTTTAGGAAAAATATCTGTACAAAATAAAACTTAATAGAATTATTGCAAAGGTTTCAAGAATATCAAAATTTCCACTCGATGTCATTACAATTGCACTCTTCCATCAAAAGTTTTACTTCAAGCATTTATGACATCATAAAATAATATTATTATTACTTTCAATTATATAACATAAATAACTTAGAGAGATTCCAACACAAATCACACAACTTGAGCGCTAGCATGGATTTATGTGATTTTTTATTAATATTTTTATAAATATTATTCCATAAGACATATAGTTATTAATAATAAAAGGTAAACTATAATTTAAAAATTAAACTTTATATGAATAGACCTTCCGCTGTTGGAATAGAATTTTCAATGAATAAACCTTCTACAATGAATAGAATTTTATAATGAATAAAAATAACATATCATTTTCAGGTTTAATAAGGTTTAAAATTTCATACAAGGGACTCCTAAAATCTTGTTTCTATGTATATTCAGCATAAAACTACCGTGATCAATTCCAAAATGAGATGACCTGAACTCAAAAATACCATATATCAAACTCTAAATTAAAGAATTGACTCAACTAACCTTCCTTGCAAGTAAGTTGAATTAGCAAAATACAAGGGAGATTCAACTGGTTGGATGAGAAATGAAATACTCTTGAAGCCTCTCTGTATTGGTTTAGATCGTGGTATATTTGTGTTACTAGTAAATACCCCAAAGCCACTTAAGTGGCCGAGAAACATGGAGTAAAATTTTGAAAACTGATATCACCGCCTGCAAAATTTTACCCATGTCAGTTGGTTTTATCACATACCACCGTAATCATATAACACTGAGTAAATTACATTGACCACACCTGAAGTACAATGAAATCACAAATGCATTAGTACTTTCTTGAAATATAGTGTCCTCCCCTTACATTATTAAATAACGAGAGGTTTCTACTATATTTTAAGAAATTACAAAGGTATTGGTATTCGTTGACGGAAAGAATTCAAGTTGTGTTAAAATTGAAAGTTTATATTGCATTCGTAATTTCCAAGAGAACCTTTATGTATTTTGGTCAAACATCAAAGGAGGTGACTATAATTTATTTCACTTTTTAAGAACATAAAACTAATTGATGAACGTAAAACTTACTGATATACCATGGCTAGTTTCAGATATAGGATTAGGTATACAGTATAAGAAACAGTCTTACTTGCATCGATTCCATAATCAAAGATGCAATTGAAATAGGACCAACACCAAGATGTGTAGAACTCCCAAGCAAGGAATATATCGATAGAGACACAAAATTTGAATCTGGATAGCGATTTATTACTGTTTACATTAATTACTTCAATTTTCTCTTACTTTCTGTGAAAGCGATCTATTTTTGTGCATTGCAGGGTCTAAAGCTGGCCACAGCAAGTTAGGTGGTGACAAAAAATTATCAATATTGAGATGGACTTTATAAGTATTATAATTACTTAAGATAATTATAGTGTTTTAAAAATATCATGAAGCCGGTCAAAGAGGGGGAAGTAAAGCAGCAAACAATAGATTATGTTAAATTTATATTCTAGAGAACTAAAAGGGTGATAAAAAAAGGGAAACATTTTTGCAAGTGCCCAATTACCTCACAATTAATGATTTGAAACTCTCAACAAAACAATTTATTCTCCATGTTTCTGTCATAGCAAGGGTACCGTTTCATTTAATCATAAAGTAGAATATAGTCTTTCTATTCTTTAAAATACAAAAACATTTCAAAGACAAGCCTACATAATAAACAAAACAAATAACACAAATACATAGAATAAATATACCCCATTTTGTTTGCCAACTTGCATAGCTCCACAACACTATTATTGTGCAGTTTATAATTTGAAAAGTCAAGAAGCCCAATGAGAACCTGCATGAAAATCCCAAATAGCCCCCTCAAATTTAAGTAAGAATGAATGAAAACAAGAGCTCTAGAGAATTTGCCAAACCCCACTTAGATGGCACCAAATAGGTCACCCCTTATTCTTAGCATTTAATATCAAAATGGGATAGCGAACATAATGTAGCTTGCACAGGTGATAAATGACAAAAATCCTTCTTCATTTGTTTAAAGTAAAAAATATAGAGCTATGATATAAAAATACTTATGTATGCAGTTTTAACATCATTCCTGATCCAACGATTCAAAATATAAACATTAATAGCTTACCAATTGTAAGGAGAGTTGATTAGTTGTAGAATGATAGAATCCACTAAATATTGAAAAAATATCATTGTGATACCCTAATATTGAGTGGTACAAAATTTAAACTTATTAAGTTGGAAGGAAAATATGAACACCAAAACAAAAAGAAATGATGTTAGGATTCTTGAGAAGTGAATTTGTACCATAAAATAAATGTCATGCCATGTATGACATGCTACTAAGTTAAAGATGTATCTTCAAGGAGAAACCAAACATAAACCTGAACTGAACAATTCAATCTAGTCCTAAAATTCTAATTAGTATGCATGTTAGAATGCCTAAATTATCATTGCCACATAAGTTTTCTACAAAGACACGGAAATAAAGAGGACAAAAAGGCCAAAAGGCAGTATCATAAAATACCCTCTCAAAAAACAAAGATGAAAGAAAAATATGAAGTCATTAGTATGATGGAATCTCTGGCCTCTATAAAAAGCATCAGTTCCTTAAAAGTTTATCCCACAATGGAAAAATTGGTAAGAACTTCTTAAAATTTCTATGATCATAATAAAAACTAAAAACATCATATGAATAGGGGGAAAAAATCCTACCATAACATCTCTCTCTTTAATTCTTTTCCAAAACCTTTACCCTTTGCTAAAAAGAAGTTGTTTTGATGTAGATTATTACTTGATTGGCAAATGTCCCATCAGCAGTAGCATAAAATGACACCTTATCTATAAGTAAAATGATATGGCATTCACAGTACTATAGAGGTGAATCATGCTCAGCATATAAACTGAAATTTAGACAAAAGCAAGAATTTCAACATGATTTAACTACACCAACTCAACGAAAATTGCATTCATCTAAAATTTGTCATAATATGAAATCTGTTTTAGAAAAAGAAGACAAACTCCAAAAAAAATAAAAGGGGCGGGAACACCTTGAGTTGTTGACTTCAAACTATGGAAAAATCGTTGTTGTTGGATTCTACTATTTGAAGGAATATCAACCAAATCGTGTCCTTAATCATAATAGGCGGTAAAGTTCAAAGGTTTTCGTAAGCTTTTTCTAAGTTTTGCTTTATAGGGTGAGGTGGTTAGTGATGGAGATGGAAAAAATATTCAAGATAAGAATTACCCTTTCAAAATCCTTTTAAGATTTGAATTTTCTAAGATGGAAAAAAATCTTCAATATTGTACTTATAATTACTATAAAGTAAATGTCTAAGCTATAACTCTCCTCTTTCGCTAAAATGTTACTAAATAAAATGAAATTCCATTTACACCACTAAGTTGCTAAAGCATAATCCAATCCCCACTTGCAAGTGCACAGCTACCCAACAGTTAAGGATTTGAAAATCTCAATCAAACAAATAGTAACCTAATATATAGAATAGTACCCAACAGTTAAGGGATTCAACAGTCCTGTACAAAGAACAGTATAGAGAAAATCAAGAATCTAGCAGCAAAAAATATAAGGAGGTTTCTCTGGTACTAAAAGTTTGTGATATTCTCAAGTACTCACAGCTGAGACCCATTATAATTTCAACACGTGGAAGGAAAACTTTTTCTTGCCAATCAGAGAAATAAGCGTTAAATTTAGCCTAACTTCCTCAAAAAATAATTGGACAATTTTGCCCGTGTGTCCTATGGTAAAATAGAGTTACATTTTCGTTAAAAGTTTACCGTTCTCGAACACAACCTCTCCAACAAGAAGGCCTGTTGAGTACGACAGAAGTGGGCAAGAACTCAGATGACAAAATGCAAAGCATACCTGCACACACAATGTGAGATGGCGGCAATGACAGTGAAGAGCTATAGGTGACGGCACCTTTTGCGACTTAATCAGCTATTTCTCAAATCGGACGGTGGATTAGTACAACGTGTAAGGTAGAAATTGCAATGAGGGTTCGGAATCTGCAATGAGAGTTCAATTCGAGCTCATTGCAGTTGGTACTTATAATGTTGATGTCTTTTTTTCTTGGATTGTTGCATATCAAGGCTAAATTTTAACCATATAAGTGTGAGTGCCTGACAGTTTTGATTTTCTGCATTGCTTTCAATTTTGTGATAATCAATGCTTTGTTTTTATTTCTTAAATTTGATTACCAGTAATATAGTTCATAACCTAGTCCGATATGAGTTTGAATTGATTCTAGGATTCTCTCTGATGATATTTTAGCTCTCTTGGGGTGATGTTGTAGCTTAATTATTTAGAAGGAAACAAGAGATTTAGATGATTTGGGCAGTTAGGCCTCATAAATTATAGTAAGTTCATTAAAATTTTCAAGTAGATAGCACCAACATAGTTTTTTTTTCTCCTTAGGATATAATGCCTTTGGGATGCACCCATCTACTTTAGCTGAATTTTGGCTGCTATTTTTGCACCAATTCTCAAGAGCATGCCTCCAAGTTAATTAGAAAAAAAAGAAAAAAAGTCAAAAAGTTAAGGATGTTCTTCATGTTCACATGCCTATTTAACTTGGTTCATTTGATAACTAGTTGGCATATTGGTTTTGTTGACAGTTTTTGAAATTTATTCTTTACAAATCTATTTAGTTGGCTATTTCACCATACATACGGATTTAGTGATATTAGTTTTAGAAACTTGTCATATTATCAGTATATCCTATTTGTCCTCAGAGACAGTAAAAAACAACATTTGGAAATGTAGAACAATTTCCATATTTGGTTACTATTCCACCATACGTACACTTTTATCCTTCTTGTTCACTATGGGACAAGCTTAAAGCATTAGTAGCAACATTCAGTGTTGACCATAATAATTGCTGAAGTTGTTATATAGATATAAACTTTGTTTAAAAATGCCAGAGGTGCTTACTAGGATAGTAATATGAGACTATTTCATGAAATTAACTACCAGCAAATGGATTATGTTCTCTTGATATTTAAATAATCATTTGAAGTTTTTTCCCCCTTTAGCTGGTATGTTCTGACTTGTGGAAAAGATAATGGTGCACTGACTAGACAGATTAAAGCACCTGTTTTCAATGTGATAAAATACTGGGATATAGAATTATCTAAGCAACCTAGAGGTTTAGAAGATCCAGAAGCTCTTGCAAGTGAGATTATGTGCATGTTATTATGGCTTTGTTTTTCATTTTTTGATGTTCAAATTCTTGATGGGAAAACATTGGATCACTCAATCCTACATATCGCATCTGGATTATGACCTAACCTAATGATGCCTCTGAATGTTTTCCTATGTACCGAAGCCTTTAAACTTCCAGCAGATGGAAAAAGGTTCTAGGACTTGAGGATATATTCATCTATTCTCTATGTAATGAATCGTGCTAGCATAAAACCTAGAAAGGACATTTATCCCTTTTTTTCCTAATTGCAGTTAGTGTTAGTAAGATTAAAACACTGTATGAATTGTTTTAGTTAAGATCAGCAATGCAATGAGATGACAGGCTATTTATATTGTTCAAACTTTCAACCTAATTAGTTGTAGCCTTCTTTAAAAAAAAATAAGTGTCTTTAAATGATGTAACTTTTAATATCCATTACATTGTTAATTTGTAGTTGTAAACCTTGTTCATTATACGTTGGCGGCATTCTTTTTACATGGAAAGAAGAATTTCGGTTAGCATTATTCAAGATAAAGAAGAAAAATAGCTTATTTGCAAATAGGGTATGTGAAACTTAGAATTTTTACAACTTTACAGCTTTAAACCCCCTTTCACTTGCCCTTAAAAACAAGAAAGAGAAATTTTTGGTAATTATGGCTGAAACATGAGTATGTTCAGAGAAAGCTATCTGAGCTGTTATTGCTTTATAAGGGAAATATTACTAGTTACTGATGTATTAGTTTCCACATAAAAGCCAAGATACTTGATTCCTTGGCTGAAGGAATTTTTTTAAACCAATAAGCAATTTGTTATAGTTCCATGTCCTCTATTCTATAAGCTGTTTAAGTTGGTAAAAAGCCCATTATTCATTGTATACTCAATCATTGTGACCTGACATCTCTGTTTTTATCTTATCTATTTAAAATTTAATGGGAATTATGTTGATAAAGAGATCTTTTTCTAGTTTTTGTGGCTTATTCTTAGATTAATCATAACTTTAAAATATTTTGTCTGTCTAACATATCTTTGGAGCCTAGTCACTTATTGATCAGTTGATAGGAACTTGATAATTTATACCAGCTTTGCACTTTTCGCTCTTTAGCATGCAAGCCATGGTTATAGGTAGTTACCTTTAATTGTGAAAATAGTACTCTATTGAACTTAAATGTTTAATGTAAGTCATCTCATTTGCATGATTTTGTTTTAAAGGTTATTATCATTCTTAAAATTTATTCAATTCTAAATTATTAGACAGTGCTTATGCTAAAATGTATTTTGAGCATGTCAGAGAGAAAAAAATGAAACTTGTCCAAGTTATTCACATCAACGATTTATCCTTGTAGCTTCGATGGGGAAATACTTCATGTTCTTGGCTCCTTGATTCAGACAAGCAAAATTTATCGGGTAAAGAAAAACAAAGGAGATGTCTCTCGGATTTAAAGGTTTTCTCTGAACCAGTATATTTTTAGTCTCAGGACACTGCTTCAGTTGTTGATCTATGCTGGTAACAATTAAATACTTTATAAGAGTGCAAAAGAGAAAGTAAGGGAGGATTAATACTTCTGGAGCAAGATACTATTGCTGGTGATTCATATTGTCTGTATAATGTTCAGAAAATGAAGAAGTGAAGGAAATATAGGCCAAAAGAGGAATCCTGAATGTAGCATTTGAGTTTTACTATTTAATGCATACTATATTATCAGGTAATTTTTTTCACTCTCTCAGCAAGCAATACAAATAGATTTAATAAAGTAGAATTTGATGATGATGACAGTGGTGATGACTAGGTCCTCAGGTTCTTCTTTTTTGTATTTCAAGTTTCTGATCATAGAATCTTTCTTTTGAGGTTCCTACACGACTAAAAAAATAGCAATTTTTGTTTCTTTGTGCTAGATTCATACATGCATGGAAATGATGACATGTTAATTGTGATCTTTCCCTTGATAAAAAGTTTTCTTCCAACAAAAAGATCAAACCCATTTTTCGGTAACATTATATATCATTTTATTTTAAGTGTGAATTCATGAGGTTTACAATTGTATATGTAATGTATAATAATAATAATTGGGTGCAAGAACTTCAAAAGGAAAAACTTCAGATCGCAGTACATTGTAATTATTTTCCTTTGCGGAACTGAAGAATAATTGTAATATTAAGTTGCAAGTTTGCATCCTCAAAAAATTAAGGATCCTCATTGCAATACTAGTCTCATAGAAAGCAAAAAATCTTACATTTCCTATATGTCAATCAAAAAGGGCAAGACATAAGTTACTCACAATTGTTACAAAAATGTTAGAAATGTATAAGTTAAAGAAGTATTAAGCTTTGATAATTAGTAATAGGAATTAAATTATTTCTTTTTTAATCTGTATTTGCAATGACAACATCAATTGTTTTCCCTTAAGGGAGCTATTGTTCGCGTTGTTTTCAGGTTACTCACACGAATAAAATTACGTAATCACTACTATAATGAAATAATAATAAATAACGATCATGGGACACAAATCTTGTATCTTATTCTGGTTCCAGAGAAACAGTAATTATTTGTTGCATACAAATAGACAAACATGAAAACAAACTCCCTCATTTGTAGAGCATATTGCAAGTGATTAATAGTCAACTTGTACTGCTAATTTTTCATTCAAGGGCCTCCTCATCCCTAAATTCAAGGCTGCACTATAACACAGGCGGATGGACCCTCCAGTTACACTCACAAATAGAGACAAACACTTACCCTGTTGATAAATTAGGTGAATGACTTGATAGAGGTAAGCCTAGATAATCCTACATTGGCAGCCCACCCCACAGTGAACAGCATGAACATTTCCACAAAGAAGGATGTGGTGCATAACTTGATAGAGGTCCTCCCTGATGATTGCTATAGACACATCTTACTAGTCTGTCATCAGCAGCACATCTGCCAGCCTCAATGTACATGCTATTTTTCCTCACATCAACTACACAGCACAATCAAAGAATATTCAATTTTATCTGTGCCACATTTTCATAGAGTAGCATAGTCTGCCAAAGCTTCTTCAAGCATTATACACATTCAGATACCTTAATTTCACTGTTAATATTGTATCACATGAAATTCATGGCCTACTAAATTTATCTCTTTTGAAAAAGATGAGCAAAACCCTTCAAAACAAAAACTATATAGGCATAAACAGGATGGCCATTTACCTTTCCTATCCAATACACCAATTTGTTAAAATTTCATTAATTCTCTAAGAACCTGACCACACAGGCTCCTAAATTCAGTCCACACAATCTACCAGTTGACATATAAATATTTGATATTAATACTAGCTAGGACTATTTTTATCTAACTGATTGGAAATTGAAACTAGAACCTTTAACCTTCTTGCATAAATCAAGTGTGAATGGAAATTGAAACACTTGACATTCTGACTTGTATTTGACATTAGTACCCGCAAGAAAGTTTCTCAAATGTCCAAGGCTATTGAAGAAACTACCGAAATTGAACAAGGCTTGGACGGAAGATATTTGATTGATTAAGTGCTTTCATCTTAATTTTCTATAAGATCGCCTTTCATTGTCGTAGTTGTGAACTAGAAGTTTGACATAAAATTAACTGCTAACAGGTATATAGACTAAACAGTACAGCATGGAAAATAATTGCATTTCTTATATTGAAATTGAAGAATTTATACATACATTAATTTTGTTTTAACACTTCCATAACAACTACAAATGGTCCAACACCTGGAAATACTTAGCAGATTGCACTTAAATTCTCTTTTGGTACCTTGTTATGTAGATTCAAAAAAGAGAAGCTGTCATAAAGTTCTAATTAGTTTCATACTAGGGAGCTGGTTACAACATTAACACAAATGATGTGAGAGATTCCTCCTCTAACTTTTACTATCTTAAAGTCCACACATGAACCAGATGACAGTTAAATAATAAGTATACATCAGGGACCATAGACATGACAGTTTACAAGCTCTTAAAAATAACAAAGTTATTAGGCAATTGCAGTTAAAAAGGTAAATAGTCATTGCCAACAAAATTAGAATAACAATAATTCAGCAAAACTAATATTTATAAAGTCATCCTTAATCCAATCTAATTAACTGACCTTCTTTTAGAATAGAGCGAGTAACAGAAGGAGTTTTACCTCCATAGAGCTTTGTGATTTTTTTCCCTTCCAACTTTCTTCCTTTATAAACTTATTCACTAAACGAAATTCAAAAACAAGTTGTACTTATGGATTAAGTTGCATACAGTACCTTTGCTTGGAAAAAACCCCTCTCCTGGCAAGTCTCACTCTGAAAAAGAAGGTTTCAAGGAGTCTGAGGAAAAAAGCACATCATGGCCAAGACCAACTAAAGATCATAACTTTATAAGTAGCATAGATACACTGATGACAAACATGTCTTTGAAAGCAAAGATAAGAAGTCAGAATTTTAATGCAAGTTATATCAGTTTAACAGATAAGGCTACTAGATCAAAAATGTTAAGACCTCAAGATTGAAATTTAGCTAGAATGGTATCAAATGTGCTCTTTGAAGCAGGAATATTGTTGTTGGAGCCACTCATGATTGCACCTAGAGAATTCCTTCTGCTTAATGGTTTCGCCCAGTTTGGTACATTAATCTCCATATAGAAAAAGGAAATTAGGCTTTCTGAGATCTGTCTGAATGATAAAATGTTAAGAGAAAAAGTACCGAGGAACACAATGAAAGATGTTAAGCTAACAGTTGCAAGTAAAGTTGAATCTCTTGCAACTAAGGCTACTACATCAAGACAGGAGGCTTTATAAAGGCATAGTTTCTTAAGTGCCATTTTTTCATTAGTATAATATGGATGAAATATTGGTTAAAACAACTTAAAAAGCTTAGTAGCTCCCCCCAGTGTAGTTGTATTTATTTTATTACTTGTCTGTATTATTCTTAAAGAAGTAAGAAGACATACTAAGCTTAGTACATGGGTCGGAAGGACATGAAATAGGATGAAATGTGCTATTGATAACACACTATCATAGAACTCATGTAAGTTACTTTATTCAAAGAGCATAACAGTTGTATAAAAATGGCAATTTCTTTAAGACTACTACAAATCAATATAGTTCAAAAATGATCAAGATATGAAAGCCTATTGTGAGCTCTACAAATTACAACTTGTTTAAAAATTAAACGCCAGATAGAACCACATAATAAAAGGAGAAAAGAAGCAATTCTCAGTGATTGATAGACAAAGGACATGTTTGACAAACAACTTTTTCATTAACTATTAGCTGGTTTGATCAAAATCAGCTGGTTGACTTGCCAATAAGCTGATTTTGGTGTTTGGTAATCAGCTTATTGAATCAGCTGATTGGTCCCAAAAAGCTAAGAAAAGGAGTTTTTTCAATTAGCTTATCTGAAAAATGACCAAATTACCCTAAATAAATTTTCGTATTTTTCATTTTGTCCTTTCTAAAATTCTTAAAAAATTTAATAATTATAAAAAGTAGATTAATTTAATTTTAAAAAATATTTAATATATAATAATATATTATTTATAATATATCTAATAAATTATAATAATTTTAAAAGTTTAATAGAATAAATATATAATATTACTTATAAAAATTATTTAATTTTAAAAATATCCAATAATTTAATAATAAATTATAATAATTTTGAAAATTATTTAATAGAATAAATATATAATATTATTTATAAAAATTATTTAATTTAAAAAATATTTAATAATTTAATAATAAATTATAATAATATATTATTTATAAAAAAATTTAATATATTGACTAATATATAAAATTTAAAAATATTAAAATAAAAATACTCAAATAATTCATAAAATATACTCATACCCTTATATGTCATTCTACATACAAACAGCTAATATAAACAGTTAATTTTACCAAACACTCTTATTCAAACAGTTAATATAATCAGCTAGTCAAATCAGCTAATACAATCAGCTATCAGCTAACAGCTAATCAAACTAGCTAACAGCTACAGCTATCAGCTGTTTCCCAAACAAGACCAAAATAGCCTTCTTTCCATCAAGAGATACAGGTCAAAGTGTGATGAATGGCAAGCATTTTCTTTTCTTTTTTCTCCTAGGGAATAAAATGGAAATAAGTAACATGATCTACAACATTACACCCTAATATGTTTGGATTACTTAAAAAGGTATTCAGAATAAGTCTAAACTCAAGCACTTAATAAAGGTAAAGAAGCAACCACAGACAACTCGAAATGCAAATTTCACAAATACAGAACAATCTATGTTTTTCACAAGTCTAAGATTAAGACCATATATCGATGGATCCTAAACTAGAAAGAGGGGAATCAAGAAAGAAAGGGGGTAGAATAAGTAACTCCTTAAATTACAGGAATTAAACTAATTAGAGTAAAGAGTGAGAATCTAACTGTAAAACTTGTCGGAGGAATAAGAGCTGAAAACGAGGCCAAAGATCGAGAACACTATACTTCTTGATTGGTGGAGATGACATTGAGAGTTTTTGGGCGTAATTTGTAGGGTGAATCGGATTCATGGATATGTAATCTGAGCTTCCTTGCAACTATCGTCACCAAGTTTCGCCTTTTGGGTGTTTATGGTTCTTCCAACGGAGTTCTCCTACCTTGGAACCCTAACAACATTCGGGAATTCAATTTCTCCTGGTAAATCGAAGACTGAGGCCCTACACGTGAAACTAATAAAGGTAGATATGGTATTTTGCGCTTGATTCAATCTCTTTTCAACCAGTTGTCCATCCTCTACAATCAACGGCTTATTTGCATTTTTACATTTTAAACGGCCTAGATTTCCTTTTCTTTCTGGTGCTCATAATTCAGCCATGAGTACCAGAGAATCCTCCAAAATATAATAGTTGAATTCTAAATCATAATATCAAGATGTTATTTATATGTGCTTACATGTATGATAACCAAAAACTTCTATATTAATACCATATTAGATGTTTAAAATATAGAAACTCTGATGCAGAGAGCAAAGTGAAATCATTATTTTTCGCATTCTCTTTTTCATGTTTACTTCATTGTGGGTATAAATTTTAATCTAGAAAGTGAAATACCAGTCAAATACCATTATATTTTTCATACATTGATTTAAAGAAATCTTATTCTTCTCATCATTCCCCCACAATGGCTACAATTAAATCTGTGGAAAAAAATTAGTTATAATTTTCAAATAACGCATGATTTTTGTCATCATTCATCAATTATTTTTTAGGATTAAAAGTTGAAATAATTCTTCAAATGTAAATTATATTTTGCAAAGGAAAGTGATTGAAAAGTAACTTATTGGTATAGTTCCACTTAGTGGGGAGAACTTAAGCACTTATGTACCATATTTATATTCCAAGTTTCACATGTTTAGGACTTCCATTTCATGTTTTATACTTTACCTTGCAGGACAACACCCCATATTAGTTCAGTAATAATCACAATTCAACTTAGGGCACTATCAAATTTAAAAATTTCAAAACTCCTAGATAACAAAACTCCCCAAAAACAGCAGCAAAAATTAAAGTTCAAACTAAACATTAAAGAAAAAAGTAGAATATACACTTTGTTGTAGGTAAGAGTTTGAATTACTGTAGAATATAGTTGTAAACAAAAGCATTAAAATTCTCTTGCAATTCCACTTGTATGCATCTTTTTGGCCATTTAAGCAAAGAACCAAACACCTAGTGTACACATTCAAATTCCCTTATACTTGAGAAATTCAAATATTTAGACGTGTTATTATTGGGAGAGAAATGAACTAAATATTTTGAATCAAAAGAAGAAGTTAGAAGAGCAAAATTTCAATGTTCTTTGATGGAGAAAGAGAATTGGATTTGCTATGTTACCTCTACATGAATAAGTTTTAAGAAAAGTAAAACTTGCACGCTTTATAAAATAATAGGGATATTTAGGAACACTAAATTAGCAACTAATTTTGCTTATTTACAGCAGGACCACCACATCCTTATCGAGTGCCCTCTGGTTATGCATGCATTTAAAGTGAGTAAAAGATATACTCTCTAAGCTATCATGCCCAGCCAAACTTGATATAATGGCATCACTTTGGTTCCTTTACCATTTCTCTCTCTCTTTTTAAGTTTCAACACTTCCTTATGTTAAATATCAGGTATATCTTTGTAATTGGAACTTTACCTTGTAGGTTTCAATACTTCCTCAAAAGTCTTTACAAGGCAATGATAGCCCTATATTTGAAACTATCATGGATGATTAGAACTTCCCATTATAAATAATGGAAATATGGAACAGAGTAATAAAATGAAAGCAAATGCCATAATGAATATGCAAAGGGGCTAAAAAGCCTAAATAAAAATGTTTGCTTTGAAATTGATATAAGCAGCATAATGATACATTCCTAATCATTTGATGTTAGGATTAAAGTCAAAGTTATTAATATAACAACTTCATATGTCAATATTTATGCATTGGTCATTTATAATTTTTTATCAATAATCCTTTGTGATCAATTTAATGTTAAAATGAATTAAACATTGTATTGAAGAATATTGAGATTGGCTTTTGCCCATTTTCAGAGTGTAAATTATAAAGTATTAGTTAAACAATATCACATTGTTTTCTATCTAAGTTCTTGTGTCATCTTATCTTTTAAATTACAGAAAGATAGAATAAAACTGAAACTTTGTAAATCAAATTTCTACATGTTACAATTATGCATTAAATTTAGGTTAACCTAAATAGAATGACAATTTTTGCATTTATCCATGTATAAATGTATATAACTGTGTCTAAGGTCACAAACTTTAAATAGAAGTTTTTCAGTTCCATTACCCCTATTTATGGCAACGGTAACTACCATCTTCGGGTTTGAACTAACGGAAGTGGAAAACTTCCACATCGTCAATTCTGCAAGCTCACTCAAGGAATTGCACCTTTGGCCACATCTTAACATCCAAAGAAGGGAAACATCAACAACAAATAGTGCTTGAAAATAAAAAAAAGGGACAAAAAAAACTACAAGTACTAAGAATAGGTTGAATAGTTTCAAAAGCCCCATTTTTCACCATACACCTTCAATCGAAAGTCAGCTCCAACATAAATAAGAAAAACTCCAACAAAATGCACTAAATAAGATGAAGCCTAAATCAATAATTAGAATGCGCTCATATCGATGATGTTTTGTACTTGTATCATGATGGTTATGCCAACCTTTAGATACTGGCCTCATACATCCTACATTCCAGGTTCGCAGTCAAGGTTGTTTTTAGTGATTGATACTTTAGTTTTTATTTTTAGGAAAATGGACTAAGGAGTGAGCAAGGAGGGGTTAGACTCTATGGTTCTACGTTTGTGAGGTAAGGGTTTTGAAGGAAAAGAGTCAACAAGAAAAAGGAAACAAAGAATGAGGAATAAGGAAAAATCAAATAGAACTATTTAAAAAAAATTCATAGCAAAGCTGTACATGCAGATTTCAAGCTCAGAGAAGAAGAGCAGATGGCATGAATATTGCCCAGATTACAAATAGAAAATAAGGTTTAAAGAAAGCTAATCAAAAGTATTAAGGAAGTTAAGGTTCAAAGAGTGACGAGGAAGAAGATAGAGAAAAGGAGGGGAGGCAATGGTGGCCAAGGTTTATAGAGAGTGAGGGTGAAGCTTCTGAGAAGCAAATAGAAACAAAGTTCAACACATGTGCAAGGGAAACCAACAAGAGTATTAAGAGTATCCAAGGAGCTTTAAGAAATTAAATGGATTAGTAATAGGAGATTAATTAGGTATTTGCCTTGATTAATCAATATAGGAATTTAATTACGTTGATATAGAAGTAATTTTTAATTAAATAGCTGAATTAATAACAAATTTAGTTAGGAGTCTAGGATAAATTTGAGAATTAGAATGTAATATTTCTCAAACTGGGCTTCCATTATTTTTTTATTTTTCTTTAATTTTTTTCATTGTTTTATTTCAATTGTTTTTGAAAACCCCTTATTTTGTATTTAGTTTTCATTAATTGACTTTTATTCCTATAAGTTCAACTTAAACTTACCTTTACTACTAGTTTGAGCAGGTTCAATAATTAATTTTGATATGAATTATGCACATCAAAATTTTAACACCATTATTGGGGAATAAATTATGTATTTTGTGATTGTTTTCTATTATTTTTAACATCTTTTTAGTTAGTTCTTTATGTTTTCTCAAATTTTTTGATGGTGCTGATTAGTGAATTTTTTAGTGGAATTTAGGGACAAAATTTAGTAGTTCAAGGTTTTTCATCGTTCTAATCATGGCAACTTTTTTATTGATTACCCCAATATTTTTCAACCAATAAACATTGTTTGCTATTTTGTTATTTTTCTTTCTTTTTTAGTATTTTTTAGTAGTTTTTAGTTTTTTATATTTTCTATTTTTCTTCAATTTAATCCCATTTAATGCATGACTTGATCTTCTCATGATATTATATTGAGGTGTGGTCAAAAAATTTAGAGAACTTTATGTTAATTAGGAAAAAAAATAGGGTGGATTTTGAAAATATGGTTGTTAATGACCATACTTTAAAGGAACTTGTTACTCCTGATTTACATCACTAGCTAGTATGCATTGCTTATCCTGATTTTGGTTTTGATTTTTAAGCTTAAATATAGTTTCAAACATTTGCTACTTAAATTTCATAATCTTGCAAGGGAAGATCCAAATAAGCATTTGAAAGAGTTTCATGCAGTGTGTTCAAACTATGAAGCCACAAAAAAGTAACAAAGGTGTAGATCAAATTAAAAGCTTTCTTTTTCTTTTTGGAAGGAGTAACAAATAATTAGCTCTATTACTTATTCTTTGGATTAGTTACTACATGGAATGACATGAAAAGACTTTTTTTAGAGTGATACTTTCGTGCTTTTGAGCTACCAACATTAGAAAATAAATAAATTTATATTAGTCATTAAAACAATGGAGTGAATCTATATGACTATTGTGAGAGGTTTAAAAGACTACATGCAAGTTGCCCATATCATCAAATACTCAATCATCTATTAATTCAATACTTCTATAAGGGGCTGATGCCTATGGATGGAAGCATAGTTGATATAGCAAGTGGAAGACCTTTTGTAAACAAGACACTAGAAGCTACAATGAATTTAATTACAAATATGGAAGCTAATTCCCAATAGTTTGGTTATAGAAAAGAGCTTGCTCCTAAACCTATTAATGAAAAGCAAATAATGGCTTTAATATTGTTTATTTAGAAACTAGCTATGAATCAAGCTCAAATGATGAAAGTATATGGCATTTGCTTTTCCTATGGCCATTTTATAGATATGTGCCCTACTCTTCAAGAGGATGAACCTTACAAACCAATGAATTTTATGAAAAGATTTCTAGGCAAATACTAGTAGAAATATGATCTATACTTTAATTTATATAATTCTAGTTGGAGAGATAATCCAAACTTCAAGTATAACAATCAAATTAGTTCAAGAAAATTTCTAATTCTTACTTCATATAGACTGCTAGCAAATTAGGCATCCAATTTGGAAACATCACTTGAAAATCTTGTCAAGTGTTTGGCTATAAATGTTGTCTAGTTCTAATAGGAAACTAAACCTAGTTTAAAGAATATAAAGTACCAAATGAGTTAGCTTATTAGTTCAATAAGCAAATTACAAGTACAAAGCTCTAGTGGCTAGTTTCCATCATTAATGGATGGCAAACAAGTTTAAACCCATCTACTTCTCCAAACAAAAACAAGCCAAAAACTAGAAGGTAAAAAGATAAACAAGAGCTAATTAGAGAACAAAGAAAAAATTGATAAAAGAAAGATACATTTTGTCATTCAGTCCTCACTTTCTCCTTTTTTTTTATCCCTTTTTCTTTTCCAAGTAGAATTAGTAAACTTAAGAAAATTAATGATAAAAAATAAATTTTTGACACTTTTAAAAAAGTAAAAGTTAACATACTTTTATTAGATTGATAAAATAGATTCTAAAATATGCTAACATTTTGAAATTTTTGTGCATTAATAAGAGGAAATTAAAGAATGATAAGAAATAAGTATGGGGGAGAATGTTTTTGTCATCATCCAAAGAAAATTGCTAAGAGAATACAAAGATTATAGTACATTTATCATTCCATATGTTATAAGGCAAACTAAAATAAAGCATATCATATTAAATTGTGGAGCTTCAATTAATGTCATACCTCTTTAATTTATATTGCTTTGAAAATAAACCCTTTAAAACAAACAAGGGTAGTATTTGTAATTAATTATATAGTGGCATCTTCTGATTTAAATGGTATATGATATTTGTGAAGAGTTTTATACCTTTTTTTCTATTCACATTCTAATGATTTAATCATTTTTATTGTTTAAAAAAAATCATAATCTAAAACTATATTACAAAATTGCCAGTGTTTGATCTCCCTGACAAGAAGAATATTATCCTCCTACTAAAAAATATTTATCTCTTTTTCTACATAACAAGAAGAATATTAGCCTTATGAAAGAATGCTTTTATTCCAAGAGCCAAAAGAAAAGGCTAGACCCTAAAAGTGAAACAAATTTTACGACACTTTTGTTAGTATGTGCTATGTGTCATTGACTTTGGTCACCATTTGCGTATTTTAATGATAAATATGCTATTAACATTATATTTCATTTTGCTCATTTTAATGATAAATAGAGGTTCTATTAACATTATAATTCATAACTTACTCCTTTTCGACAAAGTTTCCATCAACATTTTAATCACATGCATCGTAACAATAATAATATACATAATTTTGTTATTATAAATAATCTTATCACTTTTATAATTTTATATCATATATAATATCTATATTTTTACAAATTTATTTGTAATTTTATTAATAGTACAATTAAAATCAAGGACACAATTGAAATTTAAAATTATAGTCCTTCGTAAACCTTGAAGAGTCTTTTGTTCAAGTTATAACATGCAGTTTCTTAAACTCTAATTGCTTTGATGAAAGATATTATTTTTCATACGAAATTTGATTTTAGGAGTTTATAATTTATATCATCTATATATCTTATTATTAAACAAATAATGTATTGTGTTATAGTAGTCAGGAAAATAATTTCCTATTTCTTGTGGTAATAGTAGAAGGCTTATATACACAAAGAATTAGGATCAAATCTGAGATACAACATAATATATCAAAGCATATTAAATACTACTTAGATGAAAAACTCAATTAATTAATAAAATAACTTATTCTTTAAAATAAAAAATTATTTTCCACAAATAAAACTTCTTTTATATGATAATATTTCACAATAACAAAAAACACAAATAATATTCACAAAAAAAAATACATAAACAAGATTTTTTTCTACAAAAATGTGTTCCATCAAAATAAGCAGGCTCTTAATCAATTCTTTAATAAGGTAAAGGTATTTAATATTTTTTTAAAAAGTTTTATTTCTCATCATACCAAACTCAAAATTTTATGTATATACATTAAATAAATTATTACCTAATTTCAAGAATAAATAAATAAGTAAGTTCTTACATGCACCCTCAAAGAAGAAATTTATTACGTGCAGCCTAAGTCTGACACCGTAAATTTCAGGCTGTGACTTAGATTTGTAGTCCCACACAAGTTTTTACATTTCTTCATATTAATCACTAACAATAATAAATTCTAAAAAAACAGTCGTAAAATGGATAGGATATTTAGAATGCACTAGGAAAAATATTCTTTTTTAAATATAGAAGGATCAAGCAATTGAAGTAACACAATAACACACAAATAAATTTAATTAGAGAAAAGCCTAAACTCTATGAAAAAAGATAATGAATAAAAAGAGATTCACTATAATAAAAAGATTACAAGATAAGATGTGTGAAGGCTTTCTATCATGATCCCACAATTGTTTAGATACTATTCTTACATCCTTCCCAAACTTCTATGAGAGTTTGTATATAAACTTTATAGGTACTTACATCATATCTCTCTCATACATCAAATTCTTAGCCAATACACATATTCATATCAAAAAATACTTGATTGGCAAAGAATGTTAATTCAACTCTAATATAAAAGTCTAACTTAAATAGGAAAATAACCCATAATAGAAAATAATCAATAATTAATAATTAAAATTTGGTATAAACTTGGCAACTGTGCAAGAGAGTAAACTTGTTCTTGTTGTTTCATGAATTAAGCTATTCATGAATATATCAACCTAAATAGCCTAGGGCAAAATGCATCAAAACTTCTCGTTTGAATAATTAACTTAATGTTAAACAAGAGATAATAAAAGAACTCTTATCCTTTTAGTGGTAAAGTTATAGTTGATATTATTTTATGAACTTTTCTTATCATAATCTAAATTTGAATTCAATTTATATTTATGCATCAAGTAGCTCATCACTTCTATTATTACCAAAAAAAGAAGAAAAACTCTTATCCAAGGGTGTTGCTTAGCTTACATTTGTGTTAATAGAAAATATTTTTCATAGAAATAAATTCATTCCCTTGTGTTTATATATACTTAATGGTGAATTTTCACATACACTGCTACAAAATTGCTCATAGACTTTAATGGATAGATGTTGATTAAGGATGATATCGACATCTATTTTAATAAAGTGAAATTTTTTAAATTATAAAGAAAATTAAGATGATAGGTCATAAACAATATCAACATTTATTCAAACATTATGATATTTTTAAAAATATTGAAGAACCTACAGCAAAAATTTAAACATGGTGACATTTTTTAAATTATTGTAAAAATTTAAGACATTGGTTATTTACTAAATTAACATCTAGTCATGCAAATCATTCCTTTGTAAAGCACTAAGCAAACTTAGTATGTCGGATATGTTTAAGAATCCAACAAGATAAGTATGCCATGTTTAGACATTGGTTATTTATATAAGAACTGATGTTGAAAGTGATGCAAATGGTGGTTTTTTTTTTTCTAGATATAAGCCTAACTTTATGTGTTTATTTTCTATACAAGTGATGGCTTTTATTTAATATGATTATTTATTAAAAACCAACATCTAAGGCTTTAGGTAGCATAACTTTCATTCCATCCTCTATTTTGCTCTTACTCTTACTTATTGAAACCCTTGTTCTCTAGCAATAACCTCTACTTTCATCATTTCTTTGGTGATTACCAAACCTTTATCATATTCTTTGTTTCATTCATAATGAACTTCAAGCTTGTTCTCGTCATCATAACCATGTACCATCTTGTTTTCACACTAAACTTTAATCTCCTTTTCAAATGATAACCATTCTCAAGTACGTTGTACTATCTTATTTTCATTAATTTTTTAAATATTGGTGGATTATTTGACTTTGTCTAGTTGCGAGATATATGTAAGTTTATGCTTTTAAAGGCAATCATAGGATGATTGTATTAGTATACAATGTATTACTTTTCTTATAAAGGGTCAATTATTGTATTTAATATTATATCTATTTAATATAAATAAATATAGTAATTATTCCTAAAATAGTTAATATTGGTCTTAAATGTCATTAATTGAGTATTATTGTAAACTGGGATAGCAATAATACATCAAAACTATAATATACATTGGTTGATGATCATGATCTTGGATATGAGATATCAAGTCAATATATAGGTACATATTAGAAAAAAAATGCACTAAACAAACTCGCCATGAGAATGTTACATGAATTGCTATATGAATATCATAAGCATGTCTTATAGTGACAATAATAGACATGATCTTTTAACCTAAAATCATTATGATTTCTTACATGAAAAGTCATATACTTGAATACTATCTAATGCCACTTGTAATATGATTGGCCTAAAAAGTGGTCATTTAGTATACTACAAATTATGTAAAGGGATGTAAGTAATTTAAATGAGATTTTATCCTTTCTATATTAGAAGAATGATATCTATAGGCCTCTTGATTGAGTAAGACTACAAAATGAATGGTCATGCTCAAATGAATCGATATGTGATATTGATTTATTTGCTTTGAGTTAGTCTACTAAAAAATCAAGAAAAATTTAAATTAAACAATGAAAAGGATGACACATTCAATACCTTGAGTTTGATCTAGATATCCAAACAAAAAGGACTAAACTATGAAACATTGGTCACAGGAAAAGGTTATGCTGAATAATTGACATTCTCACTACTCAGGTGCTAGTAATTATCTATGATACTAAAATGGGATTTTATGATCACTACCAATGTAATAAAAACTTATAAGATCATATATAAAAAGTAAGTTAAATATTGGTGTTATAGTGTAATTAGGATTAGTAACACTAGAGCTCCTAATTAGGATAGGCATAATATGATTAGGCATTACTAAGTAATAGCGCAATGCAATTAGGCCTCACTTAGCTAACACTAAAGAGAAGCTAATTTTTAACCAAAATCATTATTTGGTTTAGTCAATAATTAAAGCCCGACTATCTCCTTTTTAAGGTAATTCTAGTTAAAGATCGTAGCAAAATTTTATCTGTGAGATAAAATTGATCTATTAGAATAAAATCTAGCTAATATTAGTCATTCAATTTAGTTAGACAAAATCTAGCTAAAGTTGAGAAACCTTACTTTTCTCCTATTAAGTAAGTAGAACCTAAGGAATGATTGTGTCAATCTTTTATAATATGGTCTTAAAAACTAGAAAAAGTGGCAAGTAACAATGTGTTTGAATTAAGAGTGAATCCATCCAATTTAATCAAAAATTTTAACTACTCATCTAGTTATTGTAGAGACGTTAGGCTTTGTCTAGTGTTTATGATTCATCAATCTAGTGTTCATGACTTTTCCTATTGGTGATCAAATCATTAAAGCTTGTAAATCTAATATGGTTCAAGGGTTCATGATTAGAGTGGTTATGTCTATTAGAAGCATGTGTGATTTGCACCTAGGTTCATGAGTTTGTTACATTAAAATTAACTAGCTTGGATTCTTGAATGCTATAAAAGTATAACTCCTAATAGTGGTTTATGTTTCTTTTGCATGGATTTATTGATAGGTTTCAAATTTTTTAATTTTTCATTACGTTTTATCCTATTGCTATAGAATAGCTTATGACATTAGGTTTTCAAACGAATTATATGTTAAGTTATGACCAATATTTAATCAAGAAACTTTGTATATCAAATTTAATGTTTGTTGTAAAATTATTATAAAAATGGCAATAATGTTAGGTAATATGGATGTATACATATGTGTGTGTGTGTGTGTGTGTGTGTGTGTGTGTGTATTGCAGTGACATTATAGTAGTGTCACAATCTATCCTACAGCATGTGACTAGCATAAAGAGTTATTTCCACAACAAGCTACCAACCTTTCCTAAATGTATCAAAGTTAATTTGTCATATGCATGTTAGGATCGGAAGCCAAATAATTATAGTGAAAATTAACCTATCCCAACCAAAGAATCCATGCAAAACATTATATTAGAATAAGGATTCATTCTATAACTTTTCAAATGATTTAAAGGCTCATTTGTTAATCACTTTTCTCAACTTGCTTTTAGTTGAAAACTCTAAAGTATCCATACAAACTAGCAGATCACTAGTGAAACTTCATGATCACTGATTAGAATTCTCCTCTTTGTATCTGGTAGTGCTAGCTACGCTTCTTCAAAGGTTATGGTCAAGGAAGGCCACTAGAGTTTTCTATATTTTGGGATGCATGAATGATGAAATATTATTGCCCAACAAGCTTATTGAAATAGGTGCATAGAAAATCCTAACTAATTGGACTTTGTTCTATGTATAATTATGGGCCTATAATTAGGCCTTATAATTATAATATGGAATTCTTATATATTAGGCCCAAACAATTTGGTCTATCAATTCCAAATCTACTAGATTTTAAGTGTGCAACCTTATAGGTTCTCATTACATTGGCAATAATCATAAATCATATTAATGATCATAAAAAATGAGTAGTATCTAGTAATACATCATTGTTACCTAAGCAATGAAAAAGTCGATAATTTAACTGAACCTATATATGTAATCATCATCTATGGCCTTTTATCTTAGATATCTAGATTGAGCACGAGACATAGACTGTGTCATTTTCATATAACTTAATTTAAAGGTTTCTTAATTCTTAAGTAAGCTAACTAAAGCAAATATATTTAACATTCCATGTTAATCCATCTAAGCATGGTCATACATTTTCCTCAACTTTACTTAATCAAGGGGCCCACAGATGTAACTCCTTTTATATAGGAGGAATAAATTCTATCTTGATCATACAAATCGCTCCACATGATATATGACATATTCAATAATTATCCTTGCATTCACTCAATCATGAGTGATATAGAGTAATATCAAAATATAAAACTTACATATAGGGAACCTTGGCAATCTCAGGTCAAAAGATCATATTAATAATAATTATTAAGAATCACTCATGACACTCATATAATGATCCATGTAGTGTTCTTAGGATAGGTCGGTCTAGTATACAAGTTCTCTAACTTATAGTCATGTGTAGACTTAATATCTCATATAAATCACTACACATGTTAATCTTAATATATCAAAGCAACCCAATCCATAATGATATATGACTAGGGACATTTAAGAATATGATTATTCTAAGGTTATTATCATAATTAAATATATTACATAGAAAATATATGTATAAATATGATAATTAGAATTGCCTTTAAAATAACATGATTTAAATTATCAATCATCCATATGATTAACTTTAGGGCATATACACCAACAATGCAATTGTCATTTTAAAAATAGGATAATGTAGTTTTTGAAACTTGTTGTAAAATCCATACAATGTGTTATATTATATACAATTATTTAATTGTCCCTAAGACATAACTTACCACCAAAGATCCTATACGAGCCCATTCTTAATCCATTCGATAGCACTTAGAAACCTATAGGATGAAATAATCCCCAAAGAAAAGAAAATAAACAATGAAAGGAAAAAGGGAGCAAGTTTCCATAAAACTCAATAAGTAGATATTAATAAATAAGAAGTTATTATTATTAAAATAAAAAATAGTACTAATATTTAGAAATTTTATCCTAAGAAATAGTCACATTTTCATGCTTGTGCTAAGGAAGGAGAAATTGCAATGAAATACCTGTTTAATAGATAATTTAACATAAGCATATACATTTTAGATTTCAATTAAGGCTTCTTTAGGCATTATCATAATTCACAATCACTAAATAATCAAGCCTTACATTCAACCATATTCATTAAATATTTGTATCATAACATTACATATAATTTTCATTAATAACACATTCATTTGTAATTATTTGGATTTATGAATCACATAATTCAAATGCTCACATTCATCCACACCATATTCACATTACGCAATACATAAGGTAAACAAATAAAGAAAGTAATGTAAATCTCCTTGTGACTACCTTATATCCTCATAAGCCCATCTTTGTACCTCTTGGTTAACCTTATATCCTCATAAGTCATTACCAAGATCTAGTGTTCCATATTCATATCTCCCAATTTTACTTTCTTATAGCATAATCACATTTGGTCTCTTTATTAAGTCATAGTTTAACAAATGATCACCATTCTTCTTTCATAATCACATCATGCCTCAATGCATGACCATATAATTTATTTCATTTCATAAAAAAAATGACAAGTTCACTCATATCATATAACATAAGTCTCAACACCTCTATATCTCTTTTAAAGGTCATATATCAAGCATTTAACTCATAATTGTCACATAGTATCTTGACTTAATGTTTAAGAGTGTTACACCTACATTAAACCTTTACATATTATAATAACTTCAAGTAAACTAGGTATAGTCTACTATATACTTGACTATAGGGGCTTGATTTAAGGATCATAGTTGATTATATAGTTAACTATTAGGGGCTCAGAGACAATCTTGAATTCTGATAATTCACTATATAGTTAACTACTAGCATCCAAAGAACAAAATTTAGCTTTATAATCGACTATATAGTCAATTATCCCTCCTTATAATGCACATTCTGGGGCATAGTCAATTATTGCCTAGAATTCTATAGATTTCTTCAAAAACATCATTGTTTACTTGCAATTCTTAAGAATTTATTTCATTCAATACCTAACCTAACTTTATCTTATTACAAATGCACACTTATATTACTTCAACAAAGCCATTTCAATCTTTTAATTTAAACAACTACCATAAATCATCTTAACATTCATACATTTAGACCTATTATCAAGAAAAACCTAAAACAAGATATTTAATCATCCAAAACTATTTGATTCCATCCAAGAAAACTAGAATATTTACTTGGCTAATAGGGAGGAGATCAGAGGAAGCTAAGTTTGATGTTAAATAGCTCCTAATCAATTAAAATTATGAAGTTTGGAGCTATAATTTATATTCCCTTTTTTAAGCTTATTACTTGGATTCTTCCAAATCCAAAAAGAGAATCAAAGGAAAACTTAACATAGAAAAAGATCTTGGTGTTCTTACCTTGATTATGTAAAGAAATTGATGAGTAATAATACTTTCCTTACTTGATTAATAAAGAAATGGAAGAAGAAGAATAGGAAGATGAGATAAGGAACGGTTAAGGATTTTAGAAAATAAGAAAGAAGGAAAAAGATTGATGTTTTAAGGAATTAATGCAAGGATAATTTAATAATTACACCTTAAAATTTGCCTATGCTCACATACTTACATTTAAACACTTATAACTTTTAATCTTTCTACTTTACAATATTTTCTTAATTCATTCAACTCTAGTTTCCTTTCTCTAATATCATCTAAGCTAATTTGGTGCAATTTATCTATTTTCATTCATTTTTCCAAATTTACTACTAGAAAAAAGTTATTTCAATTATTCCTACTTATGATATAAAATTCTAAAATTTTAATAAGGGCTTAATAATAAACCCCCTTCTAAAGAGTTTATCCTCACAATCTTAGGATCCTTTTCATTAGCATAAATTCAAACTCTACTAATTGTAGAACTTTTCACTTTATAGAATTACCCCTTAACATCAATTGTTTTAGGATTTTGACATTGATTCCCACCTAATGTATATATAGGCATCATTGTAAATCAAACATATTTAATATCAATTTCAAAATTGATGTGGAATGAAGTCAATTATTTTACAAGAAAATCAATGTGTTTAGTCCCTAGAAATTAACTAACCATATATGTTAGATGTTAATTTATAATGATATAATAAATAGACATAAATCGATGTTGAATAAGGAATACAATGTCAGTTTGAAAATCATTATTAAAAATAATGTTCTTTCATAACATAGATTTCACTTATAACATTAGTTTGTATCAAATAACCAAAGTAATATGTTATAAAAAAAAATGACTGTTGCTTAGAATAATTGATGTTATTTATTAATTTTTTTAGTAGTATTCACCTATACCTTACTATATCCAAAGCAATACCTGAACCTAATTATAAAATCTAACCTTTATATTTTTATACAAGTAGTATTATTATAAATAGTAGTATTCAAATCCTATCTCAATGTCACTAGAGTAAAAAATAATATTTAAAATACAATAAACACCTAACTTAACAATTTCATACATTAAATTGGGTTCAAATAATTGAAGACATATAATATGTACATGTTAACAAAATTAAGTTAATAACTCTAAATATCAACGAATGAAGTTACATTGTATTGCAAAGACATGGCTATTAACAAAAATCTTAGTGAAATACGTTGAGCAAAAGAAGGACACAAGCATGTCATAATTGATATTGTAGGTGTAATATTACTATTATATGATTCTTTTAAAGAAAATTTTATTACCTGAATTATGCCTTCAAACTTTGGCAATACCATGTGTTGTTTGTTAAATCGAGATGCCCTATTCTTACCATTAGATGCCGAAATAATTCAGGTTACATGTAAAACTTGTATTATATTAGAAAATACTAAATCCTATTATACATCCTATATGGGCATGAGAAATACGAATACAATTACTTTCAATCTTTCCTAACATGTTTGGGAGGATCTTTAACTCATATCCCCTTAACATGATCATCTCATATTTAGAACTCTTCCAAGTTACATTTGTTATCTACTAAAAGTATTCTTATAGAAAAAGGAAGAGTCTCCTTAATATAATTCCTATGTCTTCTTCATCCCCATCATCAATAATTTGTCTTTTCCTTAGTAGAGTTACACATTAGTTATGATTTTTATGGCATAGAACACTAGTTTTGTTTGGGATACCATTATGAATGACTTCCCCTTGTAACCTTCTTTATTAAGATCCATCAATGTGAATTCTAACTCTTTGACATTAGTGTTGTTCTTATTCTCAACCCATTTACATTGAAACATAGGCACTATAAACATAATGTAGTTAAGGTCCCAAATGTCTTTAATGACCCCATGATGTGATATAATAGCATAGATAGGATTTCTATCTTTTAAACTATAGATATGTATGGCCTAAGCCACTAATATAATGCCATTATTTTGTATAATTCTCCTATCATCTTGATCTTTTTTATAGAAAGAATATTCATTGATGTCACATTCACAATAAGAGATGACTTTTATGTATAACCCCACACAAGCCATTTGATGATCTTGAAAATATTATTTAATTATTGCACTATTCAATAATGAACTCACCTTTGAAACTAATTAAGGAATGATCAATTATATTCATCTTGGATCCATTGATCATTCCTTATGTGATGTTATCCCTATTATATATAAGACGTAAAAGTAAAGCTACATACATTTTTCATAGCTTATGGTCACTACTTGGGTAACCAATGTGCCTTTACCTACAATTCTACCCTTATGACAAGATTTTAAAAATCCAATAGCATTCACATTTAATATGGCAATCGCTATAAAATTTGGCCACCTCTTCAATAATATAGCCTTAAAAAGTGCATCCTTTCAATTAATGTATATTTCTCTTATATACCTTTTTAGGATTTTCACATATTGCTTAAAAAGATACATCTACCTAAAGTAAATAAGTTTGCATAGTTTTATCTCTTTGATGGAATGGAAAACAAAATGCACCATGATGTTAAATAATGAAGGTAAAAAGTACATTTCTAATTGACATAGCATAATTAAAATTTATCTTTGCAAGTCATCCAACTTTTCAAGTTTGACAACCTTGCTGCATATTAGACTGAAGAAAAAATGAATTCTAGTGATAATGTGTTGACATATTTAGGTAAGATTGATTAAATAGTCACCAATAACAATTATTGCATCAAAACATGGAAATCATGATAGTTCAAGTCAAATAGTTTTAAATTTTTTATTGAGATAAGGCTCTTAATATTTAAAAAATATCTTTATAGCACCTAAACATCAAGTAAAAACTTGCAAAAACTTGTCTTTTCCTTTCAAGCTAGTAGAAGATACATATGTTAACCCCTTTTTTCCCATTCTATTTCTTTCCAAATGAACATTTTACTTAAGTCCAACTTAGCTTTAATTTTATCTTTACTCTTCCCTAGTATGTTCAATAACGTTCTAATAAGATTATCATGACATCATTATTGTGCCTTACTAACATCTTTTTCTAATATGGAAGATTGAAAAATATGGACCTATTTTTTCATAAAGTGTCCCTACCTATGAGCTTATAGGGTTTGCTAAGAATAACATTGATATATTTAACCCATTCATAAACTTGAAATGCAAAATCTCACATAATTAATAAATCAAAGATATTATTTAATTGCTAGTAAAAAAATTAGTAATACTTCTAACAATTTAATTATACCCAGCCATAAACCCGATTTCTAATTAAGGGAATTAGAGCTATTACTTTTTTCAGTAATAATTGAAAGTTTTCCTTAACTTATGACATCAATAGCCACAATGCAAAAATCACTAATGATCAAGATACATTATATTCCTAACATGCTTTAGTTGAGAAGAATAAATACCATTTTCATAAATAGAGCATGTTATATGCCCTTTGACACTATAGCTAGATAAGTTGCTATATAATAGGAAGTTATTCATTGTACAAAAAAGCATAGCATGCAAAACGAAAGACTTTTGATGCATTTAAGATCAAGACATCTTCCCATATTATCTTTGGGTCATTAATAAGTAGTGTTATAAAGACATCTATGTCATTTCTTGATTGTTTTGGCCCTGAAATCAATAAGGATAACATGATATATTTGCACTTCATGCACAACCAAGTAGATAGATTGTAGATCACTAACATAACAAATAATGTATAATGTTTGTTGCTTATGTTACCATAGGGTTTCATTCTATTAGTGCAAAATGTAAGCCTAAGGTTTTTTGACTCATTACCAAATGTAGAGAACAATATTTTAACTGTTTGCCATTAAGAAGAATCAATTAAATGTTAAAGCTTGCCATTAAGTGATGTCTGGTTCGCATGCTATGTTAAGTTCTTAGCATCCTTTACATTAGCAAACATTTATTTAAATTTTAATATTATTGAAATATGCCATAACACTTTAGTCGAAACCTTTTTATTGTTAATGCCATCATTTTTCCTTAATTTGTAACATGATGCCCAATAATTTGGACACTCTTCTAAAGTTTTATTCTCTTTTTGGAATAATATGTAATTATTAGGATAAGTATATATATTCTTGTACTTATACCTATTAGGCACGTGACCTTCTTGGCCTCATAAGTACTATATGGTAGCTCACTCCTTTTAGAAAACATTTATATTCATAATTGCAATAACTCTATGAAGTTTTTATCACTCTAATTTGAACAATTTTAGCATAATAGATAACTATGTAAATTTGGTGCAACCTAGATATAAAAACTTCTTTGCGTTACTTAACAAGTTATAAAAAACATGTAAGCACTTAGTGAAATTATTTTTAAAATCACGAATCATATCCTCTAATTAATTATCCATTTCAACATCTATGTCATCATCTTTGTGAACTCTCTTGCCTCTACAAGTATGAGATGAAATAGACAATTCACTTTCTCTATGCCATATCCATTATGTATACCCCTAGTTAATGCCTTTGAAAATTAGATCCACTTTTATCCTTATTGGATGGTGCATCCTAACACAAATTCATTCTCATATGGACACAAAATAAGCTCATTACTAATTTTTTCCTCTTTCTATTTTTCTATAACAAATCTAATAAACTTATTACCCCTTTAGCATATTGGGGGGTTAAACAATAAGTAGACATTCATTCATGGTCCATGACTACCCAAAATAAAGAAAAAAATGCAACAAATACGCAAGAAATCTACATATCAAAGAGTTTTAATGAAATATATATATATATATATATATATATATATATATATATATATATATATATATATACCCAATCCACCTAAAATATTAGAAAAAAAAAGTCAAATACACAGAGTCCAAAAAAAATAGAGTTATATAATCACAACATTATATCATTTTTCCTTATGTTTCAGACACAAAAGAATCATAAATGCACCTTAATGTAATGAAGAAGGCTTTAGCGAGCTAGGAAATGAATGAAAAGTTAAATGCAAGTTACATTGAACTTTAGTAGGAATAATTCCTTATGACACAATGAATCTCAAGAGGAAAATTTAAGGACTCTTTAGCATCAAGTTCAAGATTACCATCTATTTCATCTTCTGCCATCATAGTGGTGAATTATTTAAAAAGTAAAACAATGTTATCAAAAATTCCAAGTCAATTATGTATTAAAATTGATATAGAATATTTGACATTTAATGTAAAAAATTTAATGATCAAATATAACACATCAAGTAACAATCAACTACCATTTCAAACAATCTCCATGTTGGTTTAATAAAAATAACCAACTTGGTCTCATAGTTTTTTTATTACCGAACAATAAGTGCCCAAATATAAAAAAAATATAGCTTAATACATCAGTTATTATAATAAATAGATGTTACAACATAAAGACATTAGTTCTTAGAAAGTAACCAACATGGTTTATTTATTTTTTTACAATATATTGAAGTATTTTATTTTTAACTAAATATTCTATTCTTCACACACTTATATACAGAATGAATTAATATATTTAAATCTTTGAAAAGTAAATCAAATATATATTTTTAGATGTTTTAAAGAGAGAGAAAGTAACATTTTCAACTTATTATACATTAAAATGATTATCTATTAAAAAAAGTTATCCAAATGTAAAAAGTTAAGAATGTAAATAATAATAAATTAAAAGTAAAGAAATATACAAGAGAAGAAACAATGAAAAAATATGAAATTACAATTTTATTTATTTTCATAAACTTCTTTACATCATTATATTAACAAAATACAATAAATAACTAACTTTTCATTACATATATATCATTACATCATTAACTAATATAATGAACAACCAATTTTATATATACAACATATAATAGGCATGATGGTTTGATAACTAAAATCATCATGCCTATTATACACCATATATACAACTTAGTAGTGCAATAAATATACTAATACACTAAATAACTAATTCTTTATGCTTGAGGGCTTCTAAGTCGAAAGGGACGTAAATTATCATACTTATTTTTAGCTTAATAATGTTAAAATGAAAACCTTTTTTCACCTTATGAAGACATGGGGTTAGAGGGAGGATTTGATCTTAACAATAATAAACATACTAATTTTCATCATCATATTCCATCAATTATTGGTCTAAGTAATACATTTACTTGTATTACCAACACTAGAATTTGAAATAAATTTAAGGATGTTTTTCCTTTCCATCTTAAGAAGCCTATTTGAAAATGTTGTAGATCTTATCAAAAGGCATGCCTCTCCTCCAATATCTTAGGTTTCACATATTTGTCTTTTATTAAAGGACACGTATTGTAAAACCTCAGATATCAAAGATAAGGCAAGTCTTTTGATAAAATTTGTAATATCTATTAGATAATAAAGGCTAAAGTATCATAAAGTTGTTTTAAATGGAAAGTGAAGTAAAATTTGTAGGTAATACAAGACATTATATGTTGATTATTAACATATAACTGATATTTTAAAAATAATATTTTTCATATCAGGTTTCTTGATAATACCTTTTAGACATCAATTATTCAAACAACTAAAATTGTAAGTGATAACCTAATTAATGCTAGTTTAAATAAGCAAATCTTTAAAATACAAATAGTTTTTACAATTTTCAAAAATATCATAAATATAAATATTAATTGGTTGTAGATAACTTTTAGACATCAATTTTTACTTATAACCAATGTATAAAATATAAATATTCTTTATAATTTTCAATAACATCATGAATATAGTTATTAATTAGTTGTTAATATTTCTTTAGTTATTGTTTTCAAATGTATCCAATGTCTAATATTCCATATTGTATTCCTTTAGACAATGGTTATTTAAAACCCAATGTGGTATTCATACTTAATATCAATTTAACGTATCACTTTTATTTTAAGTTTTCTCATGTTAGACTATTCATCTCCTATTAAAAAATAAAGTTTTATAACATTGATTTATGATTTTAACCAATATAGTAAGTTGCACTTATTTTTACAAATGTCATTACACCATTATATACGTTAACTTTCACTTTAACCAATGTAAATGTGCCAAAATTAAAGGCCAAATCTATAGTAGTGTTTATAAAGATGCAATGATGTTATCATTTTTGTATTTAGTCAAGATATTCTATTAGCTTAATAATTTTGTTAAGTTTATATTTAAACACTAAGTTTTTAGGCCCATTCCTAATTTACTTACTCCTAACAATATGGATTTCCTTTTAGTAAAAAAAATTAAAGGTTCCTACTTAGTTAGCACATTGCCACCTCTCTCTTATCTTATATTCTTGTAATGTTACAACTTGATTCACATGTATTAACTGATCAAGCTTATCACTATCCATAAAGGATTAGGTTAAAATCTAATCAGTAACACTAATTTTAATAATATTTTTTATTGTACTCCTATATTATCCTTAAAATATAAGTTTTCAACTTTATATAATATTATTCATTTTCAAGTCCATACCACAAGTTAATGAGGAAATTCAAGGGAATCTCTAATCAAGGCACTACTTATCCTTTAATTATCTTTCTAGTAGGGTTTAACAGAAATTCCAAAGGCACACATTATAAGAGTACTCGTTTTGATGATTATAGCATATAATCTTACTTTTTTATTCATTTTCCTTTAATCTAGCCATATAAGTAATATAATTGTTCTACACTTAATTCTTTTTTGACATTAGTACCTAATTCCTTCAATATTAGGGTTTTATGAAAATACTTTTAGTCCTCTTTTACTAAATTTATCTTAGCTTAATATATAGGTCTCCTAATTAATAACCATACCTTCAAATTCATTTTATAGAAGGTTACATCCATCAGGTGTTAAAAGTGACTTAAGTTTTATTAGCATACTAAAATGTAGATAAATTTACTAGCCAAAATATGAATTTTCATTTAACAATGCTCTACAATACCTTTCTACATACTACCTCTAACCTTCCACTTTAGAATAAATCCATACCACACATATAAAAACTTAAGCATTGATGCACTTGTGAGATTTCTGCACTAGGTAAAACAGATACCTTATATATACAAAAGGTAATGTTTAGATCAAATATCCTATCATCAAGGTCATTAGTCCACTAGGTTTTCAATGACCTCGAACAAATGAAATTGTTATTTAAAGTTTAACAAACAACAATTTAAGATAACCTTACCATATCCTATAACCTTTCACATCATCACCTGTATAAATAATATTTCCCACAATAATATATTTAACTTAAAATTAATAGTAATAACATTCATAATCCTAATAGCATTAATACTAATATCAACCTTTATGACAATACCTATAATAGTATTGACATTAGAAAAAATTGTGTTACTTATATTGATACATATGATGATAATAATAGTAACAGTAATAATAGTAGTAGTAGTAGTAGTAGTAGTAGTACTAATAATAATAGTGATGTTTGTAACACAATAGGATAACATTGGCACAAGTAAGCAAATAAACTGTTAAATTAATTAACTTATATGATGACACAAGTATTCCAAACTATAATACATGTAAAGCTAGTTAAAATTGTAACATTATATAAGACCTCAAAGACTTGCTTCCAAAAGTCATATCTTTAAAGATGTTCTCTAATAAGTGTTTTCTCTACCACTCAATCACTTTTCAAATTTCTAATTCTTTCTCTTTAACACACATTATTATAATGAACCACTTAATTACTTAATCTAATACCATTTCTAGTATTATCAAAGAAATAAAGCCCTTGAAAGGTTAGGTGCTATCAAAGTAATAACTTAACATCATTGTTTCACAACTCTTAATTTCAACTTAATTATGGCAATTGGTAATTTTAAACACATTCCTTGCACTACATGTCTTAAATTTATCATCTACAGGATACTACACTAGGTGTCGATTACTCTTAATATTTCCTCCAATTTGAAGTTTCATTCTCTGATCAGTCCTATTAATCCATAATTGTAAGAACTGGAAGTTCAAGGGTAACTATGAAAACACCTTATTACTTATTCATTTTACTAAATCATGCTAAAATAATCTCCAAATTCTTCTTGATATCATTTTCATGCTTTTACAACTCTATGCCATTTTGTACACCTTTAATTTTCTATTAATTATACTAGACCTTTGTCTATTGGATACTGACACTTGACCTATAGATTTTAGCTTCTTATCCTTTTGCTAACAAATTTGCAATTTGACCCCTTTTAATCCACCTAGATTTACTAATTCCATATGTAATTTTATAAACTTTTCTTTATGATATAAAAGATTCAATCTCCTTACATCAACTATCTGCTAACCATACTATTATGCAAGCTATCTCATGGTTTACTCCTCATATTCACATTAGCCTTTAATAACTCCTAAGCATATTACTTAAATGCCTTTTAGTAAATTTTTCATCTATAATTTCCTAACTATAACCTTTATTAATCCCATGAAGGCACTAGTTTTGCATGTTTTAATACTCATATTCCCTTAACCTATGGTTACTGACTCATTCATATTGTACTTCTAACTTTTAATATTTATTTTTATAGTTATGCAAAATTGACCATTTAATTATCTAGTTATTATATCCTAAGATCTCGACTATCTTTCTTCCAACTTTCACAAAGCAAGGTTTCACATCCTTATTAAATAAAAAACCTATAAGTTATCATAATCAAATTAGCCCACTAACAGTTGGATTCAAATTCACTAATTTATGTTTGGCTTTTAGGTTCTAAGTCCTAATGAACTCAATGTCACTCTCATGAACCTTTTGAATCACTTTTCATTTAACTTTAATTTTGATAAGATTCGTAGACTCTTTTAAAAATTTAAATTTATATCTCTATATAATCTCAAGCATACACTTTTGGTTACCCATACCCTGCCATAACTAAAGCATATAATTAATGTCGATTTAATTGCATATTTAGTTATGTAAGCAAATTTCACTTCCCTGATGCATAAACTTACAAATTTGGCACTAACATTGATAAATTTCTAGCATATTCATCTATTATATCCATATGAAAGAAGTAATTTCTAGAATTATACAATATATTAGATTACTCCATTCTAGTATCCTTTTATTTCTTATAGAAACTCTTAACTCAATCATTCTTATTTACATATTGCACTTTTGTAGACATCCCCATATCATACCAGATGGATAAGCTATTAAGCTCACACTTACAATCTCTAGTATTTACCTTGTGATAGGCCCCTAGGTTATATTCCTTACTCTTAACATCTTAGGATTGAACGTCATGTATAGTACCCAGCTCATTTATATACATATATCAATAAAGTATTAAAAGAATTTACAAGTTCTTATCTCACTATGTGCTAATATTATTTTAAAGGATTTAATCTATGCCTTTACATCTAGTTATAAATGTCATTACCTATACTACCTTCTATTCTAATGCTTAATCATTTCTTGTCACCTTAGAAACAAAATGCTTGAAAACTTAGTTCTCAAGATGCTAGATTTCATTACTCTATATAGCTTGAAGATGACTCTTCTTGCATTAACTAGGTTCATAAGATCAATCTAAGGAACTACTTTAACTACCTCTAAATTGGATCATTAGGCCCCTTGCTCTAATATTCAATTTAAGTTATAATTCATGTCATTATTACAATATTCCAACATATTGACTATTTAAGTATCATGCTATTATCATATGATGAGGTCATTAAGACATTAATATACATATAATTATAGTTTGATCAAATATATTCACTTATTATCAAATAGTCTATTTGTTATTTCACTTTAATCATATTTATAGCTTAAACCAAAGATATTTATTTATTAAAGTATTATGATGGATTTAATAAAAAATTATACTCACATAGGTCATCTTCAGCTACTTGTGATAAAAAATGAATCATAGAGATTTCGGCATACAGATATCATTAACAAGTCTGCCTATATCCCCTTTCAATAGTTACCAGTCTACTATCAAGGACTTATACTTTTAGATGTCTTGAATAATTAGAGACATCTACACTATGATTTCAAACAACATGCACCCACCTAAGATCAAAATTATGCTCTGATACTATCTTTGTCACAACCCATTTTAAGGAATGAAACTAATGAAGGGAGTCATTTCTCATGATAATTTACTACCCTTTCCTAAATGCATCTAAGTTCATTTATTATATACAATTATGCTTTAATAAAAAATGAATATTGTTATTTTTGAGAGACGACTATCTAATTATCCTTAAGACATACCTTACCACCAAAGATCTCATATGAGCCCACTCCTAATCTATTTAATAGTAGTTAAGTACCTATCGGGATGAAGTCCCCAAAAAAAGAACATAAATAACAAAAGAAACAAGGGGTGAGTTTTCATGAAACTTAATGAGTAAACATCAATTAATAAAAAGTTTAATTATTAAAATAAATAATAGTACCAATATTTAAAAATTTTATCCAAAGAAATAGTCATATTCCCATACCTTTACTAAAGAAAAAGGAAATTACAATGAATTACCTATCTAATGCACAATATACAAGTACATACATTTTAGATTTCAAATAAGGCCTCTATAGGCAATATCAAAATTTAAGTTCACTGAATAATTAATCCTTATGCTTAACCACACTTGCAAATACTCATATAATAAAATTACATGAAATATTCATTAATAATATATTCATTCATAATTACTTGTACTTATCAATGCTATAATCCTTATACACACATTCATCCACATCATATTCACATTATATAATATATAAGGTAAACAAATAAAGAAAGCAACATAAATATTTTTGTGATCCCAGTTAATCTTATACTTTTACAAGTCTATCCTTGTGCGTTCTACTTAACTTTATACCCTTACAAGCTATTACTGAGATTCAATATTCAATAATCATATCTTTCCAATTCACTTTCTCATAACACAATCATATTTTGTCTCTTTCTTAGGTTATAGCTCAAGAAATGGTCACCATTCTTCTTTCACAAACATATCATGCCTTAATGCATGACCATATAACTTATTTCATTTCATAAAAAAAATGAAAAGTTCATTTATATCATATAACATACACTTTAACACTTTTATATCTCTCTTTAAGGTCACATATTATGGATTTAACTCATAATTGTCACACCTTAACTCAATGTTTAAGAGTATAACATCCCACATTAAAGCCTTATATATTATAACAGGTTCAAGTAAACTAGGTATAATCAACTATATACTTGACTATAGGAGCTCTGAAAGTAACTCTGAGGATTATAGTTAACTATATAGGTGACCACTATAGGTCCAATTATGAATGCTCACAACTAGTTACTAACATCTAGAAAGAAACATTTGGCCTTATAATTGATTATGCCCACCCAAGATGCATGTTTTAGGGTATAGTCAACTATTACCTAGGATTTAGCAAATTTTTTTAAAGATATCATTGTTTAATTGTAAGTTTTAAGCATTTATTGCATTCAATATCCAACCAAACTTCATCTTATCATAAATGCACACTTATCTTACTTTAATAAAGCCATTTCCATCATCCAAATCAAACAAATACCCTAAATCATCCCAATATTCATACATTTAAGTACATAGTCAGGAAAAACCTAAAACAAGAAATTCAATCATCCAAAACCATTTTATTCCAAGCAATAAAGTTAGAATATTTACTCACCTAGTATAAAGAAGATAGAAGCAAGCTAAAGTTAATGATAAATATGTTACACCTCTAGTAAATCAAGATTTATTTATATTTATATTTAATATACATGTTAGTTATTAGATTATTATGGAAGTGGTTAAGGTAAGGAATTAATTAAAAAAAACTAAACTTTATGACATAAATAGGAAGAAGAAAAATAACTTCACTATAACAAATCATTACTTCTACTATCATTAAATGATGGTACAAGATTAAAATTTTATGGCTATGGTACTTAACTATAGGAATATTGATTAGATGGACCTATAGTACAAGTGGGCGTGGAAGGAAATTGTCATAGAAAAAATGGTTCCGTAGTATAAATCATTTTTTTGCCATTAGTTCATATGTGGTTAATAGGTCCTTTTAACCACAAATACAAATATAACAAGAGAGATATATCTATGGTTAGAAATGATAAAAAGTAAAATAAAATTATTACAAAAACTAATATAGCTAACTAGCTAAAGCAATTTTCATATATCCAAATTAAATTGATTGTCTAACTAATTTGACCAAGTGTTAGTTTATCATCTAGTTAGTATATTTACAAAAATTTGTCAATGCTTTTGGCTCACATCAAACTAGCATAAACCATCAAAATTGCATTAATATGGAAACTACACATTATATTTATAAGGAATTAAACTTGAATCCTTAAGCTAAGTATCGCCAAGCTTTATTATCATGCCTATTTGCTTTTTTAGTATTACAATATAATATATTTTATACAAAGTTTATAAAAATATACTTAAAATATACTCATGTAGCAATAATTATATAATAATAAAATATTTCAAAAAATAAAAATAATAAAAATACACTTATGCTAAAAAGCTTATGACTTTATCCTAAAAATTATTTTTTATAAATTAAAATCCATTCATTTCATTACATATTTCACTTGCATCAAATTTATCCTTCACAAATATTTTGTATCAATTTTATCACTCACAAATAATAAATTAATTAATTTTCTCCTGCTATTAATATATTCATTAATTGGTTAATACCTATAGAAACAAAATGACTAAAATAATATATATGTAATGGATGAAACTGATATTAAAATTATGTAACGTAGGAAATCCATATAACTTACATTTGTGAGGGACTTAATAAAAATAGAAAAATTAAAAGAATTAATGGATAATAATTTATATTAATTTTCAATAAAATTTAAATATGAATTTTAAAGTATATATTACCTTACAAATTCAATGTTTGAATTTATAATTAGCTATTAAAAATTTTACACACACACAAATTTTCTTTTTGTAAGTCTTACTTATATGTGATCTTTGTAATATGTATGATCACAATCCATATAATTAAATTATTATAAAATAAATTCAACTTAAAATTAACATATTTTTATTAATTATTATTAATTAAATTATTGCAATATAAAAATAAATTTTTAATCTGTTAAGCAATTTTTATTATTATCTAAAAATTCCTTCAATAAAAATTGAATTATATGAAATAAATAGCCATATAAATAAAAATTTTAAACTATCATACATATTTAAATCTTAATAATAAATTAACATTTAAATTATTATAATTTTATTTACTTATAATTTTTTATTTATAATAGCTATTTTTTGCCTCACAAATATAAATTAAATCATTTGGCCCTTTATAAATTTTTAGTATCATTTTTATCCCTCATATATTATTTATATCTTATTTTATCTTTCCCTCTATCAACTTGTTAACTCACCAGTAAAATACTAATGGATGGACTAAATTAATCAAATTATTAATTGTAAGGAACAAATCTGATACAAAATATATGTAAGGAATAAAATTGATATAAGTGAAATTAATAAAGATTAAAATGGAGTTTTTGACTACTATATATATACACACCACGCCCTTAAATGTAAGTTACTTAAATATTTATTGACATAATGATTTAATTATTATTAAATTATATATAATTTTATATAAATTTTATTTTCATCTTTTAATGAAAGTTTCCTTAATATTATAATAATGAATGTAAAACTTAGTATTATATAGTAATTTAATATTATTATAATATATATTTATATAAATATATATAATAACACTATGGGTTTCGCCACCAGTTTAATCAATTTGACCATGATACATCTTCCTTACTAAGTTCACCACATGGATCCTATAAGTATTATATATTTATCCATTTAAATTTTAATTTTATCTTTCCAAATTTGAGGAAGGAAACTTGATCAATTTAGTGCATATATATATTCACCATAAGAATGATATATTTAGTTATAATTTTTTCCATAAAATTAATCCATAGCACAAGTAATACTTATCCACAGTAAACTTTTCCTACTTGCATTGTGGCATAAGTGATACTTTATTATAGGAGATATGTTCTTGTAACTTAATTTATGATACAAGTAATATTTTGTCATAAGAAAAGATTTTCTATGACATAAGTGATACTTTTTCATGAGGTATGTGTTCCTATAACTTATTTCAAGGCAAGGTAATATTTTAACACAAGTAAAGTTTTCTATGGCATAATTTTTTTAAGTCTTTTCATACATTTATTTGAATTTTTTACTTTAAAGAAAAGAGATAAAATTACCATAATTTTTGAATTTTCAGGGCATAAGTATTAATTTATTATAGTGTTTGTAGTTATTATGCAGTTAAAATTAAATAAGACTATATGAAGAAGATTTATTATTTAATTTTTCCATTTTACCTTTACTTAGCCTCAAGAGTACTAAAATGCCCTTAATGCCTTAAAAATATGTCCAACCCTTATTTCTCCTTCCATTTTCCAGTTGCACTAATTTCCATTTCCTTCCTTTTTGCTCAACTTTAACTTTCTTCACAATTTGGGTAAGATTCAATTAGAGAGCCAAGCAATCATCAACTGTCCTAGGCTAATCTTAGGTAATTTTACTTAATTTGAGTTATAGTATCCTAATTCTTCTAAGTTATGTCTAGAATATAAAAAAAATAAGGAATTTGGGAAAACTACATATAAATTTCACTCAATTTATATGCAATAAGGTAATTAACATATATTTCACACCTCTTCTAGACTTTTCCATACCAAATAACTAAATAATCTACTTATTAATGATTTTTATTTCTATATTTTATAAATATTGGTGGGTAAAATTAGTGAATTGTAGAAATTATGATGATTAAAGATGAATACTTTGATTATACCTTAAAAATGTAGTGTGTTATGCTTGATTTATGTAGTATATGGTGAAATTTTAGTTTTTATGTGTGGTTGATGAAATATGGAATAAGTGATCAAATGTGCAGTGGAATTCGATGAAAATTGGAAAAAAAACCCATATATATTCAAATATGGCTTGGGAATCAATTCCTAGCCAACCATATTCAAATAGCATAATTGAATATGGCAAAAAGGATTCACCTCTAGACAAGTTTATTTGAGTATAATACCTAGGTATTGCTAAAAGAGTCATAACCTAAAGCTATGCTTGAATACCATACTCGAGTATCACCAAACTAGTGCTCCTATGTTGAGTACATTCAAGTATAGTATTTAAATATGTTCCATGAACCTTGCCTTTGGAGCTTTATATTTGAGTACTATACTCAAATTTCACCTTATTTTTTTAAGTTATTATATACCAATAGGTTAGGCTAACTTAAGTTATAAGAGTTAATAATATATCTGAATATTAATGTTTAGATTAATTAAGAAGTATGTATCATAATCCAAATAAATTATAAAGCAACTGAATGATATTGGAAACCATGAAATCTTAATTGTGAAAATTATTAATAATGTTAAGATTGGGAGAGATGATATTATGAAAATATTATATTGGTATCGAATTCAAGAAATAATTTGTGAAAGGATAAGGTAGATACTGAAAGGATAAAGATAGAGTTTATAAAGGGATAAAGAAGATCCATAAGTAAAGGTGCTCATGGGCTTGAAAACTCATAAGGGCTTATTAGGTTAAGCCCAATAGGCTTTAGCCTAGTTTATTGTATGGGTTATGGGTTTAAGCCCATTTAATGGGCTAAACTTTTATTTGTGATGGGTTAAGCCTAAAGTTGACTTAGGTTAAGTCCAAGTCTAAATTTTAAAATAAATATTTACATTATAATTAACTAATATATCATTAAAACATAATATAACTAAAAATTTAATTATATATACATAAAATCTTATTTCGATTGAACAAATTGGTTATAATTAACCTTATGTTGATTTTGAAAATTTGTATTTTTTATTATTTTTTCATGAAATAAGTCACAATTTTTTTCAAATATATGTGTTGTAGGCTTTAGATGAAATCTTTTACATATATATTATCCAAAATTTTCTATAAAATTATAATTTTTTAATTAAATTACAAATTCTTGAACAAATAATTCTTAAAAAGTTCTAAAAAATAAGGTTAAAATATTATAGAATAATTACCATTTAGTATGATCCAACGAGATAGTATGATATTATTTATGTTTTTATACTTCCATTGCATTTAAAAGAAAGTAGGTGAAAGAATCATAATAAAGTTGTCAACTACATTGGCAAGACAAAAGATTTTAATTTAAGAAAGCTAATTATTATTAGATAAAATTTTATTTTTATGTGTACTAAAAATTTTATAATTATTTAAGAAAACTATGATTTTTTTTGTAGTTTTCATTTAAGATAATGTAATTTTTTATAAATTAAATATAAAAAATTATGAACATCAAATGAATTTATAAAGATTGTAACACATAAACTATTCATATTTTAATAAAAAATTTTAAAATTAAGAAATTTGTAAAAATGCAACTAAGTTAATAAAGTTCATATCTATGTATATTTTTTTAAACATGTATAAATATTTTACTATAAAAATTTTTCATGATAAATTAAAATATATAATAAATGATAATTCTAATACAATTATATTTTACTGTATAAAGAAATTAATCTATTAACGTTGCATTTATGTCACAACACCTATAGGACACCTATGTTGAACGTTAGAACATAAAATTTAGGATGGCTATAAAGTTAATCCATTGCTTTCACAAAACCTATATAAAACGTAAAATCCATGATAGGCGTGCTTACCAACGGTGTGTAACTAATGTTACATTCAATTTCTAGCTTCAAAATTTAATCCAATCATGCAAGTTTTTGAGTTAGAGAGAGAGAGTAAAAAATAAATACTTTCAAAGTAAAAAAAAAAGATAAAATTATAATAAGTGAATTTTTATTTATTTTCAATCCATATATAAATAAATTTTTTGGTGAGTCTCACTTTTTTTATTTTTTCTTTCACTCTTTTTTATATTACAACCCAACAAAAAATTATTTTTATTTTTTCCTTAAATTGTCTTTTCATTTATTTTCTATGCAAATAAATGAGGGAGTGAAAAATAAATATATATAATTTGTAATTTTATATAAAAAAATTATTTATGGTTAATTTTACAATTATAAATAATAAAGTTATATTTATAAAATTTATAACAAATTATTTTACAAAAAAATAAATAGATATAATGTATAAAAAATTAATTAATTTAATGAAATTTATATGTATATATACCTTTTTGTAATAAATTGAATTTGTTTTTGGGTTTAGTCTAAGTTTTACCTAAACTCATGGGTTTAGGTTCTAATTCATAAATCAACTTAAAATTATATGAGTCAATACATGGATTTTAGCTGAAGGCTCATTATATCTCATAGGCTTTACCCAAAACCTGGCCTACAAGGCCCATGAACAGATCTATCCATAAGACACAAGGTAGTTTAATGACTTTCTTGTTATTTATCCATGATATAATGACTATTCTTGTTATCTATTGTAAATGTGTATGATGTTGAAGTAATGGAATATATTTGTGATGAAAATGTGATCTTGTATGAACTTTATTAAGTAGATTATTTACTTATTGAATAAATAACTCACCGTTTAATTTTTTTTTTCTATTTAGATAGTATTGTTAAAGTTCCTTAACCTTTACTAGCAACCCAAGAGTAAATCTTCCTCAACTATTCTTGTGTAAAGCAACCATAATGAAAATTAGATTGTAATTAGAAGTAGTTAGGGATTGTATATAGTCTTATTCATGTTGCAATACAAAGCCTATTGTGAACATTATGAAAGAATTTATAAAATTCATATATTTTATTATTTCCTTAACTTTATATGATGACATGAATACTAAAATTAGTGAGATTGGTAGAAACTAGGGAATGAGTTTGACACCAATCATGCCTTAGAGGGTCATGACAAATGGCTTTTGATCAATCAAAACCATAAAGTCTAAAGTTAGCATTTATATTCCCCTTTTTAAGATTTTGAATTCTTCCAAATCCAAAAGGAAAATAAAAGGAAAACTTAACATAAAAGAAGATTTTAATTTTTTTTTTACCTTGATTATGTGAAGAAATTGATGAGAAATGATGCTTTGCTTACTTGATTTATGAAGAAATGGAAGGAGGAGAAAAGGAAAATGAGATAAAGAAAGGTTAAAGTTTTTTGGAAAATAAGAAAGGATGAGGAAGACTAATGTTTTAAGGAATTAGAGTAAGGGAATTCTAGAATTGCACTTTAAAACTCTTCCATATTCACATACTTTTAAATATTTATAACTTTTGATCTTTTTACTTTACTATCTTTTCTTAACTCATTTAGTTCTAATTTTCATTTTTGAATCTCATCTAAGCCTATTTGGTATAGTTTATCTATTTTCATTCATTTTTCCATATTTAATACTGAAAAAAATTATCTCAATTATTTCTCTTCATGATATAAAATTCTTAAATTCTAATAAAAGTGTAACTAATAGCCTTTTTTCATCATTAAGTTCGAGTTTATATTATCTATTAGATTTAATGATGCTTTAGGATTTAATTGCCCAAGGATATATGATTTGGTGTACTTTGATTTATACTAAAGCCTTGGCCATTACATGCTTTTATAATGATTAAAGGGTTTAGGATTATAATATTATAGAATGAATCCTATATGTGCCTTATTTATATAAATCAATGAAGGAGTTTGTAAAACATTGTGATTGTTGTAATTTAGGTTCAATTACTTTTAATGCAAGTTATGTGTTTGCTATTCTTACCATAAAGTATTTTTTATGAGCACAATTTATAATTACCACTTTCTTGATCAAAATATGGATCTTTCTAAAAAGGCGACTACTCCTTCTTAAAAGACCAAAAAGGGTTCCACAACCTTAAGGTTTGTTGTTATGCTATGAACAAAGGGTGAAAAGTTACATGTCAAGTCCAATGCAAAAGGGCAGCGAATTGGTCCAACTAAAGCACCACTGAGTAGTTATATTGGATTAGTAGTACTGACTAAAATATCAATATGTTATATAGATTTGAGGCATGTCCCATTGACAATAAAAGATAACTTTAAGAAATGGTCTTGATATATACACTTAATTATTTTACTTTGTGTTAAAGATATCTAAAACTATATTCATAGAATAATCACATATAATTTTTCATATGTGCTTTTTTCTTATAGAGTATCTTTAATGTTCCTAACACCTCTTAAATGTGCAAAAAAGTACTATCATAGGTGGTGAACTAGTGGAAATACTTTCAAACAATGTTAAGGTGGGAACATGTCAATCCTTAAACCAAGAGAAAATAAAATTGCTTCAAAAATTCAACTTCTTCTATTAGTAATCCTGGGATAAGTTTCTAGAATAATGTGAAATTAAGCATTTTTAGGTAAATTTGCTTAGTATCTTTTGTATATATCATTTGTACTTGTAAACTAATAATTCCTTCTGTCAATAGGAGTTATGTGTGACAAACTAGGAAAAGTAAAGGAAGAATATATATATCCACATATGCTCTCCTATAGAGGCTCCCAAAAGTTGGAGTAAGAATTAGTAGAAAAATAGGCTTGCTTCAACCAGAGGAGATGACACTAATAAGGCACCTTCCATTTCTTGTGTAAAGTTATGGAAGCGAGCCAAGATGACTTACAGGGCCAATACATGGCCCTAAAGATTTAAGTCATTACAGAAAGGGCTATAAATGTTTAAAAATGATTTGAAATGTATTATTTGCTTTTTGAAGCTTCTGTTTTATTGAAAAAAAATTAATTTAATTGTATGTGGTTTATTGAATGCTACAAAATAGTCTCATATAACAAGTCCTCTAAGGTATATTTTGTTCAATTAGGCAAAAGGACAATCTAACCATATCATTAGGATTTAAGAAGCATCTCGATTGTATTTAAGGTGTTGGATATGGTATGGTTGCAACAAATACTTTGGTGCATCAAAGTGGCATTTAGTAAAACCTTAAAGTAAGGATCACCCATGACGTAAAAGCTCGACTTAATATGAATTGGATTAAAAAAATGCAATAGATATAGAAGTAACATATAGAAATACAATAATAATAAAAATAAATGCTACAACAATTTATTATTTTAATGGAATGGATTGCCTCCTAATAGACCATACTATCATGGTCCACACCTACCTAGCTGTCCCCTATGACCACTCCTCATATAGAAAAGTTAACCCATATGACCATTACTTATATGAAAGATTCAACCCTTAAGACCACTACCAAGCCTACCTTTAGAACTTTTAATTAATAAGAGGTGCTAACCTTTCTTACCATTAATGGGCCAAAGGTGCCAGCTCTTTCATTCACATTTATTAACACATGAGACATTACATAGATTATACTCAAGGTAAATGTTGCTTTGAGTTTCTAATAGTTAGGATTAACATTAAACAAGATGAAGCCCTATATGTTTTAATGGTGGTAACACGAGCTATATGCCAAGTTGTCATCCTAAGACTTAAAAAAGTTATGAGCTTTATCATCACCTATTGTCAAATGATCAAGTTAAGGTTATGGTCAAGGAACCCTTAAACTGAATGGCTAACATATTGGTACTAAATAGTAATGTTTGAAAAATGGATGAAACTTACAGGACCTTTATTACATGGTCGAAGGCCTTAGTTTAATTCCTAATAAAGGTATCATTTTGTATCCTCCCACCCATTTCTTCTACAATTAAAGTTATATTCATTTTCTTATTTAAGTTTATTAACCTATAATCTAGTTTCAATGACTTCTTAATCATGATTCGAAGGCATTGCAAGCAAAGTTTGATGGTCTTAGGCTTGTAGGGCCTAGGTCTAGCTCATGATAAAAGAGGTAATAGTGGGGGGATTTTATCTAATATTCATTGAGGAGGATACCATCTTGCAACTCTTAAGGATGGAAAAGCTCAATGTTACTTGCATTTAACTTTAGGTTAGGTGAGGTGAGTTTGTTTCATCATCTTTAAACATACATTATTTACTTTTAATTGTTGTCTAAATAGGCATTTAGCTTATAACTCTCTTGTTATAGGTACTATTGTTGGTGTGTGTCTCCTATGAGCCAATCATAAAATAATTGTAATAATGCACAAAGTATTACATTTTACTTTTAGCAATATAATTATTATATTTTTTTATTTTATTTTTTACATAAATTATAACTTAAAATAATAATTGTCCCTAGAATAGCTTTGTTATTCCTAAAATGTCCATAGTTGAATATTATTGCAAAAAAAGGATAACAATAATATATTGAGGCCATCATGTATAGGTGACTGATGATTGTGAATCATGGATATATAATATCAAGTCAATACATAAGTACATTATTAGTGAACAAATGTTTTAGACTGACCCACTATGAGAATACTACATGGATAGACATGTGTAATTAGTTATTTTCATATAACTACAATGCACGTAGTCCTTTGATCTGAAGTCTTTACGATTTCCTATATGAGAGGTCACTCACTTTGATGTCATCCTATATCACCTTTAATCGGGATGATGTGTAGTGTGTTGATTGAGTGTGTCACAAATCATGTAAAGAGAAGTGAGTGATATAAATAGGATTTTGTTACTCTTATATAAAGGAGAGATATCCTTTGGCCCTTTGATTGAGTGAGACTTAGAAATGCATGGCCATACTCAAATGGATCAATATGTGATATTGATAATTTATTTTAAGTCTACTCAGTATCAAGAAATATAAATTGAACATTAACAAGGATGACACACTCCATGCCTCCAGTTCGATTTGAATATTATTACAAAAAGAATTATGATATAAAGCATTGATCACACATTAGGTGGATGTCGAATCACAGACTTTCTTACTACTTGAGTGGCAGGATGTATTGCTAGATACCACTCACTATCTATAATCCAATGATGGGTTATTGTCAACATAGTAGGAACTTACAAGGTCACACAAAATGGAGTAAGAATGAGATAGTAATTAATTAGTTTTTAGTTAGACTAAAAACTTATTAATTGGGCTTGTTATTTTGATATATATATATATATATATATATATATATATATATATATATATATATATATATATATATATATATATATATATATATTATCAAAGCAATAATATATATATTATCCACGTAATATATATTTTATTATATTATATGATATTATCTAATATTAAAGTAATATCAGATTATTATATAATTTAACATTAGATAATTATATTATAAGATAATATTATTATATAATAATATTTAGTTATTAATATTAAAGTAATATTAAATAACTAATGGATAAACCTTATCTCTCCTCACTTTTACCATATTAGAGATAAGGTATTAGTGGATAAGTAGGATTAGGTTAGTTGCGATGTTCCTAGTATGCTTAGGAAAGATACATGCCTTTAGTTATATATAAGAGGCATGAAGGTGTCATAAAAAACATATAAAAATAAGAAAATTCACCACCAGAAAAATTGCATAAAACATCCTACAAAACTACACAATATCCTTCCCTTTTCATGAAAGAGACGAATCCTAACAGATTCGTGGAGGTTGAGAAGTCGCCATTCGTTTTGTGTGGATATTATAGAGTCACCATCACCTGATTTTGCTTGTGATTTGGATATGCACTCCAAAAGGTAATCTTTTGATTCTTAATTTATATCCCTACGCTTGATCTAGTGAAAAGTTTCACATTACATGAATTTTGAAAATCTACGTTCTGCTGCATTACATGATGTGTGTGAAACCCAGCAACTATTACATTATTGTGTCTCTTAAAAGGTGAAAGCCTATTATAGATTCTTGTATCCGTATCACAATGACCACCATATTGAATCTAATAAGGAAATAGAGGATTACATAGTGGTTGCATTACTGACAAAGCCTAAAAAATAATGCTACTTTACACTATACTATAATGGGCAAGTCACACTTAAACATTAGTTATGATTGAGTCATTTTCGTATAATAATTTTGAAATTTTATTATGCCATTGTTTTATTGGATGTTTAGTGTGGTATACCAAAAAAATAAGTTCATGTACTAGTTGGATCCTTTTGGCAAAGCACCGTGATTGATCTTTAGAGTGGTTTTCAACTATACTTTAGATTTATGTGACAAGTGAAGCATGGTATTGGAAGGGATAAAAAAAATAATAAAATAGGAAAAAGTAAAGGTAAGTTTCCTAAGTAAGATTGTAACATTTACAAATAGAAAACTGTGCTCTAATTGAATGAAATTAGCCTATTGTTTTATTTGATATAACACCTCACATAAACCAATAATATCGAATGTGGTTGTTATGTCATATGGTACATGGTTGATATACTACATATTCAATGAAAACTACCTATGATAATTGTTATTACTTATTTACAACTCCTTACTTACTTACTTGAATTGATTTTGATGCTAACATATTAATTTTGTACAAATTGCAATACTTTGACAATGATATTGAACCATACACTTAAGATAAAATTGATCAAGGGTGAAAGCTTTGAGTAAGGTGTCTCCTTAGAGCTAAAACTACACTAGAATAAATGGTTTTGTTTCTATGTAATTGAATATGTAGTGTCGAGTTAAAACTATAACTTGTTATAAATTTTTATGACAATGCTTTATTCGTAAATAACATAAATTTGGTTTTCTCTTTTTTAACTAGTGTTATTGTATTTTAATGTGTAAATATAAGTGAAAAACACTTGATATGAAAGCTTTAACTATAGTTTCTACTATTATTATCAATTGTTATACGTTCTTGTTATTTTTGGCAATTGGTTATTTCTATTATAGATTAAAAAAAGGGGTAAGAAATACACTAGCCTCCTATGAAAATTACTAAAATTATATAACCCTCCTTTTAATTTTAAGTTCTACAAGTTTGTCTATTTAACAAAAAAAAGTGAAAAATATTCCCCCTTTTGATTCCTTTATACCTTTTATTATAATTTTATCTATAAATTAATTATAAAAAGTTTATACTACCTTTTATCTCTTTGCAATGAACTAGACCCTCTTTTTCAACCATGTGACTTCCAATTGATGGTGTGCAAAATTTATAGAGAGATACTACAAGAGAATCTTGTGATGATAATCACAATGTTTTATCACATCAATATCTTCCCACAATTCAATCTCTTCTCATACGAGTGATGAAAGTTTCATGAATGGGATTGAAAGAGTATCTCAAGACTCCAAAGCTATTTTATGGATCAATGCATCAATAACAAAGCTATAGGGAAGTGTTAAGGCCTCAATTATGGAGTTACAAGTGTTGAAGAAGAAGAAGCCTTAAGTGGAATAGATGATGATCAATGAAGTTAAGGGGAGAAGAGCAAGAGTTATTTGAGAACAAAATATTATATTAAGGTAACATTCTAACACTTCTCAAATCCAAAATTCAAATATTAATTTTATTCTAATGAATGACTTTTTTCTTTTTGAAAATTCTAGTGACTAAATTCTTAACATACTTATTTGGGTTTTCAAGAAAATCAAATATTCAAGTGCTAATTCCTAATTATTAGGGTAGTATATTTTTCAAAGAAATCCACTTTTCTTGGACACTCATAGTATACTTATCATGCTTTACATTTGCATATCCATTTTATCTTAACATTAATTTATAAAAAGAAGGCATTAATTATAATCTTATTTTCCTAGCTACTTACTTTTGTACAATCCTTTCAATGGCCACTTGCTTCTGTAAAGCATTTTGTTAGGTTCATTTAGATGTTTGTTTTGTATTTGTTAAAATAGTAGCCATGCCCTAAAATCTTAATGTCTTTCATTATGTCCTTTCTTGAACCTATTATGAACTTGTGATTAGAAGTTTGCAGGAGAGCATTCTATGAGAAGATGTTAGAGAAAAGAAGAAAGGAAAAAATTGCAAAAAGGCATTAGATGAATTATTTGGTTAAATTTTGTAATTTTTATTAACTTAATGGCTATTTGCTCCATTATTGTAAAATGTAGTTATGTATAGGGTTATTTTTTATTTCAAAGGAGGTTTATACAAGATTTTTAATAAAAAAAGAGATTCATATATTTTTCACTAACTAAAAGGAAGGCTAGAATAATTTACTTTGAAAAATTGGATCATAGAAAAGATATTATTATGAAAATATTATATTAGTATCGAATATGAAAATAGCTTATGAGGGAATAAAGTAGACCCTAGCATGATAAGGATGAAATTTTTAGAAGGATAAAGATGACCCAGAAGGCAGAAAGTGGTTTAATTGTTTTTCTTGTTATTTATCTATAATGTTTTAATGACTATTCTTGTTATTTGTTATATGTATGTATGATCTTGAAGTCATGGAATATATTTGTGATGAAAATGTGATCTTGTATGAACTTTATTAAGTAAATTATTTACTCACTAAGTCAATAACTCACTATTTAAAATTTTCTTTCTACTTAGATAGTTCTGTTGAAGCTTCTTAACCTCCACTAGTAGCCTAGGAGTAAATCTTCCTTGACTATACTTATGTAAAGTAGCCATAATGAAAATTATATTGAAATTAGAAGTAGTTAGGGACTATATATAGTCTTATAAATGTTGCAATATAAACCCTATTGTGAACATTTTGAAAGTATTTATACAATTCATATATTTTGTTATTTCCTTAAATTTATGTGATGATATGAATACTAAAATTAGTAAGGTTAGTGGAAACCGAAAAATGGATTCCACACTAATCATGCCTTGGAAGGTTATGACAAAATGACTCTTGATCAATCAAAATCATGAAGTTTGAAGTAAAGATTTTTTTTAAGCTTTTTACTTGAATTCTTCCAAATCCAAAAGGAAAATGAAAGGAAAACATAGCATAAAAGAATATTTTGATTTTCTTACCTTAAATATGTGAAGAAATTGATGAGAAATGATGCTTTCCTTATTTGATTTATGAAGAAATAGAAAGAGGAGAACAGGAAGATGAGATAAGGAAAGGTTACAGTTTTTGCAAAAATGAGAAAGGAAGAGGAAGATTAATGTTTTAAGGAATTAGAGTAGAGGAATTCTAGAATTATACATTAAAACTTCTCCATATTTATATACTTCTAAACATTTATAACTTCTAATCTTTCTACTTTACTATTTTTTCTTAACTTATTTAATTCTAATTTCCTTTTTCTAATCTCATCGAAGCTTATTTGGTATAATTTATCTATTTTCATTCATTTTTCCATATTTACCAGTAGAAAAAAACATTATTTCAATTATTCCTCCTTATGATATAAAGTTCTTAAATTCTAATAAGAGTGTAACAAGTAGCCTTTTTTTATTATTAAGTTCAAGCTTATATTATCTATTGGATGTAATGATGTTTTAAGATTTAGTTGCCCTAAGGATATATAGTTATGGTGATGCTTTGATTGACACTAAAGTTTTTGGCATTTTGAATTACTGCCTTTGCCATTATATGTTTTTATAGTGATTAAAGGGTTTAGGATGATTATATCATAGAATGAATCTTGTTTGTGCTCTATTTATGTAAAAAATGGAGGAGTTTACAAAACATTATGATTATTGTCATTTAAGTTCAATTACTTTTAATGCAAGTTATGTGTTTTTAATTCTCACTATATAATATTTATTTTAAGCACAATTTCTATAATTACCACTTTCTTGAGCAAAATATGGATTCTTCTAGAGAAGTGGCTACTCTTCTTTAAAAGACCAAGAAGAATACCATAACCTTAAAGTCTTTTGTTGTGGTATAGATTAAAGGTGAAAAGTTATATGTCAAGTCCAATGCAAAGAGGTAGCCAATTAGTCCAACTATACCACTACTAAGAAGTTACATTGGATTAGTAGTATAAACCAAAATATCAATATGTTATACAGATTGGAGGCGTGTGTCACAAACATTAAAGGATAACTTTTAGAGAGTGATCTTAGTATACACACTTGATTATTTTACTTTGTGTTAAAGATATCTAAAACTATATTTGTAGAATAATTACATATAACTTTTTAATATGTGCTTTATTCTTATAAGGTATCTTCAATGTTCCCAACAATATTTAAATATGCAAAAAAAATACTATTATATGCAGTAGACTAGTGGAATGAGTTCAAAACAATGTTAAGGTTGGAATATGTTAATCCTTAAACTAGGGAAAAATAAAACCCACTTCAAAAATTTAACTTCATCTATTAGCAATCCTCGGAGAAGTTTCTAGAACAATGTGAAACTAAGCATTTTTAAGTAAATTTACTCAATGTCTTTTGTATATATCATTTAAACTTATGAACTAATACATCCTTTTATCAATAGGAATTAAGTGTGACAAATTAGAAAAGGTAAAGGAAGAACATATGCCCACATAAGCTCCCTATAAAGGCTACCAAAGGTTAGCATAAGAATTAGTAGGAAAAAAAAAGCTTACTTCAACCAAAGGAGATGAAACTAATAACGTACCTACCATTTCTTGTGCAAAGTTATAGAAGTGAGTCAAAGTTAACTTACAAGGCTAGTACACAACCCTAAAGAGTTAAGTCATTGCAAAAAGGACTATAAGTGTTTAAAATTAATTTAAAATGTATCACTTACTTTTAAAGCTTTTATTTCATTAAAAAATTTAATCTAAGTATCTACGTTTGTTGAATGCTATAAAATTATCTCATTTAGCAAGATTTCTAGGGTAAGTTTTGATAGATTAAAAGGAAAGACATCCTGACCACACCATTAAGATTTAAGGAGTATCTCAATTATATTTAAGGTGTTGGATATAATATGGGATGTAAAGAATACTTTAATATATCAAAACAACATCTAGTAAGACCTTAAAGCAAGGATCACCTATAATGTAAAAGCTTAACTCAGTACAAATTGGATAGAGAAGATGCAGCAAATGCAAAAATAGCACATAGAGATACAACAATAATAAAAATAGATATTGCAATAACTTTGCAATTTAATGGAACAAATTGCCTCCTAATAGATCATATGTCATGGTCCACACCTACACAATTGCCACCTTATGATTACTTCTCACAAGGAGGAATTAGCCCCTATGACTACTACTCACATGAAGGATTCAACCTCTAGAACCAATACTAAGCCTACCCTTAGAACTATTGATTAATAAGAAATATTGATCCTTTCTTCTATTGATAGGTCAAAGTGTTAACCCTTTCATCTACATTGACTAGCATATGAAACTTTACATAGACTATACTTAAGGTAAATGTCACTCTAAACCTTTATATTTCTATATATATATATCTATCTATATATATATATATATATATATATATATATATATATATATATATATATATATATATATATATATATATATATATATATATATATATATATTTGAATTAAGTTTTTGATAGTTGGGGTTAACATTAAACAAGATAGAGCCCTATGTGTTCTAATGGTGGTGAGACCACTTATACACTAAGTTGCCATCCCAAGGCTTAAAAAAATTATAAGGTCCATCATTATCCATTATCAAATAATCAAGTTAAGGTTATGTTAAATGAACTTTTAAATTGAATGGATGATGTGTTGATGCTAAATAATAATGTTTAAATACTAGATGAAACTTACAAAACCTTTATTGCATGATCAAAAGCCCCAATTCTATTCTTAGTAGATGTATCATTTTATATCCTCTAACTTATTTTTTATATAGTTAAATTTATATTAGTCTTATCATTTAAGTTTATTAACCTATAATCTAGTTTCAATGACTTCTTAATCATGGAAGGCATTGCAAGTGAATTTTGATAACAACTAGGCTGTGAGGCCTAGGTCTAGCTCGTGATAGAGAAAGCAATGGTGTGAGTATTTTATCCATTATTCATTAAAGAGGATAGCATCTTGTAGCTCCTAAGGATAATGGAGCTCAATGTCATTTATATCTAACTTTAGGTGAGTGATGTGCATGCTGCAATGCACCAAAATTGTATTAAAACTGGTTGTTAAAAAAAAATAATGTAGAATAATGGTGCAACCAAGTTGTACTCCTAGTGATTCTTTGATTTTACCTTTTCTAAATGAATTTCTAACAATATATACACAAAATTTAAATTATTTATGCAATGAAAATGTGAAGAACTAATGCAAATAAAATGCAATGTAACAAAACAGAATGCAATATATATGTTATATGCTATATATATATTTGTGCAATAACAAAATGCAAAATTGAAGGGTGGTTGCAGAAATTAAATAATGTAATAAGCATGAAACCAAATGCAAGATAGAAGCAAAATAGAAATAAAATAGAAGAGAATTCAATGGAATCAAACAGCTGATTCAAGAAAATTGAGAGCCCTAAATTAGATTAATTATAGATCAATTAGAATTTGACTTTTTCTAATTAATTCTTCAACCTTGAATTACTTTGAATTCCTGTAATAATTCATGAATTCTATGCTAGATAACCACCTAGGATTTTATCAATTAAAATTAATTGATTAAACAACCACTATAATCTCTATGCTAGATAGAAACTGATTTAATGATAAAATTTAGTTAAATTAAGAAATTAAACTAGAAACGTCTAAATTAACCTCTCAACCCTCTAACCCTATGTGTGAAAATGCGATTTACGAACCACAATTCATCAACAAAATAGTAAAAAAATAAAAAATCACAAGGAAGAATATCAATTATATCAAATTAACATCCAACACAAGGAATCTCAAGACTTTTAGCACAAGTAAATAGAGAGAGAGGAAGAAAAGTGAATATTACAAATCATGATCTCATAATCCTTAAGAGGAGAGCCTCAACTCTTTAAATCAACCACAAATTTAGGCTTCCATTAATGAAGAACAAAGAGAGCTAGAAGAAGAAGAAGGCCATTTGCTGAATGCTATGTGTAATTTGAATATGTATGTTTCTTTTCAACCCTTTTGCCTATTTATATAACCTAATTAGCTTAAAACCTTATTGAACTAGAATTATATGACTCTTAGGATTACAAAAATAAGGCTTTCCTAATTTCTAGAAATCCAGACTTGTTTTATAAGTCAATTAATTCCATCAGAAAAATTAGTGAATTCCTGCAAGTTTGTCAATTAATTCCATCAGATAAATTAGTGCATACCTGCAAACTTGTCTTCCAAGTAAAATAAGTCCATAAAATTAATGAAATCTAGAAGATCCATAAACATGGAAGTTGTAAGCTTGTGTCTTTTAAGAATTTGAGTGCTAGTTTTAGGTTAATTAAACCACTATAACTCCAAATATGACTTAAATACAAAAACAGGTTTAGTTAGGACAAAGATAAAGCTTTAGCTTCTCAGCCAAGTAAATGCTTGAAGGAGTCCAAACTGGAGTTAAACCAAAACATAAAAGTTGTATATCTCTCTTTTATCTTTTTAACAATACAAAGTTTACATCAATCCGACATCTAGATCCCAAGATATGACTGAAAAATAGAAATAGTATCAAAATCTAGTATTTACTGAATAAATTCACAAATTTATAAAATCAATCCAAAATTATAAAATAAGGCTTATTCTATAAAATTAAGCACATGGAACACATAAGAGACATTAAATAGGAAAAAATAAAATAGTAAATATTTTTCTCATCAATGAGGTAAAGTGAGTTTGTTTAATCTTTTTTAAATATATATTACTTACTTTTAATTGTTGTCTAAATAGGCATTTAGCTCATGCTTCTCTTGTTGTAGGTGCTATTATAATCATTGCATTTCCGAAAAGATGAAAGCCTATTATAGATTATTGTATCCTTATCACAATAACCACCAAATTAAAAATGAAAAGGAAATAAAGGATTACATGGTGGTTGCATTATTGGCAAAGCCTAAGAAAAAATGCTACTTCATACCATATTATGATGGGTAAGTCTCACTTATACATTAGTTATGATTGAGTATTTTCATATAACAATTTTAATATTTTGTTATGCTATTATATTATAAGAATTATTGAATGCTTATTATAATGCATCGAAAAAAGAAGCTCATGTATTAGTTGGATCCTTTTGGCAAAGCACCATGATTGAGCTTGAGAGTGCTTTTCAACTAGGCTTTGGATGTATATGACAAGTAAGGCATGGTACTTGAAGTGAAAGTAAAATAAAATGGGATAAAGTAAAGGTAAGTTTTCTAAGTAAATTTGTAACCTTTGCAAATGGAAAGTTATGCTCCAATTGGATGAAATTGGCATATTGTTCTATTTAAAATAATACCTCACACAAATCAGCAATATGGAGTATGATTACTATGTCATATGATACATGGCCAATATACTACATATTTGATGAAACCCACTTACAATAATTAGTTTTACTTATTTACAACTCATCACTTTCTTACTTAAATTGATTTTGATGCTAACATGTTAATTTTGTACAAATTACAATGCTTCCACGATAACATTGAACCATCCGTTGAAGATGAAATTGATCAAGTGTGAAAGCCTTGGGCAAGGAATCTCCTTGAAGCCAAAACTACACTAAAATAAATGGTTTTGGTTTTATGTATTTGAATGCATAGTGTTGTGTTAAGATTATAACTTGTTATAAATTTTTATGACAATGCTTTATTTGTAAATAACATGAACCTACTTTTCTCTTTTTTAACTAGTGTTATTAATTCTAATATGCAAATGAAAGTGAAAAAAAACTTGATATAAAAGCTCAAATAATAGTTTCTAATATAATTATCAATTAGTATATGTTTTTGTTGTTTTTGGCAATTAGTTGTTTCTACTATAGATTAAAAAAGGGTAAAAATACATTGCCCTCCTATGAAAATTATCAAAATTACATAGATCTCTCATTTAATTTTAAATTCCACAAGTTAGTTTATCTAACAAAAAAAAGTTAAGAATATTCCCCTTTTGATTCCTTTACTCTTTTTATTATAATTTTATTTATAAATTAATTGTATAATGTCTATACTGCTTTTTCTCTTTTTATAATGAACTAAACCCTTCTTTTTTACTGTGCGGCCTCCAATTGATGGTGTGCAAAATATATAGAGAGATAGTATAAGAGAAGCTTGTGAAGATAATCCTAATGTCTTATCACATTAACATTTTCTTATGATTTAATCTTTTCTCATTCGAAGTGATGAAAATTTCATGAATGGCATCAGGAGTGTATCTTAAGACTCCAAAGTCGTTTTGTGGATCAATGCATCAACAACCAAGTTATAAGGATAGCAAGTGTTAAGGACTCAACTATGGAGTTGCAAGTGTTAAAGAAAAAAAAAGCCTTAAGTAGAGTAAATGGTGATCAATGAAGTTAGAAAAAGAGGAGTAGGAGTTGTTCAGGTAAAAAATATTATGTTAAGGTAATATTCTAACACTTCTCAAATCCAAAATTCAAGCATTGATTTTATTCTAATGAAAGATTTTTTTTTTATGAAAATTCTAGTGATGAAATTCTTAATATGCTTATTTGGGTTTTTAGGAAAATCAAAGATTCAAATACTAATTCCTAAATGTTAAGTTAGTATATTTTTTAGGAAAATACACTCTTTTTACACACTTATAGTATACTTATCATGCTTCATGTTTGCATATACATTTTATCTTAACATTAATTCATAAAAAGAAGGCATTAACTATAATCTTATTTTTTTGGCTACTTGCTTTTGTACTGCTCTTTAAATGACCACTTGCTTCTATAAAGCATTTTGTTAGGTTTATTTAGATTCTTGTTTTGTGTTTTTCAAAATAGTAGTCATCTCCTAAAATCTCAAAATCTTTTATTATGTCCCTTGTTGGACCTATTGTGAACTTGTGATTGGAAGTTTGCAGGAGAGCAATTTGTAAGAAGATGTTAGAGAAAAAGGGAAAGGAAAAAAATTGTAAAGGGGTATTAAGGAATTATTTGATTAAATTTTGTAATTTTTGTTAACTTAATGGCTATTTGCTCTATTATTGTGAAATGTAGTTATTTATAAAGTTATTTTTTTATTTCAAGAGAGGTGATTTACATCCTAATATTTCTTAGTAGGACGGCATCCTTATTATTTAAATGTCAATTTCTATCTTATGATCAACATTTATATTGCCATCTAGAACAAAGATGTCACCATTTTTTATGTCAATTTTGTATAGAAAATATTTAAATAAAAATGATGTCATCTTGATAATTTCTTTACAAAATCCCTTTATATGAGTTAAAAATAAAAAAAGAGTAAAACATTGGTCCCAATTGCAAATTTCATCTTGAAGCTCCTCCAACCTTAAGAAGGTTTTCAAAATGATAATGAAGTATGGTTATCTTGAAAGTTTTGTACATTTGTTCATAAATTATTTTATAGAACCAATGGTCTATTAGTTCATCATTAAATATAGGAGGTTAAGCACTCCTTAGAAAGAAATAGAATATAAATATAAAGATCTATTTTAGTCTAATGTTTATGCTTGCAATTTAACTTCTAATTTTATAATCAACCATATTTTATTGTGTATCATTTCAATGTAACTTTTATTGGTTTGCACAAGTAAAAAAAAATCAATTTTATTCATCTTTTTTGGCATTTAGAGTTATTATCTATAGGTTTTATTCATATGAAATATGTTATATCATATATCAAGTTTTAATCAATGCTTATGCTATTTGCAAGTATTGGATTCACTAATGATTTTTTAGAAAGTGTTAATCTTACATATTAAGCAATAAGTATCAAAATAGATTTAACAAAACATCCATTTTTAATTGTGATATTAGATATAATCTTTCATTATTTTCACACTTTTGTTATTCAATTTATTGCTTAAAATTGTTCAAATTAGGACTTTATAGTATTATAGAAGATATTAGTTTTTGTTTTGGTTATAGTATTTTGTAAGAAGAAATACAAGGGGAATAGGGAAGACCAAGAAGGGATGAATAAAGTGAAGGGTTAAGTTTTGGAGGGGCAAGATATATCGCATGAGTTATTTAACAAAATTGATTTCGCATTTAAGATATTATAGGATTTTTAAAAAAAAATGCATAATGTCATTTCCCATGATGCTTAAAAAAATGACGTCAGTTGTTTTGAATCTAATAATCAACATTATTATTATTTTTTATGACAGTTAAAGAATCAATGTCAAAATTGATGTATAATTATGTTTGATTAGATGTTAGTTGAAAATAGATGTGAAATCTATTAAACAACTGATGTCTATTTACATTTTTGAAATAATGATAGCATTTTAGGGCTAAAAACCCTTTTACATAGCATCATTGAAAAAAATTAAATTTTTTTTGTAAAATTACATGATACTAATACATAATTTTGAAAATTTAGGGACTAGGCCCCTCTTGATCCTTAAAAAGGTCCATCATTATTTATAATTATAAATTAATAAGGTAGTGTGAATATTTTATTTATTTAATGTTAAAGATAAAAAATTTGATAAAAAACTAAAAAAAGCTAGACACACATCTTTGCAATCTCTTATAATACTAATAAATTAAATGCATAAAATATTTGTTTTCCTTTAAAATTTGTTAGAATTATGCAAATTTATCTAGTATTTATTCAAATATTGTTTGAAAAATAAAAAAAATCCTATATTTAAGTTGAAATTTGAATTTTCTATCAATGACATGAGAAAAAATGATGACTATCACATTCAAATCATATAATATAAAGTATTCTAAGTATTTTCTTATAAAAAATAAGCTTTACTCAAATTTAAATGACTGTAATATAACTAAAGAAAAAAAGTTAAATTTCAATCAAAATACATACCTTTTTATCTTTTGAATCTGATCTCTATAGAATCTAAAGATTTTAAAGGAAGAAAAGAAGTTGATATAGATTTTAAAATTAAAAAAAAGATTTGTATAGTTTTATTAAACTTTAAGATAAGTTTGTCACGACCCATTTTATGGTTATCGTGACTAATGTAAAGATATCTAATTAGTACTAGCTTCCTAAATAAATATCTTTACAAGCCTTTAATACTCTAATATCCCTATTAAATTATTATTAGGGAAGAAACAAACATTTAAACTTAGAAAAATAACTATATAGATTATAAGTTTAAAAGCTATATACATACATATAGATATATATGTACATATACATATATTGCAAAAATATTATTTATACAAACGTAATAATTAACAAATATTTCATATTATAACAACTGAACCTCATCAGATAGTATCCCTTAGATATCATAGAGAAACTGAAAGGTTATTATACAAGTATCAATTTGCTGCTTTAGCTTCATGGTTAATACCTATCATTAAATATACACAATAAAGAATGAGTATAAATTATACTCAATAGGTGGTATTCATCACTTTCATCATAAAAGATTAACCTTAATATTGAATACAATTCCTATCTAATGTCTTTTGAGGAATTTTCCTTATGTATAGCATTGGTACAATTCGTCATAGAAAATGACAATGGTAGGTATATAAGTGTCACCTTATATTTCTGGTCTAACCTTATTCCTCGCCATCTTAAGCATTAAGCCACTAACATTTTCTCTTCACTATTAACCATGCCTCTCCTTCTTTGTAAAGGATGTTATATCTCCCTCTCTCAATTCACAATAAGCAATAATGGGATGTCAACACATCAACCATTTTGTCCATTTCCAAGTATATAGTCAAATACCTATCATGCAATAGGTGTTTTATGTTTTATATCAATATGTCATATTTATTTAAATTCCTTCTTGACAATCCTTATGGAGTTTCAAGCAAACTTGTATTTGTGCCATAGCTTGGAGCCTCTTTTTGTGCTCCTAAATTCATTCTAATTTCCAAAACAATTTGTTTCAATATTTCTAATATTTTATTACACAAAATACATCAATCAAATTGCTTAAAATACTTCCATAGGTATTGTTCACTCAAAACTTAAAGGGAGAATTATAGAACAGGGCAGCACAGGGGCACATGTAATTAAAGCCCCTTTTCTTTAGGAAAATAGAATCTAATTGTTACCAAAATTTGACACAACATTCCTAACACATTAAATGAAAGATAATTTAAGTGTTGTGCAAATAATTTCGTAGTTTTACTAGTGTATCAAAAGCAAAATCTCACATTAGCCAAATTTGGACAGCTTCAGAGATATGTTGAAATAAAGCTACCATTTAGGCGACCAAATCAACTCTAATTACCACCAAATTTTTCCAAGAGATTGATAACATCCCAAATGACATATCCTAGTTTCATAATTTTTATCATTCATTTGATAGGTCAAATAAATTGAAACCCGAGACCAATCAGACCAGCATTCTGAAATGGGCAGAATTGGGAGTTTCATCATCAACTTGCTTTATCACCTACCTAAAAATTTTCAAAATTATTAAATTCATTTACACTCATCTTAAAACCAAATATGATCATAAAATGCTAAAAATTTAATTTTTAAAATTTCCAAAACTTTAATTACACTAGGTATCCTAAACCTTTATTCAGTACCACATGAGAGAAGTTGATTTTAATTCCATAAATTCCTCTTTCCATTTTTCCTAAAAGAATTTTTTATGAATCCTTTTTCTAACACTCTTGAAATAAATATTTCAACAATATATCATCATAATATTGATTAGAACACTCTAAAACATCATCATACCTTAGCATATTTCAAATAGAAAATAAGGAAGCATGTACTAACAATATCATTACCTATTCCTTTGAAATGACTCCAAAAAATAGTGAGAGTTACCACTCACCTTAACCTCTTTACTTTTTAGTTTTTCAATGACTCTTTGACACAGTAAGTAAACGGCTTCATGTAAATAAATCATATTTTAGAGATTTAGGAGAAAAGGAAATCATAAAATTTGAAAGAAATTAAAAGAAAGTGTTGAGCTACCTTACAAGCTTTGGAGAGCAAATTGAAATCCTTGAACAAGCTTGAACTCTTCTTCTATTTTTGTCCTCCTAATGCCATGATTTAGAGGTGGTTAAGGGGCAAAAATTTTCTGCTCTCAAGGCCCCACAAATATGTATAAACAACTTAACCCTAACTCTACAAAATTCTATGAATTTCCTTATTAATTTTTCTTGGATTTGGAGAAAAATTTTCAAACAATTGACCAGCCATTTTGCACATCCAAGTTTGCTATTCCAACAGCAAATGATGATCCTTTTAACCAATAAAATTTAATCACACAAAAAGGCTAAGTTTGGTTATTACACAATGATCTCAAATTTGCCTCTTTTTTCACTTTAGTCCTCACCTTCCTTTGGAAGCTTGAGCCAATCATGGGCCCATGTTTTTGGGCTTAAAAATTCAAATTTAGGCATCTAAAACTTGGGTCAATCCAATCCAATACAAATAAAAATTAATCCACTTAAAAAATGAAAAAAGTTTATTACAATTTGGCCTCCCATTCTTCCATTTTCTTTGCATTTTTACTCTAGACATATAAATATTTTTAGATCTTCACTTTTGATCTCCCACAATCATTTTTAAGTCTTAAAAATTAATATATGCAAGCCATGAAATTTTAAAATTAATTTGTTATATTTTTTACTTAAATTTTCATTTTTTCGGCTTACTGAGTGGTAGAAATATGATAAATTTTTAAATGAATTTTTCTAAATCTATTTTTAGGTTCTTGATTTGATTTTCATTCATTATAACATCTATTAAAATTTTTAAAATTTTTTCTAATTAGTCTCACTTTGAAATTATCCTTTCAAATCTTCCAAAATTTACCTAATTTTCCTACCCAAATTATGAAATGAAATTTTTAAAAAAATTTTGCTTCCTGCCCTATTTTTGGGTTATTGGAAAGTTTGTGTGATGTTCTCCATTTATTTTATTTAGTAACGAATTTAAAGAGGCATGCATATATGTGCAGCCCTGGGACGGCGCAATGAAGTATTTGATACTTTGAGGTGGCGGTATTTGCTAATGGTGCAATTGTTTCATACTAAATTCAAAAAATTGTGGAGAAAATTATGCAAAATCAAATAAATAGACAAAAAAAAAAAGCATTGAGTTGATTATCCATAAAGATAAAAAAAATAATAAATAATTCATTTTTGTTTGGGTCCAAGGTCTCGATGGAGAGTGATTGGTTATATATACCACCAAAGGTATCCTTTTTTCATCAGCCAAGTGTTTTTTTGAATGCTTCCCCCCATTTTGCTGCTTCTTTGCCCTCCTCTAACATTGTGTGTACAATTGCCTGTACAAATGAGTTACACAATCTATAGACAATGTGCTTTAATTAGCTCAAAATAAATAGTTGTTGTTGGTGTTATTTAAAGGAATAAAGGAGTCATAGCTTCCTAAAATTCAAAAATTAGCTCAAAATACAAGTGGCAGAGTTTAATACGGGCAATGAACCATCATATTCTAAAATTTTTAAAATTATATATTAATATTATATGATTAATTTTATTTTATTTTTCAAAAAAACATATATAAATCATATAACGCTCCAATTTTATTTTACTTTTTTATTTAACCTCTTAAATTGTGAAGATTTATCACTATTTATTGAGAACTGCTATATATGTGAAAAAAAAAAGGTGTCGAAATTGATTCCAAAATTAACAAGACTATATACATGCCTTTCATTTGAAAGGGGGTTCATATTTTATTTTCAATCTCACAACTATAATGTATTCGGTACACAATTCGGCTCCAAATCGCCGGGAGGTATATCATTTTCCTTATTTACTGCTTTCTTTTTCGATAATAGGAGATCATTGACTTAAAGAAAAGAAGGGAGAGGAGGAGTCTCTCCACATGAAAGGGAAAATTCACCTAATAAGTTTTGATAGGAATCTAACACAAAATTTACAGTTCCCAACTATAAAACTGGTCACTTCACTGCTTTCTTGTTTAACGTTCAATTTGCACGAAGTCCCAACTATAAAAATGATAATCTGACTAAATAAAATTGTCTTTCATTGAAAGGTTGATAAAATTATAGGGATAGTCATCCATCCTTTAGAGTAAAATTACTGGATATAATCTTAAATTTAAATTTTAGCAGATTTTTAATTACTTTTTTTCAAATTTATGGAGATATTCGACGTATTTAGCCAAAAATAACATGTAAACTTCTTTTTTCAAAAGAAAGAAAATGGAACAACGCATTTTTTTTAAAGTAAATGTTGAAATTAATATAACATTATGAGAAGACCGATCCCTGACCTTGTAAAGGAAAATTTCGGCTTTTGAAAGTAAAAATGGGTCATCAAGCAGCATTGTAATCTTGTCCTTCTCGCTTACCTGCAACGTCAAAATATGAATTCATATTTCTATTCTAATACTTCTTTATGTTATTGTTTGAACTCCTTGCTTGAAGTCATAAAAAGAATAAGAATTCAACTCATTAAAAATAAATTTATATGTAAAATTACTAATAATTAAAAATTCAAATTTATTTTTGAATAATTAGAGTGGTCAATTTACTAGCACAATTAGAAAACAGCAAACTAATGGCAGTTTTATAATTATAAAAATCGTTGTGCAATTCCTATTTAAATGGTATTTTAGTAAAGTGAATTCTTCCCTGCATTAAATTTTACTTAATACATAAAATTTAATGATTCATATTAAATTTTACATTTTTTTAGACAAAAAATATTTAACCAAATAACTCATAATTTACTAATAATATCAATTCATATATACATTGAATTTTACTTTATTTACAGTAGAATTGACTATTTAGCAAACCACACAAATTATAGCGGTTATACAAAATTGGCACTAAAACATGTTTGATTCTTGATTATGCCATACTTATGAAAACTACTAAAAAAATATTAGAGTAAATCTCCTTTTACTCTTTATGAAATATTTTATATTAAATTTATTCTTATAAAATATTAATTTATCCAATTACATTCCTAATTTATAAAATTAAATAAATTATGAATGTTAACAAAATAATAAAATTAAATAAATTAATATTTTATAAAAATAAAATTAATATAAAATATTTTATAAAAATAAAATTATGAAAAAGTGAATTTCAAGAATAAAAAAAAGGATTTACTCAAAATATAATGTGTTGATCAAAACCTGACGAATTTAGAGTTAAGCAATACCGTTGCCAAATTAAAAAAAAGGGGCCACTGACTACTCTTTCCTGATAGCGGAGACGTAGACAAGTAAAATTCCTTTTGTGACGGTCAAATTGCAATGGCTAAAGCCTTCACAAGATGGATTCTTTGTGATGCTGTGAAAAGTCAGGTGTGTGTATACATATATAGGTTAAATTTTATTCATCAATAGCGTAAATTTTTTTATAACATCAATAAAAAATAATATTATATTAAAAATTAATATTAAATAAATTTTTTTATTAATAATAAAAAATTTTATCAATATTTTAATAATATAATAATTCATAATAATAATAATAATAATAATAATAATAATAATAATAATAATAATGGATCAACATATGAGGCGGAGAGACAGACGAACTCTTTCTGGCTTTTGGGTCAAATAATGAAGTCAAAAAGGCTAAATTGCTCAAAAGATACACCTGAAGCCCAAGAAGCTCCTCTGACCCACCAATACGATAAATGGGCTATATTGTAACTCTCATGGGTTAGTAAGTGGCAGTCTTAGCCCGCTAATACTAATTGGCAGATTAAATGGGTCAAACAGACTTTCAGGTGGGCCCAAAAGAAAATCAACATAAAATCATGAAATTAGCGCTGCAGAAACGTAAGATAATTAAAATCCTCAATAGATTAGTACTTTTTACAAATAAATTAAGATCAGAAGTTAATGACAGAAACTTCATAATTTGAATTGAAATTCAAATTTCAGCTGAAAAATTTTACACTAAACACCTGTTTTAATCCCTTGATAATCTAAGTCGTATCAATTTATCTGTAAGAAATTAAGTTGAAAGTTTTGAAAGGACTGAGTTGATACAAATATAATATTAGAGTAGAGAAAATAGGTGTTTAGATAAAATTATATGCCAATATTAAAAGTTCCAACCCATTTTTAGGGGTAACATTTCAGTAAGTTGGGTTTAACAGAATTAGTTCTAAGTATGTTTAGCATTACCTCAATAATTTTTTTTATTTGAGATGAGCTATAAAAGATATATATACTATTTTTTTTATTTTACATGTTATTAGTCAGTATAGATTTTTTGCATTCAATAAATAAAAAATAGGTTATTAAAAAGCAAAGAATTTTTAATAATAGTGAAAGAATTTATATATTTTTTGAATTACATAATAGCATATGAACAGAAAATAATGTAAAATTAATTTATACTAAAAATAAATTAAATCCAAATGAAATTTAATTCTTTCCTTTTAGTACATGAAAATTACATAGATTTGATGAAAAATAATTGGATGACTATTAGACACTATTTAAAGGTTTGCACTGGTAACATAAGATTCTCTACCCCTCGCCATTTTACATGTACTGTTTTCCTTTTAGTTTATTAAAATTTAATTTATTATATGCAAATTAATTTTATATTATCATTTATTTATCTATCATCACATTTATAAAAGGTATTAAAATATTTCTATTGTTAATAAAAAATTATTTGATTATTATAGATTATTTTAATAACATACCATCTTATTACTCATTAATAATATTTAAATTTTATAATAGATTAATTTTAAGATAAATTCTTTGCAGCGTTGTATTATAATAAGAAAGATACAAGAAATGTGTTTTTAATGAATAAATGAATGCCCCAAGGCCCACCACAATTTCTTTTGGAAGATGAAGTTCGCTAACCTTTTGTTTGGACCGAACGGAATCCTCAGACTCAATTATGCCATCGATCAGACGGTCAAGCCGCCTTTTGGCCTCTTGGTAGGACCCCTGTAGAATTACGTGCCACCAATACGTTAAGAATCAAGTGATCCGTATCCGTATATTATTTTTAAGGGCCGCTATTGTGTATTACATTAGTCATCATAAATTACATAATTAATAAAAAGTATTTTATTTTGTATATAAATAGACAAGATCTTATTATGAAAAAATAGATAACCTTACCCTTTAGCACACTATCTACATTTATAAAAATATCTTTTATTATTTTAATATTTTGTAATTATGTTTTTATGAAAAATATTTTTATTAGAATAAACGGAATCTATTTTGCAATATTTTTCCACAATTATGTTTATAAAAGTCATACAATTCACATAAAGATGAAATTAAAGTTGAGAACTCATGTTAGAGATTGTGGGGATTATTGTCGGTATTTTAATTTACAAATAAAATAAATTCATATGAGAGATTGAACTTTTTAAGAAGTGATTCACAAGAAATGTTCATAGCCATTTGATTGATATTAATAAATTGATATTTTTTAAAAATTAATTTTTTATATTTTTTTAATTTAATAATAAACTTTTTAGGAATTATTCTTAAAATGATTAATATGCACTTTAAAATTAAAATTAGAAAATAAAGAAATATAAATAAATTTTAATTATCTCTATCTACTTATCAATTTTTTCAAATTATATATATAATTTCTCTTTTCATCATAATTTTTTTAAATTTATAATTTCTTATTTTTTTAATTTACTAACAAAAGGTAAAAGAAACTTATAAAAAAAAGGTATCTTAGCTAAATAATTAATACAATAAATAATTTATTTTATCAAATTTATATAAAATAGATAAGAAATATATTTTTTTATTTTTATAATATAATAATGAATATAAAATAATAAAAATATAATATAATAAATATAATTCTATTTATAATTTATATTTATGATAAATATTTAATATTTATTTTATATAATTCTATACAATACTCATTCTGTACACTATATAATTAATAAATTATATTTTTTATAGTTTTGAAACTCATGGTGATGATGAAATGTCAAAGTGGTTTTCAATTAAATTAAGCATGGGTAAATCTGTATTTTTTTATATATATAATATGGAAAATTCTTCTTATCAAATAGGTGTAGATAAATAATTTTTCATAATTTATAGCCCAAGGTAGAGGCATCATAAGGGGCAATGACTCCTCTACAATTTGGAAAAAAAATTATTTATATAGTTTGAAAATTTTTTGTGAAAAATATTTTGAGTTGGTTTCTCCTAAAATTTAGAATAATATTATTTGTAAAAATTTTTTTTTTTGGTTTTATTTGTCACTAATAATTGATAAGCTAATTAAAAGTTAAAAGTTAGTTGATTGTATCAAAGCATTAATTAAAATTATCTATTAAACTAATTAAAAAATATAAAAAAATATAAAAAGATATATTAATAAAATAGATATATATATTAAATTAATTTATATTTATTTTGAGACTAAATTATATTAATCCAATCAAAACATTTAAAATAATAATATAATTATCTATGATTTATTTAATTATGTTCATGATATTGCATTTTTTTATTTTGAGCATTCAAAATAATAATATAATAACTTAAAATTCAATTAATTATGTTTTATGATATTATATTTTTATTTATTTATTTACTTTCTTATTTTTATTTATATTTAACTAATGAGTATATATCAAATATTTATTCATATAATTAAGATATAGGTTGTTATTTAATTAAAAGAATAGGAATAAATTTGAAAAAAATTTAAAAAAATTATTAGTTTATAAGTTCTAAGCTACCTTATGAATTTTATCAAATAAGAACTTATTTTTGCAAATAAGTTAATTATGTACCAAACACATTTAAAGACTAACTTATAACTTATTAACCAATTTGCTACAACAAATACACATTATAATTATATGAACAATGTTTTAATTTATATTTATTTTAGTTGCATTTAAAAAAATCCATTTAAAAATTAACTTATAAAAATTTTAGTTACATATTAATTCATGCTTTCAAAATAAATAAATAATAAAATAATTTTTAATATAAAACTTTGACCTATAAAATATTTTTATATATTAATTCATACTTTCAAAATAAATAAATAACAAGTTAAATTTTGATATAAAATTTTGACCTATAAAATATTTTTGGCTTTTCTTAGTTTGGTTATTTATGATATAATTTATATAACTAAATAAATAAGAATGAAATTAATTATTTATATTTAATTATATTGGAATGGTAATTCATGAATTATAAGGCATGTTTGATTCAAAATATTCTTAAAATGAGAAGAATTTCAATTCCTAGTATATAAACTTCAACTTTATTTATCAATGTTAGAACTTATTAAAAATTAGTATAATAAAGTCGAGAGTTTTTAACTTAAATAATTTTTCATATTTCTTGAATATTTTATATATTACTTCAACTTTCTTTATAAATGTTAGAGCTTATTAAAAATTAGTATAATAAAGTCAAGAGTTTTTAATTTAAGTAATTTTTAATATCTCTTAAAAATTTTATATCTTCCTTTCCAGGCATGGTTCGATACCTAATTTTTATGTGTGTGTGCATATCTGGTAGTTTAGTTATTTTCATTATTAAATGCTTATTTGACAATTAACTAATTATATTAATAATTTAATAATTAAATTAACTGTTAATTAATAATTGAGTATATTAATAGTTTTAATCAATTGATAGCATTAAGTATTTATATAAAAATATTTAGTGAAATTAGCCATTTATTATTAATTATTTGTATGTAAAATAATATATAAGAATATGTATATATTTTTTATTTTGTTTGAGTATCCTTTTAATTGAATAATATTTTAGATTATAACATATTATTTATCATATTAATTTTTTTAAAAAATTATATCATTATAATTTACTATAATTATTTAATTTTCCTTTAAAAAATGAACAATTATAATTTTTTGGTTAAGAAATACTCATAATATTTTGGTAGATATAATAGCTATTGAAATTTATTTTGTAAATATTTTTAATATTAAATTTAAGATCCATATGTTTATCATAAAAAATATTAGTGAATGATACATTTAAGTATAAAAACATATTTTTTACAAATAATATCATCCCATTATTTTTTATCATATATATTATTTTTAATTAAAAAAATCATTTAATAAAATATTAATAATTTTCTTAATATATTTTCCATTATTTTCTATGAAATGAAATATATATTCTTCTTTTTTATACAATTTAATAGAAAATATATGATTATATTCATGTAATTTTTTATCATCATGTAAATATTTTAATATAATTTATTATACTTATTTAGTTTTTATTTAAAATTAAATAATTATAATTTATTATATATTAAATTTTTCTCTAAGAAATAAATAAATAAAATTTAATATTTTCTTATTTATCAAGAATGAAAATAAAAAATATTTTATAATAATGGATAAGAATGTCTTTTTTATACTAAATGTGAGTTATAAATTTCAAAAAGTTACCTTTTTTAACTTTTTCAAAATGATTGTTTTAATAAATTAATTAAAATAACTATTTGCTAAATATTTAAATTAGTTAATTGATTTGATCAAGTAGTTAAAGACACTCAAATCAATTAAAAGCAATTTGTTAGACACCCCTTTAAATATAGAAAAATAAGTTAAATATGATGATAGAAATCAAATTCTTATTAATTTACAAAAAAAAAGCTATCAATGATTTTGTAATACAAATGATATAAATCATAATATTCACTATTATATGTTTACGTGCTTTTTAATCTTACATGTTGTATGAATATTTTAAGTATTTAATTATTACACAATTTATTATATTTTAATTAAAAAAATTTGTTCCTCTAAAATTTATTTCATGTTCTGTCTCAATTTATAAGAAGTAAAACTTCTTGAAAAATTTACTTCTTTTATTTTAGTGGTTAATGATCAATCAAATAATTCAAGAACTTCCCAATTTCTATTTTTAGGAAGTTGTACTTCACATAAAAATTTTATCAACCAAATGTAACATAGCATCAAAGCATCAAAGAAGCCTTTGAGGGGAGTGCAGGATAAAGTAAAAAGAAAAAAAATAACAAAACTTTTATAAAGAAAGTATATATAAGTTCTTAAAAAATAAAAGATTGTAAGGGATTTTAATATTTCAAAATTTGTTATATACTAATTAGAAATCACAAACGGGCTTAGTGAAATGAATACTAATTAAAAGTGATAAATGGGCCTAATGGACTAGATTAGGTTAAAGTTTATGCAGATCGAGCTCATTTAAACCTGATCTATTAAGATTCACATTTTAAATAAGTTCATTTTAATTATCCAATTCACATAAAAACTAATAAGATTCACAAATTTTATCTTATAAATGAATTTGACTTGTGAACTATTTAGATTCACTGCACTCAAATTAAACTTGTTTAGATATGTTTTTTTACAAATTTATTTTTAGTAAGATCGGTTCACAAAAAGCTCACAACCAATCCACCAAACTCATGAGTCTTAAGTCCATTAAGTACATCTAATGTTGATAATTACAATTTAACTATGAATAAAACATTAAATATATTTTAGCTAAAAAAATTAAAATCACAAAGTAATAACTTGTCGATCAGATTTGACAAAGTGAAGGAATTCTGGGAAATGTACCTGAAATATGAGTAGTTCCGCCAATGCTATACTGAGGAAGTGTTCTGCCTCGGACTGGTCCTTACACCTCTTCTGTGCCTTATCCAGTAATTTTATTGCTTCCTGGGGCTTCCCAGATTTGCTCAGACCCAGTGCATACAACTACGAACCAAAATAAAAAATAAAAGGATAAATTATATTTATTTTGTGTAAAGTTTAATTTAATTACATATACACCACAATTGTTTTGAAAAATATTTGCATTCACCTTCCTTTTGCATTATGTTAAACATATACTTGCTTCCTTTACTTTTTAAAAATAAGAAAGGTGAGTGTATATTTTTTAAAATTAAAAAAAATATGAAGTTAAATTTCAGAAAGTAAGTATAATTTAAGCAAAATAAAATTTAGGAATGAGAACTAATAGGCACTAGAGAACATTGAGTTTTCGTTTGCAATCAATTTTGATTTTATTTTATCTCAATAGAAATTATTTTAGTTTATTTAAAAATAAATTTTATTATTTGAAAATTATATCAAAAATAATTATTTTAATTTATTTGTAAATAAACTCTTTTATTTGAAATGTATTAAAAATATATATAATTTAATTAAAAATTAAAATTTGATGGTATTATGGTAAATAATATATTAGGAAAGGAGTAAAATTTTTATATAATATATATTTTATGCCAAAAAAATATCTAGTGAATCCTTGATAAATTTAATAAATTTTATAATAGTATAAATATAATTAAAATAAGAATTATAAATAAAATGAAATCAATGAAATCACTCTTTACTTAAATTCAAATACTATTTAAAAAAGAATTTTGAAAATGAGATGAAACTTTATTTTTAGCCATTCCAAACAAGGGACAAATGTTTGTTTGAAATTAATTAAAATTTCTGAAATAAAATTCATTTGTAAATAAATTTTTTATTCAAAAACTCTATTAAAAGTAATGATTTCATTTTATTTCACGAATAAGTTATTTTATTTAAAATATATTAAATTTAATTAAAAATTAAATTTTGATTGCATATCACTAATAAAGTGTTAGAATGAGAATAAAGTTTTTGACATAGCATCTACTTTATGCTATGTGAAATTAATTCTAATAAATTTTTTGATAAATTTGATAAATTCTATAATAGTAAAATGTAACTAAAGCTGGAATAATAAACACGATACGAAATCTCTAATTTAAATAGAAAATTAATTTAAAAACAAAATAAAATCTTATTTTTAATCCTACTAAACAAAAATAAAGTATACGATCTCCTACTTAACCCAGGTTCCCCCCCAGACTCTGCGTAACTTAGGAAAGGTTGCAGTGCATTATCCATTATGCACAAAATTTGAAATTTTGAACTGATTTGTGAGAACATCTTAGACCGGTGGGCCAACCTTTGCATGTAAGAACATTCATTTTTCATTGTCCTAATTTTTCAGGAATATTAAGCTTGCAAGTTACAACGGAGAACCCGGAACAAGTTCCTCAATATTTTAGAGTATCGCTCTTTCATTAACTATTAGTACATTGGGGCCGGGGCTATTCTAGGTAATTAATTTTTTTATTTGGTAAATAACTCATTCAATTAACTTATTAATCTTCAGTCAATTAATTTAAAAAAATTGGAGAATCCAATATTTTTAAATAATTAATTCATTAAATATAAAAAAATTGAAAATGCCCTAAAACCATAATTACTCTATTCATCAGTTTGTTATAGTTGTAAGTAGGACGACTTGAACCCTCAATTCTTGATATATAATAATAGAATATAATGCTCATAATCACTCAACGAACATGCTATTATACATAGTTAATTTTATATGTTCTAATTTAATATCTATTAGGATTAAATAGTTTTTTTATAAATAATAAATAATTATTTAAATTTTTATTAATTAAATTTATAGAATAAAATTAATATTTTAAGAAAGAAGTTGTTATAATATGCTAAAAATATTGTTACATAATTATTTAATGAATTTTAATTCTTTTCACATTAAGAGTAAAAATTAATAAGATTAATTTATATACATAAATAATAAAAGTATACCTCCATACACTTAGATATACATACATATATATATATATATATATATATATATATATATATATATATATATATATATATATATATATATATATATATATATATAATACTCAAATAAATCATAAAATAAATTTATATTTTTGTATATTATTTTATATATAAACACTAATTTTACTAAATATCTCTGTTTAAATAGTTAATATTATCAATAAATTAAATTAGTTTATACAATTAGTTATCTGTTAACAATTAATTATTAAATAAGGTTATGTACTTTATCCAAAAAATTATAAAATACCCCATCAATTTAGAGGTAATTGTATTTTACCTCATTATTTTAAAATATCTAAATATCTAATTTAAATTTAGGTATTTAATTAAATATTTAATTCATTTTCAAGTATTTAATCAAATATCAAATATGATAAATTAACATATAATAATATTATGATTCTTATATAAAATTTTTTAGAAAATATTATGTAATTTAATAAAATAATTAATAAAGTAGATACCATATGTTAATTGTAATTTTTCATAATTTAAAATTTTGATTTGTAAATATTTAAAAATGGGGGAGATAAAATATAACTATCCAAAAATTGATGGAAGTAATTTATATTTTTCTTGAAAATTATTCACAAACAAACTTTTACAACTTAAATTTTTGGAGTTAACTAACATAACATACTAATATTTTATTTACCATTTTTTATATATTCACCTAAAAATTTCTAGACACTAAAAGGATTAAATAATAAAAATCAGGCATCGATGTTTAGAACTAATATGCTTTTTCAAATGTAGCATTTCAAACTAAATCTTACATTTCACTAATAGATTTTAAATTGTGGTTCATAACTATAATATTACACATAATATTATAACACTGATAATATTTCAAATTGAATCTTGTTCACTAACAAATTTTAAATTATGGTTTGCAATGAAAATATTCCTATTACAATTACAAATCATATTATATCCGTAATTTTCAATAATTTTATGCTATGATTGTTGCATACCTGCAATTTCATAAATCTTATTGTAAGAAAGACTCCATCCACAATTTAAAATCATGTCACTAATTATGGTGACAATCAAAATTAGAAGTAATAGCAAGTAAGATGGTGAAACTGAAAAGAAAGGAACCTTCAATTCATCAATCTCTTCCTTGGAAGGCTGTTTGGAAATCTGAGGAGTGGGAACATTATCAAGAGGAGGTGGTATGTACTTGATCATTTTCACCAATGAATCAAGTGCAGCCTCTCCACCAATTTGAAGACTTGATTGAGCAGTCTGAGAATGATCCCGAGAAGAAGGTGCACGTTTAAGAGTTAAAGCATAAGCCATGGTAGATTTTGAATTCAAACTTTTGAAACTGAAAACTCCAAGAACACAGGCCAAAACAAGAGAAATTCCCGTCATTCCCCTCACGATCTTGTTCTCATTTTTAGGATGCAAAGAGGAATTTTCAGGAATACAATTCACACACTTATCTGGACGTGCAATTATACAGTTTTTGGAACAATTTGATGGAAAATGAGAAGGTTGGCTTAGGCTGAGAAGAACTTTGCTTGGTCGGCAGGCCCCCCCTATGCTGTTGGAGGCCAGATGTAGGTGATTAGCCGGCTGCAGGCTGTAGTACAGGCGGATTGCAGATGCCATCGGATGAAGATTTTAGGGGACTATGGAAACAAGATCAATTTGATAAATTATGAACAAGTATTTATGTGATAAATTGAAAGTATTTCACAAACAAAATGTTATTGAACATTTTTCTTAATTGAAGGAAGGTATTTTATTGCTTTCGGGTAAAGCTGAACTTAATTGACAGGGCATCAATGCTTTGTGAGTCAAGTTATACTTGTATTGTTAGCAGAGTGATACCCTCATGTTAAACATGGTTGATAAAGTATTACTTTTATATAGCTGTTCTTTTGGATGATTTCCTTCATTCGGTGTATATGGGCAAAATTCTTTGCTTGCAACATTGGATTCTTGAAGATGAATATAGATATAAAGTTGTCCCAAGACTAGAATCATCATACTTGATTGTGTTTTACAAGCTTTATAACAACACTATTCTTTTAACTCGCTTGATTTTCGCCCCCATAAAATTGACAAGAAAAATGTGTGGAAGAAAGGTTTCAGAATGGGCAGACTTGATAACTTCCAGCTTCATTTAGCACTTCCAGGAACGGTCATTTTTTACCCTATGTCTTGGTGGGGGTCTCACAAAGAAATGGTGCGGCCCACAAAGAAAAATAGAGTATACAATCTTCAACTTGACTTAACCCAGGTTCCCACCCGGATTCTGCGTAACTTAGGAAAGGTTGCAGTGCATTATGGACGAAGTTTGAAAATTTGAAATGGTTTGAGAGAACATCTTAGACCAGTGGGCCAGCCTTTATATGTAAGAACATTCATTTTTCATGGTACTAGTTTTTCAGGAGTATTACAGCTTGCAAGTGGCAAAAGAGACCACGGAACAAGTTCTTCAAGATTCTAGGATATGGCTTTTTCTTTAGCTATTAGTCTATTGGGGCTATTTAGGTAATTATATTTTATACTTAGTAAATAATTGATTCAATTAATTTATTGATTTTGAATCAATTAATTTAAAAAAAATTGAAGAATTCAACATTTTTAAATAATTAATTCATTAAATAAATATAAAAAGGTTGAAACTGCCCTAAAACTATAATTACTCTACTCATTAGTTTGTTATGGTTGTGAGTAGGACGACTTGAACCCTTAACTCTTGATAGATAATTGTATATTATAATGCTCATAATCAGTCAACCAACGTGCTACTATACATAGTTAATTTTATACGTTCTAATTTAATATATATTAGGATAAAATGTTTTTCTATAAATAATAAATAATTATTTAAATTTTTATTAATTAAATTTACAAAATAAAATTAATATTTTAAAGAAAAATTGTTATAATATGTTAAAGATATTATTATAAAATTATTTAATAAATTTTAATTATTTTCACATTAAGAATAAAAATTAATAAGATTAATTTATACACATAAATAATACAAATATATATCCACACACACACATACATATTCATACATACATACATACATATATACATATATATATATATATATATATATATATATATATATATATATATATATATATATATATATATATATATAATATACTCAAATAAATCATAAAATAAATTCATGTCTATTGATACTTAATTTTCTCCAGATTATAATATAATTAAAATTAAAAATAATAATAATTTTCAAAAAATAATAATAATAATTTATTTAAATTAAGTTAAGTTTTTTTAAAAAAAAAATAGTAGATGAGAAGTTGCTGATACTTTACATCTTAAGAAAGACATTCTTTTCATTCAACCTATAAGATGTCAAATTTTTTAATCATTCTAGCCAACTTAGCATTTGCAATGAGTGGTAATTCTTTAGTTTTTGGAAAACCAATTGAAAAAGAAATCTTTGGCACAAATTATATTATCCAATTCTTTCCCTATAAGAAGAGAAATGAAAACCAGTTGAGAGGCATTTAAAAAAATTTCAAAACAATAAGCCAAAAAAAAAAGAAATTTTCATCTTCAAAGTCACATCCTTTTGCCTTCTTCCTCAAAAATCTCACATTTGAGATATCAAAACTCTTACAACCAAAAAGTTTCAAATGCAATTTCAAGCAAAAAGATAAATTTTTATTCTCATTTACAAAGGGTATCTTACAATATTTTGTTTACATTCAAAGACGTTATAAATTAAAAATAATTTAAAAGTTCAAACTATTTTAATATTCTTGAGGTGAAAAATATTTTAAAAGTTAAATTAGATGAACTAATTAAACTAAAAAAAACTTAATATTAATGAATATGAAAATTACCTCACATTTATTATTTTTTGTATATAAGGTGCTTTAATTTATTTTACTGTATTTCATTTATATATATATATATATATATATATATATATATATATATATATATATATATAATTTATATTGTGCTTTTATTTATTTTTTTTGAAAAATATATATTATAAATATAAAAATGATATTCCTTTTTTTTTAAAATGATTTAATGGATAGGACAACCCTGTCATTGCACTATCCATCCCACATGACTCTTTACCTTTTTATTACTTAAATGTAAAATCCTTTTTTGTATTTTAATAATATCATTAGAATATTATTTTCTTATAATTCTTATAACGGAATAAATTAAAATATTTTAAAAGTTCAATCTGTTTTAATGTTTTTGAAGTGAGAGATATTTTTAAAGTTAAATCAAATGAGTCGATTAAATAAAAAAAACTCAATATTATTACACATAAAAGTTATTTTATGCTCATCATGTGCACTCATTATTTATATTTTTATTTAAAAATTATATTATATATTTTTGTGATGAGGAAATAATATTAAAATTAATTGAAAATATAATAAATATAATTTCAATTTTTTAAGCAATTTTTTTATTCAAATTTGATCATGAAGTTAGATAAATTTGATACTTTAAAAATTATAAAATAATATTGAAATTGAGATGCTAATTTTTTTAAGCAATTTCTTTATTTAGATTTGGTTATAAAACTAGGCAAATTTCATATTGTAAAATTTACAAAATAATATTGAAATTACGATTTCAATTTCTTTATTTAAATTTGGCTATAAAGTTAAGCAAATTGATACTCTAAATTAAAATATTATAAATTTGACATTTTTTAAAAATAAATAAATAAATAAAATATTTAAAATAATTATTATTTATCTTATTATTTTAAAAGTTATATTATAAATATTAATTAACAATTTTTCAAAAATAAAATAAAAATTTTTCAAAAATAATAAAATTTGTGCCTATATTGTATCAAAGTTAAAAAAAATTCAAATATAAGTATGATCATGATGGTACTTTATATCATTGAAGCATTTTCTTTTTTTCAAATCCTATCATACAGTTAGACAAAATTGACAACTAGGTCAATAAATTAAGAAAATTTTAAATCACATTTTTTAGAAGAAAATACATTATAATAAAGACCATTATAATTCATTTTAAAGATAGAATTAGAATAAATAAGTAACTGTTATTTGAATGGATATTATAAGATGCTAATATCTTCGCTACATATAATCAACTTTTTAATCTAAACTCTAGAAATGCAAATTTATTTTATATTCCAATCACACCATAAAAAAAAATTGGTAGCAACTTTATTTTCATTTTATTCATAACCAAAATTCTAAAGAGGTACAAAAATTACTCACCTCTCACTATTCATCTTAGGGCATGTCATTATAGCTTGATAATTTTATTAGGGATGTCTCAGAGTTAAGCTATTATATTTCTTCTTTTTGTATCCTAACTTTGAATTTTCTTGGTCTATGTTAGTTTAATGTTTTCTTTACATGTGTGTTTATCTTGTTTATTTCATTATGACTATCTTTATTTATTTCGGGATAAATTAGTCATGTAAAGATTATAAAGTAGTTGATATTCCCTTTCACACACTACACATTGTAAATCTCACACACATATCATTAGTTTCCTACCTAAACTTTATATTACCTTTTAGAATTAGCTAGAGGACAAAGTAATGATACTTTTATGAGACCATCGGTCTCTATGCAAGCTAGTGAATCATTGCCACTCAAATTAGACCTTTTCTATCTATAGCATATCAGAGTGAGGATTGGGGACTTTGTTAGCCTAGCCTATGGTGGTGATAGTAAAGACAATTTGGGGACCTTTCATCAATTAGGTATCATAGAACTTAAACTAGGTATTGCTACGATTGGGAGGCAAACAAGCGCAGCAGAATAAACCAATCCTAACCAACGGATCCATATAAAATGTTAAATTAGAATAAGGATTCATTCAATACCTTTAATGATGATGCAAGAACTCAGTGGTTGATCACCTCTTCAACTTCTTTTTAGCTGAAGATTCTGAGATATCTACATGAACTCGCGAATCACCAATGAATGTCCACACGAACACCGGTTGGAATTGTTCTCCTTTGGCTCGTAGTGCTAGCTACACCTCTTCAATAATTTTTTTTTATCAAGGAAAGGTGTCAGGGTTTTTCTAAGCTTGGGATGCATGAAAGATAATCCTATTATTGCCCAACAAGCCTATTTAAATAGGTGCATAGAAAACTCTAACTAATTAGGTTTTGTTCCATGTATAATTATAAGTTTTTTATTGGGCCTTATAATTATAATATGGAATTCCGAAATATTATGCCTAAACAATTTGGTCCATTAATTCCAAATCCACTAGGCTCCAAGTGTGCGATCTTACAAGCTCTCATTATGTTAGCAATAATTATTAATCATATTAATGATCATAAATAATGAGCGGTATCTAGCAATACATCATTGTTACCCAAGTAATGAGAAAGTTAGTGATTTGACTAAACCTTTATATATGATCATCATCTATGTCCTCTTATCCTAAACATCTAGATTGAGCACGAGACATGGACTATGTCATTCTTGTATAGCCTAATCTTAAGGTTTCTTGATTATTAAGTAAGCTGACTGAAACAAATGTAATTGACATCTTATGTTAATTCATCTGAGTATGGTCATGCATTTTCTCAGCTTTACGTAATCAAGGGGCCCACAAATATTACTCATGTTATATAGGAGGGATAAATTCCATATTGATCACACAAATTCCTCTGCATGATATGTGACATATCCAATGACTACCCTTATATTTACTCAACAATGAGTGACATAGAATAGTATCAAAATATGAAACTCACATGTAAGGAACCTTAGCGATCTCAGGTTAAAAGACCATATTAATAATGATCACTAAGAATTACTCATGATACTCATATAATGATCCATGTAATGTTCTTAGGATGGGTCGGTCTAGTATACAAGTTCTCTAACTTGTACTTATGTGTAAACTTAATATCCCATATAAGTTACAACACATGCTAGTCTTAACATATCAAAGCAACTTAATCCACAATGATATATAACTAGAGACATTCAAGAATACAATTATTCTAAAGTTATTATTATAATTAAATATATTATGCAGATAATATATATAAATATAATAATTGAAATGTTATTAAAATAACACGATTCAAATTTACAACTATTAATATGATTAGTTTTAGGGCATAAACACTAACAGGTACAAATTAGAATAAACTTTGAATGACTTTATTTAAGAGAAGTTTATTAAATTCTTATATAATACATGAGGGAACTCTTTTATGACTAATCTTTTATCTAAGTCATACAAGTTTACCCAAAAATGATAATTAAGTCATATATCAGTTAAATTGAAAGGCTTGCCTTTATTTTAAAAATTAAACTTGAATGGCTTATCCCATATTTTATTCTTACCTAACTAAATGTGATTATTATTTTTGTTCCTTGGCATCTTGCATTTCATCATACATAGATATTACTAAAGGTCATTCGTATCACTTGAACTCATTTAAAACATGAAAAAATAAAGTATCAAATTTGTAGTTGATTGTGAGCTTTAAGGATTAGTACTACAAGAATCCAATATCACTCAATCAGAAAAAAGGAACTATCTTTAATAAAGGAATGTATCACAATTGCCTAAAATTGAAAAAATAGATTTTGAACAAAATGATTTGAATCCTTGAATTTATAATTGGCATGAGATGGAAAGGAAATATACTTCTAAAAATAAGTATGGAAGCATTGCTTATCTTTTATTTATTCTTGTCAATATACCTATATTGAAAGGTATGTTACATTTTTAGGATCCATTTTACTACTGCTTTATATTCAATCAATTTGACCTGACTCCTACCATTAAAGAGTATGAAGAACTTCTTGATATTATGAATGTGACAAAAGATAAGATATATTTTTGCAGTGGTAAAAAGGCTATAAGACAACTAGTGAAAATGATAAAAGTTCAAACTTATGAAATAGCAAAGCACATGGAGAAAAAATGGGATACTTGTTGTTTGCTTGTATATTACTTATTAAGGTCTACCTAAAAACACATTAGTAATGATTATGGTTTAGCTATCCTAGCCTTGGCTATGTATGGTTTAGCAATGTTTCCTAAAGTAAGAAGATTATAAATGGGCATGTAATCAAGTTATTTGAAAAGATTAAGCATAAAATCAATCTGATCCCAACAATTCTAGTAGAAATAATTAGATTGCTTAAGTATTGTTGGATAAAAGGGAAAGGTCAATTTAGAGGTTATGCTCAGTTGCTAATAATATGGATGCTTAGTCACCTTTTTTATACTAATTGCTTTTGATATTCCAAAGTTAAGTTCTCACCCTATCATTATGTAAATAAGAATCCTTTATAAGAATTTATTGATGCTAATTAGCCATATCAAACACTAACTTAAAGTCAATGGATCAATTATTTTAAAGAACTAAAGGAAGTCTTATGGAGAGCTCCTTGTATGTGATATGTTCTAGCCATATATAGGTGTGGAGGATAACCTTGGATCCCACTTATCGGTCTTTGAAGTGTGACTAGTTATACACTTGCAATGGTAAGAAAACAATAAAGGTATAAACAATTCATTCCAATCACCTATAGGTTGTTTGACATGGAATACTCTTACAAAGATAAAAACTGACCTTAGAATCCCGCAAGTGCACGGGTTAAGTCGAGTTATAGTATAAAAGATTATCGTTCTCCACAGGGATTGTAGGTTAAGTACTAACTAAATCTCAAGTAAAATTATCTAGGCTGATCAATTGATTTCGAGAATCAAGAGTGAAATGTAAAATAGAGCTTAGCTATCAAAAATAAGGTTTGATTCAATGGAATAAAAGCGTACTCAGCTTAAGGATCCCTTGTACACTTCATTATGGAATGAATTTACTTCTCTAACTTGGTTTACTGTTAATTAAGATTGCTGGATTACCAAAATTAAACTATACCTCATTGCAAGGCTACTAGCTACTAACCAAGAGATTAAGTGCCCAGAATTACTCTAGTAATCACTCATCTAGGTTGCATTAACTTTGCTTAGAATCCATTCTTGGACATTTCATCCTGTGCAAAAGAATCCAATTAGCTTAATTCCTAAGTCTAATTGATATTCCCAATGATCATGCAAGATCCGATTAATCAATTGGTCATTTCAACCTAGAATCAATTAATCCAAAACACAAATCCAATATTCCGGATATATTGGCTTGTTCCAGTCAAATCAGCATAATCAAATCATAAATCAACAGTAAATCAAGCTAGATTATATAAAATTCAAATCCATAAATCCATGAACAAGTTCACCCAAGCTAAGCACAAAGGTTTAGTGTGAAAATATTACAAGATCAGAAGAAAACAAGAAAACAGATAGGGAAGTCAAACAGTCCATGAAGATCTACAAATTTTTTGCTTGATTCTTCAATTTCTTGCTTGAATCCACGCTAGATGATGCCCTTGGTTGATTTGAATCTCCCCTAGGGTTTCTCCCAGCAGCTCTCCTTGTTAATTCTTAATTTTCCTCCTCTCCTTCGTCTCCCCTTTTCAAAATTTCGCGCAAAACTTATATTGGTGATGTACACAGGGGTCAACACGTCCCGTGTTGTACCCCATGTTTCTCAGCGAAAGTTGAGCAGCACGAAACACGTTGTGCGACACACCCCATGTTCTTCAGCGAAGTGCCAAGCAGTAATGTACACGAGGTAGTACACGGCCCATGTTGTACCCTGTGTTCTTCAACGAAGACTGATCAGCAAGTTACACGGGGTGTGACACTCCCCGTGTTTACCTTAGAAGCGAATGGCAGTAATATACATGGGGTAGTACACGTCCCGTGTTCAACCCCGTGTTCTTCTCTGGGCAGCTCAGTGAAGTCTCGAAGCAGTCCAGAATGAAACGCGACCATGAACACGGGGTTCCCATACCCCGTGTTGTTTTCTGAGTGAACAAATTTGCTTCAATTCTTCACAATTTAAATGGTTTTGCTTCCGGATCCTTTTCTAATGCTCATATGTGTCATTTTAAGACCTGAAAAAGAAAATATAGAGCATCTAAGTATCCTTTTCAATCAATTTGCACAAAATACTAAGTAAATGAGTGATGAAACACATAGAATTTAGGTGCATTTGTGCATTTATCAATTCCCCCACACTTGAATCTTGCTCGTCCTCGAGCAAGGAAGTAAGAGAACAAGAAAAATCTACTCCAATTTTTATTCTCTTCTTTTATATATATATATATATATATATATATATATATATATATATATATATATATATATATATATATATATATATATAATAAGGCAATCATTCAACAAATCAAATCTTAGGATCAAGTCATGCCAAGAAACTAAATGAAAATAAAGCAACTAAACAAGTTAATCCTCAGCATAGAAGCAAAAGAGAATGACCTCACAAGTAAAGTGTTTACTCTCACTCTCAAAATAAGGCTTGTGTTTACTCTCAAGTCAATCAGCTCATGACTTAATGCTACCATAAGCTTGTACAAACTCTAATCTCCACTACTATAATGTAAAATGCATGCAAATCAGAGGACTTTACTAGGGAAAAAGGTAAGGATAAGGGAAAGGAACATCATGGGATGAAAAGTGATAGAACCCCTGAGTTTGTAGGAAAAAGACACATTGGTCATGAATTTGACCATTATCAAGTTCCAATACTCAGCTTAACATAATACCCTACTTCTGCTTCAACCTCCATTCTTCTCCTTTTGTTTTTTTCATCATTTTTTTTTCTTTTATACAAGTTAATCAACAAACACAACACATTTTTTTTTATTTATTTCCAACAAGCTTTTCTTCCTTTTCTTCTTCCCAAATTATTTATTTGACACCATTTATTTTATGGTGATTTGTTGCCTTTTTTTTTTTTAACAACCCAAAGCTATAAATCAACTTATCCAACTAGCAGCACTAAGTAAGGACCTCTAAGATAGCCAAACTCATATAATGTGTCTAAGTTCCCTTAAACTCTAAGGTTCAAGTTCACTTGGGCATTAGCTTTGGATGTACATGGTATGGCTAGGCTAGAAATGAGGGTCCAAGGCTCAAGGTGGCTAACTAGGGAAAAAGCTGAAAAGTTTAGGGTAAATTAAAGAAAAGGATTCAAACAAGCCAAGCAAATAAAAAAGGGTAAAGAAACATGGCCTCATCATTTTTGACATGCAAAATACATAAAATGTAGCCTCAAAAAGAGTAAATGCAAGTTCTAGAGCAAAAAGTCAAGAGTGATGACATAATCCCACAAGAAGAAAAATGAGCTTTGATTTCAAATGTGAAAATTGCTCAAAAGGCTCAAATCTCACAAGGGTCAATTATGCTCATTACTCTTAGCTTCAAGCTTTAGATTTTTCTTATTAAGTTGCCAAATATTCATTAAAGAAATAAGGCATGAATCAATCACTTTATTCAATAGATTTGCCTGAAATTAAATTTTTTTTAATTATTTTTTTTTCTTTTTAATTTAAATGTTTTTTTATATCATATATTTTTTTATATCATTGAAATTGGAGCAAATTTCAGTACTCTAAATCAATCAAGCAAGTTTAAGTGCAAAACATTGCAAAACACTGCTCCCCCACACTTAAAATTGGACATTGTCCTCAATGTACGAAATAGTAAATGGGAAAAGAGACAGAGAATAGTTGGGGGACTGAAACTTCCCTGACATGTGGAGTATGATGGCCCAGTGTACCACAGGGAGATCCAGAAGCGGAGACAGATTAGGAGAGAGAGAGGAGACTGGCAATCTAAAAGAAAGAAAATGCAATACTAGAAAAGAAATGTTGTTAGTTACTACAGATATTAATATCAAAAGTGTAAGAAAATCACAAAGTTTTTATGTGAACTAGACAGTGAGGAACACGGGGTTATACACGGTCCGTGTTCAACACCGTGTTTCTCACTGGAGTGCGATGAAAATCACAAGTTCTTTTAAATTGGCCAGACAGTGAGGAACACGGGGTATGACACGGCCCGTGTTGTACACCGTGTTTCTCACTAGACTGCGTTTTGAGCCCTCTGTGCAAGAAAACAGACAATAAACATGCATTCATGCCTAATCTACCTCAAAGACAGAGTCCACATGCAAAAATGAACATCTTAAATCAACATTTCATGACTTCAATGCCTCAACTACTCAGAAACTCAGATTGAAAAGTAGAAAACTAAGAATTAAAAGCAACAAAACAGAAAAATAAGCTTGGTTTGCCTCCCAAGAAGTGCTTGTTTAAGGTCATAAGCTCGACTCCTGTTTCTTTATCAATCTGGAGCCTCCATAATTGGTGGTCCAGCAACATAATGCTTCAATCTCTTGCCATCAAGTGGTGGGCTTGCCTCCAAAAATTTTGCATATGCAACAATCTCATCATTTTCAGCAATTTCATCTTTTACTTGACATGCTTCAAGTGGATCTTGAAGGCTCCCCATTAGAGGGCTGTCTTTTACAACTTTGTCTAGCACATCTATCCTGCATATTGAAGCTTTAGAAACAGGTAACTTAATTGAGTCATTCAAATTAAATTCAACCTTTTCATCCCCAATACATAATGAAAGTTTTCCATGTTTGACATCAATTAAAGCACCTGCAGTTGCTAAAAATGGTCTACCTAAAATGATAGGGATTTGAGAATCCTCTTCCATTTCAAGCATAACAAAATCAATTGGTATAAAAAACTTACCAACTTTAATAGGTATATCCTCAAGAATACCTATTGGATATTTCACTGAACGGTCAGCTAGTTGAAGAGAAACCGTGGTGGGCTTCATCTCCTCTATGTTTAATCTCCTTGCAACCGTCAGCGGCATAAGGCTCACACTTGCTCCTAAATCACATAATGCTCGATCAATTAGAACATTTCCTATCACACAAGGAATGGAGAAGCGGCTTGGGTCCTTTAGCTTGGGAGGTAGCTTATTCTAGATAATTACACTACACTCCTCAGTCAAAGCTACAGTTTCGTGCTCCTCTAACTTCCTCTTATTGGAGAGAATGTCCTTCAAAAATTTTGCATATGAAGGCATTTGTGAAAGTGCATCAGTGAAGGCGATATTGATGTACAGCTTCTTCAGCACTTCCAAGAACTTTCCAAACTGCTTATCAAGTTTAGCCTTGGCTAATCTTTGAGGATAAGGGATAGGCAGTTTGTACGGTTCCGGAGGGACATATTTGGACTTGTCTAGTAACTCCCCTTCAGCTACAATAGGAATTGAGGCCTTGTTGCCTTCTCCCCCACACTTATCTCTTTTTCACTTTCTTGAGTGGCAATTGTATCATTCAATAATTTTCCACTCCTAAGAGTTATTACGTTGCAATGCTCCCTAGGATTTGATTCAGGTTGAGCAGGGAGTTGACCATAAGCTTTTGAAGAGGATGCAGAAGCTTGTTGAGCAATTTGGGTTTCCAGCATCTTTCCATGAGTGGCCAAGGAATCTACCTTAGAAGACAGTTGCCTAATTAAGTCCTCCATGGCTCTACCATGCTGTCTAAATTCTTCATTGGTCTTCTCTTGAGAAATAAGAAATCTCTCCAAAAGGCCTTCTAATTTGGTAGTGGAAGAGGTTTGGGCTGGTGGGTTGTATGATCTTTGACCTTGGAAACTGGGTGGTGGTGGTCTATTGGTGGTGTTTGGAGTGTTGTATGGCTGGGTGGGCTTGTAGGAGAAATTTGGATGATTCCTTCATGTTGGATTGTAAGTGTTTCCAAATGGTTCATTTTGATTTTTCTGTCCAAACCCACTGTTATTCACATAGTTCAATTGCTCAGTAAAATCTTGTCCCAATGTGCATTCAGCTGCCATATGCCCTGTAATTCCACAAATCTCACAAGGAATGTCAGTAGCACCTGTGGCATTTACACTGTTAACATGAAATTTATCAAATTTAACCATTAGTGCATCTACCTTGTTACCTAGGCTTCCTAATGCATCTACTTTAGCAGACAAATGATTAAAAGCGTCTAGTTCATACTTCCCTGCTGCTTTCCTTGAAGGTCCCCTCTCATTTGACCATTGATAATGGTTCAAAGCCATATCTTCAATCAGCTCATAAGCTTCATCCAATCTTTTATTTATCAAGGCACCTCCAGCAGCAGCATCCACATTAAGCTTAGTGTTGTAATTCAAACCATTGTAGAAGGTATGAAGAACAAGCCATTTTTCTAATCCATGATGTGGACACAGCCTTAATAGCTCTTTGTATCTATCCCAAGCATCAAACAGGGATTCTCCTTCTCTTTGGGAAAATGTAGTGATCTCATTCCTCAATTGGGCAGTCTTGCTTGGAGGAAAGTATCTTGATAGGAAAGCCCTCAGTAGCTCTTCCCATGTGGTAATTGATCTGGCTGGTAATGAATGTAACCAAGCTCTTGCTCTATCCCTTAAGGAGAATGGGAAGAGTCTAAGCTTGATGGCATCCGCTTGTACACCGTTGATCTTTATTGTATCACAGTATTCTAGGAAAATCTGGATGTGGAGGTTGGGATCCTCCATTGGCAATCCACCGAACTGGTTTTGCTGCACCATAGACAACAAAGCTGGCTTCAATTCAAAGTTGTTTGCCTCAACAGCGGGCCTTCGTATACTGGATTGAAGACCAGTGGCATCGGGTGCTGCAAACTCTCTAAGTGATCTATTGTCCATGTCTTGAATTACTGGTTCAGTATAGATTTCTTCTTGGATGCGAACTGACTGCTGCTCTCTTCTTCTCCTATGCAAAGTTCTTTCAATTTCTGGATCGAAGTCAAGAATTCCTTCGAGACTTCTTCTTCGCATATACAAAGATTTTCTGCAAAATGATTAAGTAGCACTCAAACAGAACAAGGTGAGAAAGAAATGCTGTATAAAAAAATAAGAAAAATTAGAATAGGAGGAATTAAGAAGTAAAAGAAAAAGAATTGCCTAGTCTAATTCACTCAAAATTTGCTGTTAATATCAACTAGATACAATCCCCGGCAACGGCGCCAAAAACTTGACCTTAGAATCCTGCAAGTGTACGGGTTAAGTCGAGTTATAGTATAAAAGATTATCGTTCTCCACAGGGATTGTAGGTTGAGTACTAACTAAATCTCAAGTAAAATTATCTAGGCTGATCAATTGATTTCGAGAATCAAGAGTGAAATGTAAAATAGAGCTTAGCTATCAAAAATAAGGTTTGATTCAATGGAATAAAAGCGTACTCAGCTTAAGGATCCCTTGTACACTTCATTATGGAATGAATTTACTTCTCTAACTTGGTTTACTGTTAATTAAGATTGCTGGATTACCAAAATTAAGCTATACCTCATTGCAAGGCTACTAGCTACTAACCAAGAGATTAAGTGCCCAGAATTACTCTAGTAATCACTCATCTAAGTTGCATTAACTTTGCTTAGAATCCATTCTTGGACATTTCATCCTGTGCAAAAGAATCCAATTAGCTTAATTCCTAAGTCTAATTGATATTCCCAATGATCATGCAAGATCCGATTAATCAATTGGTCATTTCAACCTAGAATCAATTAATCCAAAACACAAATCCAATATTCCGGATATATTGGCTTGTTCCAGTCAAATCAGCATAATCAAATCATAAATCAACAGTAAATCAAGCTAGATTATATAAAATTCAAATCCATAAATCCATGAACAAGTTCACCCAAGCTAAGCACAAAGGTTTAGTGTGAAAATATTACAAGATCAGAAGAAAACAAGAAAACAGATAGGGAAGTCAAACAGTCCATGAAGATCTACAAATTTTTTGCTTGATTCTTCAATTTCTTGCTTGAATCCACGCTAGATGATGCCCTTGGTTGATTTGAATCTCCCCTAGGGTTTCTCCCAGCAGTTCTCCTTATTAATTCTTAATTTTCCTCCTCTCCTTCGTCTCCCCTTTTCAAAATTTAGCGTAAAACTTATATTGGTGATGTACACGGGGGTCAACACGTCCCATGTTGTACCCCGTGTTTCTCAGCGAAAGTTGAGCAGCACGAAACACGTTGTGCGACACACCCCGTGTTCTTCAGCAAAGTGCCAAGCAGTAATGTACACGGAGTAGTACACAGCCCATGTTGTACCCCGTGTTCTTCAACGAAGACTGATCAGCAAGTTACACGGGGTATGACACTCCCCGTGTTTACCTTAGAAGCGAATGGCAGTAATATACACGGGGTAGTACACGTCCCGTGTTCAACCGTGTGTTCTTCTCTGGGCAGCTCAGTGAAGTCTCGAAGCAGTCCAGAATGAAACACGGCCATGAACACGGGGTTCCCATACCCCGTGTTGTTTTCTGAGTGAACAAATTTGCTTCAATTCTTCACAATTTGAATGGTTTTGCTTCTGAATCCTTTTCTAATGCTCATATGTGTCATTTCAAGACCTGAAAAAGAAAATATAGAGCATCTAAGTATCCTTTTCAATCAATTTGCACAAAATACTAAGTAAATGAGTGATGAAACGCATAGAATTTAGGTGCATTTGTGCATTTATCAAAAACACACCACCAAAGATTAAATAGACTATCAAAGCTTGGAAGCTAGTATGTCGAGTGGAAGTTAGATAATTCTCTAATGTGATGAATGATAGATATTTATTATGGTAAGTTAGTAGAGGAAAAGGCCTTATTGCCCTAAAGGTTGAAGGCCCTAGAACACCAATATATTTATTTTCTAAACTAATTGATTATTAAGTCAAGGCAAAGGTAAAGGCAAAGTATAAAGTGACATATCATCAAACTTAAGAGAAACAAGCTATAATGATTGTTAAGAATAAGTTGTTAGCTAAAAAGGATATATAAGTTAATAAAGTGACCAGAGTTAAGGAAAGTGTATGGAACTTGCAAAAGTTAAGCCAATAAGAAGTCTCGAAGCATTATCATGTGACATCCATTCAAAAAAAAAAATTAAACATGTTAGAAGTAAGATTAATAGAATTAGGCTGTAAAATTTAGGAACTTGAAATGAAAGTATTGACCATTTTTATATAAAAAAAAATAAAAACATCAAATGAGGACTTGGACAGACTTAGCATGCATAAACATCCAAATCCTGACATAATGTGCATGAGGTGAGGAAGACTTCTCTAGAACGTTTATAAGGATATGGGATAAAGATAAAAGAAAATAAACTAATATTAAATAATATTCATATAATATTAATAAATAATGATTTATAAAATTATGTTTCTATTAGTAAAATTATATTCTTCTTAGTAAAATCATATTACTATTGTACTTAATAAAAAAATCTGACTAATATAATAATAATAAATGTATATAATCCAATGCACTTATCACACTTTATGATCATAATGAATTATAAAAGAAAAAACTAAAAGGATATTCTCAAAATGGGATAGGGATCTAAGAGAGACTATGGAGATTCTAAGCAGAAATCGTACACATATACCACTCATTTAATGAGTGTTATCATTACACTATCTTTCCTAATTTGTGTAAATACCTTCTCACCACTTTCCTACTACACACATCAAACCAACACTTTTCTTTATCCTTCCTTTCAATTTGAGAAAACTACATTGAAACAACTGGCTTCTTTAGCAACGAGCTAGTTAGCTTCAAAGGTAAGAAGTTTCTATTGCTAACAATAACAAAAATAAACAAAATGCTTAGCCACAAAAGAGATCATTTAAGTGTTGCAATTAAAATTCTTTTTTTAAATTTTAGGTGATCAACACAAATCCTTTACTTATGTATCTAGGTAAGTAATTTTTTCCCTTTATTTTATGACTTAGATAGTGGAATATATATATATATATATATATATATATATATATATATATATATATAAGCATGTGAACATAATATTTTCCTAATTGAACTTACAAATCTCATTAATTATTGTTGTACTATTAACATACATTGGATGAACTAGTGGATTTTTATACTTAACACTAGGAGTTGTTGGTTATAATCTTATGAGTTCGTTCTCATTATGACTTATCATATTGATTTAGAATAGGTTATAGTAATATAATAATGGGTTATTCAGAAAGGTAGTGTTATGTTATTGTTTTTAATTACACCGTTATATGTGTAATTCTTTTAATATGGTGTAATCTATAGAAAGTAGACGACAATGAGAAACATTTCAATGTAATAACAAACAGCAAGAAGATGCCATAAAACTTTGATTTTAATATAAGAAAATTTTATAATAATTATAATAATAAGGATAGCATGATAGTAAAGGTATATTTTGAATGCTAAGTTCTAGATATGGAACAAATAAATAACATAAAGAGGTAGATATTGGCTAAATGCCACTTGTAGGGGAGAAGGCAATGGTTGTAAGGAGGAATGAGGTGGAGGAGAGAGGGTTATGGATGAAAAGAGCAACAAAATGGGAATTATGTACCTTTTATTGTCATTTATCTTACACCCTATAAGATTTGTATAATATAATTGTATATAAAAGATATTATAAAACAAAATCATGTATTCAAGCATGTATTATTTATAAGGAATTTGTTTAACTATATAACTTATTAAAAAGTGGGTTAGATAATTACTTGCTAAGCATTCATACTCACTCCCTTTGTGGAATTTTTTTTAGGTATTATAGATAAGTCGAATCTTGATGGAACCTAAGTTATACACTGATAGATGGTACTAGGACTTCCTGATAGGTTATGGTCATTATAGACTATAGTTTCAGTACATCCTAATGATTGATATCAATGGACCTCAATTAATACACCAAGTGGAGATCATATATATACCACCACTCCCATTCCAGTTTATAAATTTTTATAATTTAAGTTCACTAAATTCCTTACCACCCTAGATGTGTTGTATCAGATATATATATATATATATATATATATATATATATATATATATATATATATATATATATATATATATATATATATCAGATGAGGTTATGATTGTAAATATAAATTGTGGATACTAACTAACACTCTGTTACCTTCTAAAAATTTTTCTAAAGTAGATCTAAAACTAGAGTTTTTGTATAAGTCATGATATATATATACACCTTAGTCAATACATGAATGTTAATACACATGACCTGAACTTTGTAGATTAAAGGTCTTTAATCTTTCCCTATACACACACACACACACACACACATAAAGGATTTAACATAACGAGAATTTATATGTATGTATATACTAAATATTTCATCAAGTTTTCTCACTAAATTTTGGTTTATTTATTTTCTTCAAACCATCATTAACTTTATTACTCTTAATTCTAATTAAAAAAGGAGAATAAAAATTTAAATATATCACCCATTTCTAATATATAACATTAACAAATATATATAATTAATATATCATCCCTTACTAATATAATTAATAAAAACTTAAATATATCACCCCTTACTAATATATAATATTAACAAATATATATAATTAATATATATACATAATTATCATTCGATTAAAGTTTGTCAACCTTAATAATAGCATTAAAATCATGTAAATAAAATAAAGGTATAAAAAAAAAGGTTTGTGAAGAATGTGTGTAAAACACACTTAACGCTAGTCACGATTAAGGATAATTTGGGTTGTGACACATCAAGAGCTTCAAAAGACACATCATAAAATAAGGGAGCTTAAGCAAAAATATTAAAATCTTGAAGAAAGCATTACAAAAAAGAATAACAAATATGAAAATAAAAAACTTAACTTTTAATTATAGCTATAAGATCTAAGTCAACAATTAAAGGTACGTCATAATACAATCCAATAATTAAGATTGTAGAATAACTTATTGCAAGATGATAATTACTGGTACAAAAAAATACAAAAATGGAGAAAAGATCAAATGAGGTTTAATAATAGGTAAATAAATTGATTGGAAAAATAAGGATAATCACTAAAAAGGCTCAAAAAAGGAAATGATAGTTGAAGAAATTAAAGTAAAGATGCCACTAAGGAATGCTTAAGAGTCCTTCTTTAATAGTAACAAAGATTTAAAGCAGCTTAGTTAATTCTATTAAAACTTGAATTTTATGATCAATAGCAATAAAGTGTGTAATCATTTCTTTAATATCTACAGTGGAATCAACAACCTTCTAGCAATATCATTTTCCCATAATCATATCATTACATTTATACATTGTTGAAATATATGCATATTTATTATTCATCCATATTTCAAAAAAAGGTAAAGCATTATAGCTCACTTTAGAAGAGAAACCTTGCTTCCATGACATCTATATCAAACTCACACCTAAGCAAAGATCATTAAAGAACTAGATAGAAACCAAGAAAAAATAAAGAAAGACATTGAGAAGCTAAAAAGGTAATTGGAAATAATCATGGAAATGTTATCATCTTTAGAATAAAAGAAAGCTAGAGAACAAGCATTCTCATATCAAAACAAGAATCAAGAACAAACGTACCACCCCTAGGCACCCTAATGTATCTATCTGGATTTACACCTATTGATGCCTAAAATCTTCCTCGCTAACAAGGCATAATTCTTCCAGAATGCAATGTACCTCCTCCAGGAGCTAAATCCATGCCACAACCTCAATTAGGGATATAACATTACTATCGTCTAACTTCCCTATTCTACTTCTTAAGACCTATAACACAAAATGAGGGCATGCATGCATTAGACCACATTTCTAATTTGGATAACCCGATAGTGATAAAAAATTAAAAAGAAACTAGAAAGATTATGAGTAATAGAAGGAATTAATAAGTATGGAATTATAGATGTTTCAGAATTATGCCTTATAGCTGATGTAGTCATTCCTTTTAAATTCAAAAAGTATAATGGGATACCAATGAACCATCTGACATCTTATTATTGAAAAATGGCATTTTGTGCTCAAGATAAATAAGTTATTGATTCATTTCTTCCAAGATACTCTGAATGTTGTTGCATTAAGATGGTATACTAAGTTGCAATGTTGGAAAGACTTAGCTAATGCTTTTCTAAGTCAATACCATTATAATATTGATATGACTCCAAATAGAATGCAGTTATAGAACATGGAAAAGAAAGCCATCGAAACATTTAAAAAATATGCTCAATGATGATGGGATTTGGCTACTCAAATACAACAACCTATGTTAGACAAAGAGATGATTTTAGCATTTATTAACACAATTTGCCTTTTTTTAAGATAGAATGATTGATAATATTTTCATTAACTTTTTTGATTTGGTTATTATTGGGGAGAGAATTGAATATAGTGCCAAATTTGGAAGGATACTTAATAACTCGAGTGAAAGTACAATCTTGAAAAAACTAACAATTAGTAAGAAAAAAGAAGGGCAAATGCATAATTTCAATCATGATAAAGGTAGAAAGCAAGATAAATGAAGCTCAAATAGCCACATGCAAATTAATCATTCCAATCTCATTTCATGGCTTATCATATGTGGCTTCAACTTTTCAAGTAAGATATGTGCAACATTATTCGATTCCATAGCATGTGCAGAGTGGAAGCTCTTAAATGATTCAATCCTCAAGTTAGAACCCTTATCAATGAGTTAATCAGAGAAAGACTCAAAATGATTAAAAGAGAAGGTTTATGTAATATGATCATATCTTAATATCTTACACCAAGCTTGTACCTAAACTCCTCCAAGATAGTAAAATGGCTTTAGCCCTAATGAAACTGATGGAACCTCCATATCTAAGACAGTATGATCCAAACACTAGATGTGGTTACTATACAGGAGCTATAGGTCACTTTACTAAGAATTATATTGCTTTAAAAAAATAGGGTCTAAACCTTGCTTGATGTTAAATGGCTAAGCTTTAAAGACATGACTAGAGCGCTTAATATGACTTGTAACCATTTAAATAACCATGGAAATTCTAAGGTCAATGCCATCTATGGAAAATCAGCAAAGTGGATTAAAAAGAAAGTATCTGAGATAAAAATACTAATTATTTTTAAAATCCTGTAAGAAACAAGGTATTTCCATATACAATTATAATAGACAAAGACTTAGTACTGTGAATAAACTTGTGATTTTATAGAAGTGAAAGTGGGCATTTCATTTAAGATTGTATTAGCTTCAAAGTAATCCTTCAAGGCTTGATAGATGATTAATGGGTTCAAATAGGTTACAGTATTAAAGATGTTAATGTTAATATGGTTGAAGAGTCTAGCTTCTCTTCACCTCAAGAAATTAATGACATAGGGGATACACAAGCATCCTTATTCATCCCTAAGCCTTTAGCCATTCAATATAATGAAAAAGCATGTCTATTAATCCCTTTAATGTCTTCAACTAAAAATCCAAAGCTAATAAAAATTAAAATTTCAAGTCCTTTTCCATACAAGAAAACCAATGCAATGCCATGGGATTATGCATATCAAGTTCTTTCCGATAATGATGATGTTCTTATCATACCCAAACTAACTTTAACCATAATTAACAATTCTAAGGTTAGTGGAATCACCCAAAGTGGTTGTTGTTATGCCCCAGAAGAATTAGAAAAGCATAGAATAGAAGAATTAGAAAAGTAAAGAAGAGGAAAGGATAAATCATTAACAAGAGAAGTTATTATAGGGGGTAATCTTAAAGAGAAGCAAAGTGACCTTATAAGACTTCGAGATATTGAATTAAAAAAAATATGACTAAAGAAGAAGCTTGTTAGTTCTTGGAACTTATAAAGTAAAGCAATTATAAAGTAATCAAATAGTTGAATCATAACCTCTAAAATTTCTTTATTATCCTTATTCTTGAATTCAGAAGCACACCACCAAATGCTAATAGGGGTTTTAAGTTAGGCTTATATTTGCCATGATATCTTAATTGAAAAGCTTAGTGACATTATTAATAACATCATTATATATAATTACCTTATATTTACTGATTATGAGATACTATTTGAAGGAAGAGGGCATAATAAAGCACTTCACATCTCGATCAAGTGTAAAAATCACATCATAGCAAGAGTCCTTGTTGATGACAACTTATCTTTAAATATGATGCCAAAATTAACAATGTCTAAGCTTTTTATGGATGAATCTTATATAAAACTTATCACCATGGTTATGAAAGCTTTTGATGGAACCAAAAGAAAGGTTATTAAGGATATTAGACTCCCTATTTAAATTGGCCTACACTCTTTTAACATATTATTCTAAGTTATAAATATTAATCTAATTTATAGCTACTTATTAGGTCACCTATAGATTCATTTAGCTAGATCCATACCATCTACCTTGCACCAAAATGTAAAATTCATAATAAAGAACAAGTTAATTGTTGTATCTGGTGAAGTGGATATACTAGTCACCTAGTCTTCAAGTACTCCCTATGTTGAAGCAGTAGAAGAGGCATTTGAAAGTGTTTTCCAAACTTTCAAAATTGCAAATGTCACCTATGTCCAAGAACGATCACCTCCCTTAAAACCATATCCATTTACTATTTCCATCATGGTTGCCAAAGTTTTTCTTGAACATAGGTATAAGCATGGAAATGGATTAGGAAAACATTGTTAGGGTAGTAAAGAACCTCTCAAACTTCAAACAAATGATTCTAGATTTAGGCTAAGATATAAGCCTATAAGAGAATATAGAATAAAAATCATCAATGAAAAGAAAGAGTAACAATTAGCATGCCTCAAAAATCATGAGCCATAAACTAAGGAAGTTCATATTTATGACCTAAAGAAAAGCTTCAAAAGTGCTAGATTTTACAACCAAGTTTCAATAATAAAGGATGTTCATATAAATAGAAATGTCAACTTGGTGTACCTATGTACTTAAGACTTAAAGCTCAATAATTAGGAAAGCATCGAACTTCTTACTATTATAAAGATTGATACAAAGTAATTTCATGTAATTATTCCTAAAGTTTTTGCCTGAGGCCTCAAGATTTAGGTTATAGAAGAGCTTTCATACTTCTATTCTAATAATCACTTCATATAATAAATGCATTATCTTGTACTTCATGACATCTCCTTTACTTTTGTAGTTTTGCTTATTTTATCCTTTTTCTTTCTTTATAAATCCTCTTTGAATCTAGATCTAAACATAATATGGTTAAGAATGATAATGTTATACTATCTATACATGGTTCTGATAATCCTATTGATAAAATTAATAATGATAAGGAAGATGAAATAAAGGTCTTCATTGAACTTTTAAGGCTACTTAAACAAGAAGAAAAAAAAATGTAATCTTTTAAGGAATCAATTAAGATAATCAATTTGGGGCACTGAAATGGATAAAAAAGTAAAGATTAATACTTCAATACCTAAGGCTAAAAAAATGTTAATCTAACTCCTTTGTAAATATAGTGATATTTTTGCTTAGTCATATCAAAATATGCCTGAACTAAATACTAATATGGTTGTCTATAAATTGCCATCAAAACTTGGATGTAAACTAGTAAAGAAAAAGTTAAGAGGAATGAAACTTGAAATGACTTTGAAAATAAAGGAAAAAGGTCAAGAAGCAATTTAATATCAGGTTTTTGGTAATTACTAAATACCCAAAATAGGTTACTAATATTATTTCAATTTTGAAGAAGGATGGAAAAGTTTGAATGCATGTTAATTATCAAAATCTAAATAAAGTTAATCGTAAAGATAACTTTCCTTTATTGCATATTGATGTTTTAGTCAATAACACTATTGAACATATGATCTTTTCTTTTATAGATGGCTTTTCTAGTTATAATCAAATCACAATGGATCCTTATGATATGGAGAAGATAGCCTTTGTTACTCTTTGAGGCATTTATTGTTATAAAGCAATGCCATTTGGGTTAAAAAACATGGGGCTAACTTTCTAAAAGCCCATGGTAACCCTATTTTTTTGACATAATGCATAAAGAAATAGATGTTTATGTTAATAACATGATTGCAAAATCTAAAACAAAAAAGAATCACGTTAAAGATTTGAGAAGGCTATTTGAAAAGCTAAAAAAGTCTTGATTGAGGCTGAATTTAACAAAATGCACACTTGTGTGAGATCGAGGAAGCTCTTGGGATTGGTGGTTAACCAATAAGGAATTGTAGTTAACCCAAATAAAATTCGAGCCATTGTGGAAATGACAACTCCATGCACAAAGAAAGAAATTTAAAGCTTCCTAGGAAAATTACATTACATTTCAAGATTTATATCTTAATTGATAGCCATATGTGAACCAATATTCAAACTACTGTGCAAAAACTAACCCATTAAATGGAATAAAGAATGGCATTCAAAAAAATCAAGCAATATTGTTGAAACCATCAATTTTGATGCTTGTGACACTTAGTAGGCCTTTTATCATGCATTTATCTATTTTAAAGGAATCTATCTATTGTGTATGAGGGTAATATGAAAAATTAGGAAGGAAAGAGCAAGCTATATATTTCCTAAGCAAGAAGTTCATAAATTATAAGGCCAAATACTTGTTGTTAAAGCAAACTTGTTATGCTTTAGTATAGGCAGCTCATCACTTAAAGCTATACATGTTAAATTACACCATATGGTTAATATTGAAGATGGATCCTATTAAGTATATGTTCAAGAAACTTGTTTTTACTAGTAGGATTGCAAGGTGGCAGGTGCTTTTATCAGAATATGATATTGTCTATGTCACATTAAATGCAATAAAAGGTAGCATTCTTGCTAAATTCTTGGCTAATAAACCTATTAAGGAGTATAGGTTAATGCAAACCAAATTTCTTGATAAAGACATCATGATCTTATTTAAAGATAAAGAAGACATTGAATGTGATACATGGAAGGTATTATTTGATGGAGCATTTAATGCACTAGGGCATGGTGTTAGTGCCATACTAATTTCCTCTAATAAAGATATCATCCCACTCATAGCCAAACTTTGTTTTGACTACATAAATAGTATTATTAAATATGAAGCTTGTGCCTTAGGTACTCTCATAGCAATAGATTCAGGAAAAAAATTTTGAAAGTTTATGAAGGCTCTGCACTAGTAATCCATTAATTAAATAAAGAATGGGAGACATAAGATGCTAAACTAGTTCCCTAGCATAAATATATATTAGAGATATTTGAATATTTTGATGAAATCACATTCCACTATATTTCTCAAGAAGATAACCAAAGAGTAGATGCTTTGGCAACATTATCCTCCATGTTCAAAGTGAATTGCAATAATAAGAAGTTTTATATTAAGATTAAAAGGTAAGATTCCCAAGCATATTACTTAAATATTGAAAAAAAGCCATATGGAAAATCATGTTATCATGATATTAAATGTTACATCAAAAACTAGGAACACCCACTAAAAGCCTTAAAAATGATAAAAAAAAATTATAAGAAAAATGGCAATGGGCTTCTTTCTAAATGAAAAGGTATTGTATAAAAGAAATTATGACACTATATTATTAATATGTACTGATGCCATACAAGCAAAGAAGATCATCAAAAAACTACATGAAAGTTTTTGTGTAACATATGCAAATAGGCATGTTATGGCTAAAATAACTTTAAGTAAGACAACGATAAAGTCTGATTGCATTAATCATATGAGAAGGTGTCATAAATGCGAAGTCTATGCTGATAAGATCCATAAACCTTCTATATCATTAAATATTTTGATAGGCCATTTTCAATATGGGGAATTGAAGTTTTAGGCCCAATTGAACTAAAAGCTCCAAGTGGCCATCTTGTAATGAATTACTTCATAAAATAGGTTAAGGCTTCTTCATATGTGAATGTGACTCAAAATATGGTGTTGAAATTCATTAAAGGCAATATGATATGTCGTTATGGCATACCTGAAAGAGTCATTATAGATAGTGTAACTAATCTAAACAACAAATTGATGACAAAATTATGTAAACAATTTAATATAAAGTACCATAACTCAGTACCATATCATCCAAAGATGAATGGAGTTATAAAAGCTACCAACAAGAATCTCAAAAGCATTACTCAAAAGATGACAATCACATATAAAGACTAGTATGAGATGTTCCTTTTTGTATCATATGGCTATTGGACATTTGTTTATACATTAACAAGAGCTACCCTTTTCTCATTAGTCTATGGGATGGAAGCAATACTCCTTATTAAAGTTAAGATAACTTTATTGAGAGTTTTAATGAAAGCATAATTAGAAGAGGTTGAGTAGATTCAAGCTTGATGTGATTAATTGAGTCTTACTGAAGGAAAAAAATTTCCTATATTATGCTATGGTTAACTTTAATAGAAAATATTAATGAAGGCATATGCTAAAAGGTGCATCCCTATTAATTTTAAGAAGGAAACTTGGTACTAAAAAATGATGTTACCAGTTTAAAAGGATTTTCAAGAAAAATAGTTCTAATTATGAAGGACCATATGCTGTGAAAAAGGCTCTTTCTAGTAGAACCTTAATCTTCATAGACATGGATGGTGAAAAGTTATCATAACTTGTTAATTTAGATATGGTAAAAAGGTATTATTCATGAAGCACATTTACTTTTCATTTGATAATGAAGTTGATATGTTCTTCCATGAAGGTAAAGTTGAGATATTTTATATCAAGGAATGAAATAAGTGAAATTCTCCTATGAAGGGCTTTTGTAACCAGACTCATTATGATCAGTTTTATAATTTAAGATGATAAAAAAATATATAGGGGCAACTGACATTATTGTTTTAAAACATATTATCAAAGGCTAAAGTCCCTTGTAAAAATAACATTTGTTGCCTTTAATGTTGGAATCTTTTGCTAAATAATTCTCCATTCTTAGCCTTATTGAAATAATAATATCCATTATTATGGCTCAACTCATTCTTTTTGTTTAGATATTATGCATTTTCATATGGTAAGTGTATATTAGAACATTGTGAAACATCAAGCACATTTGAATGTGTCTAGATTACTTGAATGCAATCAATAGTATAAATAGTCAAACTGAGTATTAGGATTTTTTCAATTCTACTAGATAAAAAAAGGAAGTAATGTTGGTTAAATGTTAAAACTAAAAAAGAGGAAATATGTATAATGAAAATGGAAAATTTTAGTACTTTCTAAATATGACCTTATTAGAAGTAAGTCCCTAAAAGGATGAAATGAGGGGCTTTTTTGAGAGACGACCTAATTATTATTACATACATCACATTCTTACATTAAGTTATATTTGTGTAATTTACTTTTTTGTTAAATCGAGCTCAATTAAATTGGGTCGAGCCTATATTAATTTAGGTTATTACTTTTTGCATTGCTAAATCAAACTCAATCAAGTTGAGTCAAGCTTATATCAATCTAGGTCATTATTCTTCTCATAATTAAATTAAACTTAATCAAGTTGAGCCTGTGTCAATCTAGGTTATTTACCTCATTAAATTGAACTCAATCAAGTTGAGTTGAGCTTTTGTTAATTCAAGTAATTTTCTTTTTTATTAAATTAAATTCAATCAAGTTAATTTGAGCCTATGTTAAATTGAACTCAATCAAGTTGAGTCAAGCTTGTGTCAATCTAGGTCATTTACCTCATTGAATTAAATTTAATTAAGTTAAGTCAAGTCTGTGTTAATCTAGATTATTTACCTCTTTATCATTAAATCAAACTTAATTAAGTTAGGTTGAGCCTATGTTAATCGAGGTTATTTACTTTCTTAAATCAAACTTAATCAAGTTAAGTTGGGTCTATGTCAATCCAGGTCATTTACCTTTACTTAAATTGAACTCAATCAAGTTAAGTTGAACTTATAGCAATCCAAGTTATTTATCTTTAAACCAAACCTAGTTAATCTAGGTTATTTCTTCTTCATCGTTAAATCAAACTTAATCAAGTTAGGTTAAGCTTATGTTAATCTAAGTTATTCACTTATTTAAGTTAGGTTGAGCCTATGTCAATCCAGCTCATTTACCTTTTCATCATTAAATTAAATTTAATCAAGTTAAGTCAAGTCTATGTTAATTCAAGTCATTAATCTTTTAAAACCAAAGATGGTCAATACATGCCATCTGCTTTTACATTAAATTAAACTTAATCAAGTTGGATCAAGCATGTGTTAATTTTGATAATTTAATTTAAACCTAATCAAGTTACATTAAACTTTCCTTAATTTAATTATTAAGTCAAAATTAGAAAAGTTAGGTAAAAAATGTATCAATTTATTTTATTTATTTTTAAACCTAACTAAGTCAATTTATTTATTCTAAACCCGATTAAGTTAAGTCAAGTTTGTAAGAAATGTTTTGTTTACCCTTCCTAACTTAATGTCAATAGGGTACCTACCTCCTAATTTGTCTTCTTCATAATATCATGGTCTGACACATCAAAATTTGCCTCCATTCTTTCCTGATTCCTTTCTTTTTTTATCCTATAATGCCAACTTTCTTATCACTATTCCTCTATTATCTATCAATCTCCATTATGCAATTTCTTTGCTTCTCTTTCTTCAATTTCTTACTGGCCTCCAAATCACTATTCCTTTATCTTTTATCAATCCCCATCACTAAGTTTCTTTGTTTCTCTTTAACTTTTTACCTGGTATCCTTATCTTCTTTTATCTCACTTTAGATCACCACCACATTATACCATACCATGACAAAGATACTGTGACAATTTGGTGACTCATCAACTTGGTGAAATATTGAAAAATAACATCGCAACATGTAAGTTATGTAGTCTAGCTATTTTGCTTTATATTATGGCTATAGTATGCTCTGTGATTTGTAATCCTTAGTATCATAATGGATACCCTTTGTTAGCATTAGATTAATAAGGGATGATCTACCATTTCTTTGAGAAAGTGTTTATGAATGCTCAATGAATGATTTTGTGTGATTATTGTTTACTTAAACTAATATATTTTATGCAAATTTTGTAATAAATCTTTGTAAATATGCTCTACAATAGTCTTCCCCCACTAGTACCATACCATTAACATGACCACATGACACCAAATTATTATCTTTCTTGCTATTAAATTGAATCCAATCAAACTAGATTAAGCCTATATCAATTTAGGTCAATTATTTTCTCATTGTTAATTCAAGCTCTGCCAAGACAAGCTAAGCTTGCTTTCAGAATCATTATCATTTTCATAATTATCCTTATCCTACTAAAGATTATGTTAATACCTTTACTTGCCTCCTAATCTTAGAAAGAGGAGTAAAGGGGCACAGTTGTTGACACTTAATTTTGTTTAGGTCATAATATAACTAAATAAAATAATAATAAATTTTTTTAAAAATAATAAAAATTTATGCAAGGTAAGTTAATTTTTTCGGAAAGAATAGTGAATTATGAGTTTCTAACACTTTGCATTGTATAAAACATGTATTTTCTCCTTCAGCCTATAAGACATCATATTTTTCAATCATTTTGGCCAAATTGACATATGCAGTGGGTGGTAATTCTTTAACTTTTGGCAAATTAATTAAAAAAGAAATCTTTGGTATAGATTTTGTTGTCTAGTTCTTTTCCTATAAGAAAAGAAATGAAAACAAATGGAAAGGCATTAAAAAAAATTTAGAAGAACAAGTAAAATTAAAGAATTTTTCATCTTCAAATTCACATCCTTTTACTTTTTTCTTTAAAAATCTCACACTTAATATATCAAAACCCTTACCAACAGAAAGTTTCAAATATAATTTCAAGCAAAAAGGTAAATTTCTTGTTCTCATTTACATAACATATATTGCAATTTTTATTTTCTCTTAAAGAAGTTATAGCTCCTATTTATACTAAAAAATGGTGTTGAAAGAAGTATAAAAATTTTAAAAGGATAAGAAAATTGATGAAGTGAAGTAAAAAGAAATAAGAGTTAAAAAAATAACTAACCTTGTTTGTGGTGGATATGAGATATGAGAAAAAAAGGAAGAAATAAAAAAGGAAGTTGTGTAAGAAGAAGAAGAAGAACTTGGTGAGGATAATTTAAGTTAAAATTAGAAATGTTTGTAGCATACAGATAAGATAGTATAACCATTCATCATTCCTTACTTTCATTTCTTTATTTTTTCTATTTGTTTGTTCATTTATTTGTTTTAAAGAAAAATAATTTAATATTTTGTTTGTTTGATATGTGATGTATAGACATTAATTTTATACATTTCCTATGATAGAATAAATTAAAGCAATTTATTATTTTAATATTATTGATGTGAGAGGTATTTTAAAAGTTAAATCAGATGAGTTAGTTAAACTAAAAAAAAAACTCAATATTAGCGCATATAAAAATTATGTCACATTTATCAATTTTTGTATATGAGATGCTTTGATTTATATCACTCTATTAGATTTATAATGTATTTATAATTTACATTGTGTTTTTATTTATTTATTTTAAAAAATAGATATTATAAATATAAAAAAGGAGATTCCTTCTTTTGTAGAAAAATGATGTAATGGATGGGATGACATTGTCATTGTGTCATCCCACCCCACATGATTCTTTACCATTTTTCTTACTTAAAAGAAAAATCCCTCTTTCTGTTTTAATAATATTGCTTAGATATTATTTTTATGCAATTCTTATGATGAAATAAATTAAAATAATTTGAAAGTAGTCTATTTTAATATTTTTGAAATGAGAGATATTTTTAAAGTTAAATTAGGTTATTTGAATAAATAAAAAATTTTAATATTATTGTACATAAAAATTATTTTATACTTATCGTGTGCATTCATAATTTATATTTTTGTTTGAAAATATATTATATATTTTATAATGATGGAATAATATTGAAATTGATTGTAAATGCAATAAATATAATTTTAATTTTCCTAAGCAATTTTTTTATTTGTATATGACCATGAAGTTGAAAAATTTTATACTTTAAATATTATAGAATAATATTGAAATTAAGATGCCAACTTTTTTAAGAAATTTTTTTATTTAGGTTTAGTTATGAAGTTAGATAAATTTGATACTTTAAAATTTATAGAATAATATTGAAATTATAATTTTAATTTTTTTATTCAAATCTAACCATTAAGTTAGAAAATTTTGACACTCTAAATTAAAAAATTATTAAATTAACACCTTTTTGAAAATAAATAAATAAAATTATTTAAAATAATTCTTCTTTATCTTATTATTTTAAAAGTTATATTATGAATATTTAACTAAAAAATTTTCAAAAATAATAAAAGAAAAATATTTTTAAAATGATAAAATAAAAATATTTCAAAATAATAAAATTTATACCTATAATGTATCAAAATTAAGTGATTCAATTGTTAGTGTAATGATAATGATACTTAGTATTATTAAGACATTTTCTTTCTTTCAAATCCTATCATAAAATTAGATAAATTTGATAACCAAATTAATAAATTAAATAAAATTAAAATTGCATTTATAGGAAAAAAATCATATATTATAATAAAGACTATTATAATTTATTTTAAAAATAGAATTAGAATAAATAAAAAATTATTCTTTAAATGGATATTATAAAATGTCAATATCTTCTCTATATATACTCAACTCTCGAATTTACACTTTGTAAATGTAAAATTCTTTTGATGTTTCAATCACATATAAAAAAATAATTAGTGGCGACTCCATTTTCTTTTTATTCACACACTAATATTTTGAAAAGGTATGAAAATCGCTTGCCTCCTATCATCTACTATGGGGTAAATCATGATAATATCTATATATTATTTTACATATGAATAATTAATTTTATGAAATATTTTTATTCAAATAGTTAATATTATTAGTAGGTTAAATTAGCTTATACAATTAACTATTTGTTAATAGTTGATTATCAAATATGATCATGTACTTTACTTAAAAAAATTGTAAAATACCCTATCAAATTTGAAATAATTGTATTTTGCCTCATTATTTTAAAATATCTAAATATCTAATTTAATTTCATGTATTTAATTAAATATTTAACTCATTTTCAAGTATCTAATCAAATACGAAAATATCTAATTTAATTTTTTGTAATTGTATAATATAAAAGTTATGTGTAAAAAAATGATATGATAAATTAACATATGATAATACTATGATTTTTATTTAAAATTTTCTTGAAAATATTGTGTAATTTAATAAAATGATTAATCAAGTAAATACCATAAGTTAATTGTAATTTTTGTATAATGTAAGAATTTAATTTGTAAATTTTTAAAATAGGGCAAATAAAAATATAACTATCCAAAAATTATTAGAAGTAATTTGTTCTTTTCTTAAAATTATTCACAAATGCACTTTTACAGCTTAAACTTTTGGAGTTAACTAACATAACATAATAATATATTATTTACCTAAAAATTTTTGGACACTAAATGGAGTAAACAATAAAAATCAGACATTAACATTTAGAACCAGCTTTCCTATGCTTTTTCAAATGTAGTACTTCAAACTAAATCTTATATTTCACTAGTAGATTTTAAATTGTGGTTCATAATTATAATATTGTGGATAATATTATTGTTATTAATAATAGTACAAGCTAAATCCTGTAGTTCATTGACAAATTCTAAATTATGGTTTGTAACTACAATATTATTATTACTAATCATACTAAAATCATAACTTTCAATTTTATGCTATGACTATTGCATACTTGTAATTTCATTAATCTTAACAAAATTGTAATAACGACCTTATCCATAATTTAAATTCCCATCACTAACTATAGCTACAATCAAAATTAGAAGTAATGGCAAATTAGATGGTGGAACTAAAAAGAAAGGAACCTTTAATTCATCAATCTTTTTGTTGGAATGTTGTTTAGGAATATAAGGAGTAGAAATGTTATCAAGAGGAAGTGGTACTTACTTGATGATTTTCACTAATGAATTAAGTGTAAGAATTTAAATTAAGACTTGAATAAAATTTACAACATCAGGTAAATAAAATTAATATGAAAGTGCGCTTTTATTGTGGATTTAGTTCTCCTGGACAAGGTAGAATTCAGATGAATACCATAGGCAAAGATCTTCCTCTCCTTCTCTTAGAGTGTGTGGCTCTTAATGGGATAAGCTAATGATTGAATTAAGTTAGGAAGGGAGAGAGGACGTAGCTGATATAAATAAAATCTTATCAAGTCCTTCCATTATAAGCTAAAAAAGGTATAAGCCTACATTTAGCCATCAAACACATTAATCCATAATTAGGTATCTATAAGCCCAATAATAAATCACTTTAACAAATTAAGCTTTATAAAATAAAAATCTCTTGGATCATTATTTAACTAATTTTATTAAAAAAATAAAATATTTACAATTAATGTAGCTTATATAAAAATTCTAATATTCTTCCATTTATGCAACATTAATTGTAAAGAGTTTATTTCAAAATATTTTATATGAAAATGCCACATAATCTAAACATAAAAATTAAGAACATGTGGCCACAATTGTAAAAAAATACCATCTAAAAGATAATACCTAAAACTCACGCTTAAGCAATCAATAATATTGAATTATGGCAATAATTGCCTTATTATCAACACAAGACCTTCAATGGTTATATATATTATCAATTACTTAACTATAAGTCATTAATGTGAAAGTATAGCAATAAAAATAGCATCAAAAGCATGATCTATTAAACATCTTATTTTTTGAATTAATACTTAATAATTTCTCTATAATAAGCCCAATAATAAGATAGAAAGAACTTCTAGCAATAATAAATTTAATTATATCAAAATTTCAAAATAGCGTTAATTAAGAAACAAACATCAAATACAGAAGTTATCAACTAACACTGAGTCCTAGTCTTCATAGATCTATTTGTCGAAACATCTCTAGGTTTTAAAATTATATCAACTAAAAGAAAAATGTATAACTTAAGAACTAATGATTGACACTAAATCTATCCTCATAAATCTATTCCTAAAATGCCTTAGAGTTTAAAAAAAATAATGTTAACTAAAAGTTAAACACATTGTCATAAACTAACAATAAGTAACAAAATTTAGTCCTGATAAGGTATCATATAAAATAACATATTAGATTTGATACTTAACCTTTATCAAACCAATTCTCATTATTCCAATATAGTGCTTAGATAAATCATATATACAAGCTTAGAAGATAATAATTAGCATTAAGTCTTAGTCCTCATAATTATAATAATTAGTACAATTCACAATATGGAGATACATGTATTGATGAAAAATCCATAAATTATATATATAAATGTACAATAATGTACAAATATTATCAAAAGGAAATATGATAAAAAATAGCAAATTGTGTAATAATATATATTATATATGCACCTTGTGTGCTAATAAAAATACTATAATTATCAATCCAAATAAAAGATTTTATATAATATAAAACTCCTACTAACCAAGTATATTATAGGAAAAAAAATTAAACATCTATATTTCAACAAACTTTTAAACATCTTATAAACATAAGAACTTTGTTTAAGGGAGAAAATTTAAATTCCACATACATATTTTAGTGGTATTTATGATTTTTTAAATTGCCAACTTGATATAAAAAAATCAATAATTAATAAAAATAAATTCTATAATTGACTTTTATATCTCAAAGAAACAACTTGCATAACCTTCAAAACTGAATACTAAAATTGACACAAAGTTAATTTAATAAAAGAGTTTTCCAAAATATATTTCTAGAGATTATTTGAACAAAGTATGAATAAAAGTTTTAAATTTGATTTAAATGTTTTAAAAAATTCTCATGGTAGCAATATACACTATTGACCAAAGAAGCATCTCATGAAAAATTTAGAAAAAAAATAGATTCACAATGCAAATGCCAAGAATTTTATAAGTTATGCTCAAAAAAATACACAATAACTTATATGCTAAATTCATTACTATTAGTGAGAATATGTTTCATAAAAATTATTTTAAAATTAAAATATTATGTATATAAAAAGAAGATTTAATAAAATTTCCACCTCTTTATCATACATATTTTCTAATAAATAAATATATGTAATAACATATAAATTATTACAAACTAAACCATATAAATAAATTTTAATATTTAAATGCACTTTTACAAAGTAAAGCAATTTTAAATATCATTAAATGATCTTTAAATAAAATAAACTCTGGAACATAGGTGTCATATTTTATAATATAACTAAAATTTCATAATATTAAATTGAACTCCCACTAATGTGAAGATTCAATGCAATTCCCAAAAAAATTATATATCATTTTAAAATATAATTATTTACACTAATTGATTAATAATTTATTTATCAAATATAATTTTTTTTAAAAAAGTTATATATAATTGCACCCTAAAGAAGGAAATGAAAAAATTATATTTAATAACTAATGTGCCATAATACCATAAACTATATAAAATTTGATTTATCAACATGTAACTAAAGTTATAAAATAGGATATGATATTATCAAAATTGATTTATTTAATAACTCTTTAAAATATAATAGAGCTGACTTTAGTTGCATAAATTATCTAACAGCATATAATAAATAAAAGAAAAATTACTTGTACATTAACAAAGTCTATACAAGAGTTTTAAATACATAACTATAAATTCTTCTTTGGGTAGAATATATTATATGTATTAAGTTCTTTTTCAATATATTAATTCAATTACAGAGAAAATAATATAATGTTTAAGAGACTACCCCCTTTAGCCAAATAGGCCCTTTAAATTAGCTTATCTTTAGAATTAAAATAAAATAGCATGTTTTGATTATATCTTGAAAAAAATGATTAGTCAAAGAGGTAGAACTTTTACCATATATGTAAAAGAAACAATATTAGAAGCAAGAATATAACTCTTAGTTCATAGACATAGGAGTAATGTACATGACTATAGTCTTCCCTTTTGGCAAAAATATAGCATGTAAAAGATCCTTCTAATCATGAAGTAAACCAAGAGAATACCTTAGTATTGAAAACATATTCTCTTTGGGCAGATATATTTTTAAAATTAAAGTAACTTTAGAAACTTATATGTTTTTTAAGACATCTTTAATTAGGATATGGAAAAAATCCTTTTTTGGCAAGCAATTGCATATAATAATTATAAATTAATTTCATATAATATAACTAAAAGACTTTATAATCAATATGAACAATCATACTTTAATAGTAATTATCCATAACAATCTATAAAATTTTCAAATGTCCAAGATATAAAAAAAATTGTCCAAACCATTAATCTTTTAAGCATAAATAATATGTGATCAATTCTAATGTAAAAGAATAAATGATCACAAAATCAAAATATCGGTACATCTAAATTACCTTAATTTTAATCTTCTTGCACATAAACATATTTTAAATTTGTGCAACTTAAAAACATAATGAGGCTTAACATATAGATTCATTTTAAAAATTAAAACTATCATTAAATTAAAATCAATATAAGAATAAATTTATAATTCTAACCAGATCCCTTTAATATGTTTCTTTTAGAGAAATAAATTATTTTTTTTAATTTTATAAATTAAAATAAAAATATTCAAAATAATATTAATATAATTTATTAACGCATTTCACTTAGTCCATGTAAGATTGATACTAAAATAAAATATTTATAAACATCATGAGTGAAAATAATATTAAAAAATTCACAAATACTATATGTTCAATAACATATATTTGCAACAAAAGATATTGCATAAAAATAATTAAAATGAAATATATTATTTTTTGGCAAAATAATCATGCTTAGAAGTGTATAAATATCACAATATTTTTTCCTTTAGGTAAAGAATGTGGTACATAAAGATTCTCCTAAAATTGAAACTAATAAGATAATACATTATTATTACAAATGTATCCTCTTTAGGCAAATAAAATAAATCTAGAAATAAAATTATTTTACTAAATTAATTTCTAATTATAATATACAATAGCTCCCTTTGAGTAGGTAATTATATAAAATAATTAAAAATTAATCCTGTAAATATTTATTAATTATTTGAAGACTTATGAATTAATATGATAATTTTGTTTTGGTGATAATTATTCAAATTAACCCATAAGTTTTTCAAAAGAACTATGATATTAAAATAAAGTCCAAAACTACAAATTAAATTATTGAAAATGATAATAACATTATTAGTTTATTAAGGAATGCTAAATAATTTGTACTAATACCAATCATCAAAACTTTATTACATCACAATGCAATTTCAAAACTTAATTAATATTTTTACTTAATAAAAGGAAATATTGCTTACTTTTCAATCCCACATAACTAAAATTATTTTAAACAAGAATTATTATAAAATGCCATCACCTTATGATGAAAAGGATAAAATAGAAACCAATACTCTATCAAACTAACTAATAATAAATTATTATCAAGCAAAATACTCAAGTTATAATATTTTCTTTACCATATACTCTATATAATAATTATCATAGCATTAAATCCTAAAAGTAATAAATAAGAATCTTAATAGATAACCATTAAAGCAAAAAAAAAAGTGTATAATATTATAAAAAATGCAATATCATTGTTCAGGGGCACATAGATAATAAAAATATTTAAGAGTATATAAAAAATTACTATATTCTCTCCTCTTTGATTGGTGAACATAATGTGTAAAGATCCTTCTATCATTGAAGCCAACCAAGACAATACTTTAATATTGGAAACTCATCCTTTTTAGGTAAATAAATTCTTAATAACAAAATATGTAAAAAAAATGTTTTAATAAACTAATTTCTAATTAAAACACATAGCTACCCCCTTTGGGTGGGTAATCATATTAACTAATCAAAAATTAATCTTGTAAATATTAATAACTCGAAGACTTTATAGATTAATGCGAATAAATCCACTTTAATGATAATTACTCAAAGTCAATTTAAAAGTCTTCTAAAAAATATAGGATAATAATTAAAAAAAATACCTAGAACTATCATTTAAATAATTTTTGAAACTAATAACAAGTAAAATGTAATCATTTGATAATGGGGTACTTTACAAATTGCACCTATACTGATCATAAAAGCCTTAAATTACATTAAAATTTATAATTTTAGGCTTCATTTGCGAAAAAATATTTAAATAATTATTTTAAATGATATATATATATATATATATATATATATATATATATATATATATATATATATATATAAACTATAAAGATTGAATTTCACACATATTAACTAGTTAGGAAGCCTTTTGTATTACTATTAAAATAGATAACTCATAGCTAATATTAAAAACAATGAATTAATAAAAAAAAAGACAAAAGTAATTCTAATATATTACCTTTTATTTCCTTTCAAACTTTTTTTGTTGTTTAAGCATGAATCAAGCTTCTATAGCATATCTTTAGTTAGTTTTGGATGGGGAGTTCACTAAAGGATGGTTAGACTTGATACCATAACTCATCTCAGCCAAAAAATGATAAAATCTTATCTAAAAATATAATTTTTAATGGTAAGTAATGCATTGAAATGAAGAAATTGAAAAAAGTCAAATATATATATACATACATATATATATTAGAATTTGACACGTCCGATTCATTCTAAATTATTAATGGATGAATTATGCACAATAAATTTCATAAAAAATTATAAATTAAAATAGAGTAATTATGATAAAATAAAAGTGATAATTAATGAACCTAACTTACACCAAAAATATTCAAACCCATATTTACCACAAAATTATTTTAAAAGATTTTCCCAAGCTATCTAATAAAATTGAACAAACTTATAGAATCATATGATTAGGATCTATCATCACTCAATCAATTTTGAAAAGAAATAATTATAATAATATCAAATTATTGTAATTTTACAATTATGAAATTATCAAAAAGTAATCATGAAAAATTGATCATATCAAAATTGATAAAATAATTAAATTAAAATAAAAGATAATTTCAAACCATCTGATAAAATTAATTACATCAAAACAAATGATAAATTTTATATATAAAATAGGAGCTACTCCTATCAAATCAATTAAATTTAATTTTTTAAAAAATTATATACATTACATATATAATTATTTCAAAATAATAATAATTATTGTTTATTTTAAAATATATGACAATACTATTATTTTAATTCTATAAGCATGTAATGTTCAGCATAAGAGAGAATTATATAACTTACAAGGCTTTTGCTATCCTTTCTAAAAGTTGTTTCTATTGCTATCCAATTATAAAAATTGAATTTAAGTAAAAAAAAAATATCAAATCATTATCTTATGAATACCTTGTATATTAACATTTAAATTTAATGCATGTTTACACACATGTAATTTTTAAAATCCTATTTACCAAATATGTTTAAAGGGAAAATTTTCTTATTCTTTGTCAAAATAAAAATCATGAGTCAAAAGTCCTCCATCATGGCCAATTTACTATTTATGAATAATTCAAAATTGAAAATAGATAGTAATTATTGTTAAGTATTTTGTATACATGATGACATATAGTTAGATCCTAAATTTATATAAAGAGGCTCTAATATCACATGTAAGCATTTAAATTAAAACTTGTATTGAATTTAGGATACTATAAAAATAAAATTAATGTGAAAATATACCTTTATCCTAGATTTAATTTTCCTAGGTAAGGTGTATTCAAATAAATACCATAGGCATAGATTTTCCTCTCTTTCTCCTAGAGTGTGCGTCTTTTAATGGGATAAGCCAATGATTAAATAAAGTTAGCAGTGGAGAAGTGACCTAGTCAATATAAATAAAACCCCATAAGGCCTTCCTACTATGGACTAAGGAAGGTATAAGCCTATATTTTACCTACCAAATATATTAATCCATAATTAGGTATCTATTAGGCCAAGTATAGATTATTTTAACAAATTAGGCTTTAAAAAATAAAAATCTTTTAAATAATTAATTAAATATTTTTATAAAAAAAATTTGCAATTAATGGTAACCCATATAAAAATTCTAACATTAAGTGCAACCTTTCCACCAATTTGAAGACTTGGTTATATTATTTGAGAATAATCTCGAGAAGAAGGCATGCATTTTAAAGTTAAAGCATAAGCCATAAAAGATTTTGAATTCAAACTTTTCAAGCCAAAAATTCCAAGAACATAAGCCAAAATAAGAGGAATTCCCATCACTCTTTTCATAATCTTATTCTTATTCTTATGATGCAAAGAGGAATTTTTAGGAATACAAATCACACATTTATCAAGATATGCAACTATATAATTTTTGAAACAATTTGATGAAAAATAAGAAGGTTATTTTAAGCTAAGATGAACTTTGCTAGGCCGCCGGGCCACCTCTATGCTACCAAAGGCTAGTGTAGATGATTAGTTGACTGATACTATAGCATAGGTGGATTACAAATGTGATTTGATGAAGATTTTAAGGGACTATGGAGATAAGATAAATTTGATAAATTATAGACAAGTATTTATGTGATAAATTGAAAGTATTCATAGACAAAATGTTATTGAACATTTTCTTTAATTGAAGAAAGGTATTTTATTGCTTTGGGCTAAAACTAAACTTAATTTGTAGGGCATCATTGCTTTATGAGTCAAGTTATACTTGTATTGTTGGTAAAGTGATACCTTCATGTTAAACATGGATTATAAAGTATTGCTTTTTTGTAGCTACTCTTTTTGATGATTTCCTTCATTAGGTGTATAAAGCATAAATCTTTGCTTGAATCATTGGATTTTTTTAGGATGAATATAGATAAAAAGTTATCTAGAATAGAATCATTATACTTTATTGTGTTTTACAAGCTTTATAACAACACTATTCTTTTAACTTGACTTTTGGCCCCATAAATTTGATAAGAAAATTGTGTGGAAGAAAGGTTTCAGAATGAAGCTACAATAATGCTAGGCAAATTTGATAAATTTTAGGTCCATTTAACATTTCTAGGAACAGTTATTTTGTTGACCTTATATCTTGGTGTGAGTCCCATAGAGAAATCATGCAACCCATAAATAATTTTCCTTTAAAGATATTGTTGTAGTTTTCTTTTTCTAAACTATATTAGATATGTTTTATATTTTTTAATTGCAATATCAAAGACATAGGCAAAGGTCATGTGGAGGGATTTAACCCCTAAAAATTTTGATATATTTAGTTCTAAATATATTAATTTTATATTAATAGATTAAAAAAATTAAAAATTGCATGTTTCACAAAAATTTTGATACTTATAAAATTTTTGGCTTAGCGATACCTCTCTTTTTCATAACAACATTTGAGTGTGATCTATATGAGGTTGATGGTATTTGTAAATTGGAAATTGAAATCTAGTTTTGCGAAGAAAGGTATAATGAAGATTTTGTAAATTCAGTAACATTGATTGCACAATACAGTAAGATTTTCTTGCAAGATTTATTTGATATTGGAATTTTAAATTAGAATTCAATTATTACTTATTAGTTTTGGATCCTAAAGTTCCAATTACCTTGCCTTAGATCATGATTTACATACACTTTAACTTTTCTTTATTCTCAATTTACAAATCTATTTTAGATTTCTGGATTTTCAAGTCAACCATAAATTAACATATTACAAACAAAATTTTTTAATCACTACAGAACAGTTACTAAAGTCATCTAAGAGAATTTCACAATTCAAATTTCAAGATTTTTTTATATTAACCTTAAAAGGTTAATTTGATGGGAGCTCTCAATTATTTAGTTATTTTTTTTAGTGCACACCTTATTTTGGGAGGGCAAGGAAAAGTAAGGTTGTGTCTAGGAGAGTTTTAAACCTTTCACTTCCAATATAGGAATACCATATCAAGGCTCATAATGCCTTATTAAGGCTCATGATACCTCAATAAGACTTATAATGTGAATAATCCATATAGCATACCCACGTGGATGCATCATATGTCATGCAACATATGAGGAAAACCATCCCAATTTACAAAATGTGATGGCTATGGCCTTTCTTGTTATATATATATATATATATATATGTATATTAAAAATGGTAGGATAGTGATGTTTTTCCAATCTTACTAGGTACAGTGCCGATAACATATTGGGGCTACCAATAAAGGTCTACTCAAATATTACTATCAAGCCTAATTAAATTGAGAAGCAATGATATATGAATATATATTTTAGTCATACCTTTATTGCTCATATTATAAAAGTGTCTTAAGGACTTAGTCAAGATTGTTAAAAACTAAAAAAAATCTAAATTCTATAAAGTTTTACCATTCATAAATAGATGTAATTGAAAAAAAATAGAAAAGAGAGTAGGAAATTTCCACAACTATTTTGCTAATACTATAACTCATTAAATATATAATTTTCATATAAACTAAATTAATTTTTAACTAATGCAGCGTTTAGCTTGTGGAATCTTTCTTACATTCCTATAAGATTTTAAGAAAAATGTATAATTCTCATGTTTTGTTTAACTTTAAAAAAATATTCTTGAGAATATAAACATTTCTGGATATTCTTAGAAATGTTCTTATCCCAATATTCTTTCAAAAATAATTCCATAGAGGAAGATAGATATCTTATATTCCCATGACATGAGAATATTTTAGTAATATAAATAGACTATTTTATCTATCCTTTTTATTAAAATCTTATTATTATTAATATCTTATTTCATCACCACCTATTGCAGTTGATTACTGCTAAGCATTACGCACTATCATTGATGTCATGACCCAACAATGGCCATGATTGGTGCAGAATTATCAAGTATAACTTTGCCAACCTAAATTAAGATTAACATTAATAAAAATAATAATGTAGTGAAGTGAAATAATCCTATTTAAATTTAAAATACCTTAACATAAAGAGGGATTCTCTAAAAGAGGAGTTAAACCAACTTACACATCCTCACAACATAAAATAAGTTAGTTTAACTAAACCTAGAAACAATTGTTCAAATGGGTGCTAAGTTAACCCAATCCTAAGGCCTATTAACTATAATCATTACCCTAATTAATAAGTCCACAAATAATCTCAAAATGTTTACAAAATGATTTACAAATCCAATATCCAATACTTTCTAACTCACAAAATAATGAAAAGGCTTTATAAGAGCAATCTTTTCTACTAAGATAAAGGCAATGGTAGTGCATCAACCTAGGGCTCTAAAAATTAAAACCATGAAAAGGTAAGTCTAGGAGCTTAGTGAGTTAACAATTTACTTAAATTAATTTTATAAATTAATAATTAGGTAATAAAACATATTTTGTATTAGAATGAAGAGTGTCTCTTATGGACTTACTAGAATATGAATAAATGAACTACATTTATAGTAACATAATAAAGTATGAGTCACATACTGAACCCAACTCAACCTACCATGAAATGTTTGTATAGAATATACCATAGATGTTATAATTAAAGTTGTTCAAATAAATAATCTTCATTGTGACTCTTAGTAATCCTTATCTATTCATAAATCCAACCTTGTCCTTACAAAGACTATCTTATCTTTTCATAAACAAGTATAAGATCCAATGCATGAGCCTTAACATAAATAGAATACCTTTATCATTATCATACATATCTTATAATAGACACACAAGCAAACATAACAAATTCTAATCCAAAATGAAGCACCAAGATTATTCATTATTATTAAACCTATAATAACATCATTTATTGTCATATAACACATATATATAGGGCATCAGGTCTTTAAAATCCTTAGAATATGTAAAATTTTAAGATAATGTAAGAAGAATCAATTAGAGAATCAATTCACATCTTATAAAAAGTTTCTATTAAGGTTAAATTGACTTAAGAGATGATAAAGCATCTCCAGAGTGCACTATAATAGGTTTGAATCAATTGGAAGTTAATTTAAGCCTTGCATAGGGACATCTCATGGTCACTAAATTGATTCATTAATTGGTGTAAGCATTCCAAAAATAATTTCTAGACCTAACAACTCAATGAGGGAATTGATTCATCTTTAAAGTTTTATAAATTTTACTTGAAAATTATTGTTCAAATGAAGCAATTCATCTTAAATTTTTCCATACCACTAAACCAATCAACCAAGTCATTTAATCTCACAAGGAATAAGCCATACTACACAGATTCACCATCATATTGGACATTTCCAAGCTAAAAACAATAAATCCAACTAATATTTCCTAAAAGCCTTATAATAGCCAATATAGAGGAAATCTCAAAAAATTAACTAATTATTCAAGTAAAATGCGATTTACTAGTTAGAAAGGAGTGATTATGGTAGACTTCAAGTTATATCAAGTTGTCATACCTTAATACAAAGACTTTCTCAAGTTAGGGTTCCATTCCTTTCTTTTTTCAACCAATTCATTAACAATCACCATAATCTTTCGAACAATTTAACAATAGAAATTCATAAAAGTAGAGAGTTAGGCATTTCTTACCTTAGTAGATTTATGGATGAAAGAGTGATAAAAGTTAAAAAAATGGGTTGAAAATAAGGTCAAGAAGTTAGGAATAAATGAGAGAAAGAAAGGCTTGTTGTGGAAAATAATGAGGAGAAAGGTAAAGGGTTTTAGTAAAAGGAATGACAACAAAGGTAAAATGAGAATTTTACAATAAACTCCTCTAACCTTTCCAATTACCTTTTCTTAGGTCACAACCTAATATACAATTCCAATAATTAATTATAAACATATTTCTTTGTGTAATTATAGTATCGCTTCTTTATTCTCACATAAAAATTTTCTTAATTAAAGGTTTAATCCCTAATTTATTAATTCTTAATACTATAGGGTGAAAAAATTGACCACTATCACCACTTTTAATTGCCAACTAACACTTACTATGAGTTATTATTGTTATTACCACATATTACTAATGGCCTTGGTTAACCATCAGCAATAGCCACCATTATTTATCACTTACCATTGATGACTATTATCAATGACTACCTACCACTAGCCATATGTGACTATTGACACCATCATCCATTACAGGTAACCTCTGTCAATCACTACCTATCATTAGCCATCACATATCATTAGTAACTACCTATCATTGATGATTTCTATTAGCCACCACTTCCCATAACTAATCATAATCACTATCAGCCATCATTAGAGACCTTTGCTGGTCACTACCTACCGCTAATGACCACCACTAGCCATCATCCATCATAAGTGACTGCTTTTATCATCACCCATTGCCTTTGACCTTTGTCAACCACCACCCACTATTGAAGACTAGTCCCAGCTACCATTAGCCATCAATGACTACCATTGATATCTTCTTACCACCATACATCATCGTTGATGTCATGAACCATCCTAATCGTGACTAGTGTGGATTCCTTTACCAGTTTCTATAAGCCTTAACTATTTTTCACTCTTTATAATCAATGGAAGTTTCCAAAGTCTAAGAGAACATAAAATTTCTTTAAAATTTTACAAAAAAATTAAACATAATCTTCCCTCTTTTTGGACACTTCCCAAGGGTCACATGCCCCTAATATCAAAATTTATCTTATTAAGATACAACAGTAATCATACATACATACAGTATAGCAGAAGTTCAATTTTACACATAAATAATAAATTAACACCACAAATTAACAATTTCTATTTCTAACTATCGAATCTTTCAAATGAGGCAGTCTTGATGCTTCATAAATGTAACAAACTCAAGTTTTAACCTGAAACATTGAAAATACAACAAAGTGAGTTACAAGAACTCAGTGAGCATATATTAACTATTATTTTGAAAGAAATCAATTTTATATATGATAATCATAGGTTAAATATGTGATAAATTAAAACTATTAACAAACTCCTTTCTTGACATTCTGAAGCTTACAAAACCAAATCTTAGAGTGTGAATTCTTCTGCACACGACTATACGTAAAAATGTTCTCACAACATGTACTGCCCATTCTAAGTAACTAAATAATCACAAACAATTCTTAAAGCCAAGACATAAACAAATCATCACAATCACATATAGTCGTTTAGGCTAAACACATATAAATCATTTCATTCACATTAACTGTAACATTCAATCATAAATGGTTTCTAATATCACACGTCTAGTTACAATAAATATTCATGTAGTCTTTTTCTTAATTTCCAACTCAGTACTATATTTATCTCAATTGCTCATCAAAAAGTTCCCATCCAACTCCCATATCAGTTTTATCTCTTCCATAACAATTTGCTAGAAATTTTCCATTCAGCTTTTGGTATAATCTTTTCATCACAAATCATAATATCTGATATCATTGCTCTAGTACAGTTCACAATTCTCCAATGCTTCCTAAGACTTAATTTACAATATAATAAATTCACTAAAGCTTCACTTTAATTGTATCAACAAGTCCAATACAAACCCACATGATTAATTACTTCACGATTTTAGGCAATCAAAGCAAATAACATTATTATAATATAATATATTATAATTCTATCACGATTAATTAGATAGTAACTAATAACAACATCATACTTCTGCTGTACACTCTAATCGTCTACTAATTGTACTTATTCCATGAAACTGAATTTATGTATAAATATCATTTTCTATTAAAATAAAAATTAATTGTGAGATATATATTCATCTGGTGGCATTGATTTATTCTAAAAATTTCCAAAGTTTCCATATTCATTCCTTCACCTTTTCTTCTTAATACCAGAATTCAGAAGATTGATTCATAAATACTAAATTTTTTTTCAAATTACTATCCTAAGATCTCGTCTTAATATCTTAACTCTTAGAATATACCATAGCGTGGAGATTCTTAAATCAGACCATATCAAAACTATTAGAACTAGACATTCTAAAACTCATTTCATGCCATTTGACCTTTCCAAATTATTAACTCTTCTTATTTTATCATTACTATATCAAACAACCAAGTAATGTCATAAACAAGAGTTTCTCAAATCAAATTGAAATATTAGAAAGTACTAAAATCTAATATTCTCATGTATTAACTAATAATCCTAAACATACTACTTGACCTCTTGGATTCCCACTCTTTTTATCTTTTAAAATTATTATTGAAATATCAAAATTCATGTATATAACAACTTTTTCAATTCAAAGTATAAAATTAATAAAATATTAGATTTCAATAACTACTCTAATAATTTTGAGCTTGATATCCTCATTTTATCCATGCTATACCAAGTATTTAGACAATATGATAAAACAAAGTTTTCCTAAGTTGTCATTTTCTTTATTTTTATTTTTACATCTTATAAATCCATAATTTGATCATAATATAATCGTAGTTTGCATCATTCATCCCTTATATTTTTCAATATTATCTGGTAATCCAATTACACCACTTACTCATCCTAAATTCTAACTTTCTTTACATTTTTGAGATTAACTCACAAGTCACCTTAATGACTAAAGTTATTAACTTTATAAAAACATTTTAGACTATATTTTCACCTATAATTCAAATTGGAAATAAAATCTTTATGTTCTGGTTAACTAATTATAATATCCAATAATGTAAATTTTAAATTTCTATAAAGAAAACTATCTATAATTTTATATTATTCTGAAGTACATTAACACCATTTTGAGAACGAACTTATCCTTAAACAATCAGATTACATGACATTTGTAATAACCCAAAATTAGCACTGCAAACATTGCAAAATAGGGTAAACCTTTATACAATAATTTTCTCATGATCTAAGATGTTTATTCAGTAAGTTAGAATCAATGGAATGTAGCATTTCACCTCTAATAAATCTGCTGCCCGCTAGTTCTGGGTATTGCTATTTGACCTAACACCTTTCACTCGTGGAAATGAGCTCGAATGGAGCAGGGAAAAACGGCTATGACAACGGCTTTGCATAAACAACTAGCAATGTTGCTTGACCAATAGAAAGCAGAGCACTCGTCACCAGCTCCATAGTAGCGAGGTGGCGATGACGCAAAAGAAAGAATGCGGGTGGAGGCAGGAAGCTACCGTTGTAAAAAAAATGAAGCAACAATGGAGCACGCCAGCAAAGAAACAGAGAAGGCCAGTGGCGACGGTATCCAATACAATGGAGAGGGAAAGAGTGGCCATTTTACCAGAGGAGAAAGAAGAGAACTGACGTAAGAAAGATAGTGTGACAGTGCTTTTCTGAGAAAGGCAGAGGCGGTTTGGAAGGCGATCCAGAAATATTTTCAAGCTGAGCTGTGTGCTGAGTTGTATCGTGAAAACAGAAAAATTAGAGAGAGAAGCATTGTACCAGTTGGGACAGTAGCAGAAATAATAAAGGGGGAGAGAGAGAGAGAGAGAGAGAGAGAGAGAGAGAGAAAGGGGCCAGCCAAGAGAGAGGGAAGGCGGTGAAAGTTAGAGAGGGAGTTGACCGGGATTAAGAGAGAAAGAATTGGCTAGAAAAATGTAGATAAAGAGAGACTAAGGCGGTGGACAGGTTTTTGGAGAGAGAGGAAATCATGGAAGGAGCTGAGAGGGGTCCAGAACTTTGTAGAAAAAAAGATGTTAAGCAGGCAAAAGTATCATATTATTTTTTTTTTAAATTTATTTTCATTTTATCGTACTTTGAAAATATATTATCAAAATATGAGCGAAGCTGGAGGCGCCACTTTGGGTGGCGCCTTTTGTGTCCTTGAGGGCGCCGTTCAAAATGGCGCCCTCAGTGCAATTTTCCTTTAAAAATAATTAATTTTAATACCATTTCAAAATAAAATTTTTAAAAATAAATAATGTGTGATTGTTACTCAAAATAAATTTTTAAAAATAAATGACTAATTTCATAATTATATTTGATATCATAAAAAAATATTTTATTCCACTTTGATATTTAATACATAAATTTATTTTAGGAATTAAATAAGAAAGTAGTTAATAATAATATATTTAACAAAAATAATAAATATTTAGTAAATAATTAAATATTATTAAAATAAAATGTAGGATCGATAAATAATGATTACGTTATTTATATTAATATCTCTCAAAATTTGATCCCACGACACTTAATATTTATTATTTTTTAGAATTATATACTTCCACCGTTCGGAATTATATTATTACAAGTAATTATTTAATACGTTATTATACATAAACAAATTTATTGAATTATTCGATAATATTCTTTATATATGAAGTTGAAGATTGTTAAAAATGAAAAGAAATATAATGAAATAAATATTTCTTTATATTTTGTATTTATTCCAATAATATTCTTGCTACTTTGTATTTTTTTCAATAAAATTATTTCTATTTTGTAACAAAATAAATATGAAATGACGAAATTGAAGATAGTTGAAAATAAAAGAAAATGTGGTTATTTCGTTACAATAATCTTTTCATTTTGTAATGAAATTAAGATTATAATATGAATTAATTCTTTTTTATTTCGTCACAATGATAAAATATTTTGGCAATGAGAGGCAAAAATATTGATTTATTATTTTTTTAGAAATTAATATTCGCTTTACCGTTCATTCGAAATATTTTATCAAAATACGCACAACGGCGGAGAGACGCCAAACGAAATAACGCCGTTGGCGCTCGAGGGAAGGGACGACAGGCAATATGGCGCCTTTGGCCTACGACCCCCTCGCTCCTCATTTCTAAGTTAATTAGCCGGTGACCGTGTGTACTGTGGATCCAAACCACTTGGATTTTGTAACTCCCTTACTTATTAACACCTTATTCCTCAATTACTAGATGATTATTACGCACTCATTCGCCATCTACCTCAAGCTAATACGAAATATCTCAAATTTCTGTATTTCATACAACATGAACAAGAGTAATATAATTATACAAAAGTTCAATTTACAAAATATACATCCATCATATACAATATCACCAACTATACAATTATTTACAACTTCAAACATCATTGCCCTTTATCATGAGAGCCTTTGGAAGCATCACCTGGAATGGTTAGTCACAAAACAGAAAACATAAGAAACAAAGTTTCCCAGTAGCTAGCTATTGCCATAAAAACATTTCAAGCCATTCCAGATCCTTAAGCAAATAAATCATACGTTTCGAAATCATTTAAACATTTTCATCTTATTCAATACCATACCATTGTAAGAAACATACACTGTACACAACAATCATCACGCCCATTCAAGGACTCATATCAATATCTAGATGGCCATCACAAATAATCGTACCTAGGCCTATATACAGTATCACGCTGTCTTCCCGGGGTACTCGGGCCAAAGGCCTAACATACAGCATCACGCTGTCTTCCCGGGGTACTCGGTCCAAAGGCCTAACACAGTATCACACCGTCTTCCCGGGTTGTGCGCACAACAATTTCATACACATTCCATACAATGGCATAAAATTCATAAAATCATGTAAATAGAAAACAAAGCTTAAGGATAAAGCTAGCTACCTTTTACAAGCTTCCAATGTGATGTTCCTTTGCTCTCACTTAAAAACTTCTTCACACTTCCTCTTGCCTTTCCAAGTTGGCACTCCACAGTCTATACAAATACACATCATAGTTTCTTATTAGAATATCATCACTTTCCCTAATCCTCATGTATTCTTTACTTTCTCCACTTAATTAAATGCATACTTAAATGCTCTATACTTTGCTTTCAAGCCTTGAAATGACACATATGAACATTAGAAAAGGATCTAGGGGTAAAGCCATGCAAAACATGAAGAAATCAAGCCAAAAAGTTCACTTAACAAAGAACACGGGGGTCCCATACCCCGTGTTCATGGCCGTGTTCCTTACTGGTTCATTTCGAGGCTTCACTGGGTTACTCGACAAAGAACACGGGGGTGAACACGGGCCGTGTTCTACCCCGTGTACCTTACTGCCCTTCAGTCCTGAGGTAAACACGGGGAGTGTTGCACCCCGTGTAGCACACTGATCAGCTTCGACGAAGAACACGGGGTACAACACGGGCCGTGTTCTACCCCGTGTACATCACTGATCCTCCGAAAACACATTAAACAGCTAAAACTCCTTCCTTCCTTCTTTTTCATATTCATAGTTTTGGCTTCTCAAAAGGAAAAATGCACACAAACACTTTCACAAATCAAAGTTTCATCTTTCATAGGCTTTAAGCTTCATAGAAATTATTCTAACTTCATCATTTTAGCCAAGTTCCAAACATATCATGCCAATACTACACATGCACCATTATGCCTCTAAAACCCAAATGTGTACATCATGTTTCTTGCTGTTTTTACACCAAACCAAAGCTATAGATTAGCAAAACAACACCCAAAACACCATTAAACATACTCAAATCATCCTAAACTCCATGTTCAATCACCCTTAACCACACTAACCTCAAGATTTCAAGAAATTAAGAAGAGTACATTAAAGAGCTCTTCGAGGAGGACATTTTTACCTCTTGGTGCGACTTGAAAATCCTCACTTGGAGCTCCCCAAACTTAATCAAACCTGAGCTTTTCCTCAATCCAAGCACATCAATGGATAGAGCTTAATGAGAAGAACAAATTTCCCTTCTACACCTTAGCTTGAATCTAAGTATTTTTGGGTGAAAAAGCTAAGAGAAACTTTCTCTCTCTTCCTTCTCTCTCTCTCACACGTTCAAGCTTGCTTTCATGGAGTTGCTGCAGCTTTTTGGAAAAATGGAGAAGAAAGTGGGGTTTTCATGAAGCTTCTAGGGGCATTTTGGTCCTTTTTAAAATTTTTAAGGGTATTTTAGTCCTTTTTCACCAATTAGTAAGGCTATTCTTGCCAATATTTTTCTAATAATGACACTTGTCATAAATCCATTGGTCACACTAATTAAAATCACATATTGCACCCCAAATTCTTGGTTATTCATATTAGATCCCAAATTCTTGATTATTTTCACTTTAACCACACCCGATTTTGCACTTTTGCAAATTAGTCCATAGGGTTTCTGTCTGTTTAAAATTCCTTACACTATCAGACTTAGACAACTTCCCCTTTTAGGGTTTTCCAACCTCCTCTGATCATTATACTATTTAGGAAAATTAATTCTTTCCCTACTATCCGTTTTCCTTCAAAATTTCGTTTACCTTGCGCTTAATTCCTTTCAACTTGAGATTCACCCACCAGACTAATTCAAACATGCTCTTCGTTTCTACAGCCTCAGAAATTAAACATTCAAATAATAGAATTAAAAATTCGGGACATTACAACTCTACCCCCCTTAAAAGAATTTTGTCCTCAAAATTCGAGATACGTACCTTAAGTAAAGAGATGCGGATAGCGATTTCTCATATCTTCCTCAGTTTCCTAGGTTGCCTCCTCCTCTGTCATATTTCTCCATAATATCTTCACTAAAGGAATACTTTTATTCCTTAGTTGCTTCACCTGTACATCCAAGATTCTTTCTAGTTCTAAAGTGAATGATAAGTTTTCATGTATTCTCAATCCTTCATAATTTATAACATGGGTGGGATCCGGATGATACTTTTTCAACTGAGAAACATGAAACACATCATGCAATTGTGACAATTCAGGAGGCAAGGCAATTCTGTATGCTAATGGTCCCACTCTCTCAATGATCTGAAATGGACCAACATACGTGGGATGAAGTTTCTTAACTCTGAGTGATCTACCTATACCCGTAACTGGAGTTACTCTGAGAAAGACATAAGCATCCACCTCAAATTCTAGGGGTCGTCTCCTCTTATCTACATAACTTTTTTGACGACTTTGTGCTGCTAGTAATCTTTCTTTGATGAGTTTTATCTGCTGAGTGGTTTGGTCCACTAATTCTGGCCCCAAGATAGTTCTTTCATTCAATTCTACCTAGCACAAAGGAGATCTACACTTTCTACCATACAATGCTTCATATGGTGCCATTTATATGCTAGCATGAAAACTATTATTATAAGCAAATTCAGCTAATGGCAAATATGAATCCCAATTCCCTTTCATTTCTAGCACACAGGACCTTAACATATCTTCCAACGTCTGTATGGTTCTTTCTGTTTGTCCATCTGTTTGTGGGTGATATGCAGTACTAAACCTTAGCTTCGTACCCATTGCTTCCTGCAAAGCTCTCCAAAATCTAGAAGTGAATCTAGGATCTCTATCAGATACAATACTATTAGGTACCCCATGTAGTCTAACAATTTCATTAATATAAATTCTAGCTAACTTATCTAAAGAATACGTAATCTTAATAGCCAAGAAATGAGCAGATTTTGTAAGCCTATCTACAATCACCCAGATACTATCATTCCCAGCGGATGATCTTGGAAGTCCTACAATAAAATCCATAGCTATACTATCCCACTTCCATTCAAAGGATGCAATAATCCAGCTGGTCTTTGATGTTCTATTTTGACCCTTTGACATGTCAAACACTTAGACACAAATTGGGTGACATCAGATTTCATTCCCGGCCACCAAAAAATTTTCTTCAAATCTTGATACATCTTAACAACTCTAGGATGAATAGTATATTTACTTTTGTGAGCCTCTTCCATAATTTCACCCCTCAAATTGTCATCAGGTATATACACTATATTTTTAAATCTAAGTAATCCATCTCCGGACATACTAAAATCCTTGGCTTCTTCTTGACCCAATTGTTCCATCCATCTTTTAGCCAGATCATCTTTTTCTAAAGCCTCTTTAATCCTCTCTTCCAAGTTACTAACAATTCTAACTTCACTAACCATCAATACTCCAGATTTTTCAGATACATTCAGATTTAAGTCCCTGATTCCCTCAAGCAACTTATACTCTTCCACCATCATTGACGCGATATGTATGGATTTTCTACTAAGTGCATCCGCCACCACATTTGCTTTTCCTGGATGGTATTTAAGAGTAAAATCATAATCCTTCAGAAATTCTAACCATCTTCTTTGTCTCATATTCAGCTCTTTCTGATCAAAAAGGTATTTGAGGCTTTTGTGATCTGTAAAAACCTCAAACTGTGTACCATACAAATAATGCCTCCAAATCTTTAATGCAAATACAACAACTGCTAACTCTAAATCATGTGTAGGATAATTCTCCTCATGAGGTCTCAACTGTCTGGATGCGTAAGCAACTACTTTTCCTTCCTGCATTAACACACATCCTAACCCTTTTTTAGAGGCATCACTGTAAATCGTAAACAACTTACTAGAATCAGGAATTACCAACACTGGGGCAGAAGTCAATCTGTTTTTCAGCTCTTGAAAACTTTGCTCACATTTATCTGTCCACACAAACGGTTGCTCCTTTCTTGTTAATCTAGTCAACGACAAGGCTAATTGAGAGAAACCTTGGATAAAGCGCCTATAGTACCCTGCCAAGCCAAGAAAACTCCTTATTTCTGTCACCGTTCTGGGTCTTTCCCACTCCAGTACCGCTTCCACTTTATGTGGATCAACAGACACTCCATCTTTAGACACTACGTGCCCCAAAAATTTGACTTCAGGCAACCAAAATTCACACTTACTCAACTTTGCATATAGTCTCTTTTCTCTCAAAGTTTGCAAGACTATATGTAAATGAGTTTCATGTTCTTCCAATGTCTTAGAATAAATGAGTATGTCATCTATAAATACAACTACAAATTGATCTAGGTATGGTCTAAAAATTCTGTTCATGTAATCCATAAAAATAGCTGGTGCATTTGTCAATCCAAAAGGCATAACAAGAAACTCATAATGACCATATCTAGTTCTAAATGCAGTTTTCGGTACATCTTCATTTTTAATTTTCAATTGGTGGTATCCAGATTTTAAATCAATTTTTGAGAAAACAGTAGCACCCACCAATTGATCTAACAAATCATCTATTCTAGGCAAAGGATATTTATTTTTAATTGTCACCTTGTTTAGCTGCCTGTAGTCAATACACAACCTTAAACTCCCATCCTTTTTCTTAACAAACAAAACTGGTGCACCCCAGGGAGATACACTAGGTCGAATGAATCCTTTTTCCAATAGTTCTTCTATCTGCTTCTTGAGTTCTACTAACTCTGCTGGAGCCATTCTGTACGGAGTCTTGGAAATTGGGGTCGAACCTGGTACAAGTTCAATTGCAAATTCCACTTCTCTATCAAGGGGTAGTCCACGAAAATCCTTAGGGAATACATCAGCATACTCCCTAACTACAGGTATTTTTCCTATATCTTCATCACACTCAGCTTGTGCAACAAAGAAAATCATAAATCCTTTAGCATCACTTTCCAGACTACTTTCTGCACGGGTATAGTTTAGGAACATATTTTCCATAGATAACACATAACAAGATATTTCCATATCCACAGGCATATCAGAACATACAGATACAGTCTTTCTAGAACAATCAAGCACAACACGATTGGCGGATAACCAATCCATGCTGATAATTACATCAATATCATGCAATGGTAGGCATATCAAATCAAGAACACTGCATGTACTCTCATATTGTATCACACAATTCAAACAAACATCTGAAGTCATAACTTGGTTTCCTGTGGGGGTATTCACAATCATATGATATGTCAATGTCTCAGGAATCAGATTCAAACGTCCCACGCATTCATAAGAAATAAAGGAATGAGTAGCACCTGAATCAAACATAGCATTTACTAGAGAACCACATAATGTTATTATACCTTGGATGAGTTCAGGTGATTTTTTGGCCTCCTCTTTGGATAAGGCAAATACTCAGCCCTGGGTTGGGGGTCTTCCTTGACCACCACTTGATCTTGACTGGTTAGGTCTAGATGACACAGCCGGGCGTGATCCTGAAGAAGACTCTTCTTTCCCAGATCTACAATTTCTAGCTATATGTCCCAGTTTCTTACAATTATAGCATACTTTCACAGGACAAGGTTCATTACCATGAAATCTACCACATAAATTACATGGCCTATTACTAACAAAAGATTGAGGAGAAGATTGAATTGGAGGCCTAAAAGCAAGGGATTGACTCCTGGAAGGTGGATTGAAGGTTCGTGGCCTTCTATCACTCCAACTCCTACCCTTACCCTTTTGAAATTCGCCACTAGCTCTTTTCTTAGAAGAATCACCTTCCAAGGACTTCTTCTTTTTCAACGCAGCATCTATGGCTCTAATGGCGCTTACCAATTCTGGATAACTTCTGATTCTTTGGCCGATGATAGAAATGGCTATTTCAGGTTTAATAGCTCTTTCTAATCTCATGCACTTCCATGCCTCATTATAATGATCCCTCAAATATCTAGAGAATTTAGACATCTCCTCAAATTTGGTTAAAAACTCTTCTGTGTCCATATCCTCAGTTTGCTGCAAATCTAAAAATTCGCACTCCTTCTAATCCCAAATAATTTCAGGCAAATATTGTTCATAGAAAGCTGCCGTAAAATTTTCCCAATTCAAGGGCTGTTCTCTATTCAACATCATCTGTTTAGTACTTTCCCACCAATACTCCGCCTCCTCACGTAGTTGGAAAGTAGCTAACTGTACTCTTTGCTCAGAGTTGCAAGGCACTAGGCCAAAGATCTTCTGGATTTCTCTAATCCAGTTTTCTGCTCCACCGGGACTAACTTTTCCATTAAAGGTGTGAGGGTTCATCTTTCTGAATTGGTTCACCAACTTGGCTAATTTATTAGCCTGCACCTCCTCCTCAGTTTGAGTAGGTCCAATCTTTTGGGGTTAACGTTGTTGATCCCCTTGATCAAACCTTTGCTCAAGCCTTTGTAGCACTTGAGCTATAGAGGCCATAGCATGGGCCATCTCATCACTCCCCCCTTCACTTGTATCTTTTCTTTTCCTACCTCTACCAGCCATGCTTATCTGAAGTTTCCAATATTAATACACTTCCATTTACGCAACAACCAACTCCAATTAATAAAACAGATATTCACAGGTATACAACAAGGCCCTAAACATGCTCTGATACCAAAATGTAACTCCCTTACTTATTAACACCTTATTCCTCAATTACTAGATGATTATTACGCACTCATTCGCCATCTACCTCAAGCTAATACGGAATATCTCAAATTTCTGTATTTCATACAACATGAACAAGAGTAATATAATTATACAAAAGTTCAATTTACAAAATATACATCCATCATATACAATATCACCAACTATACAATTATTTACAACTTCAAACATCATTGCCCTTTATCATGAGAGCCTTTGGAAGCATCACCTGGAATGGTTAGTCACAAAACAGAAAACATAAGAAATAAAGTTTCCCAGTAGCTAGTTATTGCCATAAAAACATTTCAAGCCATTCCAGATCCTTAAGCAAATAAATCATACGTTTCGAAATCATTTAAACATTTTCATCTTATTCAATACCATACCATTGTAAGAAACATACACTGTACACAACAATCATCACGCCCATTCGAGGACTCATATCAATATCTAGATGGCCATCACAAATAATCGTACCTAGGCTTATATACAGCATCACGCTGTCTTCCCGGGGTACTCGGGCCAAAGGCCTAACATACAGCATCACGCTGTCTTCCCGAGGTATCGGGCCATAGGTACTGCACACTTGTCATCCCCGGGGAACTCGAGCCATAGGCCTAACACAGTATCACACCGTCTTCCCGGGTTGTGCGCACAACAATTTCATACACATTCCATACAATGGCATAAAATTCATAAAATCATGTAAATAGAAAACAAAGCTTAAGGATAAAGCTAGCTACCTTTTACAAGCTTCCAATGTGATGTTCCTTTGCTCTCACTTAAAAACTTCTTCACACTTCCTCTTGCCTTTCCAAGTTGGCACTCCACAGTCTATACAAATACACATCATAGTTTCTTATTAGAATATCATCACTTTCCCTAATCCTCATGTATTCTTTACTTTCTCCACTTAATTAAATGCATACTTAAATGCTCTATACTTTGCTTTCAAGCCTTGAAATGACACATATGAACATTAGAAAAGGATCTAGGGGTAAAGCCATGCAAAACATGAAGAAATCAAGCCAAAAAGTTCACTTAACAAAGAACACGGGGGTCCCATACCCCGTGTTCATGGCCGTGTTCCTTACTGGTTCATTTCGAGGCTTCACTGGGTTACTCGACAAAGAACACGGGGGTGAACACGGGCCGTGTTCTACCCCGTGTACCTTACTGCCCTTCAGTCCTGAGGTAAACACGGGGAGTGTTGCACCCCGTGTAGCACACTGATCAGCTTCGACGAAGAACACGGGGTACAACACGGGCCGTGTTCTACCCCGTGTACATCACTGATCCTCCGAAAACACATTAAACAGCTAAAACTCCTTCCTTCCTTCTTTTTCATATTCATAGTTTTGGCTTCTCAAAAGGAAAAATGCACACAAACACTTTCACAAATCAAAGTTTCATCTTTCATAGGCTTTAAGCTTCATAGAAATTATTCTAACTTCATCATTTTAGCCAAGTTCCAAACATATCATGCCAATACTACACATGCACCATTATGCCTCTAAAACCCAAATGTGTACATCATGTTTCTTGCTGTTTTTACACCAAACCAAAGCCATAGATTAGCAAAACAACACCCAAAACACCATTAAACATACTCAAATCATCCTAAACTCCATGTTCAATCACCCTTAACCACACCAACCTCAAGATTTCAAGAAACTAAGAAGAGTACATTAAAGAGCTCTTAGAGGAGGACATTTTTACCTCTTGGTGCAACTTGAAAATCCTCACTTGGAGCTCCCCAAACTTAATCAAACCTGAGCTTTTCCTCAATCCAAGCACATCAATGGATAGAGCTTGATGAGAAGAACAAATTTCCCTTCTACACCTTAGCTTGAATCTAAGTATTTTTGGGTGAAAAAGCTAAGAGAAACTTTCTCTCTCTTCCTTCTCTCTCTCTCACACGTTCAAGCTTGCTTTCATGGAGTTGCTGCAGCTTTTTGGAAAAATGGAGAAGAAAGTGGGGTTTTCATGAAGCTTCTAGGGGCATTTTGGTCCTTTTTAAAATTTTCAAGGGTATTTTAGTCCTTTTTCACCAATTAGTAAGGCTATTCTTGCCAATATTTTTCTAATAATGACACTTGTCATAAATCCATTGGTCACACTAATTAAAATCACATATTGCACCCCAAATTCTTGGTTATTCATATTAGATCCCAAATTCTTGATTATTTTCACTTTAACCACACCCGATTTTGCACTTTTGCAAATTAGTCCATAGGGTTTCTGTCTGTTTAAAATTTCTTACACTATCAGACTTAGACAACTTCCCCTTTTAGGATTTTCCAACCTCCTCTGATCATTCATACTATTTAGGAAAATTAATTCTTTCCCTACTATCCGTTTTCCTTCAAAATTTCGTTTACCTTGCGCTTAATTCCTTTCAACTTGAGATTCACCCACCAGACTAATTCAAACATGCTCTTCGTTTCTACAGCCTCAGAAATTAAACATTCAAATAATAGAATTGAAAATTCGGGACATTACAGATTTTGGTATTGTACATGGCTAGCATCCCCATCTACGTGGACAATTGTGCTACGTGGTGTGACGTCAATATTTGGTGGACTCAACTCATAACGTATTGAATAAACATAGCATTTAATGTCACTTACAAGGATGATGGTTATTTATCCTTCAAATATTGTAAGTAATATTATTAATTTGTTTATATTTATTATAATTATTTATTCATTTCTTCACTAATAATATTAAAATAAATAATGAGAAAAAATTTAATTAAAAATAATTACATATTTCATATTATGAAGATCAAATTTATTAATTTATTTTAATATCATTTATTTATTTTAACATAGTAAATAAATAAAAGAATAGATAATTATAACAATTGTGAAAATAAAAAATTAATAATGTTAGTTAATAATTTTGGGAGATGTCATTATCATTACTTTTATAGAAAAAACTAAATATTCTAATTATTTTAAAGTTTATTATTTTCTATTATTTATATATTAACTTAAAATTTGGGAGATGTGCCTCGACCGCCTTCGGAGGTGCCATTTGGTTTGGCGTCTCTCCGCTGTTGTGCGTATTTTAGTAAAATATTATAAAAGATAGGTAAAATGAAAAATAATTTCTAAAAAAATAGTAATTCGATACTTTTGCCCAACGAGATGTGGAACATGGAATAATCCTTATCATTAGAAAAAAATAAACAAACATTGTTTTAAAAAATTTGTAATTAATTTATGTTTGTTAATAATTTATAATAATTAAAGTTATGAAAATAAAATACCAGAGGAAAGAATAAAACTCTAGTTAGAAGGATGTTATTAGAAAAAATTGTATATATTTGATGTGTTATATGAGAATTGAATTGATTGTGTGTTTGTGAGAAGAATTGGTAATTAAAATCGATATAAGTACCTACGCAAGAAGATAAAAATGTCGTAATAATCAAAATCATCCTAAATGTTGATGTTTGCCAATAAAATAGTAAGATAGATGTGCATGAATATACAATAAACATGAAAAAGAACGCTAATGTCTACGTAGGTGATGTCCAGTCCCACATTCAGGATCGGTAATGTAGCGGCCATATCTATTAACCCTCTGCGCAGGCTCGAGAGTCACATCTCCGGTGTTTGTGGCTCCTCTACCTCGAGCTCCCACTTTGCCTCTGTCTCTGGCTCCCGCTCTGCCTCCACCTCTACCTCTATCGGCAAGCACTGAGTCATCTGTCATCATGCCACCAAGTGCTGATCCCTGATCTTGAGTGTGTAGATCAAATGCAGGACGATATAGTTGTGATGGACCAGCATCACCGGAAGGAAAGACATGGAATGAAGATGAAACTCCTGGTATATGTGAAAATGCCTGGAATGAGGATGGAACACCAGGAGTAAACTGGTACATTTGGGATGACGACGGACCATATAGTGCAGTCGGGAACATGGTGGAGGATGAAGGATCATCAGGTGCAATAGGGTACATATGAGATGAGGCAGCCATATCAGGCATCATGATCATGGTCTCCTGGGCAGTCGATGGTGGAGTCTGTTGCACTGTCGAAGTGGACGGAACATCACCCTGCGACGTAGGTCGTGGAGCAGTGCGATGACGTCGACGAGAACGAGGCTGATCATGATCACCCTCCACAGGGTCTGGGATATGATGGGCATGAGGAGCTGGCTCCGCATGTGAGTCAATAATCACATGATCAACCTCCTGAATGGCATGAAGGATGGAGTCCGTCACTGATCTAAGTGCATCAAAGGTGAACCTAGACTGCCCCTCAGGTGTAGTGAAGTCCTATAGTGTGGACACCTCATCTACTTGTGCAAAATTTTGACATTAAAGTTAGTTACAATACTAATGCACGAGAAGAAAATCATACACAGAAAACTAGCACGTAGTATTATCATAAGGTCTAACGCTCCCCCAACGGGTGTAATAAATAGCCTAGTAACCCGTCTGTACCATGCCATGTACTCGGACCGTGGGCCTAGGACTAGTTGTGTGGTTGGCTCGGCGACAGCGCACAAGTCTCGTCGGATATCCCAGAGTGCAATGTATGGTTGATGGCGGATGTGCCACTCCTCATCATGCCGACCGGACAAGTGAAGGCAATGGACCTCCGCCACCTGCTTTGGTGGCTCAGGAATAGGCTGGCATAGTCCAAACTGCCGTAGAACCCTATCTGGCTGGTGCTACTCGACAATTTGAAAGTGAATGAGTGGCACCATTGCTGTCCACATGTCACTCCCGTCAAAACAGTACTGAGGAAGTGATGCGGTGACCACCTCAGTGTACGGGATCCATGCAATTTGAAATTACACATTTATATTGTCATTTAAATGCGACAATCAAATGGATGAAGGACTGAAATAAAAATACACATTAGCCCCTACATACCTGGTCGAGACGAAGACGATCCAGCACGTATCTATAATAGGGTAAGCTGTATGCCGGACTCTCCTGGAACGTCTTTTGATAGTGCCACCTACCAAGTACAATACTTAAGTTAAACAACTTAAATACAAGTGTAAATTAAAAAAATTTCTAACCTACGAGCCAGGGGGCCAATCCCTGCATCCCCTTCTGGTATGTCTGCAACGGTAATCGCACGGGCGATTGTGGGAAATCTATCCCATGCCCATAGCTACAGTAGTAGGCAACATCCTCCTATCTCCCTGTAATCTGGAGTAGTGGCCTTACATAGCTCTCTGTACAGATAGGCCAGGCAGGTAGATCCCCAACTGTACGTCCCAGCCTCATGGAAGTCTCCGAGCAAGGGTAAGTGCATGAGGTAGACATATATGCCGGAGTGGTCTGGAAATAACGTCCCACCAATAAGACGCAGAATGTAGGCCCGAGTGAATCTTTGCACTGTCACCTCATCCCCATCATCTGGAAGATGAGTGAAATGCCTCTCCAACCAACTCATCCTCAGTCGCCCCCTCTAATGACATTCTCATTCACCGGTAACTAGAGTCCCAGATACTCCTCTATTAGAGCTCCCCATCCCCACACAGTGGGCCCCGTCACTGCTCGACCGTCAATAGGTAGGTCGAGCTGAAAAGCAACATCCTGCAATGTAATAGTCGTCTCTCCCTGCGACATGTGAAAAGTGTGTGTCTCCGGCCTCCACTTCTCTACAAAAGTACTAATCAACTGATGGTCGATCGGCATAAACTCGCACATCGCGAGGCCGTAAAAACCTGCCTCTCGTAATAAGGGTACAATCAACTCCAGCGGCTGCTGGTGATGCTAGTGATAAGCCCATCGAATCCTCAGCACACGGTCAGGCTGCAAAAAAAAAGATTAATAATTTTTGCGTCTGATAATACACAAAATGTTCAACTAACTTTAAGATCTGACTATTTCCATACATGGCTTGCCCAAATCAACTGGGATATGTGTGAGCCCTGAGCCGTCAGCAGTGAAGGATCTCGTGGTCCAGGATCAACGCATCGGGAAGTGGATGCCATCTGCCACCATAAAAATTGCATTAGGATGGAATTTAAACACACACTAATATAACATACTTGTGCAATTTAAGCACAAAGATCAACACAAGAATCCATAGCACTTGGACGATTAAAGTAATTTGTTCACATGACTAGTAATGGGGTAACATATATATACATAATGACGTGCAATTTTACAACAATCAAACAAATCACATCATCCGACTGTTACATTTATGACATTGGTTAAAATACTTCATAACATATCTGCAAAAGTAAATAATCAAAATCAACGTGAGGAAAGGCCTTCATCTCCATGTAGAAGTGGGCAGCGCCTACGATTATGACCTTCCATCTTACAATGACCGCATTTTTGCCTGACACCACTTTCCTGAGGCCAATCCATCTCATTTCTGATCCGTGTCGACCTTGGTCGTCCCTTTTCACGCAATCTTCCATAATTTGGAATCAGGACAGGAAATAGTGGTAGGTTATTCCATTGCGACCACTCTCCGATCGGCCACCACTCAAATTTGTAGCAATTAAGTAGGGTGTCAAGTCTGTACACAGGATCGACATATAGTTCCCACGATATGTTCACTGAGGCACAAGTAGCAATAATATGAGTGCAAGGATACCTATATGCTTGGAATTGTCCACATTCACATTGCCCTTTGTCTAATAACACTTGGACGACCTTTTCACATGATCCCCTGGCCATATCAGGGCCTTCCACCACTTCAAACCTAGTTCCTTGCCTATTATAAGCACAAACGTGGTAAGAAGAAGCACGTGACTGGATAGTCGCAAGCTCCTGTTTGAATCTGCTCGCGTACATGTGACCTTGTTGTAGCTCAGCATGTGCTTTTTTCGCCATTTTCACAAAGTACTTGACATATCTATAGTATGTTTATTGAACAAGGCCTGTGATTGGTAGCTTCCTTAATCCTTTGAAGAGGCCATTAATGCACTCTACTATGTTAGTCGTCATATGACCATATCTTCTTCCTTCATCATAAGCAAGCGTCTACTTCTCCATCGGAATAGCAGTCAACTTCTTATGAATCTCCTCATTGACTTTGCTCAGGTTGTCCAACCTCTCCATGATCTTTTCTCGATTTGGCTCATATGCTGAACATAAGGAGACAAATAGGTTAGCCGGGTTGAACTACCAGATACATAAATTTACAAATGAAAGGTTCAACAAAAAAGTTATGCTATAAGGCATACCAATCTTAAGGACAACTTTCTTGACATTGTCATCCCTGCATTTCTTGCGAACGTTGTTAGCAATATGTCTGATACAGTACCGATGAAAAGCATGAGGAGGCTGCCACCCTAGACCTTCATTAGCTACAGCTTCTTTTATAGCTCGGTGTCGATATGATATTAGGCATATTCCTTGCTGGTTCGTAACATTTACCTGTAACAATGCCAAAAACTAACTCCAATTTTCATAGTTCTCCTTTTCGACAATGGCAAAGGCAAGAGGTATGGGACATTTGATACTGTCCTGGGTCGAAGCAATCAGTAGCACACCTCTGTACTTGCCATACAGAAACGTTCCATCAACTTGTATGAATTGCTTGCAGTATAGAAATGCCGCAATACATGGCTTGAAAGCCTAGAAAACTCGGTTGAAAACATGTTTTTGTGGATCAACACGGTTGTAAACTGTGACGAATTCTTCTGAGTCCAACTTGAACAGAGCTTGGTCACAATAGCCTAAAATGTCTAACCATTTCAAGAGCACTTCATATGATTTATCCCAATCTCTGTACACCTTGACAATTGCCTTCTACTTTGCCTTCCATGCTTTTTTGTACGAAATCTTATACCCATACATGCCTTCCACCCTCTCCTGTATAAGCGAGATCGGAACATCTTGCTTCACTTTAATCATCTCCAGTATCAAGGAACTGATATACTCGGAGTCAAGAGACTTGTGATCCTGTGTTAAACTGGTATTAACACATGTGTGAGGCCCTGAAAATCTAGTTATTATCCAAGTGTTAGAATTCTTCATATTGGTCGCTCTAAGGCGGAATCTGCATTCATCCCCATAATTATCACACTTCACACTCAATCTTTTAGTATCCGACTCCTCCACGTAATAACTATGGTGCTTTCTGATGTGGTAATGTTTAGTTGCAGCAATTAATGCCTCCTTGGAATCAAACTCTTGTCCAATCTATAAGTCCTCCATGCTGTAATCATATCTTGGTTTCATTATTTTTGGAAATTCATTAGCATTCCTTACGGCATCCCAATCAATGTAAGAGAAGACAGCAGCTTGAGGGACACCGCATGATGTCTATGCAGCATTGTCACTCCTCACACACCGCGCTGCTACACTGTCTCCATATGCAGTTGCACATTCTTCATCATCAGTGTCACGATCGTCACCACTACTGTAAAACACCTCATCGTCTTCAAAACCAGACTCTAGGTGGGCATCCATTAATATAGGATCAGTGGATTCTTCCTCTACGACCGGTAAGACACTTGTTGAACCCATCATGGTATGTGATACATTTACCGGGAAAACACCTGCAACAGATGAGTCTAATGCAGGAGTATAACCCTCAAAAATGTGGAACTCAATTCCACCCGTGTAAGGAAGGCCTTCCCGCACCATCGAACAACTAGTACTGACATAGGCCGTTGGATCTACGGGTGATCTAGTTATTGGGACTCTTTCTTGTGAACCAAGGTTGGCAGCGTGCAGTTCGGATGTGATCACCTCCACGTACAATTCCATTGCTGTCATCGTCGGATATTGTTCGTAGCTTGCTATGGCACATGCCAAGTCTTCATCGTCGTCCAATTCGTATGCCATATATTGAGCCTCTGTTTGATGCTGTGGAAACCTATAAATAATTTTTCCCATAGCTTGATCTTGGCGAAACTTCAGTCGGGCATGAATTCTCTCGCGCAAAACATCCATAGTACTGCATCCTCTCAATTTCAATGCCTTTGGGGGAGGTCCATCATACATTACTCCCATCGAACCCTCAATCATTGTACCATTTGAATATATAAAAGCAATTAAACTTTTCTTCATCTCGTTACTTTTAGCTGCAAAATATTCATTGCACCTTCACAACTGACACATATTATCATATACAATTTTTGTTCTTACAAACGAATGAACTAGTATTTAATATACCAAGTAAAAATGAACGGAATGTATTATTATTTTTGTAATGTATTTATCTAATAGTACGTAATAATTTACCCGCACAAGCCAAACCCATTCCGACCTTTACAGGACGACATTTTTCTCTGACAAATTTTTAAGCTATTTTTACACACATTCGTAATTTTCCATACTTCATAAAATTTTAATGTTCATTTGCAAGTATGATTTAAATAATTTAATTCTAATTCTTCTTTTTTTGCATAAATTCTGATGTAATATAAATAAATTATTACAAATAAAAATAAACTTATATTTGAAACAATGATTTCAATTTTCACTTACATGTACATTATTGAAAAAGGCTTAATTTTTAAATTTTTTTTGCATAACAATTTTTCATAAATAATAAACATATTATATAATAGGATAATTTTTTTCGGCCAAGTAAATGTTATTTTTTTTAAAACTATTATAATATTTGGCTGTATAATCTTATTTACATTTTATTTATCTTTTTCAATTATCATTTTTTTTGTTTATTTTGCACAAATTATACTAATTAAATTGATTAACTTTTTCAATACACTATATTTTCTATTTTCACGAAAATTTCCTCCCTTCACACCTATTATTAAACAGCAACTAAAATTATTTACACATTATTGTTTGTATATTTTTATGATTACAACCATGAATTCTTTTTTACATACACCGACTTCGTCTAATACTTATATTACAGTACCTCCATATATATTTTAATATTTTTTGAATAAACCTATGTATAGTATAATTTTTTTGAATACGTTTATTATTCTTGCATTCATAATATCTACCATTTAAATAGAAAAATATTCATATTTTCAATAACAATAATCTATTTTTTAAAGCTTCTGGTTACATCCACATATCCTAAAATTTTATTTTTATTACCTCTCTTATGGTATATTAAAATTTCACATGAAAAATTTCTCTAAATATAACTTTCACCTAGGCCCTAAAACCTATTTTAGAATGCATTTCTTTATCTCGTTTATTTTTCTTTTAATAGCACAACCTATCACAGTACATATAAATTTTTATAAATTTTTCATAAATCATAATTTCACATCTTAAATCATAATTTTACATCGTAAATCATAATAATCAATATAAAATAAAAAACTCATATTATTTATATCATAATATTCTAAACAAATTTCTCTACTACTATAAAAGATATTTTCATGATGACTAATAAAAATTATAATATAAGCACAAAATTTATAAAATACTAACCGGTAAGTATTAGGAAAAGCAAACAGAAAAAATCCTCTGCATGAAAGAAAAATTTATTAGATATTTTAATAACTTTAATCTCTAAGTAAAAATTATTACATATTATTGTATCATTAAAAAAATTATGCAAAAATCATACTAAATTAAATATACTTTGCAAGACAATATATAAAAGGAATAAAAATAATAACATAGATAAAATTTTATTGATGTATATTTAATTTTAAATATAGTGTTTGAATTTTTTTATCAAGAAAATATTAATAAATTTTAAAAGAGAATTAATTTTTATTCTTAAATACTTTTATTAGAACTGGAATATATAATTAATTATTTCAATTAACGCTTCCCATAACATTAATTTTTTAAAATTATTTTAAGATAAAAATAAAATATGTTACATTATGTCAATATTATATAATTATCTTATTATTTAAATCGTAAATAATATAAGTCAAAGTAAAAAAATTATAGCAAAATAAATTAAAAAAGAAGAAGTGCTATGTGAAAGGCAAAGTAATAAGTGTTAAAAATTAAATATATAATTAATTAATTTTATTAAATTATTCATTTGATTATTAAAAATAATTTTATATCAAAAAAAATATTGTATTATATTTATATTATTCAATATATTGCATTTGAACTTCTAATAGAATGATTGAAAAAAGAAAGGAGAAAAAATTAAACAAAGTAGATGAAATGAAGAAAAATTAATGTACGAACTATAAACTCTTGGAGAAGTCTTAGTTGATGTATTTTAAATTTAAAACATAATTTTCAAAAATTATTATCACCAAAAATTTCAAAAAATTTATATAAATAAAATTTAATTTAATTACTAAGTATTTTTTAAAAAATATAATATAAAATTAATTATTTTTAATAATAAAATGTATATTAAAGCTTTAATTTATTTAAAATATTATAATAGGCTAAAAAATTATAACTTATTATATTTATGTTAATTAATGATGTTGATGTTTTAAACCATAGACAATACGAGTAGATATAAAAAAATATAATAAAATAAATAAGAAATAAACAATACGTACGGTATGAAGTAATAAAAAATTGACTGTATAATAAATTAATTAATTAAATAAATTATATAATTTATATAGAATACATTTATAATTAAAAAATTGATATATCTTACTATTAAAAAATATTGGTGTATATAGTTTAAATACCATATGTTAACAAAAAAGAATAACATAAATGTACAATAAAAAGGATAAAACAAATAGAAATAATGCATAAAATAAAGTCTTTACAAAATACCCTCAATTGATATTTACTTCTTTTGACATATATTACTCTAAAATTAATATAAAAATATTGATCAATAGGATAATATATCCTCGTAATAATTAACATATAATAAAAATAATCTTATTTTAATCATATCCTATATCCTAAAATATTTTATATTTTAAAAATATCTAAACATAATTTTTACCTAGATTATAAATTTTATTTTAAGACACTTTTCTTTATCCCCTTTGTTCTTCTTTTAAAATTACAAACTATCACAGATCATATAAATTTGTTCAATTTTTTTCCTAAATCCTATATCATAATTTCACAGCATTAATCATAATAATTAACATAAAATAAAAATTTTCCCCTAATGTAAAATATATTCTTATAATAACTAATAAAAATTATAATATAAATACACAAATTATAGAAATACTAACCAGTAAAAATCATAAACTATCACAGATCATATAAATTTGTATAATTTTTTCCTAAATCCTAAATCATAATTTCAAATCATAAATCATAATAATTAACATAAAATAAAAAATCCTCTCCTACTGTAAATATATTCTTATAATAACTAATAAAAATTATAATATATATACAGAAATTATAAAAAAACTAACCAATACAAATCACAAACTATCACAGATCATATAAATTTTTACAAACTTTTCCTAAATCTTATATCATTTTTTCATATCATAAATCATAATAATCAACATAGAATAAAAATTTTCCTACCACTATAAATATAAAAATTATAAAAATACTAACCAAGGAAGAGTAAGGAAAGAGGACCAGATCTGCTCCAAAGAAGAAAATGTTGCCGGATGAAATGCACAGAAGTAAGAAAGGATGAAGATTTGTGAATGAAAATATGAAAAATGTTGTGAATGGCTGCGAAGAGAGAAGGGAAGAGTGGCTGCGAAGAGGCTCTGAATCAGGGTTCTTCTGGCGCCTCCCAGAAAATTAAAATTTAATGGCGCCTTTCAATATGGCACCTTCAAGGAAATTTAAATACAATGGCGCCATGTTGAAAGGCGCCTCCCAGGAGGGAATTCAGGCGCAATGGCGCCATGTTAAAAGGCGCCTTCAGCGCCTAATGACGCCAAACATTGTGGCGCCCTGCGTACTTTGGTAAATACTTTTGAAATTGTGGTAAAACAGAAAAAAGTTTATAAAATAATCGTATTTCGGTATTTTAGCCTGTTAAGCTACACATGGGTTTGTGTAATAGAGAGAAGAAAGCCTAAAAAAATAATAATAAAGAAGGCTGGCGGGTATACCTTTTAGAAAGGGCGAGACAACAACAAAATAAGAAAGAGAGAGAGAGGGAGAATGTACCGATTTTGTGAAATAAAAAGGGAGAGATGTGAGTTTTGTTATGATGTTCCTCGTCCCATTATAGCTCACGTATTAATAAAATCTTAACCTTCTAATTTACTTTACAAAATCTTAGCCCTTCATCCATATTAAAATTCATTTGAGCCATTGATTTCTCATAAATTTTCAAATTTCACATTTTCCAATAAAATACTTTAATAATACTTTTAATAAATAAAATTATAATACTCACATTTTATAAAACTAATTTTATTTAGAATCTCAAAAATTTCAAACTTTAATGATTATCAAGAATAATTTATTAAATAAGAATTTTAACTAGAATTACAAAAATATCTTTAACTCATAAAAAAATTTCTTTATAAAAATCAATTCAAATATTTTTAAGTTAATAATGACCATATAAAAGAATAAATAAAATTTGAATATTATCGTAAAAATTATTTCCAACAGTCCAAGTCTGTTAATACAGAAAAATAATTAAAAATTAAGTATTAATTAATAGATACTTAAGTATTCACAAATAACAAAAATTATAAAATTTGAAATTTTACTTAGGATATTATAGTTAAACACCCAATTTTGATAATTTTTTTTTTATAATCAAACAATATTTTTAAAAATATTCAAATGAATTAAAATATAATATTGCAATATTCCTCATAATATTTTTAAATGAACCAAATATAGTAACATCACCATTAGTTAAACCTTACTAGAAGTGGTATTAATTGGTTAAACATAGTAGAGATCACTAGTATAAGAACTACTCATCACCTGTAAGCAAGCTAAACAACGATCAATGGTTATTTTTGGCCCTTTGATGCTTAAGTTAGTAAAAGCAAAAGAGTATGTAGTAGTAAAGGGAGAGTAAAATGAGATTAGAAAGTATACCTATCTTAGGTGATTTATATTTATGGGGGAGATTGTAGCTAAGGTAAACTAATTATTTCATAATCAAGGAAGATTCATGAAAGGGTAATTAAGTATTTAGATAAGGTAGATCATTCTAGAAATAATAATTATTTTCAATTGTTATAATCATCTTTAGTTGTCCCTAAGTGCCATTTGGTTCATGGAAGCTAGTTTGATTAATTTATGAAATGCCTTTAAGGACTAGTGATTGCTAGGATAGACATGTCAATCAATAGGTTGGCCTATTTCTGGAATGGTCCAATCTACTCTTTATTGGATTGTGAATAGTTCAAGCCCAAAAATCAATCCAACCTAGTCCAATGTGATATGAGTATTTATCTTTTAAGGCCTTAAAGATATGTAGCAAGGTTTGATCTATTAATAAATCAATTAAAAGAATTTTGATGCATTTATCAAGTTGAACAATATAGGTTAGTTATGTATGGGAATATTTTTCTAAAATTGAAACTTTAGGAATGCATGGTCATATTTAATATACATGTACTTGGATTACAGTAATGGCAATGATTTACCTAGGGATTTATGTTAACAATGATGAAACCCTTTGCTTTATGCATTCATAGTTTTAAGCCATTAAAACTTTTTTGAGAAAACATAATGCACTTCGTTTATCAAATCAAGGAACAATCCTAATAATCACTCCTTAAAGTAATTAGATACAGATAAGGGTCCATGTAACCATGATCTTTAGCTATTAGATACAAACCAATAGATCTAAATCTTGATCATCTAAAAGCCTCTATATAAAGGATTCCTCCATAGATTATCACTTTTACCATTCCTTTGAATTTTTTTGAAGCAAACTAACAAGTTCCCTTATTTTCTTCAAGCTTTCATAGTTCATTGCCAACTATTCTCATTCAAGAATGAACACTACAATCGATCTCTTTTGTAATTAAGGTAAAACTATTATCCCTAATTTCTTCTACTTATAATATCATTTCTAGGTTTCTAATTTTATGAACTCAATTCACCTTTTTGAGATTTTCTTAATTATTAAACCCATGTGATAACCGTTGATTGATGGAATATATATTTATTTAATGCACTTTATTTGTAAAAAATTTTGTTATTTATTATTTAGAATGTTGATGCCATTTTTGTGTAATGTTGATCTTATTGTATGGAGATTTTCTTTGAATATCCTTTACATCCCTTTATTCATCAAAATTCAAATTGCTTATACATTGATTTACTTTATTTAGTTGTAGTCACGTTCTAATTCTGAATTGTTGCTTTTTTCTTTTTTTCTTTTACTAACTTTGGAGTCTATTATGAATATTAATATGCATGAAGGATCTTTATATGAATTAGTAAGATTAGGCTCTTCATTGGTTTTGAGGCAAAGGAAATGATCAAAGATCAAACCATTAATCTTAGTGAAAGATTGATTGATGAAAATGTTGTTGTTATTTTGATCAAGGAGATATTAATGCAATCAAAGATACCACTAACTGAATGATTATCTTAAACTCAAGGATAGATGAAGGGATGGTCACGATAATTGAATAATAAGGTGAGTTAACTACTATTAAGATGATAAATAACAAAGTATATTTTCCAAAAGAAAGTAGTTGATATTACTAATATGATTGGTTCATTTACACTGACCAATTATGCTAATTTCCCAATAGCAACTAGTTTTATCAATCATGTGAGTATTTTTTTCCATTGAACTAGAAGTTCACTTGGCAAACTTGATTAAAAAAAATTATGGAGTGGATTATCGTAGACTTTTTCCTTTTTATTAGTTTATGAACCATTGATCAGTTGATGAAGCATGTTTTCTTTAAGAAAGGTTGAAGTTGATAAATTTGTTGATAATGATGTAAAGGCTTAGAAATCTTTAAAGGAGTGGTTAAAGGTAAAGAAGATACTTGGTTATAGAAATTTGACTTTTCCCTATGATAAATTGAATAGTCTTTCTTAAAAATTAACTAAAGAAGAAAAATAGGTTTGTAGATTTGACACCAAATATTATTTCACATTTTATGAATTAGTTATCAAGAATATTGATACCAAACCACCCTTTACACCATTTTAACAAGCCATTCTTTGAAAGGTGAATGAAATTCCTACCTCAATAGCTTTAAAATAATGGCTATAGTTAGTATGTTTTGAATTCTTAGTGGCCAATTTTGAATTAAGACCTATGGTGAATAATTTTTTCCACGTCTTCCATAACATTTACACGTCAAGTGGCTTTTAGATATACACTAGCACTAGGGAAGGGAGACACATTTTTTAAGTTCTCAAAGCTAGTGTACATGGGTGGAAGGAATCATATTTTAAAGTTTGTGCCTATCTTGGGAAGCATGCTTACTAGATTTATCCAAATAGTTAGGCTTTATTCGTAATCATCTAGTCTCCACACAACATTATTAAAGAAGTATATGAAATGGATTAACTAGACAAATTATTAGTTGACCAAGTGATAAAGACAATAAAGCTCAATCCTTTAAACATGTAGGATACTATAATTATGTATTAAATCAATAATTCTTTTAAGCTTTAATTGTAACTTTAATTTTTTTTATTTTTAGGTATTTTATAGCTAGACAATCCTTGATGATAGAGAAGATTAGGGAATTAATAATAAAGTTAACAAGGGAAAATATGGCTCAAAAGAATCAAAAGGTAGAAAAAAAAAGCCGATGCCTTCCTTACGATTGGTCTAGAAGGAATGTCTAGGAAAAAATTGAAAGATTTTGAAAAGATAGATCTTGAGAGTTTGAAGCACAGGAAAGCCATATGACTAATCAAATGCACTACTTGATCTTTTTTTTTTATTGCTTAATGCAAAAAGACCATTCTATTCAACAATTGACTCATTCTTACAAGAAGGAGAGAAGAAAAGAGATTGATAAGTGCACAAAT